>JAJEKV010000042.1:1363256-2563256 GCA_021234155.1 Isoetes taiwanensis
AGCCATGTCGCCAAACTAAAGGCCAAGGGAAACGTCAATATACCCCTCCTCCCTAAAGAGAAGGGGTGAACATGTTAAGGGACATGTGCAATGTCACCACAGTAAGCACCCAACGAAACGTCACTAAACCCTCCTCCCTTAAAGAGAAGGGTTGAAAATGTTAAGGGACATAGGCTAATTATTCTATTTTTTTTTTTTTTTTGCCCCCTTGAAACCCAATGCATGGATGCCCTTGTCCCCGATTGTAGACATGCAAAGAACATGCACGAAAGTAAAACATGAGAGGCACACAAGGCACGACTGGGCGAGTGCGGGGCTTCGTACCTCCAGCACCCCCGTATACAATATGGCCCCCATATATGGGCCAATATATGGCTCTCAACATAAAAAAATTCACCCCATGTGAGGTGTCAATAGGAGAGACCATTCCCCATGGGGGGCAAGAAAAAAATACAAGTCCATAATTTTTTTCATTTTTTGTGGACTTGTTTTTTTTTTTTTTTTTTTTTTTTTTTTTTTTTTGAAATTCCACTTTGCCCTTGAGTGCCCACCTCAGCTGCCAGGCACCTGCCACGTGCCCTTGGACACCTACCACATGTCCCTATCCCAAGAGGTCAAGGGTTGACCTTTCTTTTCCCCCAAGAAATGTACGGTTGGGGAGGTCCCAATCACTTACGCCACCACGCCATGTCGGGCTGCCGCCACTTTGCCGCCATGACCACCGCCATAATCGCCACGGCGACCACCCAAGCATGTCAGAATGTGATCTTCCAAGATTGAATCCAAAATCGGCTCTGTTTTTTCTCTTCCCTTGATCGGAATTTTCAATTTCTTCAATTCAGAGCTCCCTACTCCAAATTGAGATCTGAAAATTTGCTACATGGGTAGGCCCATGCTTCCGAATCTACCTATGTAAAAAGCCCCGTCATATCTTCTATAATTTTGGACCCATTTCGAAAAGACTATTTCTGTGGGGAATAGAAAAACTTCGATTGCTCCCCCAATTCTCAAAATTAGCCTATGAAACTTCTTCTATAATCTAACATGGCAATTCCCAGCATGAATCAGCCAAAAGCCCCATCCAATTTTGGGCTTAATTGAATCCTCTGTTCTGTTGTTCTTCCCAAATCCGGGACTGTCACTAAATACATGAACAATCCACAAGAGTCTACCATTTTGGCTAATCTAAACACGAAAATAGATCAGCCTAGGGCTTCAACAACAGATCCTACTCCAATGAAGCAAAATTGATCAAAGAATGACAAACCAACACGGATTTTCGGTCTTGAAATGCCCATTTCTCGATTTTTACGATATGGGCAGCCCTTTGTTTTTGAACTCGATTATGGTGTTTCCTTCCTTGAATCCTAGTTGTTTCCTATCTTCAAATCCTTCCCATATCTCCATTCTTGCCTCCCATCATCCCTAACACTGCTAAAATCCCTCAAAAGGATACAATATTACGGAGTGAAACCAACCTTTAAGTAGAGAGACTTTAGGATCAAATTTCAACAAAGAAAGGGAGAAAGCTTGAAGCTATTTCACGACCCATGCTTCAAGGCCCTCCATATCTAAGATTTAAGCTCAAAACTCCTTCAAAACCGGCCTGTTTTTCTGTCGGATCCTAATGGTCCCAAAGATTCCCCCCGAGCCGGGAGGTAAAAGGAAGTGAGACCTTCTCCCTTTGAATGCCAAGTCACCACACTAAGGTCCAAGGGAAGCGCCAATAAAACCTTCCTCCCAAGGAGAGAAAGGGCGAACATGTTAAGGGACCTAACGTCACCAAGCTAGACCCCAAGGCGTCACTTTTACCCCTCCTCCCCCGGGGAGAAGGGGCTAACATGTTAAGGGACTTGAGCTGGTTACAGACTTGAGCTGGTGTTTTTTTTTTTTTTTTTTTTTTATTTATTTATTATTGCAAATACGACAATTTTGTTAGCAGTGCAAATGTGCAACTGAGCAAGGCATGTTAGTCTTGTAGTTATTTCTAAGGCAAATATCCATTAGGAGGCATGGCAATGATGCAGGGTGTGCAATTATGATCCCCGACGTATTGCAATTATGGCAATTTTGCTGGCTGTGCAACTGGGCAATTGAGCAAGGCATGTTAGTCTTGTTGTCAATTTTAAGGCAATAATCCATTAGGAGGTTATGACAATGATGCAGGGTGTGCGATTATGATTTGTTGTAAACCTTATCCTATACCATGGAGGTTTAAGGTTTAAACATGGCCATTTCATTTATTACATTTGTTGCACATTTACCATTATGAAATATTGGAATGATGCATTTCTTTTAGGCATTGACATATAAGTGCTCTACACATAATCTTCAAGGGCTCTCTAGAGAACTGCAAGGGCAATGGTTCCCTATGAAGTTCAGATCTGCTAGGTTCAAAATCCATGATCTACATTGCAAATACCCAATGCTTATTAAAGGACTAACGTTTAGGGCTTTTTGGGTTGCCCTAATAGGCAGGCTCTTGGGCGGCTACTGTTGACTGCCAGCTATGGAAATAACAGATATAGATGTGCTTAGTTCTGGGAGCCGATACTCGAAGGCGCCCTATTTTGTTGGTGCCAATAAATCTTGCAGCAGATGGCTAAGGCGGTAAGCCTGGAAAACTTGGCCGATGCAATCTGAGATCAATACAAAATGCTGCAGTTGCCATTAGTTACAGTGCAATGCAAAAGGCATGGAGTTCATAAGACCTAACTTGAGCGGCTGCCATATTGGATGTGGTAGAGCCAAGATGCGCAGACGAAATCCTTTGCTCCATATTTCCATGTTTTCGTATCTTAAAATGTAGAGCCAAGCAAGCTTGAATGGAATCCCTTCACCGTCTAAAGATCCAAGAAGAAGATCCGGTCGATTTGGCAGATGCATTTGTAGCAGAGCTTCTTTTCAAAATGTCTGGAGGACTGCGTAGAGGCTTGACAGACTTTGCATATATTATTTACAGCTAAGCTCCATTTCGAAATACCTGGAGAACCCTGCAGAAGCTTGGTGGGATTTGCAGATGCATACATCATTTTGCAAAAACGTGGAGGATTCTGCAGAAACTCACATTGTTCACAACCTCCAGATAGCTTTCAGATTTTTATGATATAGTTTTGGTTCCTGGATTGCTTAAAACTGAGGTTCTTGCTTTCTATATTCATTTATCTATTAGAAAATAGTTTGCACATGGCTTCAATAAATGACACAGCCTATAAACTTTGCAAGAATGCAAAATATATTCTTATCCATGTTTTATTGAAGCCAAAAATATGATATCTTTACCTCTTTTTGCTTGTACAGATTACATGCGATATAGGGTATGATAATAGTCAGGTTTTATGATTATGTTAGAATATGAAAATACATGCTGCAGTCAAATAGTGATACAGTTGATCTCATTGATAAACGAGGTCTTTGCTTTATTAGCATCAAATGTAGAGTGCTCATCTTAACATTATCCCAAAGGGCAAGACTTTTAACCTCTTGAAGAATCAATGGTGGATAACTTTACACATTCTAGTTTGCAGTTGAAGTCTGAATGCTTGAACAACAGTAAAACATAAGATTATGAAGAAATACAGTTTAATCTATCCTTTGCAAGACATGTCATGGCTGCTTGTAATTTTGTTCAGGGAGTAGACTATTTGCTTCCATTTGATCACAAAGATAGTTTGAAAGACATATGCAGATGGCTATTTCGTTCTGCTCATATTGGCACCATTAAGTGGCATTGTATTTATGAATTCATTACATTAAGACAGATGTATACGCAGTTGCACTCTTACCTCTCCTTCTATTCTTTTAGTCTTTTCTAACTGGAAGGGCAAGAGGCACAATGGGTAATCAGTGATAAACTGAAAATCCCAATGTACCTTTTGGCCCTTGCCCTGATACCGTTTTCACGCTAACAGGGTACTGATTGGCTGCAGGTACGGGATTTTCTTCCCATTGTTCCCGTTGGACTAGGCTTCAAGAATGATGGAGATTTCGAAAAGAGACTATAGCTGTAGCTGGGAAACAAGCTTGGTGTCAGCAGTTCATCTTAATGACAGAAACAGAGTCAAAAACTGGTTATTATTGTCAACTTTTATTTCTAGAATGCTTTTATACTTCTGTATTTCAAACATGAAATATGGTTGAAGGTATTTAGGGTGAATGATCTAATTTCATCCGTAAAGATATGACATGATTCAAGATATGATGTGACACGTTGATAAAGGTCTAAAAGATGTAGTTCTTCTTTTTGGCTCAGTCTTACTAAATATATGGAAAAGAGTTTCAGTCTCATCAGGCATATGCTTTAATGTTGTAGTCAGTTATCAATGGTCTTCAAATTATTTAGGCTTTGGAAAAAGAGGTACTAGTCTAGACTGGCTTGTCCAGTTTAGATAGTAGGATGATAATACTACCAAGGGATTGACCGAGGTAGATGCTGGTCTAGCGTATGCTAGTTCAGACTGGGTTTTTTTTAGACACTTCATTTCACTAGGGATACCTGGGGATGCCTCTTTCCCTTTGCTCTAAATGATTTAGAAGATCAAACACTCGTTTAGAATCTCCCTTTCATGGATTATTTGGTCTTCCTATTTAACCGGACTAAACTACATTATGGTTATATTTTTACAGATTGCATAGGAGGCATTGCCTCACTTGGAACTAGTAGTTGGACACTCTGAGATATACAAGAAGCAGAGTAAAATGTCCATACGTACATTATTGTACCATGCAGGTTGATGAATGTTGCTTCTACCAATGATGCATGTGTCGAAGATGAAGAATATGAGGTCATACCACATACATGTATAGGGGATAATTTCAAATTATACCTCCAACATGGAGTAGCAGAATTTCATTACAGTAACCTACAAGCTCCAAAAAAGATAGTAGTGACCACTAGGCCTACTATACTTATGCCAGTTGGCTGCCAGTTGGCTATTGAAATTGTTCAATATGACAGCACAGTGCTGCTGCTATATCTCAAAACTCAATAATCAAGGTATGTTCAAACATATAATTCTCTTAAGCTTTAAATTATGGGATGAGGCTTAACCCCTGCTGTGGCAGTGGGGGTTAGCTCTCCCCATGGTCACAGAGCTATACTGTTTTCAACTAGCCACGAGGCTTGACACTATATTTATGCCAGTTGGCTCTATAGATGCCTAATTTACATATGCCATTTGGCTGCCAAGTGGCTATATAATTTTGTCAATATGATAGCACACGACAGCACAATGGTGCTCTAGTTGGTGCTCTATTTTCTAAAAACTCCATCAACAAGGTTTGTTCTAAATCTAGAATATCCTTTTGCTTTAAATTATGGGATGAGGCTTAACCCCTGCTGTGGCAGTGGGGGTTAGCTCTCCCCATGGTCACAGATTGATAATATCAAGGTGTGTTTACCCTCATTCCACGGTAGGTGGTAGGGTTTTTTTTATTATTGCAAATGCGACAATTTTGTTAGCAGTGCAAATGTGCAACTGAGCAAGGCATGTTAGTCTTGTAGTTATTTCTAAGGCAAATATCCATTAGGAGGCATGGCAATGATGCAGGGTGTGCAATTATGATCCCCGACGTATTGCAATTTCACGACCCATGCTTCAAGGCCCTCCATACCTAAGATTTAAGCTCAAAACTCCTTCAAAACCGGCCTGTTTTTCTGTCGGATCCTAATGGTCCCAAAGATCCCCCCCGAGCCGGGAGGTAAAAGGAAGTGAGATCTTCTCCCTTTGAATGCCAAGTCACCACACTAAGGTCCAAGGGAAGCGCCAATAAAACCTTCCTCCCAAGGAGAGAAAGGGCGAACATGTTAAGGGACGAACGTCACCAAGCTAGACCCCAAGGAACGTCACTTTACCCCTCCTCCCTCGGGAGAAGGGGCTAACATGTTAAGGGACTTGAACTGGTTACAGACTTGAGCTGGGTTTCTCTTTTTTTTTTTTTTTTTTTTTTTTTTTTTTTTTTTTTTTATGAAAAGCCTAAGGAATTTAAAAATCCTAAATTGAGGGCTACATAAGTACTATAAGATGTACTAAAAAGGGACCATAGAGAGTATGGGTTAAAAAGATAGAAATAAAGTCCTTAAGATAAATATGAGACAAAAGATTCATAGCTTTATTCAATTTATGGAAAATAATTAAACACTTGAGTATTCCAAAAGGAGTTTTTTCTCGTGAAAAATAGAAGGCAGGAAATTTGAATATACCCAGCACCCAAAATTTATGGCATAGGGAGAAACGAAGATATGGCAGTCGACCACAGACGAAATCCGGCCTTCTTGGTTCTACCAAAAGAAAAGGTTAGTTGACTGCAGCCCATCTTTATGGCTTAGCATTTTCCGGGCAAAACCCCCGCAATAGCAAATATGGGGTTTCTATCCCAGGCATTTTCGATAATAGTAGCTCGAGGAAGATAAGCGGCATTTTGAGACGGATAGAGAGCTCTTGTGGTGTAAAAAACACAGTTAGATTGCGCCCTAAAAATGGAAAGAAGGGGGCAAAGCAGAGGATATGATTCACGTAGAGGGCACAATGATGCATATATGGCAAAAAGGGGTGGATTCAACAAAAGAAAATCTTGTATCCTATAGAGGGGGACGATGCAGTTTGTTCCCGAGACCCAAATCGGTGAAGATGTGTCTTGAAGATGAAGACATGCAGTCTTGGATATGTGTTTCTATTTTTTCTCTTAAAAAAAGAGTTTACAATGAACAAGGAGGCTAAGAAAAGCTTAAGGGCCGTGGTATATACATCTGTCTCCATGCTTACAGGACTACTAAATAGTCTAGTAAAGAGGTAGATTGGATTAAAAAGATCTATAAATGATAACAGAAAATACATATTGCTGTTTGTCTTTGTATGAAGAGTATTTGATAAGCACATTTTTTTATTTGCTATTACTAATCTCAAGGGCAAAAAAGAGTATATTGGGTAAAGGCGTTAAGCCAAGAAAACCCAAGTACCTTTTGGCCCTTGCACCGTCCGGGTTTCTTGCTAATGTATGTATTGATTGGCTGCAGGTACATGGTTTTTCTTTTCCCAATATGCTGTTTTTTGCTGTTATGAGTGTTTTTAGCTCAAAGAAATGTGTGGATCGATTTCAAAAAGCTCCAAAGTAGTACAAGACCTTATGAGGCAGAAAGCCTAAGTTTTGAAGACGGATTTAACATCTTAAGGATGCACAAGGTGCTTATCTTGTGTGGTATTTATATTCAGGTTTTAAGTTAGCCATGCTCTAAGAAAAGACGAATCTCTCTACTAGAATGATAGGTTATAATGCTTATATTTTGGGAACAAGTTTGATAGCTGAACCTGAATACAGGGATAAAACTATGGGCTGTTATTGTACCTGATACACTTTGAAAATATAAGCTGAAATTTTGTCCATGTGTAAAGGAATGTTTATGTAAAATATGCATGATATCATGAGTTTAAAAGGTGAAGGGAATGTAAACCTCTGAACCAAGAGAAATATATACGGAAAAGCATGAAACAGAACATGAGAAAAGCCATGATTGAGTAAAAAATCTGTTTTTACCCTTATATATGTAAAAGGCTGTCTAGAAAGGAAATAAATAAGGAGGCAATTATGACTTTAAAATAAAACCATAGAATACAACCTACTGTTGTAAAGATTAAGTGCATGGTAGACATGCAAAAGAAATAATTATACTAGGAATGCAAAGATAGTAATCAAGGCTATATTCCTTTCTCCTTTATATGTTTTTTACAAACGTGTACAGAAATAGAGAAATGATACACATGTCTATTAAAGGACAAAAGTTACAAATTGAAAGGAAATCTATGGAACTAAGGTTCAAAGATAATTTTGTACAAAGTCATAAGACTTTTGGCACCACAGTAAGATGTAACGTCTATAACTGGCTCAGTTATTGTACGAAATGATAAAACTACAGAAGGATTGACTGAAGTAGTATGAATGGCTAATAGGTCTGATGGCCAAGTTAGCTAGGTCCGGGTTTTTTTTAGAAATTTCATGGCATTGGTCTTATCAGTGCTGCATCTTATCTGTTGGTATTATTAAGAGCATTACTATTCAAAGTACTAAGAAAGTTTGCATTGGAGCATGATTAAAAATGCAGGATGATGAACAAGCCCAAACCAATATCGAGTTTGTGCCACCAATATGGAATAAGGATCTCGGACCTATCGGATATGCTGCAAGCAAGATCATGTGCCGGGTTATCTTTGTCTGCCCGCACTTTTGCTCACTTTGCATCAAAAACCCAAAAGTACACACATTACTCATTGAGAAGGAGCTACTGAGGAAACCAGACCAGCTGTCTGCTATCAGCCATTTAGGGTTCAGTGAATGGCTCACATGGGTGCCAAAACTGAATAAAACAGGAGAAGATTGGGATGAGGCCATATTATTAGTGGAAGAAATATACAATGGGCTACCAAGCAAAGTATACAAATGGACTATGGAGGAGGACAAAGCCAAAACACAATTCTACATTGGGGTCCCGCCCGGAAAAGGCCAATAAAATAAAAAGCCAAGCCTCAAAGGGCCAACATGGAAAAAGGCAAAGTGAGTGCTATAAAAGATCTGAGATGAAGATCCGTTTGGAGAAAGTCTTCTATCAGAAGAGGACAAAAGAACCATGGCTGATAAATCTAGTTGTGGTAATATGGAGGATGACAAGGAGTTTAAGTTCACACTCCACAACAGTCAATTATTTCCCATCATTCCAGAAAGGTTGGTGGAAGGCCATGCTATGTTTTGCAACCAAGGAATATGGCGCACCAAAAATTTCGGTGCACTAGCACCTATTAGCAGAGAAGCTTGGGTTATGCTGGGGGACATTACACCTGAGCAGGAACATGGAGCTAGAATGGCAGCTGAAAAAATGGAGAAGATAATATACAAGGAAAGAATTAAACTGAAAATAGACCACAGATTCTTTGACAAGAAGTGTGACAAAGATGACTGCATCTATGTGAGACAGAAAGGCCATATGGCATACTCAACTATTCACAGGGATGCATTTTACCTCAAAAGGGTTTGGAGGAGCCTATGCCCATACTTCAAATGCGTATGTGAACCTAGAAGCAAAGGAAACGGTTGCAGGGATAACATGACGTGGTTAGATCATGCAATCTGGTATATGTTCAACAATCTGGATTCTATTTTTCCAGACATGTCAACAGTGGCTCAGATGGTATCTATGAGAAAGTTTATGAAGACTACACTCAAAGACAGCATAATAGCATACCTATCCTATCTGGAAATAAGAAGTACATTGATTGAAATGACGTTTGTCTTGGGCCGCGAGATCCTTGGGCAGATCTTAAGATTGTATGCCCTAATACAAAGATGGCCATAATCTGTGAGAAAAGTATTAAGCCCGTAGCATTTATGTCCAATATGGAAGCAGGTTCCAGCAATAATCAAGGCAGAAAGGCTAAAATGGCAAAGCCCAGAACCAATACCATGAGTACAAGCAAGGGGTATACTCCACCTCGAATAACAGTAGCACCTGGAAGCTATAGCTCAAGCATAGCAGAGAACTCGGCAATAGAGCTTTTGAGCACACCAGGAACCCTGAACAAATCTGTTACAAAGATATCACACGAACCAAAAGGCAATATGGCAGATGGTGTCGTATAGCAATTGAAATATGACAAATAGGTACGAAAAAAATGCTTTTTTAAGTAGTACTGTGAAAGTTATCTTGCAATATGCTTTGATAAGATTTCCTTCCTTTTTTTATATAAAAAAGAAAAAGGCATGATTTGTGCTAATAAAAGGATATGAATCTATCAAAAGATCCTAAATATAGAGGTCTATGAATAAAAACTGGGTAACGTCCTGGTAAATATAAAAAGGAAGTTCCTTATGACAAAAGCAAGCTGGCATGCCATTGATCCATGCGCAGCAGGAAAAAGGATAACATGAAATCCACATATGCGAGCTAAGAAAAGACCACAGTAATAGATGGTCAACCGCATAATAAGAGTGAATACACGAGAAACCATACTAATTTATGATGATTTAATTGTCCACACCGTAAAGACTGTCAAGGGAGACTATACATGTCAGAAAGAGAGGAGAAAAGTAAAAAGAGAATAGTGCATTGTTTCTTCTTGTCTAAGATATTGGACAAGATCTGCATCCCCAAGATAGTGCATAGGCACATGAAGATGATTTTAGGGGAAGTAGGGGAACAAATGATGGAAGAAACCATGTTTGCATGGAAGTACATCGAAAGCCTCAAAGAATTATGCTATAAACCATACTATATCTTTGCCCAAGAGGATGAACCAGCCTGCCCGTGCCTTAATCCTAATTTGAAGAACTTCATTGACAAGGAAGTAGGGCATATTAGAACTACCAACATCAATATTGTACGAAACAAAATACTCAGGGGCCTTTTTAAGAAAGGCCTCAGCCATGTTCCCGATAGAATGTTGGTGTGGAAAGACATGAAAGCAGAGCTCAGGAAAATCTGTAATTCTATCTTTGAATTGCACATATACCAGTTTCCGCATATTTTGGATGATGAAAAAGAGGAAGTTATCTCAGGAGTATTAGAACAAGCACATCAGGAGATAACTGAGGCATATAAAAAAGAGAAAAATACTAAATTTGCCTTAAACGACCAGCTAGCCGTAAAAAACTTGGAATGGCTGACCAAGAATTTATATATATCAGGGGTGGACAAAGCATCAAACAACCCATCTTTCATATGCCCAAGACATATAAGGGAGATGGCCTTAAAAAGACTGTCCAGTTCAGATTTTCTACCTTTAGGGCAGGAAAAGGAGAACCTATGCTTGGATATCCAGAAAGGAATACAAGAATGTATAGTGGATATCAGCTCTGAGTCCCAAAAGCTACCATATCTTTTAGGGCTATTCAAAGCACACAAGAACGAATACAGATGGATAACTAATGCACACGGTTCTATATATACAGAAATAGCTGAGATAATCACAGCAGTTCTAAACTCAGTTTTAGAAATATGGCCACAAGTGTCAAAAGACCTTTGTGCTAGTATCAGTACATTCCTACCCAACATGCTGAATGTGCATTGGATTATTAACTCCATCTATGATGTAGTCTTAAATCTGCCCAACAGAATAGAAGAGGTATTCGTTGCAGACATTACGAAATGTTATGAAAGCATACCCCTGTTAGGAGATAATGGTATCTGTTCCATTAGTGAAAAAGTGATCAATGCTGCATGGGGTTTTATGAAAAGAAAAAGTAAAAAACATGAGCTATGGGTTAAGACAACCAGCAATGGAAAGATTGTGGTCAAATGGTTTAAGGCAGCACCACAAGGAAAATGTTGGAGGATGATAAGTCAGCAAAGATTTATTAAAATCAACAAATGGTTATTAACAAACTGTTTCGTAACTCTAGGAAAAGGAGTGTGGCAACAGATAAGTGGTATACCAATGGGCTTCTCTTTGCGACCCTAAGCGGTGTAATATATATTTAGCTTGGTTTGAGATGGATTTTATAAAAATCTGGCAAAACAAGGAAGATTTCGAGGAGATTAAATTATTCAAGCATGTATTTAGATACATGGATGATTTACTAGCCATTAAGCGCCCAAATATTAAAAAACTTCCTAAATGGGAGCTATGGGTCGGATAAAGAGGGAATCTGATATATGACATGGAGATCCTAGGGATTAAAGAGGAGACCATATACACGGAAGCTACCCCTAATGTGTATTATGGCTATCAGGCACACTTCTTGAATATGACCATCCAAGTTTATGATAAGGTAATGGGAATGTTTCAAACCTTCCGATATGACAAAAGGGATGTTCTACCCTTTAAGGTCATGAAATATGTACATGCATGCAGCTGCAGACCATACATGCAAGCCAGAAATGTTATCCTTTCGCAGATTATGCCATTTATGTACATCAATTCTAGTCCTATCACTGCTGCACATGATATTCAGGAATTGATGAAAATGTTCGTCAACAATGGTTTTGATGAAAAAGGAGTCAGGAAGCGAGTTATCAAGTACATCAAGAATGGGGACTTGGATTTGAAGCATGATCTTGACACACTTGTGCAAATACTGAAAGAACCATAAAAGGTATGGGTTTTATCTGAAATACATGTAGAAACTGAAAACTAAAAACATAGGATTGTAACAGGCCCCTACTGTAACAAGTAGGGGTCAATCCACCCTATAGTTACAGTTCCTTTTGTAATATATAAAAGTAAAATAAAAGGGGTCTTTTATAATCCTACGGTAGGAGGTAGGATTTTTTTTATGAAAAGCCTAAGGAATTTAAAAATCCTAAATTGAGGGCTACATAAGTACTATAAGATGTACTAAAAAGGGACCATAGAGAGTATGGGTTAAAAAGATAGAAATAAAGTCCTTAAGAAAAATATGAGACAAAAGATTTATAGCTTGATTCAATTTATGGAAAATAATTAAACACTTGAGTATTCCAAAAGGAGTTTTTTCTCGTGAAAAATAGAAGGCAGGGAATTTGAATATACCCAGCACCCAAAATTTATGGCATAGGGAGAAACGAAGATATGGCAGTCGACCACAGACGAAATCCGGCCTTCTTGGTTCTACCAAAAGAAAAGGTTAGTTGACTGCAGCCCATCTTTATGGCTTAGCATTTTCCCGGGCAAAACCCTGCAATAGCAAATATGGGGTTTCTATCCGGCATTTCTGATAATAGTAGCTCTGAGGAAGATAAGCCGGCATTTGAGACGGATAGAGAGCTAGAACCTAAGGAACGTCACTTTACCCCTCCTCACTCGGGAGAAGGGGCTGATCATGTTAAGGGACTTAAGCTTAAAACTACCCCCTTTATTATTATTATTTTTTTTTTTTTTGCCCCCCTTATACCCGATGCATGTATGCCCTTGTCCCCGATTGCCATGCAAGACACATGTACGAAAGATGCAAGAACACAAGGCACAAAGGCGGGTGCGGGGCTTCGTACCTCCAGTACCATATACATCATCGGACCAAACATGGGCCAATAATGGGCTCTCAATAAAAAAATCACCTCATAAGGGGTGTCCATGGGAGAAGCCCTTCCCATGGGGGGCAAGAAAAATACAAGTCCACCATGTAATCTTTCATTTTTTTTTTTTTGGGAAATTTTTTTTTTTGGGAAATTCCACCTTGTACACCTTGGGTGCCCACCTCAGCCGTAGGGCACCTGCCACGTGCCCATTGGACACCTGCCACGTGTCCCAATCCCATTGGGTCAAGGTTTGACCCTTTTTCCCCCAAAAAAATTAGAGTGGTTGGGGGTGGTCACATCACACCTGCCATCCTGTCATGTTGGGTCTGCCACAACTGCCAATTCAGCCTGCCACTGCTGACCTGTCAGCCACCCAAGCATGCCAGCATGTCCTACTTCCAAGATCAAACTCAAAATCGGTCTGTTTTTTGATCAGAATTTTCCATTTCTTCAATTTCGAGCTCCCTACTCCAAATTGAGATCTGAAAATTTGCTACCGTGGGTCGGCCCATGCTTAGAATCCATCTATGTAAAAGGCCCCATCAAATCTGCTATATTTTTGGACCCAATTCAAAAAGAAAGTTTCTATGGGGAATAGGAAATCTTCGATTGCTCCCCCAATTCTTAAGATTAGCTAATGAAACTTCTTCTATAGATTAACATGGCAATTCCGAGCATGAATCATTCAAAAGCCCCATCAAATTCGGCCTAATTTGGGCTTAATTAGATCCTCTGTTCTGCTGTTCTTCCCCAAATACGGGACTGTCATAAACTAAGATGAACAATCCCCAATAATCTAGCTTTTAGGTTGATCTAAACCAGAAAATAGACCATTCTAGGGCTTCCACAACACATTTCCCAACTCCAATGAAGCAAAATTGATCAAAGAATAACAAACTGACCTGGGTTTTCTCTCTTGACGTGCCCATTTTCTGAATTTCTGATATGGGCAACCCCTAACCCGTTTTGAACTCGAATTTGGTGCTTGGGCTGCTTCCTAGCTTTAAATCCTTCCCATGGCTCCATTCTTACCTTCCAACATCCCTGATACTCCCAAAATCCTTCAAAAGGATCCAATATTACGGGGTTAAACCGACCTTTAAGTAGAAAGACTTTAGGCTCAAATTTCAAAGAAGAAAGGTGAGAAAGCTTGGAGCTATTCCACGAACCATGCTTCAAGGTCTCCACATCTATGATTTCAGCTCAAACCTCCTTCAAAACCGGTCTGTTTTCTTGTGATTTCAGCCCCAGAAGACCATAAACTCCACAAATGAACTCGAATATGCCAAATCCAGCCTCGGTGCCCTTCTTCTTCGTGTATAGCTTCCACAAACCGCCCCTTTCGGCCCTCCCCGAGATTGGCCAATGGGGCTTACGAAAACCACATTAGATGGCGAAGAATGACAAAACCGACCCCCTCTAAGCCAAAATCCGAGCACAAATGAGGGGATAATCATCTTGGGCACCTAGTTGAAGCTCCATCCCCTATTTTCCATGGCAAATCAGCTCCTCCATCACCCATTTTCACCAAAATCCTGCTGAAAATCTGCTGCAACAACCCCTTTCTTGGCCGAATCTTCAAACTTCAATATCTTGAGTAAATCTTCGTCAGATCCATCAAAAGATGGTTCTCCGGATTGGTTTGGAGATGGCGCAATAATGGAGCTGCTGCGGCTCAAGATCATGCTTGGAATGAGCACGGATCGATGACCTAACGAAGCCGCTGCAGAAAACACAAATGAGAGAGATGAAGGGCGTGAAGGGCTATGAAGGGCACGCCCTTCAAGCCGCCCCTTCAAGCGGCCTCCTCCTCCGCCCTTGGGAATTAGGGTTTATCTCTGAAGTTCGATGTGGTGGTTGGAGTCATACCAAAACCCAAATACAACTAGCATGTGCCCCTGAGGTGGACGAAAACTATACATGAAGCAATCATCAAGCGCACACCTAACTCCAGGAAACCAAAAGAAGGCACTCCAAACACTCAATGGGAGGACGTCAGACGCGGGAGCTAATCTACGCAACACACTCGACTAGGTGCACCCACAAACCAAGAAATGCAAGCACAAGGACAGAGAGGAACGTCAGACGCCAGGCAGCTAATCCACGCAACACACCAAGTGCAAGCACCGACCGGGGAGTGGGAGAGGGAACCGAACTCTCGGGAAACTCGGGAGAGGGTTACAAGATGTAAGCATAGAACACACACTCACCCCCCAATAAGGATCCATCACAACCTAAGAAATCTAGACCAAACTCGGACTCAAGACCAAACCAAGACCAAACCAGGACTGACTGCTCAGGATGCTAGATGGGCGAAAGTTGTAATCATACTCGAACCACATTGGAGAGGGAGCCTGAGAGACGGCTACCACATTCAAGGAAGGCAGCAGGCGCGCAAATTACCCAATCCTGATACGGGGAGGTAGTGACAATAAATAACAATGCTGGGCTTCTAAAGTCTGGTTATTGAAATGAGTACAATCTAAATCCCTTAACGAGGATACATTGTCTGGTGCTTGCAACCGCGGTAATTCCAGCTCCAATAGCATATATTTAAGTTGTTGCAGTTAAAAAGCTCGTAGTTATATCTTGGGATGGAAAGTTTGTCTTATGTATCTCAAGTTTACTAATTTGTATCATTGGCATATATGGCAAATTTGACATAAATGATGATTTTGACAAAACTGACATATATGACAAATTTGACATATATGATAAATACGATATATATATGATAAATATGAAATATATGACAAATTTGACATAAGATGACAATTTTGACAAATGACAAATGACATTTGATACCTATGAGAAATATGACAAATGTGATATATATGACAAATATGACATGTATGATAAAAATATATGACACGTTTGACATAAGAAAACAATATTAACAAATGACATATGACATTTGATACATATAATGAATAATCATAAGTAATAAGTAGAATATGGAATGGTCTCCATGTTTTGCACACTTAAAAGGCAAACTGCCCTAAGTGTCCAAAAATAAATACGCTCGTCAAACCACTGAAGGTTTTGAATACCTATTGTCGTTGAACAACAACTTCCTAAAAGAAATTGGTCGAAGAAAGTTCAAAGTTAAAAAACTAGGGGTAATCAAAGTTAAGACAAAGTATTGCAATCAAGTCGAATCTACCTAGGGTTCGATGTGGTAGGTGGAGTCATGTATGAACCCAAAACAACTAGCATGTGCCCCCCCGAGGTATCTAAGACTATACATGAAACAACCATAGAGCACACACCAACTCCAAACAAAAGACCGAAGAAGGCACCACCAAATGGTCAAAGGAAGAACGTCGACGCAGGGGAGCTAATCTATGCAACACACTCGACTGGAGCACCCACAAGCCAAAGAAATGCAAGCACAAGGACAGAGAAGAACATCAGACACCAAACCAAACATCCACGCGACACACCAAGCGCAAGCACCAAACGGGGAGTGGGAGAGGGAACCGATTCTCGGGAGAGGGTTACAAGATATAAACATGAAGCACACACTCACCCCCCAATAAAACGTATCCATCACACCCTAAGGGACCTAGACCAAACTTGGACTCAAACCAAAAGAGGACTGACACTCAGGATGCTAGATGGGTGTTAGATATAATCATTCTCATAACCACATCGGACCCTAATGATCCCCATAGATTCCCCCGAACAGGGGGTCAAAGGAAGTGGGACCTTCTCCCTTTGAAAGCCATGTCGCCAAACTAAAGGCCAAGGGAAACGTCAATATACCCCTCCTCCCTAAAGAGAAGGGGTGAACATGTTAAGGGACATGTGCAATGTCACCACAGTAAGCACCCAACGAAACGTCACTAAACCCTCCTCCCTTAAAGAGAAGGGTTGAAAATGTTAAGGGACATAGGCTAATTATTCTATTTTTTTTTTTTTTTTTTTGCCCCCTTGAAACCCAATGCATGGATGCCCTTGTCCCCGATTGTAGACATGCAAAGAACATGCACGAAAGTAAAACATGAGAGGCACACAAGGCACGACTGGGCGAGTGCGGGGCTTCGTACCTCCAGCACCCCCGTATACAATATGGCCCCCATATATGGGCCAATATATGGCTCTCAACATAAAAAAATTCACCCCATGTGAGGTGTCAATAGGAGAGACCATTCCCCATGGGGGGCAAGAAAAAAATACAAGTCCATAATTTTTTCATTTTGTGGGACTTTTTTTTTTTTTTTTTTTTTTTTGAAATTCCACTTTGCCCTTGAGTGCCCACCTCAGCTGCCAGGCACCTGCCACGTGCCCTTGGACACCTACCACATGTCCCTATCCCAAGAGGTCAAGGGTTGACCTTTCTTTTCCCCCAAGAAATGTACGGTTGGGGAGGTCCCAATCACTTCTGCCACCCTGCCATGTCAGGCCTGCCACCTGCTGCCATGTCAGCCCTGCCATAACTGCCCTGACAGCCACCCAAGCATGTCAGAATGTGATCTTCCAAGATTGAATCCAAAATCGGCCCTGTTTTTTCTCTTCCCTTGATCGGAATTTTCAATTTCTTCAATTCAGAGCTCCCTACTCCAAATTGAGATCTGAAAATTTGCTACATGGGTAGGCCCATGCTTCCGAATCTACCTATGTAAAAAGCCCCGTCATATCTTCTATAATTTTGGACCCATTTCGAAAAGACTATTTCTGTGGGGAATAGAAAAACTTCGATTGCTCCCCCAATTCTCAAAATTAGCCTATGAAACTTCTTCTATAATCTAACATGGCAATTCCCAGCATGAATCAGCCAAAAGCCCCATCCAATTTTGGGCTTAATTGAATCCTCTGTTCTGTTGTTCTTCCCAAATCCGGGACTGTCACTAAATACATGAACAATCCACAAGAGTCTACCATTTTGGCTAATCTAAACACGAAAATAGATCAGCCTAGGGCTTCAACAACAGATCCTACTCCAATGAAGCAAAATTGATCAAAGAATGACAAACCAACCTGGATTTTCAGTCTTGAAATGCCCATTTCCTGATTTTCTGATATGGGCAGCCCCTAGCCTGTTTTGAACTCGATTATGGTGTTTCCTTCCTTGAATCCTAGTTGTTTCCTATCTTCAAATCCTTCCCATATCTCCATTCTTGCCTCCCATCATCCCTAACACTGCTAAAATCCCTCAAAAGGATACAATATTACGGAGTGAAACCAACCTTTAAGTAGAGAGACTTTAGGATCAAATTTCAGCAAGAAAGGAGAGAAAGCTTGAAGCTATTTCACGACCCATGCTTCAAGGCCCTCCATATCTAAGATTTAAGCTCAAAACTCCTTCAAAACCGGCCTGTTTTTCTGTCGGATCCTAATGGTCCCAAAGATTCCCCCCGAGCCGGGAGGTAAAAGGAAGTGAGACCTTCTCCCTTTGAATGCCAAGTCACCACACTAAGGTCCAAGGGAAGCGCCAATAAAACCTTCCTCCCAAGGAGAGAAAGGGCGAACATGTTAAGGGACGAACGTCACCAAGCTAGACCCCAAGGAACGTCACTTTACCCCTCCTCCCTCGGGAGAAGGGGCTAACATGTTAAGGGACTTGAGCTGGTTACAGACTTGAGCTGGTTTTTTTTTTTTTTTTTTTTATTTATTTATTATTGCAAATACGACAATTTTGTTAGCAGTGCAAATGTGCAACTGAGCAAGGCATGTTAGTCTTGTAGTTATTTCTAAGGCAAATATCCATTAGGAGGCATGGCAATGATGCAGGGTGTGCAATTATGATCCCCACGTATTGCAATTATGGCAATTTTCTTTGGTCGTGTAACCGGGCAATTGAGCAAGGCATGTTAGTCTTGTTGTCAATTTTAAGGCAATAATCCATTAGGAGGTTATGACAATGATGCAGGGTGTGCGATTATGATTTGTTGTAAACCTTATCCTATACCATGGAGGTTTAAGGTTTAAACATGGCCATTTCATTTATTACATTTGTTGCACATTTACCATTATGAAATATTGGAATGATGCATTTCTTTTAGGCATTGACATATAAGTGCTCTACACATAATCTTCAAGGGCTCTCTAGAGAACTGCAAGGGCAATGGTTCCCTATGAAGTTCAGATCTGCTAGGTTCAAAATCCATGATCTTTATGTTTTTTAGTCCCATGACCTCTATGGTTTCCCTTTTTAGGGTTCAATAAATTCAGGTTTCCTATCTAGTTAATATAGGACTCCTTGGATGTCTGGTTAATGCATGAGGTCTTGGCTAGGCCAATTTATATATATATATATATATATATATATATATATATATATATATATATATATATATATATATATATATATATATATATATATATATATATATATATATATATATATATATATATATATATATATATATATATATATATATACAAGAAATTTAGCACGTCCTACGGTGCATGTTCCAATTTTACCATGTTTCTACGGTGCAATTTCATATTGACGTATGTTTTAGAACATTATGAAGAAGTAGAGTTTAAACTTTTTATTTTGATCCTAAGGTGCTTACTCATGTTTTGAATTTGCCCAGATCATCTTAGACTTTTTCGGTTTCTTACATTCTAAAATTTTTATGTTTTATAAGATTCCTTTAGATTCTTCAAGACTATATGGGAATTGTCTTAGCTTCTCTAAGGTATTATGAAAAATCCATTACATTCGTGTAGATTTTATGAGATGGTCAGTGTATAGTTTCGGCATGTTCCTCTATTGGTGTATTTTAAGATTCCCCTTATTCTCAAAGATTATTCTAGGATACTTTTAAATTGCTCCACATTCTATGTAGATTCCATATGCATTTTTCTCTATGATTTTTATGTCCATGACAAAGTTTTGGAAAAGCAAATAGAAGATTTTAGAGAGATTTCTTTAGATTTTCCTAGATTCTTTTAGGTTCCAATTCTCTAAAAATCTTTCCTTGAATTGCCTTAATACATTCCCCTACATTTTATGAGATCTTGTTTTCTCGAGAATTCCATTAGATTTTATGAAAGAAGTTCCTATGAAGGTTCCTTACGCCTAGCAAAGCTAGGAATGAGTATCATGGTCAAATACTAAGCCAAATTGTGTAAACACACTTGCAAAAAATGATGCCATGACTAGGTCCGCGGCAAGAAAGAATTGAGTTGTATAAGAACCCAAAACAAATATATGTCAAAATGATGGCTTCAAGATGCCTTAGGAAGAATGATGATATGTATAGCATTGTCATTATGGGCCTTATAGATGGAGTTATAACTATGTAAGGCTATGGTGGTAGGAGTGAATTGGTTACTTCATGATACCACATTGCCTTGATTTTGTCGCCGGGGCCATCATCTGGGTTTAAAAAAAAGATCTTTTACTACGATATCTTCGGATTTGGCTCCCAAAGGTGGACAGAGGTGCTGGCTTTGTGCTTTATAATTTGAAGCTTTTCTAAACCTGAGATTTTATTTCTAACCAATTGTGATTTGTTTGGCAAAGAAGTGGTATTGGTAATAAGGCGGATGCAAATTGTTGAAGTGAGTTCATTGTTGTCATTTATTTATTCCATTCAGATAATTAAGTACTATCGAGATAGGAATTCCATGAAAACGTTGTTTTGTTCCAAGGTCAGAAGCTTGGTCCATGCACGAATATAAGGTACTTAAAAATTTTTATGTCATTCTCAAAATGTTGGCAAGATACATGTTCAAGAAAATGATATAGTATTTACTATGTTCAAGAAAACCTATAGTATTTTTTTGGATTTGCCACATTTTTTACCTAATTCCTCATTGAAACACCTATTCATCACCTGATATCAAATTGTGCTTTGTTTACTAGAAGGAATTTAAAGTAAGCTACACAGCGTCTAGCTCATACTATTCTGTCTAGATGAATTGAGATATGCTAGCTTCATTTAGTAATATCATTAAAAAGGGAGAGCGGAGTTACCCTTGGTAAATAATATTCTATTGGCTTTGGCCAAGCATGACATCTTCTATGTATTGCCCATGTGGCACTATCTATGTGAATAGTGCATTTGACTAGCTTAATGGGGGTGCACACTTTCATTTAGGCACAAAGAAGTGTTCACATGTTAAATAGACTTGCCTTTTATAGCCCTTTTATTTACAGATAGAAATTATTTGGACCATGGTCATTGAAAATAAATAACGAGTTTGAAATCTACTTTAGGAATCTTATTTAGCATGTTGGGGACCTTTCGAAAGCTTCAAAGTTGACCACTATATTAATTCGTTTCTTGTAAAAGGGGAGACATGACACATGGTACATCAGCCACTTAATGATTTATATCCTAGAATGGTGTTTAATGATTACATTAGAATTCGTATTTTAGCATGTGACAACCTTAAAAAAGGGGAAAAGCTTTATAGTTGTTATATTAATTTTATATCCTTGCAAATGTGCAAACCTGACATATGATACATAAGGCATTTAATGTTTACCACTAGATTGGAAATGACATGATGTGGAATTTAATTCGTGCACCCACCCAAAGGCAAGTATGCTTCAATATTCATTTTCTTGATATGGCATTTTTTCTTATGCCCTAAAGCGAATGTAACCCTAATGTGGCCGCCAATGTATTTGCTCTAATTCTTATCTCCAATGCCATTGGGATGCCGGCCGGATCCTCCTTTGCCACTTTTGAACTCTTGTCTCTTGAACTCAAAGCCTTATTACGTTGCCAAGTCAAGCTCTTGCCAAGAAATTTGCCACTTCACTGGATTTTGCTGACCCGCCTCCGGTATTCCCTTCTATTCAAGACTCCTGTGCCTAAATTGCTCATGCGAGGGCGAAAATGGGTTTGAGATGATTGGAGGGCGTGAGCAAGGTAAGGCCGACTGATTTGGCTAAGTATCAGGTCGGATTTGGAGATTTCCTTCGAATTTGAACACCTATCAAGAAGAACAGAGTACGGATGCCAATTTTAAGGCCCATCAAGCTCGATTTGTAGCTACCGGACTGATTTGGTGGTTTTTAGGCGTGGGCACATCATAACTTGACCCCATCAAGCAAAAGCGACCTTCAAATATCGATTTCATGCCTCTAAGGCCCGAAAGTTATGGCTAATAGACTCAATTTGTTACTTTCTAAACTGTGGGCACATCGTGCAACTATAATAGCATGGCAAATAGCAAGCAAAAGCGAGTTTAGAGGCCGTTTTTAGACCCATCAAGCAGAGCAAGCTTTAGATGTCCGATCCGAGGCCAAATTTATGGATTTCTAGGCATAGGGCCATCATTCGACCCTCCTGCGGATGGATAAAGCCCCTTAAAATTATAGATAGTAGGCTCTATTCTGAAAAATTACTGAGTTTTGCCACAAAAATGTTAAGCTAAAAGCAATTGTCGAAATTTTGGACCTTTGAAGCCTCCACAAGATTCACAGACACGGGATCTATTTGGAAAGTATGAATCATAAACCTGTCCAATTCTATAGCAGCCCGGCGCTTTGTGGTGGCATCTTTGCCACGAAAAGAAAAAAAAATGCCTAGCTTTGCAGAATCTTACCTTAACCAAGTTGATCGCCACATTTAAAAGCCCTGTGTTCGATTTTAGCACACACTTTCCAGTTGAAATTGCTCCTATAACTCCTGCAATAAAACAGAGAAATGGTAGCTACTTGCATAAAAATCAAACGTAAAGGTAAAAATCTAGGCATCGAACGATTTTTTGCAGTTGATCTTCAAAGATACATAGTTCAACGCTTTAAATCCCACAGTTCAACGAGTCTCAAATTTCGCCAAAAAAAAAACGGATTTTGAGTGACGGCTCCAAGGGGAAGAATATAAGGCAATATATAGTTGAAGCTAGACGTGTAGCAGATGAGGACGAGGTCAGCACCATAACTATAGAACCATATAGCATAACCATGGCGTGCATAACCATCAGCGCCATAGCTGGATAGCATAGCGCCATAGCTGGATAGCCATGGCATGTATAGCCAGAACCAGAAGCCGCCCGCATTCCAAAACCATGTCAACGTCCAATGTTTCATATATATACGAGCATTCAGAAGACTAAAGAATGTTCCAGAATTTCTTGCCATCTTCCAGAATTTTCAAGACATTCTGGAAGCTACCACACCTCCGCCAAGAAACTTCCGGAAGCCACCAGATCCGACGGTCGAGATCGCGAGGGAGCAAACCGACGGCCAGGATCTGGCGGTGCGGATATAAAAGAACCTTCTGGAAGCCACTCCTAATAATTATATATATATTCAGATATATCTGATATATATATGTTCTTATATTTGTCCTCTTGAATCCAACCGTTGATCCGAGATCCTACGGCTCACGTGGCTTTGGGACGTATCGTGTGGCCCAGATGGCTTGGGAGTTTGTGTATAGAACATATATATATCAGATATATATATATCTGATATATATATATATCAGATATATATATATATATATATATATATATATATATATATATATATATATATATATATATATATATATATATATATATATATATATATATATATATATATATATATATATATATATATATATATATATATATATATATATATATATATATATATATATATATCTGATATATATATGTTCTTATATTTGTCCTCTTGAATCCAACCGTTGATCCGAGATCCTACGGCTCACGTGGCTTTGGGACGTATCGTGTGGCCCAGATGGCTTGGGAGTTTGTGTATAGACATATGTAAGCGATCCTACGGTCCAGGTTGATTCGATCCTGATCGTCGGTCCTACGGCTCACGTTGGTTTGGGACACATCCTACGGTGCACATGGCTTGGGAATTATATGTAATCGATCTAACGGCCCAGGTTACTTTTATATGGTGAGATCTTGATCGTTGATCGAGTCTAAGATCCTAAGGCTCATGTTGAATGCTCGTCCCTTAAGGAAAGGCTTTTAAAATTTTTTATATTATTGGGGGGATTCGAACCCTAGTCCTCCACCCCCCAAACCCCCCACTCTAACCACTAGACCAACTATTAGTTCTATGGATAATTTATGTTTCAAATATAGTTAAGGGTAATGTTCTAATTAAGATAAAATAGAATATAACATTCTAGATAGTTCTAGAATGTTCTGGAGGCTCTGGAAAGTTCTAAAATCTTCTAGAATGTTGAAGAATTAAAGGGAATATAAGGAAATCTCATAAATTGTAAGAGAATGTAGGAAAATATTTACAAGTCTGACGGAATCGTTTAAAATCTAGTTGAATCTAAGGGGATCTTCATAATATCTAAGAGAATCTAAGAAAATCTTGATGAAATCTTAGAGTTTTTTTTTAAGATTTTGCAAAGAGCCACAATAGAATGTTCTAAAATGTTTCATTAAAAAAGGTGTACAATATAAATCTTGAAAAAAAAATGTTCTAGATGCTCAGGGCAAGCGCCTCAGTCTAAAAATAGAAAGTGTTTTAGAGATGTTGCGTAGATCCAAAATAGATTATTTTGGAAGGTTCTAAATGCTCATGGGTAAGCACCTGAATCAAAATTGAAAATTCTAAGAGAATCTAGGGGAATCTTCATGAATGCTAAATATAGTACATAGAATGTTGAAGAATATAGAGGAATCACAAGAGAATCTCAGTAGAATCGTTGGTTACCTAGGGCAAGACAGGGCCTTGCACCGTAAGAACGTGTTAAAATTGGAACAATGCACCGTAGGATGCGCCTAAGGGAATCTCTTAAAATCTAGGGGATACATTCTTTTAGAATGTAGGGCACGACAAGAACTTGCAGCATAGGAACATGCTAAAACTCGAACATGCACCGTAGGACGCATTAAATTCCTTGTATATATATATATATATATATATATATACAAGTATTTGTACTATGAGGGGGTATATGAAGTTGACTGAAAGCTTCAACAAAGAAACCAAAGCCGGAGTTCTACTCGCAGCGAATACCTGCTCAAACTCCGAGTCGACCTGTTGGCTCCATTTTTGTCAAACCTCTAGGTCAAACTCTTAACTAGAATGCTGATCAAAGTACTGTCAACTCTCCCTACAGGAATTTGTCGTAGTTTCCTTCTAGATGTTATCATCAAGAATATTTTATTAACATTTATGAAACTTATTATGTTATAATGATTTCCCGTGTACTTTATTTCATCCAAACCCTAGAAAGGCAATATTATATGGCCATTGGCTATTGACATATAAATCATATTTCAATAGATAGATAAACAAAGAAATACTATGGAACGGAACTATACATAATGCAACTGTGGGTCATTTTGAACTCGAGACATTAACTAGTGTGTACGATTAGACTGAACGCTGGGACAAATGAGTCTTGGACCTAAGATCCACATGAAGATAATAATAAGCTTTCTTTGTTGTATGGCCATTTTGGCCAACAAATTTGGGGGATAATAGCATCTGATTTCCTCTAGCATGTCCGTGTTTATTTCTTATATTACATAAAAGTTCTCGTTAAATTGCTCAATATCGGGTTTCACTAAAATAGTCATCATCTACATTTAACACTAAAGATTTTACCATGATAGTCAACACTTTAGAACCTTGAAACCCTAAATATATTAATCAATTGAACATTTCTTTACAGGAAAATGTTGTTCCTTTTTTAGGACAATGATAACCCAATTTATTCAAAAAAAAAGTTCAATCCATTTGCTAAAATATTGGTGTTGACATTAGTGCTGGAAAATCAAAATGAAAAGTCGCATTACACAAGTCTGCTATGAGAGGCTTATAGTGACATAATCTAATCTCCACAATGAAATTTATTGGACGATGCATGTAAGCCTTTCTTTCTTTCTTTCCATTTAGTATAGGTTATAGTTTTGGGCTTTTAAGTTGTGCAATAGTAATTCGAACTATTGCCCTTCTTTTGTGTTTTGCAATTCAAAAATTGAAATCGTATTGTAATAGTTATTAAGGTGTTATTTCAAAGGAAGTGCCATTTGGCCGTGGCATTTCTTGCACGTTGGTCAAGTGATGCTTAGGCATCTAGACAACATTATTTTGCCCCGCCATTTGCTTGAATCTTGCTCTAAATTGAACAGGTGCAATTTGCATGTCTTAATAGTGTGTTCTCATCCCTAAAGTTGGCATATTATGAGTTGTATTTTCATCCCTCTAGTGGGTATGTTATGAGCTCTTTTAAAGTTGTTTGCGTGATCTATTTATGGGAATTGTGCAGTAATGGTGATTTTTTAAAAAACAAATGAGGGGTAAAACTATAAACACTTGTTCCTATGACATTCTCAGCAACTATGTATAGAAAAAAGGAGGCGTTTGCTCCTTTTTTGATAATGTAAACATTAGCCTTTACCCCTATTCTTTTTGCAAACTGCCATGCCATGGGAACCACTGGAATGGATCTTAACTTTTCTGTCTATGAATAAAGAGTTTGAATGCACATGCCTTGTGCAAACGATGCTAAGCAAACGATGCGTACAGAATCTCTAGAAAAAATGACCAGTTTAAATTGCAAGGTAACCTTCAATTGTTTGATTTGCTCCGTAGCTCTAGCAACCTTCCTTAAAGCACAACTTTCACTCATTTCCAGCTCACTACATTTCGTCATGAGCTCCTTGTAGGTTCTACAAAACACGACCAAAAACATATGTCTCCTTGTAAGTCCTACAGAGGTAGAATAATCAAAGAAAGATTACCATAAGTCACGTATAAGCAGATTAAACAGTAATACTTTTAGTTCATTTCGCATGATTGTGACCTCCCAAGTTTGAGGAACTTCCACTTCAAAGCATGAACCACATGTCCTGAATGCTAATAACATATTGCAACTAGAAATGACCACCTGGTCCTGTTGGCTCATTCAAAAATAGCGATCCCTGAGAAATCGAATAAAAGCGGAGGAAAGAAGGTGGTCCGTATAGCTTCTTTTTCTCAAGATTAAAGTAATGTCTATGAAAACCAGTTGGGTCTATGACACCAATTATTATAGCATTTGTAAAGCTAGGGGCACATTGCAATAGAGATAGAAGCAAATTGCAGCATTGACAATTAGTCTCGTTTCTCGGTTCTTTGGTTCAAAGAATGACCGATGCCATTCTTGGGTCCTTTTAAAGCACTATTTAAGTTTCTTCTCACAGACATTTCTCAAAGTAAGAATTTATTTCTATCTTCTTGATTCCAGCAAATCAGAAAAAAAAGTGCATGTTTCATAATTTCTACAAATACATTATGATGGGAAACGCAATTGACTAACCAAATGTTCACTAATCCGATATGCAACAAGAGCCCATTCAGCATTAACTTTTCCGGAGTGACCTCCAATCTTGATCTTTCCCGAGCTTATTGCACTCCTTGAACTTGGAGGCGGGATCTTTAAAACATGAAAGCATCTCTAACAACCACGCATGATGTTCCTTGGTCATTATCCTACATACGAGAAAGTCAACTTTATTTAACATATATGGTTAAGCAAACAATAAGAATACACTTCAACAATGTTTATGTAAGGTAAATCGTGGGCCTAGTATGAAAACGACAGCCAGGGGGCATGCCGGCCCCAGAGATGATGATGCTTGAGAGATGATACCATCTCTTCTTCCTATTGGAACATCCCAATGAGGACCACTCCACCATAACTATGCCCCGTGACTTATCATTGAATGTATACACACGAGACCATGATCACTGAGAAAGTATCACCGCACATTTTGCTAAAGGATAAGCTCCTATCTCGCAACATGGTAACCTATTGTGCATCATTGGAAAATTGCAAAGTTCATGCCATCATTACTATAACCTGCTGTAAAGAAAATTAAGCAAGATAACAATTGAGCTCTTGCTTATTTTTACAATACCATTTCTTCATGCATCAGATTGATAAATGGAATTGTAGTCTATGATGGATCGAAATGCCATATCGCCCATTTCATTATTTTTCCTGTGCAAAGATCTAACACATCCACAGCCAAGTCACAAAACTTAACACTTTAAACCATAGAGACTCTTTTTGAGTTTACATAGTAAGTTCTCGCCCTGTTTATCGGATCCGTGAGGTCTGTTATGTGTACTGACTACTCATGAAGTTTGAATGCTTGGGGAGAGTTCTTATTTATCATTGCTCTTCTTTCAAGACAACTACCAAACAGTACAGAGCACTTTTCCATTCTTATTATAAATAGCAACTGCTATTTCTTACCATAACATCAAGTCATAATTATTGCTCATATCCTTATGGACAGAGGAACTTGTCCATATAAAAAAAAGAATCTTTTTTAACCTTTTAATCCAGCTAACCAGGAGGCCAGCCCATCTGTCTTCCTCCAATCAAATGGACATGGAGATGGTAGACCGATTGGCTGGAAAAAGAAGAAAGAATGAGAATGCGGCGGACAAAAGTCAAAGCGGGGATAATATTCATTTACATCCTTGGCGTCCACCATTAATAACAACTCAGAAACCTTCACTAAGGCCTTCCCGATTAGCAACTACAGGTTTGTGGTATAAAGAATATGGCCAAGGATATCTTTGTGCCTTTTCCTGCTGGTCATTTGCCAAATGGCTCTTAGTTCATTATCATGGCGGGAAACAAAGGGCCTCTAATGGCCTCAAACAAGCGGCTTAATTTTGACACATATGTTAAACCTTAAGTTTGACATTGTAACGCGTGGAAATGCAGAGAACATACAGATATCCTTGTCATCATTTTCCAAATGCTTTAATGATTATCATATGCAAATGATCTCTATTGTAAGCATGGTGCATGAGAAGTTCCTCTAGATGCTTGTACTATGTTTCCGAGGACCCAAAACGCATACCTTTGAAAGTCGTGGTCGGTCCATCTCTATGTTTAGGGATCAAAATGATGTGCGTTGGAGCCCGAGGTGAAATGTCCGAAGGCAAAAACCCAAAAAAAATTTAAGGACGGTTCCAAAGCTCAAGAAACTAGCAAGAATTGGATTGCTACCCATAAATCATCATTTAATCATGCAAGTTACATTGCACCAAAAGAAGCCAGCTTTATACTTTGCAATGTCATTGAGGATCAAACCCCGTTTAAACTAAACTAAATCTAAATCAAAGTATAGTTATTTCTTAAATGGACGACAAGATGGAACATCGATCACGAATTGGGCGCACCTTTTCATCTTCATAGACTACTTTGGATGGAATTTCCTTGGAAATAATCTTATCAAAACTGTAGATTTTGGAGAAGGTAAAAAAAAATGAGGATGCCAATGATAGAAAAGGGGAAGCAAAGGGGAGAAAACCCACATGGTAGAGGCCCCAGTGTCTTTAATAATGGCGGTGACGCGCATAAAGCACGCTCATCGGCCGCCATCGCCAAAGACCTGATTTGGTTCCGATTATTCCCTCCTTCACCTTGCAATACCATTCTTCCTCTGTCATAAATTAAGGTCGAAAATCTTTAAAAATTCCTGTTCTCTTGTCCTAAATTATCCAGGATTGATTGCCGTGTATCTATTTGGGCATGTTGCACATAGATCCAGATGACTCCTCACAACCCGCAGATCTTTAGAGGTCTAGACAGAATGATCCTTCTTAGGTTAGCAGAAAATGAAGCAAGAAAAACCCCGACTGGGATTACGTTGGCAAATGAGCCAAATGCCGGATCGTGAGTAAGGAGCTGCACCATTCCCGACAATAAAGAATGCTTGTACACGGCCAGATATTTGTGTACAAAGGGGCGGAAGAAAGGGGCGAAACCTAGGTTAAAACTAGATCGTGTTGACACTTCACATCGACCTAAGCGATTTGCTAGATCTTCATAGCATCGGTCGGACTTGTGGAATGCCACCACTAAAATCGAGACAAAACAAAGATCAATTATGTGTTCCGTTGCTTTTGCAACCGCCACACATGCTTAGCGTCTGAGGCTATGAGTTTCATTTGTCCGCTCTAAAGACTAGTAGCACCATCTCCATATTTGGCCCGGATATGTAGAAGAGTCCAACAAATTGAGACCTTATAAAATGGATATTCTAAGCATTTATGATGCTTTATTATGAACATAAGAAGCAAGTCTAAACTGGCATAAATTTGGCGGCCATTTTCATCTATAGGTAGTCGTGTGATTAATATAATTTGAGGTGAGCTGGCAGCCTCTGTCACACAAAATTTCTAAGCTTGTTTGCCGAATTTTCTAAAAACATATTTCGCTTCAAACCTTGGTGAGATACAATTTGAGAAAGATTGCTCTTGTATTCAGAGATTGGAACATCTTTGGCGTGCATTTGACCTATCCGGAAGGGCACAATCATTTGCTCAAAAACACACAGGTCATCAAAGATATAGGTTTTGATGATGTCCGACAAAAAGAACATTACCTAAATTGAGGGGGCAACAATGATATGGGAAAATAACATAATAAGCGAGAGGGAGATGTAGAATGTTACTATTCCCATTAAATATTGATGCAAAAAAGAATTAGGATCAAATTGCGGATGCAAGAACAATGCAGATTTCAATTCAAGATTACGAGTAATAGATTAAAGTACAATTTGAAAAATGATTTAGAAGTTGATATTGAGGACACGTACCAAGGGAAAGACTTCATTCAGCAAGCAAAGTGCCCATCTCGTGTTGTATCCATTTGTATCCTCTGAGAAGCACATCCGCACGAACTTAGATAAGTTTACACTACAATTTTGCGACCTGCATTGACTCGAAAAAATCTGGAAAAGTGTTCTCGACGGCGACTCACCTTACGGGCATAGGTATGAGCAAGGGCAGCTCCCAAAACGTAAAGTCGGGTTTAATGTAAGCAGAGTAGAGACAAAACCCAAATCGCCCCGCCGTCATACCCTCGCCATTGCATTCTTTAGTTTTGCGCAGTTGACTTGTCCCTATCTCCAATACATGTCGCAAGGTGTTCTTGTTCCAGTTTAAGATCTCCATTCATCGATTTCAATTGCATATCCAATGTCACGAACATCAATGGGAAAAAAAGATATTATCTTTCTTTTGCACCCGATCAATAAACCGATTGATGCTTATATATACTTTATCAGCAAGATATTGATCCGAGTCAAGATTGTTGAGTTCATAATCTTTTGTCATTTCACTGGCAGCTTGCTCCTGCAATGGAAAAGATTATCAGTGCATATACATTGACAATTGCAAACGGCACCTGTTCGATAATGGAACACCTCAAGCCTACCTTCTTTCCCCACAATGACCAATGTTCTCTACCAAAAGCGGCACCTCCTTTCGTTTGGAAAAGGCTTTAAGATTGGCCTCCATGCAACACATTGTTCAAAAGAAAATAATTTAGTAACCTGGCCATCGACTAGAGAAAAATGCAAATATTCCATGTCCCAGGGTCAACAACATTCTTCCTTAGGTTATTAAACATCTGTTAACACCTTAGCAAAACCTACATGGAACTGAAGCAAGTTAACACGTGAACATCATATATTCATCTACACTCGCAACAACTGAATCAAACACTACAATTCTAGAACATATACACTCCTCAAATTTATCGATAGCAACCACAGTAGCGGCATATGATATGCGACAACGATTTTAAAGCGAATGAGGCAAGACTCATCTAATGTGGAGCTATAGCGAGAATGAAACATCGATTGGGCTTTCATGTCGTGGCATGCATTCCCCTTTAGTCTATCGGACATATCCGGACATTCCTCATGTGTGATGATGGTTAACTTACATAATATTATCGAGACAAAGGGAACTAGATTGTATAAAGGAGGCGACTCACTTGTTAGCCATCAAACATTACTTGCATACAAACCGTGTTTGCCCCGCTCTTTGCTTGACGGATAATAAACCAAGAATCGATGCGACTTCAAGTTCAAGATGATTAACCACTTCACAAAAGCAACGAAGCAAGTGCCTTATGCGTAAGGATGAATTCCAATCATTCACACAAACGCAAAAAAACTAAGCAATAGTATACTTCATACATAGCAATTGACTACTTGTTAAATCGGTCATGCGAGAAAGGTGTACCAACTGGAGTTGTACATTATAAGAAAGACAAAGGAGAACATACAAAGCTTTGTCGGTTTGCTTTCTTCATCAACCACTTTGTACGCAAACAAAATGACAGGTCAAACAAGCGGAAAGGAACCGAGGAAAAAAAAGATGCAATTGCAAAAACTTGAGGAAGAAACGGACCTATAATCATATGGAATCATCACAAGGACTCAACCACCAAGAAAATTAAAAACAAAAAGCCCACTCTATACTTTTGCAATGCATTGTTCCGAATAGGATGGACATTATAGAATTAGGATATGCACCCTCGTGTGTATACACAACACCTTTTGGATTAGTTGTTGTACCGGAGGTGTAGTTCGGAGAGAAATAGCTGCAGCTCATTCTTTGTAGCAACTAGAAAATGTTGGATCTCCTACCTCTAAGAGCTTCTCATAATCAATTATAGTGTAATGCGCTCCAGTAAAAGTCAACATGGGCATTTCCTAAATCGCGATAACAACCAGAGCAGGACTTCCTCCCGCTCCATGTATATGATCTCTACAACAAATGATGCCAAAAACCACGAGTTCTTCAAAGCATGCCAACATACATAAATAAAAAAAAAGCTTACCACAACGGTTTACAAATCATGGTCGTATGTGGTGCGGATACAAAAATTTAGAAGACAAACTCTTTGTTCTTCAAATGAACCGAGAATGGAAAACTGCGAGAACTCTAGTGATATTCTACTATATGAGCTTCATCTTTATTATATTTGTCGTATCATCGCAACATCAATTGTTCACGATTATTGCTCTACCCACTTATTCCCGGAGAATAGATGATATCGGGCGCCAGAGTGGTCCGGCTTAAATTACGCTAGCATAACATGTGTAGTGTGCGATTTTGTTGCCTTTTGCAGGAAACTTGCTTTTATGGGGTTGCTTGCTTTTAAGGAACATTGATTGGGAGCATGGCAATATGCATGTTGCTTATACCGCAATATTTATGCATGCCACAGCTTCAACATTTGACCTTGCTATAATAAAGTTGAGACCGCATATCCCCTCGCAAAAATCAAACGGGAACATCGCAAGCCATTCACCTATTTCCCTAAATTTGGAGCACCGTCTCCATGGATTTGATCTAATGGGATTTGTATTTCCAGATTCGATTTGAAGTATTGCATGCCAAACTAACAGGAAACTTCGAATTCCAAGGGCATGTCATAGAACCATTGATGGATCAATAAAGGATATGGAATCTACACACAATGTAACTAATGACTATGAAATATGGACACACACAATATCCGGGGAAGTGCAACTTTTCGGAATAAACTGAACCAGCCTTTTAAACACATCAATTCACGGGATTATTGTAGCTATTGAATCGATAAATAAGAAAAAGAAGCTTACCAATTGGGTTTGTGAATGACATCCGGCTTCTCTGATTCAAAGCTCCAAAAGCTTAACCGGCAACTCAAAATCGTAGCTCGTTCACGCAGCGCCAAATCTCTGATTCTTACGCCCTAGTGGCGGTAGAAGATAATATTCTTATCGAAAAAGGGCGGACCGACCAAGTTGAGTTTCCCATACCATCATTTCCATTGTCAAGCTGGCGGCGTTATGAGCAACATCGACAATCACGGTGATTGGCAGGAGCAGAGGATGGGGCTTTTTTATCACATTCCTACGGTAATCACCGATGATCTTTTATCCGAAAGTGTAGATCTTTAATACTTGGTTATTAACCCTCTTGGCTCCTCTCTGGAGTTATTACTTGAGCCTCGAGTCTAACAAGGCAAGCACAAACATACAGAGCTCAACAAAGGACTCGAAGCTTGTCTTTAGGATCAACTGGCAATGTTTGTGCCCAAGATCTCCACAAAATCCTGCCTTTGCGGGGTTCAGATTGAAACCTAGGCCATGCCCACAATCCCATCGCCATTCCAAAACTCCGAGGAGAGTACCACCGAATGCACAGAAAAGTGGAGCAAAATTCGAGCGCCATTCTCACGAGGAGTTCCGTTTGTCGTCAATAGGGAGAAACATAAAAGTGAAGAGCAAAATTCGACGGTCTATATTAAAAGCCCCAATTTAATTCCTCAAATCCGACATCACATATCAAAAGCCTCAAATAAAGGGGGCTGCTGGGGTGATTCGAGGTGTCACCGTCCGCACCGTCCATCTCAGAGATCTCTACCAAATCTTAATTGTATATATCCTTTGGATGATTTTTAATTTAATGTGCATTGCCACCTCATCAAGGTGGACATTAAATTTCTTTGCCCATTAAATTTCCTTGACTTTTAAATCAAGGGAAGAGATTAGAAGCCCCAATTCCAATGATCTGGATTAAAAGCCCCAATTCTATCACCTTCCCTGCAACTTCCAATCCAAAATTGACGGCCAAGATTTGACCTTCCCTTGTAATCCGACGGCCCATATGAAAAGCCCCAAATAATTTTAATCGACGGTCTAGATAAAATGCCCCAATTTCAAGGGCCCAGATTAAAAGCCCCAAATAAGGGGGGGTGCTTGGGGTGTTACGAGGTGGCACCGTCTGGGTCGTCCATCTCAGAGATGGACGGCCGAGATCAATCTCTACACCATGTTGGTAGACCTAATATAATTGTATATATACAAGTCTTTGTACTATCAATGGGATAAAACAATATGGGAAGAAATAAAAATGTATAGCTAGTTTAAAAAAATCATTAGAGCGGAAGACTGTTGCCAGGGAAACTTGAACTTGCACCATTCTTTTTTCAATTAAACTAAAGAAGTCAACCTTATTAAGCAAGGTCAAATCGAAAAGTCGAGCTAAATTTCAATTAAACTAAAGAAGTCAACCTATGAAAATCAAAAGTAGGTTCTATCAAGTCTTTGGGACAATGCTTAAAGGCAAAGAGATTGGCACACAAAGGCAAGCAGCCTCGTTGGGAGCTTCTAACAAAAATCCGTTAGTATTTTCTTAACATGGTATTTTTGTAGAACCATGGGTATACCTGCAGCATATTCTAATATGCTCGTAGTATATTTTGGCACCATCATTCCATGTAAAAAACACGGAGCATTTGAGGATAGACTTTCATGTTTCAACAAAATTCTAACATGACAATGGCTAAGGGGATTCTATGATGCTCTATGGACTAAAGCATAGATAAAATATTCTATTTCTATTTTCCTTCTGCTCACAAGTACGACCATGGGTGCTGACTTTGCTACATCATGAATTGCTTGATGTTCACAAATCTTGAAAAAACTTTGTATGCCTCACTAGACAGAAAAGAGAAAATCAAATTCAAGCTCATGTTACCCTAACTAAATTTTGTTCACTGTTAAGCTGGCCAATGTCAAAGGACTCTAACAAATCACATTTAGGCAATATACTGTAGCCCAGCAAAATGCATATCCACATATGCATGCCCTAAACCGGATTAGAAGAAACATCCGTTCTGAATCGTGTTACCGGAGCTTAAATTGGTAAGGAGAGGGTTGACAATGCAATTCTTGGCACTTTACTTCTAAGGAAACAATACATTTATAAGGCAATAACTCTCAATATTGAAGCAAAGTTAAAACAAACAAATCTTTACATATATAGTTACAATGTTGAATACATGATGTCGCCATAGAAGGAACAAACAGTTTGGGGTTGTAACTTGGATGCTTATCAATGAAAGATGGCAAAATGAAAATCATACATGCATGGATCACTGCGGCATGCAAATAAAATCTACATTTGTGATGCATGCCAATGCATGATTAAAAAAAAGAGCCATCCTGGAGATACATTAAAAGCCTAAGTGCCTTGTTTAGTGGCTTGCCTTCAAGAGTTAAGAATCAAAAGTTCAAGACCGGCTGCACCTATAACCATCAAGTTGATTACCATTTATGACACTAACCTTTGCCATTTCTGGCAGTAACCTTTGCCATTTTTTGCAATAACCTTTTGCCACCTCTGTTTGCAGTTGAAACGGGAGTTATTAGTACAATAGTTGCCTGTTTGACATAATCACAAAAACAATTTCACCTTAAGTTTATCTCAACGTCAATCACATCTACAAAACAGGAGATCCAAATGGCAAGATAAGGAGTTTTCCACGAAGGAACACAGACTGCCTTTACCTTTGATGTTGCACAAAAACTCATGCAATGAGATCTTACTCCATTGGTCTGTCGAAAAAATATATTGTTTAGTAGAACATACATCCCCAAGCCAATGAATCTCACAGTCTTCTCTTCCAAGCATGCATACATGAGCAGCATATAACAAAAAATAGGGTTTATGCCCCTTTCTGTATGCATACAGACAAATAGATCATATAGCTATTTGCCTATAGCTAGACTAGCAAGCAAATTTTAAAATGAACACAACATAAGCTTACGATCTGGCCACAGAAGAGAGGAAGACTTGTTGGAGCCTAACATAGGCTCTTGTTGCCCAGATGCAAAGCGAGATTCCAGAATAATTTAGAAATTGTGGTTGCAAACTAGATGGCCATGGCATGCACAGTAAATGGGCCTCAGACAAAAAGGGCTTCCAATACAAATAACTTCAAATAACATTTTGTAATTCTGTCTTTTGAAATCCAAGTGGTCTAACATTTTGTAATTGTGATGGTGCTATCTTAGGACCCCCTGCAGGCTTTTGCATCCCCTTGGGCTCAGACTTCTGCAATTGTATCGGTAGAACCTTAGGACCCCCATCAGATATCTGCATTTGAGGTAATTCAGGTTCCTGCATTCTTTGTGGTCCGAGTTTCTGTATCTGCTGCATTTCTAGAGTTGTTGTAAGCTTTTGCAACGTTGCTAACCCCACTTTAGGAACCCCAGCAGGCATCTGCATTCCAAGTAATCCAGGTTTTTGGAGAGTTAATGGTTCCGGCATTCCTGGTGGTCCAGATTTCTCAAATGCAACCGTTTAGGCTGGGAAAACTGATTTAGCTCTGCAAATGCAAGTGCAGAAGACATTCAAATCATATACCTTGATTCGCAAAAAGATGCTGGATCTTCCTATCAGCTCCTTACTGCACGTTCGGCACTCTCAGATTAACCTTATAGGTCATAGTATAATTTACACAGACAAAAACTGCACTAAATTCGCTCACCTTGGCTAACATCGATGCAACCGTTGGAATAAATACCATATTATATTTTCCTTTACGGACATGGTGCTCTGTTTTATTTTCAAGTATTTCTGGCAGAGTCCGCGAATGTATATGAGACAAATAACAAAGATGTATAAGCTAATGTAGCTTGAGATCATAATATAGCTTAGATCTAAAAAGTAAAATGCGGAAAAGAATGCAAGAATGGTTTTTCCCAAATTTTCCAGTGGGAAGCACTGCAGATTAAGCATGTTAGAATTACATTTCCACACACGGCTAAATGAAGAGGCTTAAAGGGTGCAACAAAAACAAAGCCCCGGGTCAAAGGGTTCCAAAGAGCTAAACAAAGCTGCAACAGTAAAACACAAAGGTTCATGGTAGGATTAAAAAAGCAGGAGAACAGTAACAGCATAGACTTGTTAATTCCTTCAATATAGCCAAAGAAAACAGACTTACCATGGGATAATTCAAAATACTATGTGCATATGCAAAATTATGAGCATCATCATAAGCAGCTTCATGAGCAGCTTCATCGTAAGGAGCATTATGCAAACTAAGTAAAACTATGCCTATAACATATAAAATTTAAATTTTTTGCCAAGTCAAGACTGCATAAGTATGACTGCATAAGCAGGGCAAAGCAAAGAGATTAGCAGAACGAGAGCCTTGACTTGAGCCAGGAGCTAATGATGAAAATTTACTGTCGCAACTATTTCTGACATCTTACTGCCCAGATACACAAGTTAAGCCTGCTTAGTGTGACGAGAATTAGAAAATACAGAGTTTAAGAATAATACCTCTCCTCAGTGATATGGCTTCATTCCATGAATAATTGGACAGCCAAGAGAATTAGAACTTCATGCTTAAATTATGTGCATAATCCTTGAAACTTCAATGCAGCCTGTTTCCAAAACCTTATAAAATAAAGCGCAGGTCAACTGAATAACCTCAAGCCTAATAATGTGCATAATCCTTGATCCTTCATTGCAATCGATTTTATAGGCTTCGGCATGTCAATAGCGATGTTCTTAGATCATATCTGTAAAATCGTCATGTTTTAAAGACCAAACATGCCACCATACTTTCTTGTCTTTCTTTAGGCTTGTAGAATGTTACATAGACAAAAGCTGCTAAAATAGGCACGTATTAGATAGATACTAAGAGATCACATCTTACCAAAATGCAAATGGGGATCTCATGCGTCACAGTTCATATTTTCAAGATGGCCACCTTCCTGCACAGATATAACTAGATCAATTTCTTTTGGGACACTCACTAAAAATTTTCATTCTATGTGCACATACCGCAATTAACTTCTCCAAGCCAACCATGTTCGGTATGCATATACTGCCAACATCTTGTTTAAGAGATGAAAGAAAAAAGATAAGCTGAAATGAAGCAACAAACATAAAGAATACGTAAGCAGCACAGTGTACCTGCTTTCTTTAGCATGTCTGCAGAAATATCAACGCCTGCCTGTGCCAGAGAAGTAATCTGAAATAAAATGAAATGTGAAAGGCCTCTCTATATTTTTGTGAGTAACAACTAGAACCTGATAATGGAAGAAAGAGCAACCTTGAAGCAAGATTGGCAATGTGGCAGAGCCCGGAAGAATCAAGGTTCTTCCATTCCTATTCCCGTTTGGCTTTACCTTAAAAGAAGACCTGTATCTTGAACAAAATGGACAGAAACTAAGGAATTCTCACAAACGATGATTTTCTATAAATTTTCAACAAATTTGCTGGTAATAAACCAGGATAAACCATATATGTTCCACTTTTGAGAATTTTTGGTGCCTCACAGTTGCAAGAGGATGCAGAAATCTTAACTTTAACAATTTTCTTTCAAATACATCTACTAAATTAAATAACATGTTTGGTCTTCTACTTTATTATTTCCATCAGAGGTGTTCTTTTGCGAGGAGTAAAGCCATCAACAATTACTACATTTCACTCTGGAGAGGTAAACATACACATCAAAGTTGTCATTCCCATCTGGCTGACTCCAGTTCAGGTCCCAATACCTGGTCATGCACATTTGAATAATAAGTTAGCTCTAAATCCTTAAATGATTTACTATGCAATATGCTAACCAGCTAAAGTGAAATTCTAAAAACATGAAGGGCCTTGCAATATGGCATGTTTAATGTCACAAGCATGGAAACCGACCATCACCCTCTCTGCATCAAAAAGTTATCTGTCTTAGAAATTAGATTAAAAAACTCAATTCTAACTTACACAACTAAAGCGCTAAGAAATGCGGAAAAGCTGAATCAGAATTATGAAGATCCTGGAGCATCTGTCATCTTTTCCTATTTGACCATCTTTTTCCTCAAGAAAGTTTTTTAAGCTAATGTCACTATCGTTAAGAGGAGGATATTATCTGCATACCTTAAAGTCAATATCGAATGATCCCCAATCATATTTTTTCAATACTGAACGCATAAACATTGGCATTGCAGGGCTTATGTCTTCCGGCCAACCAGCTTGGATAAAAACTTCTGCTTGAAGGGCAGTTACCTTTCCTGTTGATGTAAAGCCAACGGTATACTGTATTTTTGTCATGTGTCGACCTCCCGCCATTACCATATCAGTGTTTCGGTCCAATGATAATCGAACAGGATACCCTAATTTTCTTACAGCAACTCCACAAGCTGCTGCTACCTGAAGGTTGACTAGTAATTAAGCTATAGTAATAGCACAGCCTGTACTATCTATGAAAAGTTACCTTGCATGGGTTGAAACCCTTGCCACCAAATCCTCCTCCAACTCTTCTGGTAATAACACGTATATTGTGCATGGGAATATCTAAGCATAGAGATACAGTGTTCTGTACATATTGAGGACCTTGACAAGAGGTATAGATTAGTAAGCAATTATCCTCATCAGGTACCACAAGTGGAGTCTGTGTTTCAAGATAGAAAAAATACTGTGAAGCAGTACGCACCTAGAAATAGAAACATGTGAAAAGAAATTAGATACTAAATAGCAACTAGAATAAGCTTGAATTTTGAAGAAGGAAAATGCTACATTCGTACATTTTAACATCCTCGTGCTTGAAAGACCCAAAAACTTTCTAGGCTATTGCCTCGATCCATGCTGAACTTGTGGCCAGTGCATGCGCTCACTAAGATGCATGTACTGAAAAGAAAAAACTATGCTTATGTCCCTACCTAACCAACCTATAACGATGGTCAACACAAGGCCTAGGACGAGTACACGTGCAGCACATGAGGCGTTATTATGAGAAGGAATAAGAAAAGCAGGATAGAAGCACCTATTAAAAATGGGAAGAAAGCAAGAAAACAAAATCACCTCTGCACATTCAATTTTGTGGTCTGCTTTTTTAAAACCTTCTGAGAGTTCACCAAACTGCTGCAGCCCCTCATTTTTACAAAATGGCCATTCTTCAAAGTAAGAGTCTCGGGAAATTGCATCTTCAATAGTCAGAATAGGTGCTTGCATGCAATCCATCTCATATTCTATCTCCACTTTTGCAGCCCCAGCTTTAGCATGCTGAGCAGTATCTGCAACCTGCTACATCTTATGTCAGAATTACTTAAAAACCTCCTTCTAACAAGTGCTTTGGTGTCACTTACCACAAGACCCAATGGGTGCCCAACATAGCACACAGAATCTGTTGCAAAAAGTGGATCGCACCCTCCGATGCTTACACATCCAATATTCTTTCCATTTTCAGGAATGTCATTGATCCAGTCGGCACGCAGGTAGAAGTTGGGTTGCAAAAGAAGGGAAATGCATGGGAATGGCCTCAGCGCCATAGCCGAAAGTCTTGAGAAGCAAATGCCAGCCAGAGGTCCAGCGAGCGCGCCATTCTGCCGGAGTTCCGCCCTTGTCGCCAATAGATAGATAGATAGTATTCTGCCGGAGTTCCGCCCTTGTCGCCAATAGGGAGAAGCAGAAAAGTGAAGAGCAAAATTCGACGGTCTGGATTAAAAGCCCCAATTTAATTCCTCAAATCCGACGTCACATATCAAAAGCCCCAAATAAAGGGGGCTGCTGGGGTGATTCGAGGTGTCACTGTCTGCACCGTCCATCCCAGAGATGGACGGCCAAGATCAATCTCTACCAACATGTTGGTAGAGCTCATATAATTGTATATATATGAGTGATAAGGATAAGGATAAGGATAAGGATATATATATATATATGTATATATATATATATATATATATATATATATATATATATATATATATATATATATATATATATATATATATATATATATATATATATATATATATATATATATATATATATATATATATATATGTATATATATATATATATATATATATATATATATATATATATATATATATATATATATATATATATATATGTATATATATATATATGTATATATGTATATATATATATATATATGTATATATATATATATATATATATATATATATATATATATATATATATATATATATATATATATATATATATATATATATATATATATATATATATATATATATATATATACAAGAAATTTAGCACGTCCTACGGTGCGCATGTTTCTACGGTGTAAGTTCTTATAGATTTCTTTAGATTTTGTGAAAGCTTCCTAGATTCTTCAAGATTCCATCAAGATTGCCTGACAAATGGTTCACCTAGCAAACAATTATTTGTTTTGGCATTTAAAGTGTCACAGATAAACTACACATAAAATTAACATTAATGAAAATCGAAGCAAACGTGAGGCATTGCATTGATTTTGCATACATGATAGTTGTGTTTCAAGCTTTAGCATGTTTCTATGGTCTATGAAGGTTTTAACTACATACTAAGAAGAATTCAAAAGTGTGGATTTGTTGATTGTCATCAAAATGTCGGTGGATGCTTTTACAACTAATTAGCAAAGCATAAGAATTTCTCCAACCTAATGAAATGTTCTCGTTAATGTTGTGAAGATTTTGGACTATGCAAACAGAATTGGGTCTTCTATCCTAATGTTCAAAGCATAGGCATGCACAAAACAACAAATGTCCGTCTTTAGCAGTTCAAGTTAGGACCATCCTGTTTGTTTTTTTATTTCCTAACATTTGTCATTACACCACATGTTGGGTTAGCGAAAATACCTAGGTTGGACTGATATCCATACCCCTATTGATGCTTACGTGCATTGGACTTTAATTCCTACGTCAAAACGGTTCCATAAGAATATGCCTTAAGCAAATATCATTGGGTGATCCAATGATCTAGGCAAATAGTGAGGGTGATAGCCCCCTCATTCTAAAAGTTTAGCGTGGAAATTTAATGAACAAATTGTCATGTGGCAACCATGATGGATATCTTAGATTCTATCATGAAACCATTAATTTTCACACATTGAGTTCCTATACACCAATAAGGGGTATTTTTGAAGAAGGCATGCATTGGTTGGATTCAATGGTTGCTCTAAGCTTGGTTGAAAATACCATGTTCGGACTGACATCCATACCTCAGTTGATCTTCTCATCCCATTCTAGACCCTAGACCATTTACATGATCAAAAACCATTGTTTGAGCATTGAATGTGTGTTGGAAGTGAAATTGAAGTCCCTTATAATATTTATGAAACTATGAGCACCATTTTCTCCATTGCAGTTGAGCATAACATATTTACTCATGGGTATACCGTGTTTTCACCATGAAGAATGAATTTATGTCACCCATGGCAAAAACCAGTAAAAGCATCATGTTGTAGCATATTCTCCTTACATATTTTATTACCCATGATCGATAGAATACTGCTGCTTTGGGCTTAAAGTGATTAAGGGAAAAAATTTATAATTATGTCCTGTGACAGTAAAGCATGGTTAAAGTTCAACCCCTTGCAAATGTTTCAATACTTGGATACGTCATATTAAGTATACATCTCTCAATGGTAGCAAAATGCTTAGAGAAAAACAATATTGCCATATATGGTTGCAACATTAACTGGGTAAGCTTGCAGGCACTTATATGGACCCTAGGAGCCTGGGATGCAACATCTACAATATTTATTTATGCTTGTCCCATTACCAAAGGATGTCTCAAAAGAAATTGAGATAACGTCTTGGGTCACCTGTTTGTTGCCCTAGACGTATTCGAAATGGGTATAAAGGGCAATTTACCATGGAATAAAAATGTGAGCACCCGATAAGCAGGTGGCTCACCAAGGTAGCGAGCGTCTTTGGTCCGTTCTTTGATTTAAATAGATCGACTTGGTGGTGGATCGCGGACCGCCACGTAAGCAGGTGAATTAAAAAAAAACTAAATGGGTAAAAAATCTCTGCGCTTTCTTCCATAAATTTGATCATTCTGCACCTTAATCAGATATCCAAGTCTCTGTTCTCCATAATTGAGCCAACCCAGAAGGAAAAATGTGGCAAATCCGACCTCGATCACCAATTTCTGGCCCTACCTGTTGTAAAGCTTACCGGAAATGCCTAAAACCATCACTGTTGTTTATCCAAAAGCAACTCCCCCTTCTGAGAATTCCTGGCCCGAAATTGGTCATTAAACTGCAAGCTGTTTGGAGACAGAAAATGGCTTTGCATGTGATTGGACGCAGTGAGCAAGCTAAAGCCGATCCAATTCGGCTATTCTCAGGCCGGAATTTAGAGACCCATCACATAGAAAAAAGTTCAGAGAATCGAAATTACCTATGTAGGTGTTTGGATGAAGCAAAAATGGTACCAAGCTAAGGGCGACCCGATTTGGCGATTACCAGGCCGAATTTGGGGATTGCCACTTGAATCTAAAGACCCATGAGCAGAACAGAGTTTTTCACAGAGTTTGTGACCCAATCTGATAATTTCTAGGCTGTGGGCACACCATGCAAGTTGTAATAGCATGGCAAATAGGCAAGAGTGCCTCCTGGACAGCCTAATCAAAATCACCTGGGCAAAAAAGAAAAGGAAACAAACTAGGCTGAACAAAGAAATGAAATATGAAGGCCTCATACTTGAAGAAAATTTCGAGATTATAGGCTCCAAAGCTGAATTATAGACTGTAAAACAAAGGGATCCCCAAAACTATGGCAACCACCTATGACCCAGTTCAATACTTCCTGATATTAACGAATATGCTGGATTTAAGCACCCTTCTTCATTTGAAATCCCTCCTATGAACTCCTGCAAGCAAAAACAACGGAATCATTATTTGCATAAAAAAATCAGATTTAAAGAGCAAAAATCGAGTGCATCAGAAAGGTTTTGCAGTTGAGACCTTTGAATTCACAGCCCTATCGGACGTCTCCAAAGTACAGTTGCATTGCCCCGCTCCAAGCCAGAATAACACGGGTTTGAACTAGCAAGTCAGAGGACGGGTTTACATTTTGGCAAAACAATTTACTTTACTAACTTATATGGTCTGAAAAAATACGGATATGATCACTAAGACGTTTACAGCCATGGCAGCAGCAAGATTTGTGAAGAAAAAAGTAAGAAGAATGCCGGTTTGATAGATGTCGAATGTGAATTTCCTGAATTTCCAAAACTGCCATCCAAACAAAAAATGCTATTCCAGTATCTTATGCATATAGAAACAGACAGGCCAAAATTGGGCAATACCGGTTATGCCCAGCCTACTGTGGTCGCTTCATCATATGCCTATACTGTTGCTTTTCCCTGTTCAGAAAGATACCATTCAAATCTGTTTTAAACATAACTAAAAAGTAAGATCAATCTTTCGATTTCTACCTTGGAGCCATATATGGGCTGATGAAAAATCGTCAGGGCTAATATTTCCTTCTCTGATCCAGCTTCCGAAGGCATGCACAGAGATTCAATTTATACTACAAATGCTCAGAGATAAACCTATAAGCAATTTCGGCCAGTTCTGGCAAAGATCAGACTACTGTGGTCGACCCATCAGGCTGCCGGATCCATAGCTGGTCATTGCCTAACCACCCGTGACCCAGTTCAACGGATATACTGGATTTAAGCACCCTTTTCCAGTTGAAATCCCTCCTATGAACTCCTGTAAGCAAAACCAGAGGAATCATAGCTATTTGCATAAAAAATCACATCTAAAGAGCAAAAATCGAATGCCTCAGAGAGATTTTGCAGTTGAGGGCTTCGAATCCACAACCCTATCAGGTTGTGCACTGCCATAGCCGAAAATGCCTTCTCCACTTTCGTCCTTACTCTGCTGAGAAATCCGGCGGAAAGGCTTTCCTTCAAATGATGGCGGTGCCAACAAAATATTGGCTAAAGCCAACGAAAATATTCCAGAACCACCGTATCAATGGCGTCAAAAGACAAAAAAAACTTCCATGACCATAGCTCCAAGCTGGAAAATATGCAAAGCATAAGGGAGAGCCAGCGCCAGCACCATCACCATACCTGTCAAAACAATTTCGATATCCAATAATCGTGTATATACCAGCATTCAGAACATTGAAGAATGTTCTAGTTGAAGAATGTTCTAGAATTTATTGCCATCTTCTAGAATTTTTAGGACATTCTGGAAGCCACCACATCCCCGCCAAGAACCTTCCGGAAGCCACCAGATCCGACGGCCGAGATCGCGTGGGAGCGAACGGACGGCCGGGATCTGGCGGTTGATATATAAAAGAACATTCCGGAAGCCACTCCTAATAATTATATATATATATATATATATATATATATATATATATATATATATATACATACAAGTTATTGTACTATGAGGGACTGTACAAATTCGACGAGGAGCCAAATGCAGTGCCATCCAACGAAAATCCTATAAAGATTCTCCAAGATTCTCCAAAGACTCTAAAAAAATTTCCCTAGATACCTTGAGATTCCATCAATGTTCACTTATATTCCCCAAGATCCGCGGATTATTCCGCGAGGAATCGTATAAATTCAAGTAGAAGTCAAATTTAAAGTCATTCAATGAAGATTCTATAGAGATTCTCCAAGATTAGACCAAGATTCTCTAGATACTCAAAGTTTTTTTTTTTTTTTTTTTTTTTTTTTTTATTGAAGGCATGGTTGGTGGGACTTGCACCCACCCACGTCTCCCACCCGATGGTAGCCAGTGGGTTTTGAACCCTGGTGGGGATTACCCCAATCCAAGACCTTACCACTAGACCACCACCGCGATGGGCCGATACTCAAAGATTTTATGAAGATTCCCTTAGATTTTTTTAGATTCTTAAAGATTGTCTTGAGATTCCCCTAGATTCCCAAAGATTATCCTAAGATTCCTCAAGATTCCATGTAGATTCTTCAAAATTTCCTTAGATTCTATGAAGATCCCCCTGTAGAACACACCTAGTGTCAAAGATTCCCCTAGATCCCCTTGGATTTCCCCTAAATTCCATAAAATTCTATAAACATCCCCTAGATTCTTAAGGTTCTACAAAGATTCCCCTAGATCTTCAAAGATTATCTGAAGATTCCTTTAAATTCCCTAAGATTCTATGTAGATTCTCCTAGAGTCCCTTAGATTCTATCAAGATTCCACTAGATTCTCTAAGATTCCATAAAGATTCCCCCTGATTCTCAAACATTTTTTGAAGATTCTCTTAGATTCCTCTATATTCTTTTGATTCCCATAGATTCGTTAAGATTCTCTTGATGTTTCCTTGATTCCAAAGGTTATCCCAAGATTCCTCTAGATTCCTTTAGATTCTTAAATATTCCCTTGAGATTCCCTTAGATTCCCAAATATTATCCTAAGATTCCTCTAGATTTCCCTCTATTCTTAAACCTTTTTTGAAGGTTTTCCTATATTCCTCTAGATTCTTTGGAGATTCCCATAGATTCCTTAAGATCCTCTTGAGATTTCCTTGATTTTCAAAGATTATCCCAATATCTCTCAAATTCCCTTAGTTTCTATGAATATTCCCCTATATTATCCAACATTGCACGGAACGATGCCAAACCACTACTCATTGGAAAGCATTTGATGAGAGGAATCCAACGGCGTGGGTCCCACTTTGATCCGAGACCTCCACCGCAAGATAAAGTCGTTTGAAGGTGACGCAAAAAAAGGAAGCTTCCAAGAACGCTTCATAATTAATGAGTTGCCACCTCACTATCTTTTCATTAAATAAAGGGTGCCACCTCACCTCCTTTAATATAAAAAATTCTAATTTAATAAAAAAATGTATGGCTAAGATTTATCCTCCCCCTTTTGATCTAACGGTTAAGATTGGTTGCACCAAATCCACTTTTGAGGAACTTCCTTGCACTTTCCTTATAAAAATTAAGGGCCATGATTTCTCCTCCCCTTTTGATCCGACGGCTTAAAGACATGGTGCATGCCCCGATGCATGTCCCCCTGTAGAACACACCTAGTGTCAAAGATTCCCCTAGATCCCCTTGGATTTCCCCTAAATTCCATAAAATTCTATAAACATCCCCTAGATTCTTAAGGTTCTACAAAGATTCCCCTAGATCTTCAAAGATTATCTGAAGATTCCTTTAAATTCCCTAAGATTCTATGTAGATTCTCCTAGATTCCCTTAGATTCTATCAAGATTCCACTAGATTCTCTAAGATTCCATAAAAATTCCCCCTGATTCTCAAACATTTTTTGAAGATTCTCTTAGATTCCTCTATATTCTTTTGATTCCCATAGATTCGTTAAGATTCTCTTGACGTTTCCTTGATTCCAAAGGTTATCCCAAGATTCCTCTAGATTCCTTTAGATTCTTAAATATTCCCTTGAGATTCCCTTAGATTCCCAAATATTATCCTAAGATTCCTCTAGATTTCCCTTCATTCTTAAACCTTTTTTGAAGGTTTTCCTAGATTCCCCTAGATTCTTTAGAGATTCCCATAGATTCCTTAAGATCCTCTTGAGATTTCCTTGATTTTCAAAGATTATCCCAATATCTCTCAAATTCCCTTAGTTTCTATGAATATTCCCTAGATTATCCAACATTTGCGGAACGATGCCAAACCACTACTCATTAGAAAGCATTTGATGAGATGAATCAAACGCCGCCGGGTCCCACTTTGATCCGAGACCTCCACCGCAAAGATAAAAGTCGTTTGAAGGTGACTTAAAAAAGGAAGCTTCTAAGAACGCTTCATAATTAATGAGTTGCCACCTCACTATCTTTTCATTAAATAAAGGGTGCCACCTCACCTCCTTTAATATAAAAAATTCTAATTTAATAAAAAATGTATGGCTAAGATTTATCCTCCCCTTTTGATCTAATCGGTTAAGATTGGTTGCACCAAATCCACTTTTGAGGAACTTCCTTGCACTTTCCTTATAAAAATTAAGGGCCATGATTTCTCCTCCCCTTTTGATCCGACGGCTTAAAGACATGGTGCATGCCCCGATGCATGTCCCCCATCATATTTCTATGCCCATGCAAGACATCTCCCATGAGTATTTACACGACAGGGCATCATGGCCTTCCATTTCCAATTGGACTGGTGGCATTAATCTCTATATAGCATGGGTACATCCTTTCCGGCACACATAGAATAGTTTTATATATATAATGATATATATATATATATATATATATATATATATATATATATATATATATATATATATATATATATATATATATATATATATATATATATATATCTACTATATATATAAAATTATTAGGATGCCCTCATAGCATAGAGATTTGGATGTACCCATGCGATATAGAGATTAATGCCACGGTAGTCCAATTGAAATGGAAGGCCATGATGCCGCCACCTCATGGGAGAGGTCATGCATGGGCATAGAAATGTGATGGGGGACATGCATGGGCATGCATGAGGGCATGCACTACATCCCCGAGCCGTCGGATATGGGGCAGGTTAAATCTTGGCCATCCAATTCAGGTTAAAGAAAGTGCAAGGAAACTTACAATATTTATAAAATTATTAAGATTGCGTATAGAGATTGATCTTGACCGTTGAAATGGGAAATCAATGGCAGGAATGAGGCCACGTGGTGGTGGCTCAAGCAGGCCCCTTATTTGGGGCTTTTGTTGTGGGCTGTCGGATTTAAAAACTTCATCTCGGCCGTCGGATTTGCATTTAATGCTACATGATGATGTGGCATAAGCAATTAAGTATATCATTATCAAAAATTTTGAGGTGGCATAAGGAGGGGCTTGCGTAAATAAGAAAAAGAAAAACAAAGGAAAGAAAATAGGCCTATGAATCGTGGCAGCAAAAATTTTCTTCCTTCCCTTCCCTACTCCGCCGGACTGTACGATGGAGCTAGCTATGGGCGCTGCTGCTGTGGTTCCCGTTGTGGTATTCCATTGTGGTAAGCCCGGTCGGGAAATCGGTTGATCAATGGCAGCTTTGAATGGAGATGAACCTTTCCGGCTATGGATTGGGGCCGATTTGGTCTAAAAAGTAGCCGGTTTGTGTGGAATCCTTATTGTATTTTCGTCCGAGCCACGTAAACGGCGAAGCACGGCAACGGGGAACGCCATTGCCATGGCTCCTTTCATCCAGTTGAGCAGGTGCGTTTGTTGTTGACAAGTTGGCATCCGAAATTCTATCTTGATGCTTTGTGGATTAGAAAGTAGATCTGCCAGCTTTCTGGCAGAGAGCTCTGCAATTCGTTTGCGATTCGTTTCCTGCTTCCTGTTATCCCGAAATATTTTCTGCAGGATAAAGCGACGTGGGTCTAAAACATAATCGGAAGATTTTTCTGCATCCTCTATTTTAGATTTGATATTTTTAGCTGATGGCTTCTAAAAAGATTAATATCTCTCCATTCAAGGCGCATGCAGTTGTTTCTTTTTTGTAAGGAAAAATGCGGATAGATAGATTCTTTACTTATTACCAGAGCATGCTATGACCGGAAATAGCAGTCCAGCAGGGCATCTGCTTAAAGGCCAAAGATTTGTTCCTGCAAATGATGGGAGAAACCATGGCTTTGTACTAACTTTTGGTTATGATATATGCAGGGCGCTTGAACTGATATGGCAATGGAACCCGGCCTTGGTGTTTTTAAGGATTTTGAAGATTCCTTGCTTGAATAAGCATTGGTAGTTTTTGCAATCTCGTGAGCTTCTCCAGCTTGATCTTTTAAGTCAGGTCATTGATGGAAAAGATGCCAGAGCTTCCTTTGAGGAATTTCCCTACTATCTCAAGTAAGCAAAAAGCTTGGCCTTTCATTTGTTTTTTTGCTTATAACCAAGTTATATCTTCTCGCATGTCAAATTCATGTAATAGGTTGGATCTAGAGAGTAGAAGATGTAAAGTAACAGATTGACGCAACCTTTGACTAGGTGTTGACAGAGAGTTTTTTGTTAAATCCGACTATGCTCATGTATTTTGCAGATTAATTATGCGAAGGTTGTGGTGCAAAACATATGCAAAACGCAAACTTTCCAGTTTGCACCTGATTAAAACCACGTTTTAAAGACATGAAGAAAAAGTGAGGGAGTTTCACAAGAACCGTTTTAGATCTGCAGTTGGGGCCCAGAATGGAAGTAAAGCTATTGCACAGCGGATTCGTATATTTTGGGATTTTGGTATATGGATATGCTTACACTTAATTTGGGAGTTTGATAGACATGTATGCAAAATGTGACATAGAGGGTTGCTTTTTCATCTTTGTTACAATGCACATACCTGGTTTGATTTCTTGGAATGCAATGATTTCAGGGTATGCACGGAAGGGGCAGAATACTGTTGTCCTTCACTTGCTTGAAAGAATGCAACAGACTGTCTATCCATCAATGCAGTCTCAGATGCATATCCTTTGTATTGCTTCAGAAATTTGAAGATTTACGATTTGCAGGCTGATCTTGGAGCTGTAAGCAGAATCCTAGACCACTTTAAGGTTCGTATCTCCTTTGATTTACTTTATGTTTTTATTCTTAGAACGATATTCTCCTTGCAGCCCGCCCTTGAAGAAGATACCGAGAGTTTGGCTTCAGCTATTTTCCATCAGTCGTACCCAAAACAAGGGATGAGGCAACATCAAGATTGCAACCAGAACTGCTCCTGAGTCTTGACGGCAAAAAAGCTCTCCGGCAGAACACTTGAAGTGGTAAGAACTGCATGATTTTGATGGTTGCTCAGATTCCCACATATTAAGAAGATGACTCTTTCTTTTCCTCCATTTCTAGCACTCTGCCGATTTTCAGTATTTTGAGTCCGTTTCATAGAACAGTGCACCAAATTAGCTCGGATTTTATTCTATAGCTTTTACTTAGTGCTTGCATACAGATTATCGCCAGCAGCACCACCGTTGCCTTTGATTTTCCTTCCTTTTTAAGTGCCATTTTTACATTTATAGCTTTCTTTTGATCTTGGACTTCTTTTGCTTCGTTCTTTATTGTTACAGTTGCGTCTACTATACTGGCTCATGCAGTCAGTGTTTGTGGCCAAGGAACACTTTTATATGCTCCAAATTCAGCCAGAAATCGGTGGTAAGTCTTAGCGGGATGATTTAAGTTCTATAAGTTTATTGAAGTATGCAAGATTCGGCAATTGAAAAGAAGAATTTATGAACTGGTATATACCGGTTAAATACTTTTGATTGTACATTCTTACATGCATGTAAGTCCAGGTGTCTGAGATGGGGACATATCTAGCTAGCACAGATAATGCAATTCGAACAAGAGATAACCACCAATTAGATTGCAGGCTTTGTACTACATCTAACATTAAAATTTATGCGGATTTGCTACTTTTTTGGCCTTGAGAGATAATAAGGATGTTCCCACAACCACCGGAAGCTACCGTCACTCCACGGCTTGGTGCACTTCTTTCTTTGCATGCATTGTAAGCTTTTTATGGTCAATGTGTGAAGTGCAAATTGGCTTTTAGGAAGTACTCTTCTTTCGCTGGGGCAAAGAATGCATGCTGCTTCTATGAGCCATTACATAAGGTATGCCTTACCGAAAGAGAGAAAGGAAATAGATATATGTTTTCCATTTTCTTGCTTCCATACTTATCTGCTTGAGACTTCTTCTTCTAGGCTGATTGGCATGCTCTATGTGGTGTTGTTGTGCTAGTCTTTGCTTATATGATGCAATAGATAGTTGGAGCAATTGTTTTTTTGTATAAAAGGTTTTGTGCTTCGTTTACAAATCTACGATAAATGATCATCATGCTTCTCCTGTTTAACATATTTTGATTTTTCTTTTCTTCACTGGCATGGCATTTGTTTCAGATGTATGACCTAGTATTGTATGTGTTAGTACCAAATACATATGCGAAATGATGACCTTGTTCTGTCAGAAATGGTATCTGTAGCATTTTATTTGGGTAGAATTTGACACATGCAAGTCTTCTGCTAAGTGAATATGTTTGTGTAATGAAACTGAATTTTGTTATATTGAATCTAGATCATTTGATTTTTCATACTTGGAACAAGGGTATCTTCATTTGCAAAGGTATATCATTGGATGTTTGCAGGAACATAGTTTTTGCATGTTCTATAATGCCATCTCTGAATTTATTCTACAAACCAGAAGAAGATTTTCTGGATCTTTTGTAAATAGCAGCAGATAGAAGCGTGTAGAGAGGTTTTTGCCTCCTAATGCTGCGGCGTTTACTCAAAGTTTGAAAGTTTGAAGGAGGATTTACGTTATGTTTTATGCCTGCAGGGCTGTGCATAACCTGCATGTAAGTAGTTATTTCCTATTGTCAAAACCTGTATGTTTTCCTAGGAAGCATGCTTAGGAGAAAGTACTGTATATATTCATATGTTAATGAAATCATTCTTTTTCCATATTAGTGTGTTATTGAATTGTTAAAGGTTTCTGTTTTTTGGTTGGTCCCAGGAAAAACTAGACTAATAATTTGTCACTAAAGGGGGCTAGCTATTGTTTAGTTGTTCACTGTGATAAAGCCTAGTTGGATTGCTGGCTAGGTTTGGAAACTAGTATGCTGTTATTGCTATAGCTAGGAAGGTCTCTAAGATGCTGAATATGTAGAACATGGATACATTTCTTTCCACTTTGAAAGGATGTAGAATTTTAAGCAGGAAGTTGCAAAAAGAGTTTTCTAGATAGAGATGCTGTGATTGGAATTGTGGTACATCTGCAAAGACACTTGATGTCTGCTCCATTTTGACAGATAGTGATGAGGTGATGTTTTAGAATACATCAATTCCAAAGTATCTGAGAGGTCTTGGTGAGATAAGCTTGAGACTCTTTCAATAAAATGCGCCTAGGGGTTTTGTCTCCTAATGTTGTGACGTTTACTCATAATTTGAAAGCTTACATGTTATGCAGGTTATATGTTGCCTTTGGATTTGCCTTTGGATTTGACCCCTGTTATATTTTAGGTTGTTGAGATGTGATATTGGCCTCCTATTTCCATGCATTTGAGATATAGCAAGAAATGCATTTGATACCACTCTCTTGACATTATGATCTGGTGAAAAGGCAATCTTCTAATTCATTTGATGTCTATTGCATAAGTTGATGTGTTTTTGGCTCATTTTTATTCTTGCTTTTCCAGAGCACTGGACAATGAAGAGGATAAATGGAATGGCTTCTTCCATCTTAGGACGAGGAAAGCCAGTTTGCTTGGATCTTCTGCTCAACAGATAGTCTCTGCAACCAAAGATGGTATGGTTTGGTTTGGTTTCGGCATAATATTTGGTGTTTTTCTGTTTGAAACCTTTATTTCTTACCTCAAATAGATAAATGGACTTTGTTGCGATAAACACTAGGAGCTACTATATCTATCTTAGATATCATCCATGAAGGATAATGGGACATATGTTCCGTACATTATTTGGCATGCAGTTTCAGGTGGTGATGTTGATTATCTATGTTCAATTCTATAAATCGTTCCAAATTTATATTTGAGAATATGAACATATATTGCAGGCCAAGTATGTATATGCAGATACAACCAAGAAGTTTCACAGTGAACTACTCTTATGATTTGCATATGCAGCAACCTAAGGCACACTGATTCAGTTTTGAAGAAGTCTGCAAGCGCATATATGTCAAGCAAACTCTCACATGTTTGACCATTGGCAATGAATAGACATCTCTTCGTACTATATCTCTCATTGACAATGTCATGGATGGAAGCTTCTTACTAACCATCCATCAATTCATGAAAGTTTTCTTGAGAAGTTTGCCCACTAAGAAAAATATCTTTTGCTTGGAGTTTTTAAAGTTGTAAATTACATTATTAAATGTTTCTCTTGGCAAGAAGCTGATGAATGCATTAAATATGGCAATTGGATGCTGATTTGCAAAAGATATTTTCTGTTTGCATGCATTATTTAGTTGTAGATATTTGAAGGATATTTTGTTGTTAGATGTATTTTTGTTGCAATTCTTGCTTTTGTTCCTACTTCATTCCTATTTGCAAGAACCAGAGTACTTAACAACATAGAAGGTGTAGTTCACTTACATTTTATTGAGTTTTGGCCTATCCATCTCCGTGCTCTCATTTGAAATATGTGTGCCCGTTCAAAAGTTCATGCTCTTCTTCAATAGCAATGCAGAGCCTCGTGAGGAAGCAATCACTCATGCCAGATTTTGGCAAAGTTCCTTTCTTAAATAGTCTGCAAGAGCAAAGATGAACCGTTATGGTAGATAAAATTTAAGAATTCTGAGGACATTTTCTTTGCAAAGGTTGAAAGGAGGAGCATGCATAGATACATTGTGCGAGCAACTGAATTTGGACTATAATATCAAGAAAAAGAGCATTTTGTTTTGGAAAGATGTTGAGATGCAAAATTGCGCTAACGTTAGTTATTTGGATTCTAATTGCCTACTAATCTTAACCTTCATCCAATTAGTACGGCTACATGTGCTTTATGAATACATCTCTCCTTTATGGCTACATCCATCTCTGCTTTACGGCTAGTCTACATTCGAGGATATCCCAAATACCAAAACCCTAGGGCTAAGAGCTTGGGAAACCTATTTTTAGAAGGGCGTTTGTGGGAAGATCTTCCGCAATGGACCATATTCCAACGTCTAAGATCTAAGATCTTACCACATGCCAAATGAGGCTTCAAGCTACTCAATGGAAAACTACCCTAATAACTCATTGATGAGTCACAGTAAGGTTTGATATGTATTGCACAATGAAATCCATACAAAAATCGATCTATGACAACCTTTAAGGAGTATCATGTGATTTCTTGATGGTTCTATAATAATCCTATTATTAAACTTTACCAAATTCATGCTCATTTTTATGGTACGTTGTGTAGAAACTTTATCAAAGTCAAGTTCACTTATATGAAATATTAGGTTGAAGAATTCCGGTTATTGTACAGTTTTTTGTAGCTAATTCTGAGCTATATGCAGCTTTATTCTGTTTTGCTCTAGCAAAAATCACGGGAAATTTTCATACAATTTTTAAAGCTCTCAAATTAAAAGCTCGAACTGGACACCTTCCAATCATGAAATGGAAGGCTACGATCTCGCCACCTCATAAGGAGGAGTGTGGTATTCATGTGCATGCACCATATCTCCGGACCGTTGGATGTAGAAGGTTCCTGGACCGTTGGATCGTTGGAGTGTGGTTTCTGGCCATTGGTTTTAAGGTTAAGGATTTTCTGGATCTTTTGTAAATAGCAGCAGATAGAAGCGCGTAGAGAGGTTTTTGCCTCCTAATGCTGCGGCGTTTACTCAAAGTTTGAAAGTTTGAAGGAGGATTTACGTTATGTTTTATGCCTGCAGGGCTGTGCATAACCTGCATGTAAGTAGTTATTTCCTATTGTCAAAACCTGTATGTTTTCCTAGGAAGCATGCTTAGGAGAAAGTACTGTATATATTCATATGTTAATGAAATCATTCTTTTTCCATATTAGTGTGTTATTGAATTGTTAAAGGTTTCTGTTTTTTGGTTGGTCCCAGGAAAAACTAGACTAATAATTTGTCACTAAAGGGGGCTAGCTATTGTTTAGTTGTTCACTGTGATAAAGCCTAGTTGGATTGCTGGCTAGGTTTGGAAACTAGTATGCTGTTATTGCTATAGCTAGGAAGGTCTCTAAGATGCTGAATATGTAGAACATGGATACATTTCTTTCCACTTTGAAAGGATGTAGAATTTTAAGCAGGAAGTTGCAAAAAGAGTTTTCTAGATAGAGATGCTGTGATTGGAATTGTGGTACATCTGCAAAGACACTTGATGTCTGCTCCATTTTGATGAGATAGTGATGAGGTGATGTTTTAGAATACATCAATTCCAAAGTATCTGAGAGGTCTTGGTGAGATAAGCTTGAGACTCTTTCAATAAAAAAATCGCCTAGGGGTTTTGTCTCCTAATGTTGTGACGTTTACTCATAATTTGAAAGCTTACATGTTATGCAGGTTATATGTTGCCTTTGGATTTGCCTTTGGATTTGACCCCCTGTTATATTTCGGTTGTTGAGATGTGATATTGGCCTCCTATTTCCATGCATTTGAGATATAGCCGGCCTGCATTTGCATTTGATACCACTCTCTTGGCGTATTCTAACGGTGAAAAGGCAATCTTCTAATTCATTTGATGTCTATTGCATAAGTTGATGTGTTTTTGGCTCATTTTTATTCTTGCTTTTCCAGAGCACTGGACAATGAAGAGGATAAATGGAATGGCTTCTTCCATCTTAGGACGAGGAAAGCCAGTTTGCTTGGATCTTCTGCTCAACAGATAGTCTCTGCAACCAAAGATGGTATGGTTTGGTTTGGTTTCGGCATAATATTTGGTGTTTTTCTGTTTGAAACCTTTATTTCTTACCTCAAATAGATAAATGGACTTTGTTGCGATAAACACTAGGAGCTACTATATCTATCTTAGATATCATCCATGAAGGATAATGGGACATATGTTAAAGTACATTATTTGGCATGCAGTTTCAGGTGGTGATGTTGATTATCTATGTTCAATTCTATAAATCGTTCCAAATTTATATTTGAGAATATGAACATATATTGCAGGCCAAGTATGTATATGCAGATACAACCAAGAAGTTTCACGTTGAACTACTCTTATGATTTGCATATCAAACAACCTAAGGCACACCGATTGAGTTTGAAGAAGTGCGCAAGCGCATATATGTCAAGCAAACTCTCACATGTTTGACCATTGGCAATGAATAGACATCTCTTTCTTACTATATCTCTCATTGACAATGTCATGGATGGAAGCTTCTTACTAACCATCCATCAATTCATGAAAGTTTTCTTGAGAAGTTTGCCCACTAAGAAAAATATCTTTTGCTTGGAGTTTTTAAAGTTGTAAATTACATTATTAAATGTTTCTCTTGGCAAGAAGCTGATGAATGCATTAAATATGGCAATTGGATGCTGATTTGCAAAAGATATTTTCTGTTTGCATGCATTATTTAGTTGTAGATATTTGAAGGATATTTTGTTGTTAGATGTATTTTTGTTGCAATTCTTGCTTTTGTTCCTACTTCATTCCTATTTGCAAGAACCAGAGTACTTAACAACATAGAAGGTGTAGTTCACTTACATTTTATTGAGTTTTGGCCTATCCATCTCGGGTGCTCTCATTTGAAATATGTGTGCCCGTTCAAAAGTTCATGCTCTTCTTCAATAGCAATGCAGAGCCTCGTGAGGAAGCAATCACTCATGCCAGATTTTGGCAAAGTTCCTTTCTTAAATAGTCTGCAAGAGCAAAGATGAACCGTTATGGTAGATAAAATTTAAGAATTCTGAGGACATTTTCTTTGCAAAGGTTCGAAAGGAGGAGCATGCATAGATACATTGTGCAGGCAACTGAATTTGGACTATAATATCAAGAAAAAGAGCATTTTGTTTTGGAAAGATGTTGAGATGCAAAATTGCGCTAACGTTAGTTATTTGGATTCTAATTGCCTACTAATCTTAACCTTCATCCAATTAGTACGGCTACATGTGCTTTATGAATACATCTCTCCTTTATGGCTACATCCATCTCTGCTTTACGGCTAGTCTACATTCGAGGATATCCCAAATAGCAAAACCCTAGGGCTAAGAGCTTGGGAAACCTATTTTTAGAAGGGCGTTTGTGGGAAGATCTTCCGCAATGGACCATATTCCAACGTCTAAGATCTAAGATCTTACCACACGCCAAATGAGGCTTCAAGCTACTCAATGGAAAACTACCCTAATAACTCATTGATGAGTCACAGTAAGGTTTGATATGTATTGCACAATGAAATCCATACAAAAATCGATCTATGACAACCTTTAAGGAGTATCATGTGATTTCTTGATGGTTCTATAATAATCCTATTATTAAACTTTACCAAATTCATGCTCATTTTTATGGTACGTTGTGTAGAAACTTTATCAAAGTCAAGTTCACTTATATGAAATATTAGGTTGAAGAATTCCGGTTATTGTACAGTTTTTTGTAGCTAATTCTGAGCTATATGCAGCTTTATTCTGTTTTGCTCTAGCAAAAATCACGGGAAATTTTCATACAATTTTTAAAGCTCTCAAATTAAAAGCTCGAACTGGACACCTTCCAATCATGAAATGGAAGGCTACGATCTCGCCACCTCATAAGGAGGAGTGTGGTATTCATGTGCATGCACCATATCTCCGGACCGTTGGATGTAGAAGGTTCCTGGACCGTTGGACCGTTGGAGTGTGGTTTCTGGCCATTGGTTTTAAGGTTAAGGAATGTACTGGAAAATTGCATCACAATTAATAGGGAGGGGGGTGACATGGCATTGCATTTATTAGGAAGCTTTCAATAAAGCTTCAAACAACTGTTCAACTTTAGAATTTCATGTCTTAATTTTTGAGTTTTCGAAGACTTGAAGCTGGTGCTTCTTTTCTTGCATGCATACACCCATGCTTCTGTCTGTGACTACCATGGAGATGGAGACTGCATTGTTAAGTCATTTTGAGTTAAGGTTACTTTGATTATGCATGGATTTCTGAATCGTCTATGGCCCTCGGTTTTGCAAGGCCATGGCTTTGAAGAGATTCCAATCAAATTTGTTTGCAAGCTTGAACTCGATATCATACAAACTGCAAAACATTTCCATAGGCAAATCTAGGGGATCTTAGGGAATTCAGGTCCTAAACATTGCATTTCCTAGCTAGCTTCAACTTTAGAACTTCATCTCTTGATTTTTGAAATTCTTGAAAACTTAAAGGAATCTAGAGGAATCTACAAAAGGGAATCTTCATAAAATTTTTGAGAACCACAGCATTTACTTATTTGTTCTTGGTGAATTGAGAGTTTTCATAGAATAAAATTTTTAAAATTCGAAGTGGACACTCTTAGCATGACTTCTTCTAACCTAATTCTTGACTCTCAGCATTGAATCTGCCCGATCTTTTTAAGCTTGGAGTTTGCTCCCAAGCTTCATAAACCATAAATTTGATAAACCCATTTATAGTACAAAAACTTGTATATATATATATATATATATATATATATATATATATATATATTATATATATATATATATATATCTTAATATGTATATAGAAGCTCATGGGGTAGTTACAAAATGGCATGTCTGATATAAAAGTTGCGATCTTGGCCCTTGGATAAAAGTTGGTGAAGTTAGTAGCAAGCCCATGGATTTTGATGGGGGCATACATGGAGTCATACATGGGGGCATACACCCCATCTCGGCGGCAGATTGGATCAAAGGGGCGAAATCCTAGCCCTTAATTTTTATGGGGAAGGTGCAAAGGAAGATGCCAAAAAGTGAATTTGGTGTATGAGATCTTGCTTGAATTTGGATCAAAAGGTGGCGTAAATCCTAGCCATTAACTCTTTAAAATTAAATTAGTTTTTTTTTTTTAAAAGGAGGTGAGGTGGCACCCTCATTAATAAAAGCAGTAATGGTGGCAAGCATTTATTAGTGGACATTCTAGGAAGCTTCTTTTTGTTTAATCGCGCCCAGCGTGGCTTGTGGTGGGGGTGGATGAAGGTGGGACTCGCGTTAGTTCCTCTGTCGAGGCTTTCCAATGAGTGGTTATCTGACACTATTTTGATTTGCGGTTGGAGCCAACATGATCGAGAACACTAAGATTTTTTTTTTGGAATGTCACGATTTTCAAAGGAATCTATGGCAAGTTGGGGAATCTTAGTACTTAAATCTTATAGGATCTTAGGGAGTCAGGAGAATATCATGAGAATCTTAGAGAATCTATGATAATCTCAAGAGAGCATCTTTGAGAATGTAAAGGGAATCTAATGGAATCTTGATAAAATCTTTAGAACCTAGGGAAAATTGATGTAATCTTGGGAGTCTGAGGGGAATCTTAAGTAGAATCTATTGGAACTAGAGGAATCTAGAGAATTTATAGGAATCTCAAAGCTAGCTTTGGGAATCTAGGGGAATCTTGATAAAATCTTTAAAAATCTAAGAGGAATCTTAGAGAATCTAGAGAATCTAGGAGAATCTTGATAGACTCTTGGAGAATCTAGAGAGGAATCTTGGGAATTCTTTTTAAAATCTAGAAGTGAATCTTTAGAATCTTAGAAGTCAAATGAATCTTTGGGAATCTAGGAGAATCTAAAGGAATCTTTATAAAATCTTTAAGAATCTTAATGGAATCACCGGAGAATCTAGGAGAATCTTGATAGAATCTTGGAGAATATAGAGGAATCTTGAGGGTATTCTTTTGGAATGTAGGAGATCTTTAGAAATCTTTGGGAATCTTAATAAAATCTAGGGAATCTCCATAGAATGTAGAATCCTGGGGAATCTTTATGAGCATTAAGAATCTAAGAAAACCTTTGGGAATCTAGGAGAAATCTCGAGAGAATCTTTAGGAATCTAGGGAATCTTCCTAAAAGTTTTGAGAATCTTGTGGAATTTTAGAGAATCTAAGAGAATCTTCATAGAATCTACAAGAATCTTCATAGGATCTTGAGGCTTTATCACAGTCCCTCATATTACAAACACTTGTCTTAATATGTATATATACTAGAAAACTCATGGGGGTAGTTACAAAATGGCATATCGATATAAATTTTTTGATCTTGGCCTTGGATAAAGTTGGTGAGGTGAAGTAGCTTAAGCCCTTGGATTTTGATGGGGGCATACATGGAGTCATACATGGGGCACCCCATCTGTGAGCCAGATTGGATCAAAGGGAAAGTAATCTGGCCCTTGTTTTATGGGGAAGGTGCAAGGAAGATGCCAAAAAGTGAATTTGGTGTAGCGAGATCTTAACCATTGGATCAAAGGTGAGCATAAATCCCACAACAAACTAACTCTTTAAAATTAAATTAGTTTTTAAAGGAGGTAGCACCCTCATTTAATAAAAGCGAAGTAATGAGGTGGCAAAGCATTTTATTAGTGGACATTCACCAAGAAATTTCTTTTTTTGTTTTTAGTAAGCCTTCAAAGCCGCGTAGCTTGTGGTAGAGGGGTGGGATGAAGGTGGGACTCAGCATGCATTTGGATTCCTCTAGGCTGAGAGCTTTCGATAGTGAAGATTGCTCTCACACTATTTTGTTTGATTGGAGCCAACATGATGAACACTAAGATTTTTGGAATGTTTTCAAGGAATCTATGGCAAGTTGAGGGAATCTTAGTATAATCTTTATAGGATCTTAGAGAGTCAGGAGGAATATCATGAGAATCTTAGAGAATCTATGATAATCTCAAGAGAGCATCTTTAGCGAGAATGTAAGGGAATCTAATGGAATCTTGATAAAATCTTTAGAACCTAGAGGAAAATTAAGTGTAATCTTGGGAGTCCTAGGGGAATCTTAAGTAGAATCTCTTGGAACTAGAGGAATCTCAAAGAGAAATTTTATAGGAATCTCAAGCTTCTTTGGGAATCTGGGAGATCTTGATAAAATCTTTAAAATCTAAGAGGCTTAGAGAATCTAGAAGAATCCTAGGGAGAATCTTGATAGACTCTTGGAGGGAATCTAGAGAGGAATCTTGGGGTATTCTTTTTTAAAATCTGGTGAGATCTTTAGAGAATCTTGAAGTCTCAAATGAATCTTTGGGAATCTAGGAGAATCTAAAGGAATCTTTATAAAATCTTTAAGAATCTTAATGGAATCTCGGAGAATCTAGGAGAATCTTGATAGAATCTTGGAGAGAATATGGGGAATCTTGGGGAGTATTCTTTTTGGAATGTAGGGAGATCTTTAGAGAATCTTTGGGAATCTTAATGAAATCTAGGGGAATCTCCATAGAATCTGTAAGAATCTAGGGGAATCTTTATGAGCATTAAGAATCCTAAGAAAACCTTTGGGAATCTAGGGAGAGTCTCAAGAGAATCTTTGGGAATCTAGGGGAATCTTCCTAAAAGTTTGAGAGTCTTGTGTGGAATTTTAGAGAATCTAAGAGAATCTTCATAGAATCTACAAGAATCTTCCTTAGGATCTTGAGCTTTATGCGGTCCCTCATATTACAAACACTTGTATATATATATATATATATATATATATATATATATATATATATATATATATATATATATATATATATATATATATATATCTCTATATATATATATATATATATGTATATATATTTTTGAAATTCCACCTTGTTCCCCTTAGGTTGCCCACCTCGGTGAGAGGGCACTTGCCCGCGTGCCCATTTGACACACACTTGCGTGTGCCGATCCCATTGGGTCAAGGTTTGACCCCCTCCCCCAAAAACTGGTGGGGAGGTCCTATGCTTACGCCACATGTGATGGGCACGCCCACATTTGCCATTTCAGCACCCTTTAAGCTGACATATGACCCACCCAAGCATGAGGGATGCCCTTCTTAGAGATCAAACCCAAATTCAGCTGTTTCCACATACCCTTGTCCAATTTGTTCTTGATTTAGACTCCCTACTCCAAATTTTGATCTGAAATTTTACATGGAGAATGAAGCCCATGTAGAATCCATCCATGTCAAAGCCCCATCAAATCTTCTATAGTACTGGACATTTAAGATTCCAGTTTACATGGGGAGTAGGAAATCTTAGGTGCTCCCCAATTCTAATTAACCAAATGAAACTTGTTCTATGGATTAACATGGCAATTCAGGCATGAATCAAATCAAAGGCCATCAAATCACGACCCTGTTTTGGGCTTAATTGCTTATCCTATCAATTACATTTGTTTCTTCTACTCCAAATCAGGTGTCTTCAGCTAAGATGAACAATCCCCCAATAATCTTACTTTTTTGGTTGATCTAAGCAGATTGAATAGACCATTCTAGGGCTTAAACCTGGAATTTACCAGCAAAATTGATCAAAGAATTAACAAACCAACTTTAGTTTACAATCTTGAAGTGCCCATTTTGTTTTACGATGCCAGGCTACCCCTAACACATTTGAACTTCGATTGTGAGTGAACTTCCTTCCTCCAAATCTGAGGTGAACACAACTTCAAATCCTTCCCATGGCTCCATTCTTGCCTCCTAGCATCCCTAATAATATAAACTCATGAGGATCAATATTCAAGGTGGCCGACCTTTAGGTAGAAAGACTTTGGGGTCAATTTCAGCAAGAAAGGAGAAACTTGGAGCTATTCCACGAACCATTCTTCAAGGCTCTCCATACCTGGGATTTCAGCTCAAACCTTCTTAGGCCATTTTTGTTTTCTTATGATTTGTTTACTGGGCATGACCACCCTAATGAACTGGGATGGCTAAAATCCGACCTGAAACCCCTTCTTCTTAGTGTATAGCTGCCCCAAAGCGCCCATTGACCTCTTCCAGAAGTTGGCCAATGGGACTTACAAAACTCGTTAGATGGCGAAGAATGGCGGCAGAGCCAGCCAATGCAAAATCCAAGCTCAAATGGGGGATAATCATTTTGGGCACCTCCTTGAAACTCCATCCCTACGCCCATGGCCGTCGGCTCCTCATCACCCATTCCCATCTAATTCCTGGCACGGGAAATGCTGCTATGTAGCCCTTTTCTTGGCGGAATCTTCAAACATGATATCTTGAGCAAATCTTAAATCCAAATCCATCAAGAGATGGTTCTCAGGATCGGTTTGGAGATGTAAGCTTTCAATGGTGTTGTGCGGCTCAAGATCTCCATTGTACTTCGTTTCAGTTACGTATTGCTAACCTTTCCACGATGGCATATGCTAGCTTTGGTAGGATAGCTCGAATGGTTTGGGGAGATGGCTTTTTGTTTGCCTATTTATTCTTTGAGTCTACCATCAACAAAAGAACGCTCTTCTAGGTTAGATCTCTCATATGGCTACTCTGTTAGCTTAGCTGATTGATGGGAAGATGGAAGGATGGATTCAACAAATCCACTCTCCTTAAAGGAGGAAGAAAGAAAATTGTGAGAAGAATGGTTGAAAAGCTTCATTTATCATAAACTGTCAAGCTTGAGAATCTATCTTGCCCGAGGGAAAGATGAAATTGCCTCTTAGAGGAATTGAAGGAAAATCGGTTCATATTACTGTTTTGATGCCATTGATCTTCCAAAGTTCTCCTATAGACCTCCTATTGGAAATCTTTGCCAAAGGCTTTTGTTCGGTGATACACAAGTGGGCGTGGTAACCCCTTACTTGATTGCAAATCGAGGTCTCTCTTTAGCTTCTAATTTACTTTGAATTAATTATTTGAAGGCATCTTTCTATCACGATCCTTGCTGGTATGAAAGAGGTGTTTTATTGCTCTTTACTCAAATTCAAAGCGTCACAATAATTTCTATGGTGCATTTGGTCATATTAGCGTATTTATCTCGGTCATTTTCAACTCTGCTTGTAGCTATGTGCAATACCTTGTACTCTTTACATGCCATACTTAGAGGTGCTAATATTGTGTGTTGATTCTATCTCATTTGGGCTGCTAAAGTAGTGTCTACCTAGTTTATATGGCCGGTGTTTGGTGGCAGTCTCTTTTAGGTGACCGGGCGTGTCTTCTAATTTTAACGTATAGTTTCTTTTTAGTTTTGTTTGGTTTTATCATCATTGGTCTTATGGCGGATCACATCCATATCTTGCTTTATTTCCTATTACGTATATTTCTACAGAACCACCAAGACAATCGGGTTTCCCATCATTTTTAGATGGATTTGTCCATTCTTGATCTTCAATTTATTGTAAGATTAGATTTCTTGACTCTCAGGTGTTTAACATAATGGTTGAAGTTTATATCAGCCATGCAATATCTCTATATTGATGATAGCGTCCTAGTTAAGCTGATTCATGCATTCTAACGGCTTGCATAATTCTTATACATTAATCAACTGTTCTTGTTAGGTTACATTTGGTTAATTTTGGTTATTTGTGGAGGTCTAAATTTATATCTGGATTTGATGATATTTTCTCTTGGGTTTTATGTTACGTGTGTAACAATATATGCCTTCCTCTTACACATTGGTTCCTAGATCTTGGCTAAACCTATGTTGCTAAATCTATTTGGGTAATGAAGTTAAAGGTGCTTGCTTTATTAGCATAATGCTAAGTTGCTATGCGTATGTTTTCCTATGCAGTACATGTAATACACCTTGTTAACTGCGGCATGGCTATGAGAGTAAATTTGGATAATATTACGACCTCTATAATCTATATTTAAGCTGGAACCATTCTTATAATCTGATCGGCTAATGGTCTCTTTCTATTATTTCCTTATCTAGTGTAAATCATTACTGTTTTCCTTAAAACTCACTATAATTTGATTCTAATTTAAGCGTGTCTTGGCCTTGTATTTTTTTAAAGGAATGTATTTGGTTTTAAGTGGGCATCTTACGGTGCTTCAGGCTATCTATCTGGGGTCTTTTATGCTTGAACCATTTCCATTTTGCTTTTGTTGGATTTAAAGTGTCACGAGTTACGGATATTCTTTGCGGATCATTATTATGCATGTCATATTTTGCATGGTTGAAAGCTTATGATATAATGTGCACTATAGTTAGGTGGCCTAACTCTGTAATATGAACTTTTGTACTATTATCTTTGTGTTAGATGCCTATTACGTAATTTGTCTAGATATTTGCCTATCTTGAAGAACTAGTGGGTTTTAAGTTCTAGTTGAACCTTAATAATTACATCGCGATTATGAAGTATTGTCAGGCGGTTTGCTTTGCCATATTCTTGATATATGGCCATTCATTAATTGTTGCCATATATAATTCGCGTAGCTCTGTTTTATCTTGTATAATGCGTAATTTACTGAGTTTTGCATAAACTAAAATATGTTGAAGAGCGTTAAGCGGATGGGTTCAACTGCTTACTGTTTGTCCTTTTGAGATTACCCTTCTTGAGCTGAATTCTTGAATGGTTGACATGCAGTGCTTAGAACTGTATCCACCGCATAGTGATGTTATGGTTTTGGCTGACAAGGAAGTTATTCCAACAGTACTTGAGAGTATATTTGGTGAAATCTAAAACTCTATTTCTATGTTGAGTGCGATTATATAGCGGAATATCTATTTGGGATATCTTAAAACTTTATAACTATGATTGAGCAAGTTTACTACTTTTTCTACTTTTAAGTTGGCCGATATAAAATGATAAAATGGCTTTTATTTTATGTTCTACTTGGAAACAATGACTTTAACTGTTCACACAATAGCCTTTGCTACTAGTTTCAATATATTTGAAAACCTTGATCTTTTTATCTTTGAAATAATTATTTATGGTTTTGCTTTGTATTATTAAATCAATTTAATTCATTTCTTCATTTGTCTCAAAATCACAAAAATGTTCTTCATCTTGAAATTTGGGTAATTTTATGAAAAACCTATTCCAAGGCCTATGATATGATTAACACTTAGTCATATCTGGGGAATTTGCGAGTTTAAAGCTATTAGATCCATACGGGCTAATAGGCTTAAGTACAGTTGTCTTTAGGCAAAGAAAAGCGGACCAAAAAGGATTTTAATGTTACGGTTCTAGAGTTTTAACCTAGGACCTTGGATTTGAGCTTAGGTGTTATTGACTTATTTGTTATGGATTCTGAGAAAGATTGATGATACTATTCATTCACGAGGATAGGCGGAAATTGGCGGCATATGGATCACACAAGTGATAGCTCTAAAGCATGATCAATGTCGTTTTCCCGTATAGGTTAGTTGTTCCTTATTGATGCACGTTTTATTCTTATGTCCAATTGTTCTTTTGAATAAAGTTGGATAAACAAATTATCGATCCACAAAGGTTTTATGAGAAGAATTCTCCTTTGGTTGGAGGTTAGCTACAAAAGAATTCTTACACTCTAAATGGCATTGCTTTGCCAAACAATGTCATTTTCAAACTGATATTGGCAACGATACGATGTACTGCCATTAACCTAATGGATGCAAACCACATAGTCAAGCATGCAAAGTTATCATTTTCTAGATTTTTCCATATGTTTATGCTTATTCTGGATTACCTTAGCGACGAGAGCGTCCTAAGGTTGATCAATGCTTTTTGCAATATTAGGTTACGTAGAAGGGGCGATATCAAAATTACTCTAAATACTTTGAAACTTAACAATCTAATGGATCTTCCATTTGACATTGAAGATATCCACGAGGATTCTAAAATGTCTTGTAAGTCTTATTTCTTTACCTTTTTGCATTTCTCTATATAGAGTAGAATGTTATGGGTTGGGTAGGGTCCTGTGTTGCAAGGGGCCCTACTCTCTATTCTGCGGCTTTCTTAAGTCAATGCTATTGACTAAGAGACCTCCTACAGTGGGAGGTAGGATTTTTATATGAATGTGGACTAATAGGATGCTTAATTTTCAAAACATGCCTTGTAAGTTACTTCTTAACAACGGCGTATCTTAGACACATATAATTTGGCATAGGTTTTCTATAGTGATCTTTGACTAGTGGCTTCTTGAACCCCATCTAAGCATGTCCCAAAACTTGCTTCCCATCTAAATTTCTATGATGTATCTCCTAGGCAACTAATTGTGTAGTAATAAAAACCATGGATGACTTGTGATAGGCATTTTGAATTTTAAGGTCTTGTCGACAAATCAACATCTTTGTATTAAAATTTTGTGGTTTTAATTTTACGTAGTTAATATCATGGCCAGGCACCATGAAAAAATTGCTATATGGTCAGTTTGAGCTTATCCATTTTAGATCTACGAAACTAAAATACATTCATTTCCATATTATTTTTCCGGTTTTCCTTGTATTTTGTTTCATTTACAAAATGTGGACGGTTAGGGTTTGTGACAAAACCTTAATCGACCAAGAGCTCAGCTTGCTTAGCGATTAGGGCTTATCTCCACTAACTAAATTTGGATTTAGTTAACATACAATTTGCACGGACACTAGAGCGATGCGGATAGAACCATTTTGACATAGGGTTTAAGCTTTAGCCTAAAGCTAAGCGATGCATGGAGAGAACCCTCTTAACCTTTTCTGATGTATGTACTTTAAAGCTTCGAGGGCAATGGGATAGCTCGGTCGGTTTTTGGAGATGGCTTTTGTTTTGCTATTTATTGCTGAGTCTACCATCAACAAAATTTTGCTCTTCTAGGTTAAGATCTCTCATAGCGGCTACTCATTGAAAGCTTAGCTCGGTTGATGGGGAAGATGGAAAGGATGAGATTCAACAAATCCCTGTAAAGAGGAGGAAGAAAAAGAAAATTCTTGAGAAGAATGGTTGAAAGCTTCATTTATCACTTAAGCTGTCAAAGCTTGAGAATCTATCTGCCGGGAAAGATGTGCCTCTTGAAGGTGAAGGAAAATGGAGTTCATATTACGTTTGAGTGCCATTGATCTTCCAAGTTCTCCTATGGAGCCCTCCTATTGGAAATCTTTGCCAAGGCTTTTGTTCGGTGATACACAAGTGGTTGGCCGTAACCCTTACTTGATTACCATCGAGGTCTCTCTTTAGCTTCTAATTTACTTTAGGTTAATTATTTGAAGAGCATCTTTCTATCACGATCCTTCTTTGAGGTATGAAGAGAGGTGTTTTTATTGCTCTTTACTCAAATTCAATGATCACGTAATTTCTATGGGCATTTAGCGGTCATAATGGCGGCGTATTTATCTCGGTGTTTTCAACTGCAGCATAGCTATATTGCAATACCTTGTGCTCTTTACATACCATGCCCTTAGAGGTGCTAATATTTGTGTGTTGTTCTATCTCATTTGGGCTGCTAAAGTAGTGTCTACCTAGTTTATATGGCGGTGTTGAGTAGCGGATCTCTTTTAGGTGGCCGGAGCGTGTCTTTCTAATTTTTGCTGCATTATAGTTTCTTTTAGTTTTATTTGGTTTATCATCATTGGTCTTATGGCGGTCTTGTCCATATCTTGCTTTATTTCCTATTACGTATATTATTTCTCCTAGAACCCACCATGAACAATGGGTTTCCCATCATTTTTAGATGGATTGTCCATTTCTTGATCTTCAATTTAAGTGGAATTAGATTCTTCTTGAGCTCTCATAGCGGTGTTTAACATAATGGTTGGTTTATATAGGCCATGCAATATCTCTATATTGATGATAGCGTCCTAGTTAAGCTGATTCATGCATTCTAACAGCTTGCATAATTCTTATACATTAATCCTTTTGTTCTTGTTAGGTTATTTGGATTGGGTGGTTATTTGTGGAGGGTCTAAATTTATATCTAGTTTGATGATATTTTCTCTTGAGTTTTTATGTTACGTGTGTAACAATATGCCTTCCTCTTACACGTAGTTCTAGATCTTGGCTTAAACCTATGTTGCCTAAATCTATTTGGGTAATGAAGAGTTAAGGTGCTTGCTTTATTAGCATAATGCTAAGTTCTTGCTCGTATGTTTTTCCCTATGCACGTATGGTACATGTAATACACCTTGTTAACTAGCGGCATGGCTATGAGGTATTTGGATAATATTCGACCTCTATAATCTATGTTAGGTAGGGAACCATTCTTATAATCTGATCGTAATGGTCTCTTTCTATTATTTTCACTATCTAGTGTAAATCATTCTGTTTTTCCTTAAAACTCCACCTATAATTTGATTCTAATTTAGCGTGTCTTGGCCTTGTATTTTTAAGATGTATTTGGTTTTAAATTGGGCATCTTACGGTGCTTCGGGCCTATCTATCTCGAGTGCTTTTTATGGCGAACCATTTCCATTTGCTTTTGTTGGTTAAAGTGTCACGATTCACGGATATTCTTTGCCGAATCATTATTATGCATGTCATATTGCATGGTTGAAAGCTTATGATATAATGTGCACTATAGTTAGGTGGCCCTAACTCTATGTAATATGAACACAGTACTATTATCTTTGTGTTAGATGCCTATTAGTAATTTATACAGATGTTGCCTATCTTGAAGAACTGAGTGGGTTTTAGCGTTCTAGTTGAACCTTAATAATTACATCTTGATTACTGATATTGTCGAGGCGGAGTTTAACACCATATTCTTGATATATGGCCATTCATTAATTGTTGCCATATAATTCGCGTAGCTCTGTTTTATCTTGTATATAGTAGCGTAATTTCGAGTTTTTGCGCCGGCAAATATGTTGAAGTTAAGCGGATGGGTTCTTCTTACTGTTTGTCGCTTTTGAGATTACCCTTCTTAGGCTAATTCTTGAATGGTTGACATCGCAGTACTTAGGGTTTGCTATCCTGCATATGGTGATGTTATGGTTTGGCGAGCAAAGTTATTGCTCGAAATTTAGCGAGTATATTTTGGTGAAATCTAAAACTCTATTTCTATGTTGATGCGATTATATAGCGGAATATCTATTTGGGATATCTGAAAACTTTATAACTATGATTGAGCAAGTTTACTACTTTTCTACTTTTAAGTTGTGATATAAAATGATAAATAGCTTTTGTTATGTTCTACTTGGAAAGCAGTAACTGTCACATTCCACGCTAATAGCCTTTGCTACTAGTTTCAATATATTTGAAAACCTTGATCTTTTATCTTTGAAATAATTGTTATGGTTTTGCTTTGTATTAAATCAATTTAATTCATTTCTTTGTTTTGTCTCAAAATGCGAAATGTTAACCATCTTGAAATTTGGAGTAATTTTATGAAAACATTCAAGGCACATGATATAGATTAACACCTAGTCATGTCTAAATTTTGCGGTTAAAAACTAATGGAGTCCATGTCACGGGCTAATATAGGCTTAAGTCTACAATTGTCTTTAATGAAGCAGAGACCAAAAATTTTTTTTTTTTTTTTTTTTTTCACCTTGCCCTCCCAGTGCATGGATGCCGCACATCCCCGATGCATTACCGCGTATACCGGAAAATGCAAGGACACAAGAGCCTGATAAAGTGGTAGCGAGACTTCGATATAACACCGTATACATCATGGGACCCAAGCATGTGCCAATAATGGGCTCTCAACATAAAAATCACCTCATATGGGGTGTCCACTGGGAGAGACCCTTCCCCATGGGGGCAAAGAAAAATACAAGTCCACCATATAATTTATTTATTTATTTTTTTTTTTTGAAATTCCACCTTGTTCCCCTTGGGTGCCACCTCGGTGAAGGGCGCACCCGCGTGCCATTTGACACACCGCCGCGTGTCACCAGTCCATTGGGTCAGGTTTTGACCTCCCAAAAAAAAACTAGTAGTCAGTAGGGGAGGTCACTATGCTTACGCCGCAGCAATGATGGGCTGCCACGGCGCCATTTCAGCACATACTAATAGCGACATGTCAAACCACCCAAGCATCATAGGGATGCCACTTTCTTAGAGATCAAACCCAATTGACTGTTTTCCCCCTTTCCTTGATCAGAAATTTCAATTTCTTCAATTTAGAGCTCCTACTCCCAGATTTTGATCGAAAATTTGCTACGTAGATCGGCCCATCAAATCTTCTATAATTTTGGACCCATTTCAAAAGTTAGTTTACTGTGGGGAGTAGGAAATCTTGATTAACTCCCCAATTCTCAAAATTAACTAATGAAACTTGTTCTATAGATTAACATGGCAATTCGAGGCATGAATCAATCAAAAAGGCCATCAAATCGGCCTATTTTGGGCTTAATTATATCTATGTTACATTGTTCTTCTCCGTCAGGAATTTTGTCATAAGCTAAGATGAACAATCCCCGATAATCTTTTTGGTTGATCTAAACGGTGAATAGACCATTCTAGGGCTTAAACGCAAATTTACCTACTCCAATGAAACAAAATTGATCAAGGAATTAACAAACCAACTGGATTTACAATCTTGGGAGTGCCCATTTACTGTTTTTTACACGACAGGCAGCCCTTTGTTTTGAACTTCGATTGTGGTGTTTCCTTCCTCAAATCCGGGCTGTTTCTAACTAAATCCTTCCCTTGAAAGCTTCATTCTTGCCTCACAACATCCTAATACTCCCAAAACTCCTTCAAAAAGGATCAATAATGCAAGGGGGTGCCAAGCTGACCTTTAGGGTAGAAAGACTTTAGGATGCATTTAGTAAGAGAAAGGAGAAAGCTTGGAGCTATTCCACGAACCATTCTTCAAGGCTCTCCATACCTAGGATTTCAGCTCAAACTAGCCTTCTTCCAGCGGCTGTTTTCTTATGATTTCAGCCCCACTAGACCATGAACTCACTAATGAACTTCGGATATGCAAATCCGACTCGAAGCCCTTCTTCTTAGTGTATAGCTGCCCCAAAAGCTGCCCATTCAGCCTCCCGAGATTGGCCAATGGGACTTACAAAACTTCGTTAGATGACGAAGAATGGCAAAACCGACCCCTTCAATGCAAAATCAAACAAATGAGAGGGTAATCATTTTAGGCACCTCCTTGAAGCTCCATCCCCTATTTCCCATGGCAAAATCAGCTCCTCCATCACCCATTCCATCTAATTCCTGCTGGAAATCTGCTATAACAGCCCTTTTTCTTGGCGAATCTTCAAACATACGATATCTTGAGCAAATCTTGCGTCAAATCCATGAGATGGTTCTCGGTCCGGTTTGGAGATGTAAGCTTTCAATAATTAGCTGCTGCAGCTCAAGATCATGCTTGGAATGAGCACGGATCGATCAGAATGGGCTGCGAGAAAACGCAAAATCAGAGATGAAGGCGTGAAGGGCTTTATGAAGAAATTTGGCGCCCTTCAGCTTACTCAAGCGCCCTCGAGGGAATTGGGAATTGGGGAGGAGAGTTTGGCGTGGTAGGGAATCATACCGGAACCCAAATATCACGGGAGGGAGGTTGATGTGGGAGCAGAAGGGAGTGTATACGAACCAAAGTACAGCATTTTCTGAGGTGAAACAGAGAGGAATATGCATACGGAAAACATACACTCCAAATCCAAGGCAATCGGAGAAGAAGGTGGCGTCATAAAGTCAAAGGGGAAGAAGCGTCGAGGCCTCACAGGGATACCCACATGACACTCAAGGCAGAGCAATCACCCACAATACCAAAATTTGACCAAGCGCCACGGGGAGACCGAGAGGCGTCCCGGACACACAAGAAGGCATCCATGCAACACACCAAGTGGGGTCAGGAGAAGTCGAGAGATGGGGGACCAACTCAGCTGGAGGAGGAAGGCGCAGAGATATGCATACTACACAAAACCACCCCAAATCAGGAAAAGGGAGGAGCAACCATGCAAGCACTCAAACCCTCCCGAAATCGTACCGTACACTCACCCTTTTAGGGGTCCATCAAACCCTAAGAAACCTAGGCCCAGGACACAAAGGGGCTGGGTGACTCGGGATGCTAGGGCCGTTAGTATAATCATATACCTCCTAACCCTTCCAGACCCCGATGGTCCCCATAGATTCCACTTTAGGGTGGTCAGTGGGACCTTCCACCTCTGAATGCCTCACGATCCATGTCACACATAGCATCTTGCACCATGCTACCAGAAAGCCGAAGACGATGCGGCCCATAAGACTGAGGCAAATTATTAGCGTCAATTTTTGTTTTGGATTTTTGGTGGGAGGGTTAGATGTGGTGGGTGGAGATACATACCAGAACTTAAATACAACTAGCATGTGCCCACAGGGTGGGCCCGAAAACTCTACATGAAGCAACCATCGAGACACACCAACTCCATGTAAAGAAACCAAAAGGAAGGCACTACCAAGCGGTCAAGGAAGAAACGTCGGGGCGGGGGCTAATCTCGCGGCCACGCCGGCACTAAGGTACCCACAAACCGTAATGCAGAAACACGAGGGGCGAGAGAAGAGCGTCGGGCAGCGAGGGCATCCGCGCGACACGCAAGTCACGAGCACCAAGCGAGAGTGGGAGAGGGAGGCGACTCTCGGGAAGCAGGAGAGGGTTACAAGATGTAAGCATAAAACACGCACTCACCCCCAATAAAATGGATCTATCACACCCTAAATGAAGCCAAACTTCGGGACTCAAAGATTTCAACCAAGACCAAACCCGGGGTATTTTCGAGGATGCTAGATGAAGTAAGTTGTAATCATACTTCGAAACCACATCGGATCTAATGGTCCCAAGGTCCCCAGGGCGGGAGGTCAAAGGAAGTGGGACCTTCTCCTTCCCGATTGTAAAGTGGCGTAATAAGCACTTCCTCAGGGAGAGGAAAGGCGAACATGTTAAGGGACAAGCGTCCACCAAGCTAGAACCTAAGGAGCGATCACTTTACCCCTCCTCCCTCGGGAGAAAGGGGGCTAATAAATTAGGGACTTAAACATAACTACCCTTTTTTTTTTTTCCCGCCCCTCTTATGCAGATGCATGGATGCCCTTGTCCCACAGGTGTCATGTTACAGAGATTTTATGTCTGAAAGATGCAAGGACACAAGGCACAAGAGGCAGTCTTGAGAACCCATTATACTCCGACACCCCCATATACATCATGGGACCCAAACATGGTAGATAATAGGCTCTCGAATAAAAAATCACCTCATATGGGGTGTCCATGGGAAGACCCTTCCCATGGGGCAAGAAAAATACAAGTCCACCATATAAGTTTTTTTTTTTTTTTTTTTCTTTTTAAATTCACCTTGTACACCTTGGGTGCCCACCTGTTGTAGGGCACACGCCCGCGTCTTACTTGGACACACGCCACGTGTCCCAATCCCATGGTCAAGGTTGGCCTTTTTTCCCCCAAAAAAATTAGGTGGTTGGGGAGGGTCACATCACACACCGCCACCTGTCATGTTGGGGCACATACAGCGCAGTCGACACACTTGCTGTACGACACGTGACCACCCAAGCATGCCGGCTTGTCCTCCTTTCAAGATCTAACTCCAAAATCGGTCAGTTTTTGTGAATTTTCAATTTCTTCAATTCAGGAACTCCCTACTCCAGGTGAGATCACGAAAATTTGCGCTACGTAAGATTCGACCCATGCTTAGAATCCATCCATGTAAAAGCCCCATCGGATCTTCTCTAATTTTGGACCCATTTCAAAAGAGCGAGTTTACGTAAGAATAAAATCTTCAATTGCTCCACTAATTCTCAAAATTGGCTAATGAAACTTCTTCTATAGATTAACATGGCAATTTAGAGCATGGATCAATCAAGCCCCATCAAATTCGGCCTAATTTGGGCTTAATTAGATCCTACGATTATAGCTGTTCTTCCTTAAATGGGGCTGTCATAAACTAGGATGAACAATCCCCAATAGCAATCTAGCTTTTAGGTGATCTAGGCGACAAAGTAGAATATCACAGGGCTTAAACAACAAATTTACCTACTCCAATGAAGCTTAAAATTGATCAAAGAATCAACGAAACCAACACGGATTCTGGTCTTGAAGTGCCCATTTTACTACGATTTTACGCTTTATGGAGCATTTCTTTTATTTTGAACTTCGAATTTGGTACTTCCTTCCTTGAATCCTACACCTTCCTAGCTTTAAATCCTTCCCATGACTCCATTCTAAGCCTCCCAACATCCACGATGCTCCCAAAATCAGCAAGGATCGATATTACGAGTGAAGCCTTGAGCCTTTGAGTAGAAAGACTTTGGGATCAAATTTAAGCCGAAGGTGAAATCTTGGGCTATTCCACGAACCATGCTTCAAGGCTCACCCACATCTATGATTTCAGCTCAAGCCTCCTTCAAAACCGACTTGTTTTCTTGTGATTTATTACAAGACCATAAACTCCTGAAATGAACTTTTCGGATATGCCAAATCGGCCTACGGCCCCTTCTTCTTCGTGGTAGCTTCCACAAAGCTTGCCCATTCACCCAGAGATTGGCCAATGGGACTTTACAAAACCACCTATGACAAAAACCGACCCCTTCTAAGCCAAAATCCGAGCACAAATGAGGGGGATAATCATCTTGGGCACCTCCTCGAAGCTCCATCAGGTGTTTTCCATGGCAAATCGGCTCCTCCATCCCACCCATTTCACAAAATCCTATTTGAAAATGTAACACCGCCCGGCCAATTCTTGGTAGAATCTTCCAATCTTCAATATCTTGAGCAAATCTTCATCAAATCCGTAAAGAGATGGATTACGGATAGGTTTGGAGATAAACTTCCAATAGTGGTGCTGCTGACTCAAGATTGATACTTGGAATGAACGCGGTCGATGAAGAAGCGGTACCCGCGAGAAAACACAAGTCCGAGAGATGAAGGCATTGAAGAACGTGAAGAGTAGCGCCCTTCGGCGCCCCTTCTTCTCCGGGAATTAGGGTTCTATAGGAGGGCACGAAGAAGGCGGCTACCACAATCGAGGAAGCGGCTGACGGCGCAAATTGCAATCCCGATGCAGGGGAGTAGTGATAAATAACGATGCGGGGAGCTACAAAAGTCACGGTAATTGAAAAGAGTACAATCTAAATCCTTACTTGAGGATACATTGTTTGATGCACGCAACGTGGTAATTCCGGCTCGATAGCATATATTTAAGTTGTTTTTTTAGTTAAAAAGCACCGTAGTTATATCTGGGGTGAAGAAGTTTTTCTTTATGTATCTGAGTTTCTTGAATTTGTATAAATTTGGCATATATGGCAAATTTGACATAAATGATGATTTTGACAAAAGCTGACATATATGATAAATAGAATATATATGATAGAAATATGAAATATATGACCAAAATTTGACATAATTTGACAATTTTGACAAATGACAAATGACATTTGATACTTATAGAAATATAATGGAAATGTGATATATATGACAAATATAGCGTGTATGATAAAAATATATGACCACGTTTGACATAAGAAAACAATAACAAATGACATATGACATTTGATACATATAATGAATAATCATAATTAATAAGTAGAATAGGGAATGGTCTCCATGTTTCTACTTGACTTAAGAATAGCTTGCCCTAAGTGTCCAAGCAAAATACATTCGTCAAATACTTGAAGGTTTTGGATACTGTGTAAATGAACAACAACTTCACTTGCGGTCGAAGAAAGTTCAAAGTTAAAAAACTAGGGGTAATCAAGTTAAAAGGCAAAGTAGTTTGCCCGTGTGTATATGATGGTTTATTAATGATGTTATGCTTGTATCTCTTTAAATATATCTTTGGGGAAAAGCAATAGGAATATTATTTCACATAATAGTTACCACAATTTCCCCGAACCCATTAGATGTGGACCACTCCTCAGGTGCTAACTCCCATAGCAATCCATCCCTAATATCTATATTTCTCAATACAATGTGTGTACAAAGGCGAAGTTCAAAATGGAAGGGCAATACTTACACCCTTGATTAAAGCATAATTATTGTGAGTAGAAATTTGAAAATTTAGAGCACAAATGATGATTCAAAAGAATGGAAAAAAGAAGGCTGTTAGTCAAAAGTACTCTAAAATGATCTCAAATAGTTCGAAAGCAAGACACATCTTTGAACCCGATTTATAAAAGTAAACTTTAACTAAGCATCCAGCGAGATATATACGGGGAAAGTACCTCTTATCTTGAAGTTAGTTGCTCATGGCTGTGCTTGCATGGGTTTCATTACTTCCTCCTCTATAGTGCTTGGAAGCCTTTGGTTCTCCTTGGTGTGAGCTTGCATAGGTTTGATATTTCTTCCTTAGTGTTTGGAACTTGGTTCTCCTTGGTCATCGTCCGCAATTCATACGTTTTAATTGGACTTATATCCCAAACAACCTCCACACTTGGGTGATCTTACGTTAAAGTGAACTTGGGCCCTTTAAAGCCATGCTCACGATTTTTAAATCAAACAACAATGATTTCTCTTACGCATGTGAAGTCATATTGGAGGTTGAAAGACCTTGCCCAACACACTATTGGTAAAGTCTGACCTTGGTTGGATCTCGTTCGAAGCTCCCTCAACATCTCGAAGATATAACGTGTCTCCTCCCATTTGACTTTAATAGTAACTTCAAGTTTAGGTGGCTACTCCAACTTGATCCTTTTTTTTGCTTATGGAGCTTAGTTTAGCAACAACTTGAATTCAATTTTTATTTCGCTGTTGCCTCTAAGTGCACGAGCTTCTTTCTTTAAATGTTTCTCTCTCTCATAAGAAAGATTCTCACCTTCAAGGACACCTTTTGCCTTTGCATTGTGTGATGCAATTAAATTCTTTACTTTCTTTTCCATCTTAGTTACCGTTGTAGCATAGGTGCTCCACGGTTCTAAAATTCATATGAGTTGTGTACTATCCATAAAATCTTTAACCCGACAAAGTAAAAAGCATTTGAATCTTGCTGACTCATCGGGATGCAGCTAGAAGGCTTCCTCAACTTTTCATGCAGCATGCCTCTTTCTCAACATCGATCAAGAACTTTTCAATGTGAATATCTTTGTGGAGATGAATAAGTTCTCGATAAGTATCTCATATTTTATGGTACCACAGTCTCTCTTGAATAACATCTTTAAGGTCATCATCCTCCAAATTGCATACCTTCTCCACAAATAATTCATCAACATACTCTATCACTTTCGTGTAGAACACTCAACCTCAAGCTAAATACTATCCTCATAGGCTTCCACCATCTCCTCACAATTCTCCACAATTACACTTGGGCTGTGTTTTGAGAGTCTGTGAAGAGTATCACGGCGTGCCCCAATCTATGAGGAATTATCCCATTCTCTATGGTCCCATAAAGTTGTAGTGCGACCACAGGTTGAGCGAGGTGGGTACTTTGATCCCCGCCGTTTCCACCACTACACCTAAGCAGAACTTTTCTACATCCTTTTCTATCTTCGGAAGAGATAATACAGCATCATCCCTTTTACTATAATCGGCTTACGCCGGTCGCAGCGAGAATTAGGGACAAATTAGCAATCCAGTTGAAGTAGGTCGTGACATCCAGATGAAGGCGGCGACATATCCTCTTTCTTGCCTGTGAGCGGATGTCCGGACCAAATATGTTTCTTTTCTTATGGTGGGAAAAAGGTTAAAAAGGATTACCCACTTTGCCTATATTTTGCAAGTACTATTTAATATGACCATTAGCGACTTTGCTTGGCGTATTTATTTTTAATATGGCGATTTAATGACTTTGTTTGGCGTAATGTGGTAGATGCGATACTTTCTTTGTCTTCAATACAAAGCCAACCTGCGATCCACCGAGCCCTGGTTCTGGCGAGTTGGAAATAAGGTCCACCTTATGTCTATCAAGTAAAGAATATATTGGTATTGTGATGGCCAATATGCAATGGAACTATACAACCTTTCTAATATTTTTAGATAAAAACATTTGATTTATACCTACACCCTCCTATTTCAAGGCCCGATACATGTATGTATTATATTACAAAGAGATTTTTGCTAGGCGAGATACATGTATGTATAAGATACATGTATGTATTATTTTACAAGAAATCACGTAGAAAGGCGCGCGTCCATTCTTTGGTTCCTATCTAGAAATCCGATTCCACTTGTATGCGTCCAGCGTTGTTACATTTCTCAAGCTGACAATATACATTCCTTTAAATCCCATACCCCAAAGTAAAAGTCATGAGAACATTTCTTTTTGGTTCCTAACATGCACTGAGTCCAACATTGTACATTTCAGCCGGATCATACCCCCAATTACAATATTGTGCACATACTAACATATTGTTGCCTCAGTTCCCATGTCCATGAGGTAGCGGATGCTATGCACAACATTGTTACATTTCTCACAGCGTGTTTTGGAAGAACATCTAACATTTTAGGTGTTATAAACATTCCATGTTATTTCAAGTAATTCCCACCTACAATTACTTTCCTTTGTAGGAATTGAGGAATTAAGCTTGATAGTTAGAACACTATCGCGATCCTCCAAGTTGTTTTTACTCTAGTAAGATTCTTTTAACTTCGATTTGGGGGACAACTGGCAATAATGGCGGAGTCCCAAGTGGGTCTTTTTACTCACAGCAAAATTATTTTTAACTTTCGATTTGGGAGTTACGCTTGTGTGAATATAGATATTGCTTCAAGTTAGATCTGTTTTTTGATACTACAATCTTTCAAAGAAACGTAGCCTATAACAATTTGAGACTTCTTCGCTCCATGATTAACTTGAGGTATATAAATTATGCTTCGTAGTATATCGATGTTAAGTATAGGAAATAGACAATAATCCATGGCTCTTTAGAAATAGTAGCAAATTCGAAAAATGGCGGTCGGTGGTACGCAACCCAATTGTATTAATCTCATCAAAAGCTATGGGGCGTTATCACCAGTCACAAAATGAGCTATCACTCACACAAGTAGCCTTGGCACATCCGCGGTGACACCCGATTACTTTCACGGAACAAGACATTTTGTTACAACGGCGTCTTTGTGAATTACCACATGCATCTTGTTGTATACCCACATCGCTACATGCGGTTGGTTTTGCACACACACTATGATACAAATGGTTTAAGTACAATTTTGCTTTACAATCTCTAGTCCTGAAAGAATTCACTTGCCAAGCAACTCACGAAATAAAAGGAACCATGGAATCTAACAATGCTCCTAGGACTCCTATGGGGTAAGTGGCCACATCTTGGATACTTAACCATTTTCTATTGAACTTCCGGTAATTTGATATTGGATTGCTTACAAATTTGAACTGTCGAAATAATGCACAATTCACTTAATTACTTTGCTGCTCATTTTGGAAGCCTCAGGGACAAGGGACTCCATAAACTTTGGAAGAAGAACCAACATATCTTGCATGCACACTTTATCAATAGAAGCGGGTACCGACTAATCATTTGAAGCAATGGTCGCACTAGCCATTTTGAGAATTCCATCTGAGAAGATTTTTGAAGCCTCTGCCCGGAATTCTTGGTTCCACCCACGTACATAGAAAGGAGCCTAGTTCAAACCTTAAAGAATGTCAAACATGCAATTCGAAGCACCCTCTGAGTTTTCTTGAGCAGATGTAGAGCATTACCTTGTAAATATCAATATCTTTAGAGTGACTTTGGATACATCATGCCAAGCTTCGAGAATGAGCTACGACCACATCTCATTAGAGCTAATCTCTTGTTTGGCATGGATGGTCTCTTTGCTAAGTTAATTTGTTGTTCTTGGTTACTCACGAAACAATAATTAGCAGCGTACATTTTGGCGTGGCCGGTGGCGTCCGCGTCGCCAAAATTAAATCATAAATCGTCGCACATTTTTTAGGTGGCGTTCGCGGGTGAAGCGTCGAATGTCACCACTAAAGCACGTAGCCGTCACGGGTAGGCGATCTAAATTAGATGCGCCAATGGGTAGTGTCGCATTTAAGACGCCAACGTTGTGATGGCGTTGTACCTCAATGGTTTTGGACCTCAATTCCATCTGCACCTCGACATCTTCATTATGTGGTTAAGCAACCTTTGCTGGTGTCCCTTAACATGATCCACCCCTTCTCTTTAAGGGAGGAGGGTATAGTGATGTTATCTTTGGTTTTAGTGTGGTGACATGGCTTTCAAAGGGGAAGGTCCACTTCCTTTGACCCCCGCTATGGGGAATCTATGGGGACCATTAGAGATTACGATGTGAGTGATGTAGTGGATTAAGTTTAGAGTCAAGTTTGGTCTAGGTGCTCTTAGGGTGTGATGGATCCTGTGCATGGGGGGTGAGTCGTGCTTTAAGTTCATATCAGTAACCCTCTCAGAGTGTTGGTTCCCTCTCCGGCTCCCTTTTAGGTGCTAACAACTTGGTGTGTCGTGGATGCTTGTGTCTTGGCGTCGGCGTTCTTCTTTGCCTCATTCTTGCATTTCTTTTGGTTTGTGGGTGCTCCGGGTGAGTGTGTTGTGTAGATGTTTACGCGTCGGCGTTCTTCCTTGACCATTTGGTGTTACCCTTTTGGGTTTCTTGTTTAGGAATTGGCATGTGTTCTATGGTAAGCTTCATGTAGAGTCTTAAATTAGGCCTCGAGGGGCTTTATGCTTGCTGGATTGTTTAAGGTTCATAAATGACTCCACCTACCACATCTAACCCTAATTCAATTATACCCTCAATTTAGGCAAAAAAAAAGAAAAAAGAAATGGTCTGCCCAACAAATTCTTAGGTACATTCTTGTAAAAAAAAAGAGGTAAAAGGTTTCAATTAAATTTAAATTGAGACTAATTTGAAGGGGCTTTTATGGGCATGATAGAAAAGAGAATCAACCATATAGGCAAGAATTGGAAGCAAAATAGAAGAAAGTTAGTTGGCCAATTAAAATTTGGGGCTGTTTGTACTGTGATTCACGAGATTGAGAAAAAATCTCAATTCGGTACATAAAAAGGAATGCAAAATCGCATGGAGATTTTTGGATGGATGAGCTCGAAATAGTAAGTAGATCAAGCACGAAAATATTGAAAGCAAATTCGAAGGTTTGGATGATGGCCAATTAGAAAGAATTTGGAAATTTGTTTGTGGCGGTTACGGGTTTAGAGGAAATATCAATCGGTAAAGAATGCAAATCCTATGGGGAATGCTTGGATGGATGAGCTGAATCTTGATTACGACCATGATAGGAGAGCTTCAACATCCAATTGCAGGAGATTGGCCCCCAAATCTAGAGTTATAGGGGCAGCACACAATTTTCGACTTCAACAAGGTAGTCTAGGGGAAAATTAGAATGATGGTACCTTTGCCAAGTTGGCATAGAATACCTACCATAGGCCGTTGGAGTCATAATGGGGGAGGTTCAAACCTCCTCTCTTGCCTTTTCTCATGATGTGATGGCCAAGGGCCACATGTGGGGTGGCTAGATTGATGGGACCTCCTCCACCTGCTCCTTTTACGTGGGGGGTGGGTCAAACCTTGGCCTCTTGTGGAGTGCAGGACACATGGCTGAGATGTCGAGGGCACGTGGCGGTGTCAGCCGGTGAAGTTGGGCACACATAGACGAGTTTGAATTCGGAGAGGGATTTGGGAGGGGGTCCACAAAAATAAAAAAAAATTATGGAAATTTGGAAAGGAAGTGGTATTGGGTTCTTCAAGGAGGCTGGTCTCCCTCCTTGACACCTCGCACGGGATGAAATTTATGAGAGCCTTTTTATTGGCCCATGTATGGGGGCCACATTGTACGCGGGGATGCTGGAGGTACGAAGCCCCGCATCCACCTTATCGTGGCCTGTGCCATTGATGTCCTATTTTCGTGTATGGTTGTTTTTCGCATGTTTACAAATGGGGACAAGGGCATCCATGCATTGGGGTTTTTCGGTGAAAAAAAAAAAAGAGAAAGAAAGAAAGAAAAAAGAAGATGAAATATTTAGTTTATGCCCCCTAACATGCCCTTCATCTTTTTTGAGAATATAGTGGCAATACCTTGGTGATATGTTTGGTGACATAGCTTTCAAAGGGGGAAGGTCCCACTTCCTTTGACCTCTGTACAGGGGGAATCTATGGGGACCATTAGGGTCCGATGTGGTTTTGAGAATGATTAAAACTAACACCCATCTAGCATCCTGAGTGTCAGTCCAGTCGGTCTAGGTCTCTTACGGTTTGATGGATCCTATGTTTGGGGGGTGAGTGTGTGCTTCATGTTGTCATCCCATAACCCTCTCCCGAGAGTCGGTTCCCTCTGCCACTCCCGTTTGTCTCATTTGGTGCTTGCTCTTGGTGTGTCTCATGGATGCTTGTTTTAGTGTTTGATATTCTTCCCTGTCCTCGTGCTTACACATCTTTGGTTTGTGGGTGTCCCAGGTCTTGTGTGTTGCGTAATGTGTGACCCGCGTCTGACATCCTTCCCTTGACTTTTTGGTGACGTCTTCTTCTGGTTTTCTTGTTTGGAGTTAGTGTGTGTTCTATGGTCGCTTCATGTAGAGTCTTCGTCTACCTCAGGAGCACATGCTAGTCATTTTGGGTTCATACATGAGTCCACTTACCACATCGAATCCTAATTAAAAAAGGAGAGGTTCCTTCACCCCTTATATGACTGAGAGAGCATTTTCATGAAATTCTTGCATGCAAAAAACTCAGATGAGTAATACTTCAAAGGTATAATAAGAGTGACCTCTACAGAGCATGCATTACGACATGCATTTCGTCATGTTTTCTGGTTTACAGAAGCTTAAACCATTCTTGATTGTATAGAAGCTCAGCTACATGACTATCTTCAGCTTTGCATAGTAATCTGGCGCCTGTACAACTGGAAAAGATTGATCTCCTGTAAAACAGAATGGTTTCATCATAGCTCTTCATATGACAAGGGGAAAATCTGCATGTGAGAAAGCTCAGAATAGAAATACTTCAAGGGAAGTTTCCAAAGGAACAAGGCGATTTCTTATTTGCCATCGCCCTTCCCCCTAGCCGCTTTTCCATTTTTCCCCCTAGTGGTCCACATCGAATGGGTTTGGCAAATTATGGCAACTATTATAGTGTATATTTAAAGAATAGAATAGAATAACAAAACAAAATGATCATATACACAGGGCAAACTACTTTTTGTCTTAGCTTTGACTACCCCTAGTTTTTTAACTTTGAACTTTCTTCGACCAATTTCTTTTAGGAAGTTGTTGTTCACGACATTAGGTATCCAAAACCTTCAGTGGTTTGACGAGCGTGTTTATTTTTGGACACTTAGGGCAGTTTGCCTCTTAATGTGAGACCATTCCCTATTCTACTTATTATGATTATTTATTATATGTATCAAATGTCATATGTCATTTGTTGATATTGTTTTCTTATGTCAAACGTGTCATATATTTTTATCATATTTGTCATATATGTCACATTTGTCATATTTCTCATAGGTATCAAATGTCATTTATCATTTGTCAAAATTGTCATCTTATGTCAAATTTGTCATATATTTCATATTTATCATATATATCGTATTTATCATATATGTCAAATTTGTCATATATGTCAGTTTTGTCAAAATCATCATTTATGTCAAGTTTGCCATATATGCCAATGATACAAATTAGTAAACCTGAGATACATAAGCCAAACTTTCCACCCCGAGAACCAACTACGAGCTTTTTAACTGCAACAACTTAAATATATGTTGTTGGAGGAATTACCGCGCTTGCAGGCACCAGATTTGCCTTCCAATAGATCCTCGTTAAGGGATTTAGATTGTACTCATTTCAATTACCAGACTTGTAGAAGCCCAATATTGTTATTTATTGTCACTACCTCCCTATATTGGGATTGGGTAATTTGCGCGCCTGCTCCCTTCCTTGGATGTGGTAGCCATCGTTCAGGCTCCCTCTCCGTAATCGAGCCCTAGGGAAGTTGGAAGTGAATGGAGTTCTGGAAAAAAAAAAGGCTCATTGAATCAAGAGGAAACAGGTGCACCATCTCCCATGGGTAAGCAATTTTGAGCTGGAAAAGGGTGAGAAAATGCTGGAAAACAAATAAGAGGTCCAAATACTATTGTCAAACATACCGGGAGAAATGCACATACCCAACATAATGAACAGAGCAATAAGCAAAATAGGCGAGGTCCTTTTTGGGTTGGAAAACATAGGTGAAGCCAGGGTAACGGGCAAAGCTAAAGTCACAATCCTAGTAGAAAACCCGAAAAAAATACCCCAGTCCATTTTGTTTGGGGGAAGAATAATTCACATTGAAGTGCTAAGTACGGGAGTTGTTTGTAATTACTGCAAAGAGCGAGGCCGTTGGAAAAGGGACTGCCCGAGTCTTAAAATCAAATGGGAGTCCTAGGCCAGGCAAGCCAGCTTTGGCTGGGGTTCAGAAATGAAGTACTCATGTAAAACCCCGGCGAAAATGCCAAATCAAAAGGTTGGGCAAGGAAGTATCTAATTCAGCAAAAGAGCAAGATCTGAGCCAGCACTACCAAAGGCAAGGTGGACCTACCAACACAAGAACAACGAGCTACAGGAGGAAGTCCAAAGTCACCAAGCAATGGATAAAAAAAAAGTGTCCAACAACAACAGGACAACACAACAAATGGAATTGCAAAGGCCATGCAGAGACACAATGATACAGATTTGGCAATGGGAGGTAGAGAAGAGGATACGTTTACTCAAATAGAGGCCCAGCCCATGCAAGTGGAGACCAACACAGCTTTGAAGAGGGGAGTCCACCTTGATGATATTTCAACCCCAAGTGAGCCAGTCATGGGACTTGACTCAAATAATGACAATGAAGCTGAATAATTATAGGACTTCTCTTTCTCTTGCAGGTAGAACTATTATTGCAAATTCTATTCTTGCAAGCTCTCATGTTTATTTCTCCACTGCTTTAGTTGCTCCCAAAATTATTTATTTGGAATTGGAGAAAATCATTAGGAATTTCATCTGGAAAGACAGTCATCTTGTCACTTGGGGCTCCATTTGTAAATCTAAGAACTGTAAGAACTTATTCCTTCATGCTCAATCATAGCAGGCAAGTTTGTTTGGAAGGCCATTCATGGGAGTCAATCTCCTGCCTCCAAGTTTATCAGATTCTGGATCAACAATAGTCATCCTTATGGTTTTCCTTCTATTCATCATCTGCTCCCTCACTCTGCATTCACTCATATGAAGCCAGCCTCTAATATTTCCCCTTTAATGGGTAATTTAATTAAGGCTTGGAATTCTATTTCTCCTGGCTTTCATTTTATCTCAAGAGATAAGCTTCACAGTGGTTTATCTATTTTCTGGAATCCTATTTTGGCTGACCATAATTCTTCAGTATTGGCAATGAAGCACCCGAGGATTTATAAAACAAAGCATGATGCAGGTTTGGTATATATTAGAGGCATTTTCTTAGGAGGTAGGATAATTTCTTGGACTAGATTGAAAGCTATCATTAAGGGTACTTCCTCTGATAAAATTTTTTTTGCTCATATCAGAAACTTCCGTTCTAATCTATCTCCAAACCCTGGGAATGGTGACTGGTCTATAAATGGTAAAGGGGAGTATGAGGTCACGCATGTGTACAATGCTCTTTCTTCTAATGCTGCTGAGAGTAAAGCTTTAAAAAAATGGTCAATTAATTCTGATCAGTTGAAGGCCCTTTTTCATAATGTTTGGAACTCCTACTGCCCTTCAAATATCTCTTATTTTATTTGGCTCAGTTTGAACAATCTTTATTCCTTATCTAGGAAAAATCCAAATATTATGGCAAACTGTTCTATGTTATGTGGCAGTGATGAGAGTATGAGTCATATCTTCTTTTGTAGTAAGCTTAATGGCTTTTGGACTTGGTTTGCTAGTAAATTTGGAATTGCCAATAATCAAGATCTTCTTTCCTTTCTCCAATCTGATGATAACTTTGTTAATATTATTGCTTACATTGCTTTTTGGAATATATGGAAATATAGAAATCGTGTATTGTATGGGAATAAGAGGCTTTCTATCTTTTGGATCAAACTTCGTTTTCAATTTGACTTTGAAACTCTTGCTACTGCTCATAAGAAAAGATATGGTACTAAGACAGGAAATGGGATGCTTATGGAGAGTATAAGGGGCATTTTGAATTATTTGTTTCAAATTTGAATGTAGTAGATTCTAACATTCTTTTTTCTGATGATCCTAGAATATCTTGAATTCCTTCGTGGATCTGCAAGAAATAAATTTGATGATCACTCCCCATTCTGTCAGTCATCAAAGGATCTAGTTCTGCAAAACAATTTGGCAACTTCAGTGGAATCTTTCCTAATGAGAGCTGGGCACAGAAGGTATCAAAAAGACAGTGAAGATTTGTGGGTTGCTATCTTCCGCCGGGAGGAGAGGGTTATGGGATGTCAACATGAAGCACACACTCACCCCCCAAACACAGGATCCATCAAACCCTAAGAGACCTAGACCGGCTAGACTGCCTCTCAAGATGCAAGATGGGTGTTAGTTTTAATCATTCTCAAAACCACATTGGACCCTAATGGTCCCCATAGATCCCCCCCCGTACAGGAGGTCAAAGGAAGTGGGACCTTCCCCCTTTGAAAGCCATGTCACCAAAAACATCACCAAGGTATTGCCACTACCCCCCCCCTCCCAAACAAAAGATGACGGGGCAGAAATGCTAAAGGACATAAACTAATTATTTCATCTTTTTTTTTTCTTTTTTTTTTTTTTCCAAAAAAGTCCCAATGCATGGATGCCCTTGTCCCCAGTTGTAAATATGCAAAGAAAAACCATGCACAAAAATAGGACATCAATGGCAAGACATGACATGGCGGATGCGGGGCTTCGTACCTCTAACATCCCCGTGTACAATGTGACTCCCATATATGGGCCAATAAAAAGCTCTCACCAAAAACAATATATGGACCTACCCCCTTGAAGAATCCAAAACCACTTTCAGCGCATACCCCCCTTATTTTTCCTCCTGCCCATGTGTGTCCAACTCAGCTACTGGACACCTGCCACGTGCCCCACTCACAAAAAGTCATGGGGAGGTTTGACCCACCCCCACCAAAATGTAGATGGGGGAGGTCCCATCAATCCAGCCATTCTACCATGTCAGGCCTGCCACTACTGTCATGTCAAGTCTACCACAACTGCCATGTCAGACCTGCCACTTCTACCATGTTAGCCACACTATCATGCCAAATTGTGCTTTGCCAAGAGCACCCCCAAATTGGCCTGTTTTTTCAATTTTCTTTTGATCTTCCTTTGATCAGATTTTCCAATTTCTGCAATTGCGGCCTCCCTACTCCAAATTAAGGTCGGAAAATTGGCTACATGGGTCGGCTCATGCTTCAAATCTAGCCATGTAAAAAGCCCCTTCAGGTCTGCTTTATTTTTTGACCTATCTCAAGATTTTTTGTGGCAAATAGATAATCATCGATTGCTTCCCCAATACACAAAATTAGCCTACCAAAATTCTCCAACATATTAGCATGACATTTTCGACCATGAAGGCACCAACAGCCCCATCAGATTCATCCTACATTGGGCTTAATTAGACATCCAGATCTGTTGTTCTTCCCAAAAACCCAGAACTGTCACTAGAAAGATGAGCAATCCACAAGCGTCTACCAATATGGCTGATCTAAACCTGAAAATAAACCAACTTTGGGCTTCAACAACAAATTCATCTACTCCATTGAAGCAAAAATTCTCAAAACAAAACAAACGAACCTAGATTTTTGATCTTGGACCCCTGTTTTCTTGAAATTTAAGCCCCAACCTCCCCAAGTGCCCTCAAACAGCCTTGGGTGCCCTCCTTCTTAGTGGATAGTTTATCCAAACTTCCCATTGCAACCTCTAATTTATGCCAACAGCTACAAAATGACCAATGGGATTCGAATTGGAGCAAGAGTCATGAAAGACCCACAAAGCAAAGGCACAAAGTGCATCACACAGATTTCGACTAGGCCCAGGTGGGGGACCAACTCATACTACTACCTAAGCTCATATCTGCAATCATTAACCCTATAAAACATCCATCTCATATCATCTCATATCTCAACACCAAACCCGACTCACCCGGCAACATCCTTCAACCACATCTTCTCAGCCAAACTCAACCTCATGAAAACATACCTAAGTCAAGAACATCAAGGGGGGACTCACAAACACACAACGGGGGAGGTTGACAAACCAATCAAGGAATCACCCCAAGCCCAACTACACACCATATGCATATCTTTGACATAAATCACATCTATCCACCTGGGAATTAGGGTTCGATGTGGTAGGTGGAGTCATGTATGAACCCAAAACGACTAGCATGTGCTCCTGAGGTAGACGATGACTCGACATGAAACGACCATAGAACACACACTACCTCCAAACAAGAAACTAGAAGAAGGCGACACCAAGAAATCAAGGGAAGGACGTCAGACACGCGGGTCAATCACGTTTATGCAACACACGATCTGGGACACCCACAAACCAAAGATATGCGAGCACGAGGACAGGGAAGAACGTCAGACACTCAAATAAGTATCCATGGACACACCAAGCGCAAACAACAAATGAGACAAAGGGGAGTGGGAGAGGGAACCGACTCTCGGGAGAGGGTTACGGGATGTGAAGCACACACTCACCCCCCAGACATAGGATCCATTAAACTCTAAGAGACCTAGACCGGCTGGACTGACTCTCAGGATGCTAGATGGGTGTTAGTTTTAATCATTCTTAAAAACCACATCGGACCCTAATGATCCCCATAGATTCCCCCGTACAGGGGGTCAAAGGAAGTGGGACCTTCCTCCTTTGAAAGCCATGTCATCAAAACACCACTATGGTACTGCCACTGTACCCCCATCAAAAGTTGATGGAGCAGAAGTGCTAAGGGACACAAACTAATTATTACTTTTTTCAATTTCTTTTCTTTCTTTCTTTTTTTATTATATTGCTCCCCAAATATTTACCCATGTATGCGTGCCCTTATGCCCGGTTATCATCATGAAAATAGAAAATGCAGGAAATGCATGCTTGCAGTGACATACCATGCAATATACAGGAGGGATATCCATCGCGTGTAGTTCAAAGCACACAAGCCTGTATGGTTCTTCATCACCTCAAGTAAAAATCAAGACTATTTCACCGCCAGTATACTACAACAGCCACTATGCTACCACGACCAGTATGCTACAATTTTGCCATATTTATCTGCTAGGATGCATTTCGGATCTCTGCTTGCTAATGTATTCCAGAGTCAGGGCCTTACCTAGACCAAATTGTTTTGTCTTGCCACTACGAAAACGAATTGCTCTGTCTTATCACTATGAAAAGATGCTTGAGATAAAATGAAAGAGAGTTTCAAACCGAGGAGTTACAGGGTTGCTGGAAGATTAATTATTCTCAGGAGCGTGATTTTATTTAGTTTTTCCCTTCCTGCATCAAAATAAGATTCAGTCGTTAGGTTGCACAGAAAGCCACAAGTACGAGGTCGAAAATATATGGTGTTTTCTGCTAGAATAAGTACGTGATAAGAAAGAGCTCATGCATGGAATGAATCAATGCATTTTGTTTCTTTTTTTTGAGCTTTCTGTTATACAGTACCTGTTGCATTGATTGTTGTCATGGCATGCTCATGCTCATGGCGCATGTGCGGTGCTGCTTTAAATTTTAATTCTATTCTATTTTTTTAATTCGTGCTCATCTATTTAAGAAGTAGGCTTGCTTTAGGCGATCATTGCCATTTTATATCGTTGCTGCTACTGTTCGTCTGTTCGTAAATGGCGTCCAAAGGTTCTCAAATCTCTTCAGATTTCATAAGGAGCTCTAAGTTTACGCAAATCTTCAAGGATCTTGGCAAGGTACCCAATCTCTGCTAAAACTTCAATTGTGTTGCTAAAACTTGAGCTCCTTTCTGCAGAATGGAATACAAAAACTGAATGGCAATGCCCCATTGCTCAAGGAAGTAACAGATCGTATTTGCCAGGTCGCTGGCCAGGCACGCTTAGTTGGGATTTGCGTTCAAGCTCTTTGCATAATCATAAAAAATGTTGCAGATTATATGGAAATTGATGACAAAACATCCATTGAAAAAATCAAAGATGCAGGCGGGGATGATGAATTCTTGAGAGAAAGTTGTGTGGCATTGCTCTGTTCCGGGACCACCTAAGATCATGCATGTTTAGTCATGTCAGAAAGAAAGAAAACTGGAAGTTGGTGTTGGTTGCCCCAAAATAGTGTTTTGAAAATGGCTTTTGCAGAGCAAAGAGATGCAAACAAAGATGTGCCTGTGGAGGATTTAAAAAAAGATTGAAAGTTTGAGTACTTCCACAAAGTTAATGGTATCGAAGGGGAAACTACCTAGAGCAGGGAAGACCGTATATATCATCCGGGATGTGGTTTTTCCGGACACCCGTTATCAGCCATTGTGGTTAATCCGGACACCCGTTATCAGCCATTAAGAACTGCGCAGTTTGAAGCCCAAAAACCAACTGTTTTTGCCCTTTTTTTGATCGATTCTGCTCTATTTTGCCTTAAATCTCTTCCTTTCTTCATCAATCTAGCATAAAAGGGGTATACAAAGCGATTGGCATGCTTTTTAAAGCGGATCAAACCACCCACGGAGCCGCAAGAGTGATCTGATCAAAATTTCTGCCCCCGCAGCATAGTTCTACGCTTGGTTTTTTGTCCGGATTAACCACTTTTTGTCCGGATTAACCATTTGGCTGATATCGGATGTCCGGATTAACCACCCTGGCTGATACCGGATGTCCGGATTAACCACCCTGGCTGATACCGGATGTCCGGATTAACCACTCTGTTTTGTCCGGAAAAACCACATCCCGGATGATATATACGGAGTTCCCCTAGAGCAGGCCATTTCAGGATGTATTTTTCCGTTTCTTACACATTTAAAGCATAAGACATAGATGTTTGACGAAATACCATGTGCTTTCCTGAATGTGGCATGTGTTTTATCCACGTCTTAGATGTACCTTGATACCTCGATACCAATAGACCATAGCTAAGTAAGGTAAAAAGTACCTAGAATGTTAGGAGATTGAAGTTTCTAGTCACATGATTTATGTATAACTTTAGTTGCAGCAGGCATCTTATCAAGCAGTTTGTATATTGTAGGTATTTATTGGAACTCGGATCCGACCAATATCACCTGTTGGAGGCATAAGCAAGCAAGCAGTTTATGACATATGCCCAGATTGGGTCTATTTGTCATCATGTAGCAGCATGAAAAATATGGCTTGAAGACATAAGAAGCTAAAGTATTTCATGGAAAGTTTTTTTCTCTCTCTTTGCAAGCAAACGCGTCATTTGCCATGAACACCCAGCCAGGCCTATCAAAACTGGCTTGAGAATTTTTAAATTTCGTTTGTATGTCAAGATTGAGAGGTGTACTAGAACATGATATAATTATAGTTGTCAAATGCTTCAAAATGCAATATGCAATCACAATGCCAACTATGGCAGTGCTTATACAATGAAGGTTGTATCTTTATTTTTGCAAAACACTTCATTCAGAACTCCGTAGCAGTAACAAACCCTGCTGCAAGCATGGCAAGGTGCAACATTCTTTTGCACAAGTCTCACCATAATGACGCAGCTTTTAAGTCTTCCGGTCTTCCCACATTATTGTCCTCATCTGCATGCTTGGCGCGCCCTTGGTAACCGTGCACCAAGTTGCTCTAAGAAAGATCTTAGGAACTTTTTTTTGTTAATATACAACATATACTTCATAGGTCTTTAGTTCAACTACAGAGGGATTCTTTTTTGGAATACGCGGTATAGATGCTTTAGCAACTAAAATTGCAAAGTTGTGGTTGGTGCTCACAAATGAGATTTTGTTCATGGTAAGTTGATGTTACTGATACCCCAAAGTAGCGATATAATAGTACATGTTATTCCATTTGTTTCAATTAGGTGTTCGTGTTTTTAATTTAGCTACGGTTTACAACCATTTTATTATTACTGAAGATGTCCTCTCCTTTGCAGGATAGACAGTTCCGAATGAAATTGAAACCAATTACTATCTTCCCATGTTCCAACTAAAGGTTGAGCACATCACTCTGGCCCAGTTGAGTGTTTATTATACACTAATAAAATAAAGTAGACATAAAGTGATTATGTAATGGCATAACAACTGAAATTAACATGAAGGCAACTTACAGAATAATTAACAACTTCCTAAAGAATTGTCTCATATAGTAAGAGGTAGCAAACTCTACCCACTTGGTACACTAAATGACCAAACAAAAATAAACCAACCTTTCTATATAGTCCATGCCAAATGAAGACTGATTAGTTCCTTCCGTTGAGAAATGTTAGCGTTTATAATGATTTACTAAAATCTAAACTTTGATGCCACTATAAATGACCCTTTACATAAACAATTATGGTAGGTCTCACACATCTATATAACAAACTTCAACTCGACTTCAACCTCAGCGCATAGCCTACTATGCACACCCTTCTACAAATGACCCTATAGAAGCTTTGAAATTTGAAAAGCATCTAGCCTTAAAAGGGCACACCCTTCTATAGACGATCTTGCAGAAGCTTTGAAATAAGCTTTAAAAGGGCAGTTAAAACAAAATTCTTAGAATATAAGTATGGACACCTTCAGAGTTGCGAGCATTGCTGGCCTATCATTTATTGCACCGTTCGAGTTGCAAGCATTGATGGCCTATCATTTACATATCCCAAATTTATAGCCAGCAACGCTGGGTACCCTTACTAGTATTGTACATAATTTTTCCTACATTTAATATTACATATAACCTTACCCTCAAAAAAAAAAAAAAAGAAGAAAAAAACCTTTTAAAATCTGACGAACAGACTTTTACCTTCCATGGACTTTTGCAAAGACCACTTCAGGCCAGCAGCCCCAAAAGAAAACAGATGCCATTTTCTTTTTGGCCTAGACTTGATCACAAGTTAAATAATTAATCATCTTTAACAAAATATTAGAGACAAATCATCCTATTTGCAGTCTTGCTTCCACTCTGATTTCAATAAATATGTTGCTCAAAGGATATGGATTTAGGGTCAGAATAACATAGAATAATATTGAATTCGAATCCTCAAACCTTGCAAAAGATGAGGCATTCCTAAATATGGCAAAAAAAAACTCAATCTCGCTACTTTGGCAAGAAACAATATGTCTAGAAAGTTTGAATAACTTATCTGTATGTTCTGAAATAATGTCCAAGCTGGACCATTGAAACGATATTTACACCATCCCTAATAAAACAAAACAGAGGAGGTGGAGTCCCGGTTACCTGCAGTCAACCAGACAAATGTTAGCCTGAAAAAGGGTAACAATGAAAGGACTAACATGTAAGCTATGGGACACCACGATTTATAACCCTTTACCGTGTCTTGTTCAAAAATAAATGTATTGAAGACAATGCTCAAAAGAGTTGTTCATGCCAGTCTATCAATTTGAATGTGTTAGTGGGTGTAAATTCTATAGTGGTGATAAAAAAAACGCGACAGCACCCAGCGCTTAAAGCACTTGGATCCCGTCAGCCTTGTGTCACGCATTTAATGCTGGCAATTCCAGCGCCATAACCGTACGCCATAGCCATAACCCATAGCTTTTAGTCGAACTTTCTCGCGCCATAGCCATAGCTTTTAGTCGAATTTTCTCGCGCCATAGCCATAGCCGAAAGCCAAATTCTTTGCATCAGAATGGGCGAAGCAGTGACAATAGAAGATTTTTGTGGAAATGCATGGATTGTCGGATGATGGACTAATTCCGGCTCTAAAAATGAAATATTTGGAGAAAAAAATCACCACTGAAGATTGGCTATCGGTTTGGAGAGAGGAGATAAATTCCAGACACAGTATAAAAATCTCGCTAGTACAGCCACATCTGAAAGAAGAATTACAATCATTGATAAAAAAAAGCTTTATTAGAGTGAGGCATTATGCAATAATGAGGTCAGAAAACAGATAGCCTATGCTTTTGCATGGGAAAATTGCATATCTGCACAAAGAAATCCTGAAAAGCACAAGGTAAACTGGGCTGCTGCTGGAGCTCAAATTATGAAATACAGGAGGTGTAGGAAGCCTGAGCAATTGGAACCAAAAAGTAATACAGAGAAGAAGACGGTAGAAGCTGAAGAGAAAAAGAAGTTGGCAGTAGAATCTTTTATTTTGAACACAAAAATTTTACAGAATGTAGAACTGATCGAGAATGAGATCACCAGAATTTCTAGTGAGAGAGAAGCTTGTGCATTGGAGTTAAATGACATCCTTGTCACATTGACAGCAGAGGGCCTCTCAAACCAGGCTTTAAGTGGCAATGTGGCAGAAGCAAACAATAATATTGAGCAAATGAAAAAGGAATTAGAACTCAAAAAATCTTTGCAGGTAACTCCAGAGTTAGAGAAAGACATTGCTGAGCTTGAAACAAGTATTATGCTTGAGACCTATGCAGCAAAAAAAATGGCAAGTTACAGGAAGATCAATCCAAACACACCATCAAGAAAGGATGAATTGCAAGGTGAACTTCACATGAAGGATGTTAACCTCTCAATACTAAGATCAAACCTCAAAAACTTGGAAGAACTGAAAGGTATGAAATTTTCACCAATTACAGTCAATGCAGTTAGTAGAGACTTACCTGTGCTATTTGAGGACGCTTGTGCTGCATGTGGATTAGCATTCTCCAGCAATTACAGGTTATCAGTAAAACTAAAATGTGATCATGAGTATCACTTAATGTGCAGAGCTTTGTTGGCTAAAGGTAAATGCATTGTTTGCACTTCATCTATCAGTTCTGCTTTATTTTTAGAGCTTGGTATGACAGTGCCTGTGGACGAGACAGTGCTTGAAAATACAGGATCACCTTCCATTGTACATGATAGGAGATCAACTCTTGGAAATCTTGCTCTGCTACCCTCAACTTCAAGATCTCCTTATAAGATTGGAGCAAATAATGTTATATTAACAGATGATGAGGGTGAAGCTGCTACAGAAAACCTTGGGAAGGTTGTTGAGAGGAAAGCAAATTCAGAGTCACATCGAGAGAGTGATACAGAGATGGAAGTGGTGAAGGAACATTCGAAGAAAAGGAAAATTTCACCCAAATCAAAAGTGCAGGTTCCCAAGAAACAGAAAAGCAAAGATAAAGCAAGCAGGAAAGGAGAAGCACCTAAGAGGACTTATCCATTTAGAAGCAAGAAGAATCTGAAAGATGCAGTAGAGGCTAGGGAGAATACAAGTTTAGAGTTGCAGCAAACAACAGATGAAGCACTTGTAGCACTTAATAATACTTCTACTTGGGAAAGCATCATCACGACAGGTCAATCTGCTGCCACTGCTGCTGTTGAAGTAGAAGATCAGGCTCCAACTCCAAAAGAAGGTATTCTATTTCAAGCTATACTTGATGCTCTGAATGACAAAAATGAATCTGTCTCAATCAAGAGTCTGTTACATGAAAATTAGCTGGCCTTGATTCCATGCAGGGACAATTGGAGATAATTCTATATCAATGAAAGAAAGTGTTGTAGCCATTAGAAGGTATTTGAGTGTTCATTGTAGCCATTTGAGTGTTATTAATCAAAAAAATTTAAATTGCTTTGCAATGGTTGTTTGAATTTGTTTTGTTCTAATGCAGGTCTGCACGAAATTCAAACGAATTTGATAATGAAAAAGAGAAATCAAACATCATCAATAAAGTGAAGAAAAGGAGAGCAGAAACAAAAGTGAAGCCAATTACTCTTGAATTTACACTTGAGACTCAAGCACTTGACAAATTAACATCAGAAGTTGAGCCACCTTTAGTTCCAAAAACTATACTTGAGGCAACTATAGTTCAACAACCATTAGCTCCAAAAACTATAGTTCAACCAACTATAGTTGAGTCTTCTTTTGTGAGAGATAATATAGTTGCGGCAAATATAGTTCAGCCAACAATGGTTCAACATTGTGTTGATACAGGGATGGTTCAGCCAACATGGTTCAACAAGTGAAGAATTAGGTAAAGCAGCACATAGCAGAGATATCATGGTGAGTAGAAAGCTATTGATTATGGACCTCAATGGTGTTTTGGTTAAAACATATTCAAAGTCTGAAAAACTTGAAATACCTGGCCCACACATTATAGAGTATACAAAAAACACGATAGTTTTATTCAGGCCTGGTGTTACAGAATTTTTAAACAAGGTAAGTGTTTACTATGACTTGGCTATATGGTCATCTATGACTGCTTTCAATACAAAGGAAGTGTTACAGAAGTTGTGTCCATTACTTATACACAGGTTTGTTTTTATTTGGGGACAAGAGTTTTGTGACAAAATGCCTTTCACGTTACCTGAACATGTTGACAAACCAGTGTTCATGAAACCTTTGGAAAAGGTGTACTGCCAGTTTTCTCAATACAGTGAAAGATGTATTTTGGTTGATGACTCAGTTTATAAGACATTCTTGTCTCCACCTTATACAACTGTTATTGCAGCAAGCATGAGGATTGAAGAATTTAAGTCAAGTTCAAGTTTGCTAGTGGATTCCATATTTCCATTGTTGTATCAACTTGCAATGGATGATAACTGGAAGACATTATTGAAGAGAGCACAATATGTGGATTTCTTTGATATGGAGGCCGTGGACATTCTTGAGAGGTTGGATGCAGCAATGTTAACAGTTCCTCAGCAGGTTTCTTTTGATCTCTATTACTCTACATTTGTGAAGTGGTCGATCGAAGCAGCAGATATAGCAAGTTCATCAACAACTCGCCTTGCAACACCAAAACAATTTGTAAATGGTTAGGTGAAACAAATTGTAAATAGTCAACTGACAGCCAGCCATTTTTGTTGTTCATGTAGGCTGGCCAATTTTGTATACATTTTGATATATACTTTGGATCTGGATATACTTATTAAGTTATCAATGAATATTTTTATCTTCTTTGCACAATTCTTTGCTCCTAAACCGTTATCAACTTGAAGGCGGGCTGCTCATTATTTGTTGGCATGTCCGCTCATCCATACTATCTGAGGTTGTCTTTCACCAAAGCCATGTCAAATTTGCAAAGCCTAACAAGGTGGGTATTAATCGTGGGGATGGTTTGTCTAAAAGAAGTTGAAAACTTAATTCTCCTTCCAATTGTTTGTAATAGTAGCCGAAAGTATGACCTCACCAATTCCAAAAACATTGCCCCTGACCATCTTCATAATCATCTAGTAATGTGTTCTTTGTCTCAATACATTTCGGGACATAAAAGTCTACACCCTCAAAGATTGCCTTCTTACGCATTTATCGCAAAATTGTCCCCTACTTCTATATTAGAACTGATCAGATCATGGTCACCATCATCTTCACTATCAGTCTCCTCGTCTTCAGACTCAACCTCATTGTCAGGAATTTCCTGCACTTCTGCTTTTTTTGGGACCAACTCATTTGTCTCCCAACCTCCTATACGAGATTTAGTGCCACAGGAGTCCCATTTCCCTTGCTGGCAAGACATGCAAAAACATGACAAAAGTCTATGTGCAAGCTTCAAAGGATTTTCTCTATCAAAAGGCCTGATGCAATGAATTTTAGTTGTCCCTTTGAGAGTCTGAGCATCATACCTTTCTGATCTATCTATACTATGAGGATCAATTTTCCAAAAGTACCTGCAGGCAACAATTAATCAAGTGCTGTAAGTGCTTAACTGCTGTAAGTACTGTAAGTGTTGTACAGGTAAGTAAACATTCTAATAACAAAAAAAAAAAAAAAAAAAAGTTCAAAATGTTACTAGTTATGGTGCCCGGCGTTGCCGGGCTTGGTGACAATTTGAAGAGGTGTTTAGTTACTACTAAAAAAGAGACTCCAAAGTTGCAAGGCACCTATGCTATAGCGCAATATGCAACCTGCGAAAACGTGATTTGAATAACATAAAATTATCACGTGGCTATTGAATATTGACAGACATGTCGCACGCCTTCCAACATGTCAGTTGTTCATAATACAACACAACAAAATTTTTCCAAAATCTTACCCTTACTTGTAAATGCTCAACAAATTTATTGCCCCCCTGAAAAATAGATCTTATTTTATTTGCTATAATAGACAACTTGGAGGGCGCAAGTGTAATATAGGGGAATGCTTTAGGATTCATTGACAAAGATAAAAAAAGCCATTGTGTTTATATGATACTTTTGGCGAAATGATTTTATGGTGAGGTGAATCTTCCATTAGACTATCTCTTGCAAACAATTCTTTGATCCAGTAAAGCATCCTATCGATTCTATCGGAGAGGTTCTACTGTTATTCAAGAGTGTAAGTTTATTAGTAGATATACAAACGATCAGTTTGAAGCTTGGTAATACAGAAGCATAGGAAGCCCTTTTGTGTTTATAAATGATTTGCAATAAGCAGAGAAGGGGTTGCATTGTTAGAAATAAGGTGGCAATTCCTTTTTTACTTGAAGAGCATATTGTCAGAACATTAATTAGAAAGACATCTGCAAAATTATGAGCTTGCAAATTGGTTCGCAATTAGTGGAGAAGGGGTTTTATTGTTAGAATAAGGTTGAAATGTTATATTTCTTAACTCATGCATGTGGTATTCCATAAATCCTTGACAAAAATGTTGTGGGCTTCCTATGTACCATCTGCATATCATCTAGAGGGGATGGAAAAGCTTTATTTTTATCTCATGCATATAAAAATTTTGTTGTTTGCTATATGAGTCTTGCCTGACGGATGCTGGGCATTAGTACTGGGTGCAAAGATTTGAGAGGCAAATGGCTACACAATGTCTCCAATGTAGATACACAATTTAAACAATACATCCTCAAATGCAACACTCAAATGTACGACAAATAGTTTACATCCTCAAATGGAGCGGACATGGATGTATAAAATTGACATGGGCTTTAAATTGGCAGAGTTTCTCGAGAGTTCCACTTCGAAGTTCATTGTGAGTAAATGGTATGCAAGAAATATTCTTCATTACATATTATCGATGTTTACAATCGTGCAAGAACCTATAACACCAAAAGCATTCCATATAAAACTTCTTCTGGAACGACCTTTCAATAATAAGAAACAAATCAAAAAAGCAAATTGATTATGCTCTGCAACTGAAGCTTCTTAGATGGTGATTTGGATGCACTTGAATTTTTGCCCCTACCCCATGTGAAGCTTATTGATTGGCGCAATTTTGTGTATATCTTGTAGTTCTTTCAAGCTCTTGATATAGAGGAAATGTCTGGAAATATTAAAGTAAAGAAAGTGAAGAGGAAATGGAGCATCACACTTGTGGTATTAATGTTCCTAAGAAGAAGTATGTCTACCTATTTGAGAGCCCACAATACTTGGTTCACTTGTTGGATTGCAAATTTGAAGTAGGAACACACATAGATGTAGCTCCTAGTATGTAATAGGAGCACAAATAGATGTAGCTTCAGTTCACCAAGACCACAAAAATCAGTTTAGTGAGAAAATCCAAATGTATAAATCCTCAAGTATAAAAATTAGCAAACATTTGTATTCTGCATTCTAGAGCATCATAACAGCTTTTTGCTATAGTGATATCATAGATGTGGACCTTATTCAACACACATGCTGAAGATGTAATGCAATTCCATTCCATAGTTCTAAGATTACCATTATCTAGTGCAAAAAATTTAATGCAACCCAAACCATTAGGATCGCTTGGGGGTTCCAACCATAGAGCACGAAGATCCCAGATCGTTTCTCCCCCAAAAATAATCTCTCCAATGGGGTTACGCATAAGGTATTTACCTAAACCAGTGGGTCTGACTAAGAAGAGCATCCTCATTTCATCATATTTTATAGATCTCTCTTGCCTGATCCATATGCCTTTTATCGCTTGCCCATGCTAGGGTCTGACTAAATAGAGCATCCTCATTATTTCATCATCTTTCAAATTAATTCTGTAGTGCATCAATACATAAAAGTTTCAGATCTACATAGTAAGAATCAACATTATTTTTTTTCTACAGACTAATCTGGTATGTAACTGAAGTGAAGGAACTTTGATCATAACATTTGTGGATCTCAAGTCGATCAAATAAAGAAAAGCCTTTGATATGATGAAATAATTTTCATGGCTTTACATTGTCTAGATTTATTTGAATATCAATGCCTGTTCCTGTTTCTGCTTCAGAAGAGAGCAGCTGCTTAGAACAAAAAAGCCAAAAAGTAGAAAAACAAAGCAAAGACTTTAAAGCAGGCAATGGCATAAAGATATATTGCCCGTGGTACCTGCAATTGTAGCCTATGGGGAAAGCTTAGGTCATCCCAAGCATATAAACTTGGCCTTGGTATTTCTAAGGCGGCTGTCACAAAAATAACAAAACAATTCAACAATAAAAAGATAGCACTGGAGGATGGATACGAAGGCGGTGGCGCTAAGGCGACGACGTGAGCGGATCTGTGGAGCGAAGCTATGGAGGGCGGCATGGCAGATAACCGGATCTCCAGGAGCGAACCTCAGGGGAGGCAGTCGACACCTCCCAAGCGAATTCCGAAGCTGGTTGGGGCTGGGTCTTCAGCTCTAAATCCCAATCCGCCCTCAGCGAACTCTCTTACAGCAGAGAGGAAGCCTGTAGAAGTCAATCCGGCAGCCTTGGGGTTACAGGACCGGTCTGCTGGGCTGGTGCTCTCACCGGTTCGGCCTGCAGGTGGAAGGGAGGGTGAAGAGAGGAGTTTGGCTGCCCCGGGGTTACAAGGCCAGCCTGCTGGGCCGGCGTTTGTGCAGCCCATAGAACTGGCTTCCCAAGAACCGGTCCCAATCAGTGGTTCACAGGACAGAGGTGCAAACGAGGGTAGTGGGCCACTCCAATCGGTTGCCCAATCGGTTGCCTATAGGGCAGAGCTGAGTAGGGTTATTGGGTTGATCGCAGACAGGGGTTTGGGCAGCAGTCAGGGTCTGGGCAAGGCCCTATGGAGGTCGGGGAGAAGGAGGGAGCGGTCCATCCCTTGGTAAACCAGCATGCACCATCACTACACAGCCTGCAGGGAGGTGTTCATGTAGGGAGCCCTCGAGCACTGGATGCACAAGTTCCAGGGGAGGCGGAATTTGAAATCCCGAGCAGCATGCCGCCATTGGAGACAGCAACTCCGTTTGGCCGTCCAAGCTTGCCTGCCTCTACTTTGCCGGAGGACCCTTTCGCAGTGGCGGAGCCGGTGTGCAATCTGCCTCCGGCCATGGGGTATGATGGTGTGTCGCAACATTCACATAAGCCGTCGGGTTGAGAAACCTCAAGTCTAGGGAGGCGGACGACAGAGGGGCATGGCGTCAATACGGAAGGGCCCGCGTGGCAGACGAACAGTTCTTAGAGTGGATCCGACACACAGTGGCGCCGGCTGACACTTGTCGTCATAAAGTTTCCGAGTTCAAAGAGTTTGCAGTACTTGCTCCAAATGAGCAAAGTGCTCTTCTAGTGTTTGTGAATATACAAGTATATCATCGAGAAACACCTCAACTAAGTATTCCGAGAATACTTGATTCATCAACCTCATAAAGGTTGCGGGAGCGTTTGTGAGACCAAACGGCATCACTAAGAACTCATAGTGCCCATGATGAGTTCTAAAGGCCGTCTTAGGTTCATCACCTTCCCGAATCCTAATTTGATGGTATCCACTACGTAAATCAATCTTAGTGAACCATTTGTCTCCACCAAGTCGATCTAGAATATCATCTATTCTAGGTAATGGATATCTATCTTTGATAGTTGCCTTGTTAAGGGCACGGTAGTCTATGCACATTCGCATAGTCTCGTCATTTTTCTTAACAAGCAAAACTAGACTCGCAAAAGGCGATTTACTAGGCCTAATAAATCCCCTAGCGAGCAGTTCTTTAACTTGATGCTTGACTTCCTCTATATCTAGAGGACTAAGACGGTATGGAGCACGCACCATTGGCTTAACCCCTGGTTCAAGCACAATTTCATGCTCAACTCCCCGAGAAGGTGGCGGCCCTTTCGGCAACTCTTCTGGGAACGCGTCTTTAAATCTTTCCAAAATATTTTGTAATTCTTGATTTACATCCGAACCTAGTTCAATGTTTACATCCATAGAATTACAAGACTTAACCATGTTATCATCAGGCATAATATACACCAAGAAAAAACTATCTTTATTAACTTGAAAACATCGCTTTGCCTCAGTGGCAGACAACAATTTTCCAGGTCCTACATAAGGTAAGCCATGGAGAGTAATTGTTTTCTTAGGTGAAATTTTGATCATTACAGTATGGGATGGCCATAAAATGATTGGCTGAGCTTTTTGCAACTACTGGATTCCCAGAATCACATCGTAGCGGTTTAGCTTAGCAATATCAAAATCAATGACCATAGAGGCAGCATCACGAGTCTCCTTATCCACCAACTTCAAACGAACGCCCCGCGCTTGTTGATGATGGTGCTGAGTCTGGGACCCAGCCGCAGTCTCAATAACATAAGGATGCACCTCGCTTAGGCTCAAGCCCAGCTCCTCTACCACATCTGCAGAAATAAAGTTGTGAGTACTTCCAGAATCAATCAAGACAATCAAGTCCTTACCATTGATCCTTCCTAACAACCTTATCACATTATCGGCATAAGCTTGTGTAGGACTTACCATATCCTCTTCACGAGCAATCACCGATAATGATTTCACCTCTCTCTTCTTTTTTTTTTTTTTTTTTTTTTTTTGAGAGTAAGAATTGGTTTTTCCATTAATCAAGAGAAATAATACATAGTTGATCTGCTAAGCATAGCAAAGATCTCTGAAACAAAATGTCCTTAGGATGTGACCATCACCATGAGGTGACTGTAATGTAGGACTAGTCCAAAATATAATCAGTCACACAGTTTGACTTGTTGGTAGAGCAGAAATAACAATAAACAGTTTGTTGATGAAGGAAAAATAGTCACGACCCCAGCAAAATTCTGTGATTACCTGTATTAGCTAAAACCAAAACAAGATTAGGAGGCAAGGTTGAGCAAAGGATGTTCAGGCAGGTGAAAAAACAATCCCAGAAGTTCCAGTGTAAGTTTAGGAAAATGAAAGGTCTAGGAGTCGAGGGAATCCAATTTGGCATTGAAATATGCATAAAAAGGTGCAGCAGATCCAAAAATATAGGCCTCTTCTGACTTGCCAGCAGCGTCATCAATGCAAGAAGACTTAGTTCCACATAAGCATAGTAAGGAACCATATAGATCTGCCAAAAGTCTGTGTGTATAGTAATTGCCCTGTATCTTATGAACTGATTCACTGACATGTAACGGTCATACATAGATAAGAAATCAAACATGCAGAACATCTGGGTCACTTCTCTGCAGAAAGCTTCAGGTAGACTTGACTTCATGTCTATGTCAGATTGAGATGTGTTAATGCTGCTCCAAAAGGGCACAAGTTCTTGGCTTGCATCATTCTTGATGTCATCCATGTCTCCAAGGCTTTCTTTACACACTCTCAAGTATGCTAGAATCATCACAAAAAATAGAGTTAGAATTAATAACACATAAATTAGAGACAAATAAATCAAAAGCCCCCCTAAAGACACCAATTGAATCCCACTTCCTGTTATATTTGTCAGCCAATTTCCTTTTGTGAGCTGTTGCAGTAGATTCAATGTCGAGCTGGAAATGCACCTTAATCCAAAAAATAGAGAAGTTCTTTTTACCATACACAACTCTATTTCTTGCTTTCCAAATATTCCATAAAGCAATGAACATAATAGTATTGGCAAAGGCACAATTGTTTTGGATATAGGATAATAAATTGCCATTAACTTTCATGGGAAAGAGGAATCCCAATCTCTCATTAAACCAAGACCAGAAAGGATTAAGCTTTGGACAAAGGAAAATGTGCTCAGCACTCTCTTCCATGTTGCAAGCAAGCTGGCAATTTGGGGAGATGTTCTCATATCTTCTGGAGACCATTTGTAAAGTAGAGATACTCTTGTTTGCCAGAAGCCAGATAAAGAAATTAATTTTAGGGAAACAATAAGAGTGCCACACTTCATTAAACAGAATCCTGCTATCCTCCTCAGAGATAGACCATTTGGAGGAAGCTTTTGATGGAGTAGCAGTATCACTAATGATTGAATAGACTTTACTTACCTTGTAATGACATTTGCCATCCAAATTCCAGTTAGTAGCTTTAGGCACCACATTGTTAAGCCAAAGGTGAGGAAGAGTGGATCTGATATGATAATATATCTTTCTATCACTTGAAGTACCTTGCAGAATTCTCTTAAAGGCTGTCCATGAAATGAATTTGCCATCTACATAAAGGTCACTCAGCAGCCTGAAACCATGATCATTCCATTTTTTATAAATTCTTGGGTGCCTCAAAGCCAAAACACTGTTTACATTATCTTTAAGTATAGGATTCCAGAAAATAGACATTTGAAGGTTGAGATCATTAAGAGCAGCATAATCATAGCAAGTTTGAACTTTATTCCAGGCCATAATTATATTCCTCATGAGAGGGGAAGTATTAGGCCCAGGGTGAAGAGTATTGAAGCATGAGTCAGGCAAGATATGACTTAAGGAAGGGTGACCATCCACTTGAGAGTTTTGAAGCCAATATTTGACAAATTGAGAAGCAGGACTAGAATTAGACACCAGAGAATTCCACACATATTTCCCAGCTAGGGCACAAGCTTGCAAGTGCAGATCCTTACAGCCGAGACCACCATATTTCTTGGGCTTTGCAACATACTTCCATCCTACTAAGTGAGACCCCTTCCATATGAATCTCCTTATAAGTTTCTCAATTTCCTGATAGATAGCTTTAGGAGCCACTAGGACAGAAGAAAAGTAATGTGGAAGCTAGCAAGGACTGAATTAGCAATAATAGTCCTACCTGCAAAAGATAGGCCCCCTCTAAAATGATTCAACTTTTTCTTAATTCTATCAACAATAGGTTGCCATAGACCTTTCAAAGAGGGATTCAGAGATAAAGGCATTCCCAACAGAGAAGAAGCTTGGTTGCAATTAAGGACCTTGATATCAGCAAAGTTTGTCTGGATATTATCTCCAATGATAACAGATTTGGCCAGATTTAGATTTACACCAGAGGCAGCTGAAAATTGATTGATAATTTCCAAGAAAGCTTCAATATTAGAAAGATCAGCATCAAGGAAGGCAAATGTGTCATCAGCATATTGAGAAATGGTAAGACTATCCTCCCTATTTGGCATTTGAAGACCTCTAATCTCCCCCAGATTTTTTGAATGAATTACTGCCCTTGTAAGCATCTCAGCCACAATTAAGAAGAGGTAAGGAGCAAGGGGGCATCCTTGCCTCACACCCCGAGAAAGAGGAAAGAATTGAGAGGGAGAACCATTAACAATGACAGCAGAATTTGAGTGAATATTCAAACCATGAATTAAAAGCTTAAGTTTAGGATGAAAGCCAAATTTAGTGAGAGCAATGTCTAGGAAATCCCACCTAACAGTGTCAAAGGCTCTCTTGAAGTCAAGCTTAAGGAGCACACAATTTTGATTGGAAACTTTATTCCAATGAAGACCCTCCATGGCTGAAATATAATTGTCTAAGATAAATCTCTTGGACAGGAAGGCAGATTGATAATGCGAGATATTTTTCTGGAGATACTCTTTAATTCTGTTGGCAATGACTTTGGCACAGATTTTATATGAGGTATTGGTGAGAGATATAGGCCTCCAATCCAAAAAAGCAGATGGATTATCTATCTTAGGTATAAGAGCAATGAAGCCAGCAGAGATAGATGAATGAAGGTGGTTATTATCCCAGAAGCCTCTCACCATTGAGATGACATCATCTTTAAGAAGATCCCAGAAATGAATGTAGAATTCACTAGGAATGCCATCAGGTCCAGGGGATTTACATTTACCAAAAGATCTCAGGACCTTAAGAATTTCATGCTCAGTAGGAGGCATAATAAAAGAGTCATCCATAGTGTCAATAGAATTCGGGATAATCTTATCTATCAACTCAAGAAAAATCTTTTGTCTTGGGGAGTCAATATCTTGAGAAGCAATTTTGGAAAAGAGAGAGGCATAGTTATCCTGAAAGAAGGATCTGACAAGCTTTGGATCATCCAAGCAAAAGACCAAAGATCGGTTCTAATTTCAAGAATAGAGTTTCTAAGCGGTCTAGCTTTGGCTACCTTAAAAAGAACCTTGAGCTGCCACAATCCATTTCTTTGTTAAATTTAACTTTGCATTTGATTGTTGAGCTTTTAGCTTCAATTTCCTCTATACTCTTGAGATAATTTTCTACTAATTCTTCACCCACATGCAGGTTAAGGTTGTGTGGATCATCCTGCAGCAGGGATCTTATGTTTCTCATATGAGTTAACAAGTCCTCTTTCTCCTTTAATCTTGTGAGGTGCTTCTTCCTTGACCACTCTTTAATCCGGCTTTTGGCTTTCTTGATCTTAGCATAAAAGCTTTTCATAGATTGATGACTACAATTAGATTGAAGATCAAGATAAAAGCCTTGAAATCATTCACAAATGATTCATTTTCAAGAAGAGCACAATTGAACTTATAGGGAATATTTCCATCTCTTGGAATTTGAGTCAATTGCCTTGTGCACAAGAATTGTGGCTGATGATCAGAAATTATATTCCCTTCATCACTTGTAACAAAACAGTTATCCCAGAGAGAAGAGTTGGATTTGCGGACATAGAATCTATCAAAGAGCACAAGAGACCCTCTTATCCCCTTTTTGCTTATTAGACCAAGTGAAGGAGGCTGTAGAAGAGGGGACATGCACAAGTGAGGAATCAGAGATAAAACTATTCCAATTACATCTCTCAGAGGCAGACATATTAATGTTATTCCCTAATTTCATGTTCCAAGAAGGGGTATTGTTAAAGTCCCCTCCAACAATCCAATCCGAGATAGGATTATTTTGTAACCAAGAGTTAATATCAATCCATAGCATCTCCCTATCCTTGGGGCAAGTTGGGGCATAGATGTTAATAATACCAAAAACAGAGTTTTGATACTTGAAGTTAACAGCTTGCCACAATTTAGTAGGGGAATTGAAGAAACTAAGATGCTCAAGGCTTTTCCAGATCATAATGATGCCACCACTTCTCCCATTGGCCTCAATCCAGGTGGAGTGAGACCACGGATAGATCCAAATCACCAAGATTAGAGGTTTCAAATTTTGGAAGCTTAAGTTCTTGCAGCAAAATCACATCAGCACTATAGCTCCTGATTTGAGAGATAGCTCTTTTTCTTTTGATAGGACCTTTAATTCCTCTAACATTCCAAGATAAAATCCTCATTATACTATGAGCTGAGAAAAGGAAAAGAAGCAGTAAAACAGAAAGTTAGATATATCTCTTTTTCTTTTTCCCTTTTTTCTGTTTACTTCTAGTATTGGCAGCAGGAGTATTAGTGAGATCAGCAAGAGTTGAGCTATTCTTCTTATACTTAGAGCCATTGGGCCTAGAGGGTTCAGATGTAGCAGTTAATCCAGCAATAGAACAATCAACAAGAAATTTATCCCCTTCCCAATTTTCTTTATCATTTGCATTTTCAATCTCATCTTCACTAATATCAGAGGATCCTCCAGGAATGAATTCAAACATTCAATTTTTAGTATAGACAGGAGGATTAGGAAGATTATGCATAAGAAATGGGGAAAGAGAAGAAACATGACCTGGATTGTTGCATTCATCAAACTGAGATAGGTCTTCTTGCAGGACAACAGTAGTTTCTTGAGTAGAGTCAGCTGCCAAATTCTTATCATTATCCAACCAATTATTATCGTCTTCTAGGCCAGTTGCATCCCTTTCTGGAGTATCTTGTACAATTTCTTCATCCATAAGATTATACTGACAATAGTGTTGGCCATGTGCACTGAGGCCCTCTTGCAAAGATGCCAGCTGCTGAGCAATTTCCAAGGCAATATTTGAAGGATGGAGGGGGGTGGATCAGGGTCTGGTGAAAGATCAATAATTGGGGATTGTAAAGGGTTCAAATTGCCTTCACATTGATTGCTCAACAAAACCTCCAAATCAAGTTCAGGGTTAAGGTTAGCTAATACCTGGAATTGGTTAGAGTTACCAATTTTGTGATCAGCAACCATCTCTTTAATCTTACTTGACTCAGCAACATTCATTGGGATAATAATTTGATTGCTCTCCTTTGGTGAAGAAGAAATAGGAGCTGGAATAATCTCCACCAGAGTATCCTTGGGATCAATTACAGATTGTTCATTCATAGATTGTTCAATTTCCAGCCTATTTTGTTTCAGAGTTTTATCATGCTTATTTTTCTTGTTTAATGGACCATTCTTAACCCTGTAGGACTGGAGAATATCAGCATTCTCCTTGTTCTTGGCAGAGAGCTTTGCATCCATAATAATTTTTTTCAATGTATCATGCAAATTACTAATTTTTGAGGAGCTGCCATCCTTGCCTGTGATCTTAGTTGTTTTGGTAGAATTTTCATGATTCTGCAACACATTGACTTGCAAAGCTTTACCATTCCTGAGTGTCTTCACAAAACCACCTCCAGGCATTCCCTTATTAGCTGTCTCCTCATTCTTGTGTTCTGCCTCTCTTAGCTGCTTTCTTCTTTGGATTCTTTTGTAGCTGCCATTAACTTTAGTCCACTGAAAGTTGCTATCCTTGGATATAATGCATGGAGCACCAAGGTCAGACTCTTGATGATCAAATACTGATCCATTTGAATTTTGCTTGATATGCTGACTGTTTTGCTGACTGTTGACCTTATTGTTGATGTTGACTTTTTGGTTGACCTGCTCATTGACTCGACAGTTCTCAGATAGCTTTATAGGAATTTGCTCACAAGTAGCTGTTGAATCCTTGCAGGAATCATACCAAAAGTGTCTAACCCTACAAGTTTGGCACTGAGGTGGCAAGCCAGACCATCTCAAATCCAGAAAGGCTTCTTTCCCAAAAACATCTCGAAAGGGGATGTGGAGGGGAATGTCTTTGGAAATATCAAACTGGACAATAGAGCGTGGTGGTCTATAGGGAGAGAATTCAGTGCAAATATAGGATCCAATTGAGTCAAACAAAAGTTTAAGACAATCCTCATTCCAATATATTGGGTTTAAACCATGAAGGGTAGTGGAAGCAACACAAAGATTGTCCAGATTGGCTATTTCAAATTTGGGATCCCACTTAAGAAAGGTAAGCTGAAAGGATTCAAAAGCCATTGGACCATGATTTAAGAGAAAATTAGCAGATCTTTTACTGCCACATTCAATCATGATATATGGGAAGTGAAGCCAATAGACAGCATTTATAAGCATACCCTTCTGAAGGTTTAGGCAGAAAGACCAAAGTTTGTCTAGTTTAATCCCATGTTTATTAGTTTTAACAATTACAGCAGAGTCATGGAAAGAGTTTAATTTTGCATGAACAGAAGGAAGATCTAAGGAAATACCATTGAAAATAGCCTTCTTTCTTGCACTGAATGGACCCTTGAAAGGGCGGATATCTCCTAGGATCTTGTCCATGGTAGCATCTGGGGACATTGGTTGATCCGATCTTTTTTCCCCGTAAGCAATTGGAATTTCAAGGACGGGATCAATGCTTGGAAGCCGGCCTAGGAAATCCGGATCCTTGGAGAGATTATCCCAGCATGGGACTGTAAAAGATAGTGGATCCATTGAAGACTGCCCAATGCATGAATTAGCGAAGTTACCAAAGAAAATGAAATTTTTGGGATTTTCATGGAAGGATCTTAACTGTTTGAGAAGCTCGAGTCGATCAGAGGGCGCGAATTCAGCAAAGGCGTGAAGAATGGAGAGAAATTTAGGGTAATTTTTGCTTTTAAGAGCCATGCAGAAAGAACCAGGTGAAAACTACAAAAGCAGAAGGAACATGTGCGAATTGGCAGGAGGGAAAAACAAAGGCCAGGGAAACAACAGAGGAAGAGCCTATCTAGATCTAAGAAGCCAGAAAGCCACACTCAGTACCAAATTGGAGGAAACCAGACGCCAATACATGAATCATTGCTCATAGTAGACCTTTACCACAATCTTGGAATCAATCCAATCACAATGAACATGAAAAGTGCCCGAAGCAGAGACTTCTTTCTTTCCAATGAACTCCTGTAGCCAAGATTCTACAATCTCTACTTCAAATTCTACTGAACTCGGAACAAATGAATACTCAGGGGCAAATAATTCCTCAGGAAAATGCTGCTCAGAGATTAGCGAATTCCACAAGTCAGAGGGAGAGCCTTTCAAGTAACCACAGGTCAATCTCGAATTTTGCTTGATAATTGTGAAGACATTAGTATCCATTTGTAGCATTTGATGAGGGGAATCATGAGAATGGAAAGCCCCTACAAGGCTGGCAATCTCATTTCACCTCTCTCTCGCCCTTGGATGTACCTGCTAAAACCTTCTTATCTTTCTGTGGCTTTGTACAGTCTCTAGCATAATGGCCCACAATGCCACAGTTATAACATCCCTTGGATGTTTTAGTTTTAGCACTAGCCTCCTTAGGCTTATCCATCCGCTTTTCCTTAGCCGGATTTTTCTTTTGCTTTTTGGAAGGTGACCCGGTCTGAGAGGCACCCCCGTTCCTCCTTGCCTTCCATTCAGCAATTCTTTGGGCTTTATGGGATTTCTCCCTACCAACCAGCTTCCTAGCCAGTTCTACTGCAAGCTCAAAACTCGCAGGCTCGACTTGAAGCATATGCTTTTGAATATTGGCATCCTTTAGCCCATTCACGAAATGATCAACCCTCATTCCGGTTGTCAATTCTGGCAAACGCGAGAACAACGCTCGCAATTTTGCCACATAATCTTGCAGAGTCCCAGTCTGCACAGTTTCTTTCAACTGTATCAAGGCATGTCGTCGGTCATAGTGGGGAGCATACTCTTGCCTGAATAGCTTACAAAATTCAGCCCAAGTGCGTAGCTTTCGTCCATCTTCAATATGGGTATCCCACCATTCGGCCGCCTGACCCTTAAGCTTCAATGTGGCATACAATAAGGCTCGCTTTTCTTTGTTGCCGCAAAATAAAGCTTCATTTGGTTAAACCAGAGCATGGCTTGCTCTGGAGGAACATCCTTCCCATAGAAATCTGGCATTTTAACCCGTTCAAGAGACTTGATCTCCTCTTCTGACAATTCTCCCAGAGAATCTTCAGATGGGTTATTACCTTCATGATTCTCTATGTTTACTTGAGGGATCTCGGTTGCAACTCCAAGTTGCCTGCTATTAACCCCTCCAACAACATCAGTTCTAGGTTCTCCGCTTGACCCCCGGAGCCTCTGGCGGCACCTCTTGCTTCCACGCAAGTACTTTTCCATAGTGGCCATCGGTATTTGTTTTCGGGCATTTCCCTCGGAAGCCCAAGTGCTCAACCGCTCTTGAAATTTTCCAAAATTTCCTTGAGCGGTTTTTTTGCTCTTTTACGAGTTTTCTCAAACTCTTCATTGAGCTGATGGAATCTCTGTTCCAATGGTTCCTCGGTTGCATTGTTTTGCCCCCGAGGGTTTTCTATGGAAGGGTTTATGTTATTCGGCCGAGGTTCTCCTCCCGAGGATCATTCTCCTTGGTAACCACTTCACGAAGTTTCATTTTCGGGCGCCAACTTCCTTGGTCGCCTCAACCCTCGCCTCAAATTCAAATTCAGGCGGATCATCATCCGTGATGGATGTCCCGCAAAAGTCGGGCAGATTCCCTCATCGCCAGGGGTGAACCGGCATACCATCCATCGGTTGCTCCATACCCGGCTGGAGCATTCTCGTAAACATTCTCGTGTCCTCGACCGCCATTATGCTCTGATACCAAAATTGTCACGCAGCAAGACCCTGCAGTCACCAAAACTGGGGATTGGTGGACCGAGCAAGAAGGGTTATACTTCTATAAGGGAAGAGTGTATGTTCCTTTGTACGAAGAATTGCGAGAAGCAATTATCAAGTGAGCATCATGACACCCCACAAGCCGGGCATGGGGTGAATGGAAAACCTATGAGCTGGTTTAAAGGCAATATTATTGGCCGGGTTTTGCAAGACCAAGTGAAACAAATGGTTTCACATTGTTTGGTGTGTCAGTCATGGAAAGTTTGACCATGGCAAGACCCCGGGCCTATTACAACCCATTCCAGTACCTAATGAAAGGTGGGAATGTGTGAGTATGGACTTTATAGTCTCCTTACCCCGGACTGCTAAGCATCACACCCAGATCTTAGTAGTGGTTGATTGCTTGACTAAGTATGTTAAGTTTATACCTCTAAGGGGTGATGCTACAGGATTCAACGTAGCTGCAGCTTATATGCAGTACGTGTTTCCGACATTTGGGTTTCCGCTATCTGTTATAAGTGATAGGGATACCAAGTTCACAGGTCAATTTTGGAGAGACCTGATGAAGGGGTTAAAAGTACGGTTGCGTATGAGTAGTGGGAATCATCCGCAGACCGATGGACAAACTGAGAGAATCAACATGATCCTGGAGGATATGTTGACAAGTTTTGTTCATGAAAAACAATATCCATGAGCATGGGAGTACCGTCGATAGCATGCCGGGGGCATAGTGGCTATGCGGCGGACCATAAGCTCGTAATCGGGCTATGGGGACGTTCCGGGGTTAGCAAAGTTGGCCCTAGGGGCACAACATTTAATGATAGCAATAAAACATTAGCTATGGTTCCTTGTAACATTAATATAAATGTTAAAGGAAGCCACGTGGCACGATACTATTGGTTTGGGTGAACCAATAGGGAATTAGCTTGGAAAGCTTCGAATGCTTTCTGATACATGGGTGATCCAACTACAGCAGGCCGGATTCCTCTCTTGGATTGCATGCCAAGGCATGGTTGACACCTGGGGATGATCTAAACTGATAGATCATGCATGTTAGAGCCCAAATCGGTCCTATTTAAAGCCAAAGAGGGTGCTTTTGATAGACCCACGAATTGGTAAAGGCTTGAATATTGCTGTTTTGTTTCTGCTACAGACCAGCCAAGGAGTCCTTGGTATTTTGCAGCCAAATCCGACCTCTTTGAGCACGGTTTTGGTCCCTAAAGCACTCTGGGGGTGGCTGGATATTAGGGAAGCAATCCGGGCTGAGGTAATAATTTTTTTTTTTTCCTTTGAAACTCAATGCATGGATGCCCTTGTCCCCGTTTGTAGACATGCAAAGAACATGCAAATAAGACATGAAAGGCACACAAGGCACGACAAGGCGGCTGCGGGGCTTCGTACCTCCAGCATCTTCGAGTACAATATGGCCCCCATACATGGGCTAATTAATGGCCCTCATAAAAAAATTCACCCCATCTGAGGTGTCAATGGGAGAGACCATCCCCCATGGGGGGCAAGAAAACACTACAAGCCCATAATTTTTTCACTTTTTTGTTGCTTGACTGGGTTAATAAGACCTAGTCCACCCTTGTCTTTTGGCAAAATTACATTTTTCCATCCTACTTTCGAGGCCAGATTGAGGAAACCAAGCTGGTACAAAAAGCACTTGAGAGCTAAGAAGCGCTCATTTCTCCAGGCCAAGCAATTGGAGCTCACAGAGCACTTGAAGGAATCGCCCAAGGCCCTTCTGGAACCTTCTGACAAAAGGTGTGACCAGCCTGTGCTTGATATGGATGATCTGCTAAAAATGGTTCAGGATATTTACGCCAAAAGTAACTCTGAAGGGATGCCTTCAATACCTTGGGACGTTGATCTTTTTTCTGAGGCCAATGTTAGAGAAACTATTTCTGGCATGGAGAGCAATAAAGCACATGATTTAGATGGGATATGCATCGAATTGTTTAAATGGGAAGGAGATGGAACAATTCATGTTCTGACACGCCTATTGAATATGTGCATCAGACAGGGACAACCAACAGAATGGAAGATGAACAGGGTGCACCCCATTCGTAAATCTGGAGATAAGAGCTCAGTGCACAATTGTAGGATTTTGCTAAAGCTTTCGATACAGTGCCCAGAAAAGAGTTGAGTGAAAGAATGGTACAGCTTGGAGTTCCAGAGGAAGTTAGAGCTGCAGTCTCCCAGTTGTATGCAGAAGTGTTGGTCAAATTGTCATATGAAATGGATACAGTGATTAAGAACACAATAGGTGTTCGTCAGGGATGTCCGCTTTCTCCGACGCTATTTGGCCTTTTCATTGACGAGCTGGATGAATGGTTCAGGGCACGTTCGCTAGCAGGGACCAGGCTAGGCTCATATGTTATTCAATTGTTGTTATACGCAGATGATGTGGTACTGTTAGCCTGCTTCAATCTCACCTGGATCTTCTGGGGCTGTTTTGTGAGGCGAGACAAATGATAGTGAACACTGCTAAATCCAAGATCATGATCTTTGGCACGAGGAATAGGCCAGCGTTTTTCTATGACGGACAAGAAATCGAGGTAGTGGAGAGGGGGGTCACAGATTTACCCTTTAGTGCAACATAGTGAGCATGAGACAATTTCCTTTCATTAAGAAACCAAGCTACATTGCTTTTTTCAAAATATTGAGGATTTTGTCCTCTTCCACTTTTGCTATCTCCTCCTTGATTCTTTCTGCTTGCCCCCTGGCCCATGCATTGTTTGCATCTCTTTCAGTTATGCTGGAGGCAGCTGCAAGGTTGTTTCTCAGAGCTAGTTCTTTTCCAAAAAGTTTTTTTTTTTTAAGTCTGTTTGCATAAGTCTGGCTTTTTGAGATATCCATTTTTTTTTTTGAAGGTAAGAGATGTTTTTTCCATTAATTAATTAAAGCTATACACTGGTCTTACTAGTGGGAGTGGAAACTGCCACATTAGTAACAGATTTGATATAGTGATCCAAAAAGTAATTAAAAGTTGCAATGAATATAGCAACCACTTCAAGATAGAGTAGCAGACAAATAAACCAGTCAAAATGTGTACAAAATCCTGCTTTGCCCCCTATAAGAGAGCTCCAATATATGCTGTCTGTGATGCCCAGCAATGAGATCCAAAGAAACCTGCAAGAACATTATAACTATCCAAGTATCAGAGCCTGATGTTAAGCAAAAAAGACAAGTTATTGAGCATTAGCAAATTTGACCGGTTCATGATGTGAAGGCTAATGTGAGGAAGGTGGGATGATGTCTGAAATAGCTCAGTAGGAAATTGGAGACTCATTGTTGCATGATCTGATCGAAAATTTTGTTGTACACCCAATAGAAGCCTTTGTCTGTTCCAAACTTGTAACTGCTGTATTCAGATCCATTTTCCATAAATAAGTGATGGATGTCCTCCTTACCCATCAAGATCAGCAGGGTACCATAAAGATCTGCTAACATCTTATGTGAGTAGTACAACTCTCTGTACCTGCTCAACTGCCTATCTGTCAGGGAATAATGGTACATGAACAAAAAGTTGAATAAGCAGTACATCTGCACAACCTCCCAGCAGTAAATTCTGGCCCATGAGTTTTCATTACTATTTCTCCTGACCTCATATAGCTTGATGTCATCATCTGATGCACCTGGCCCTGGTGGCTGCAAATCTGTAACCCCTGTGCTGTTGTAATACAAAGTGGCTTCATGATAGCTCAGCATGGAGTCAAATTTATTCCTGCCCTCCCCTTTGAGAAATTCCATGTATTCTATCAAAAAGATCAGAGAATGGAGCATTAGAATTGACAACATGCAGATTTGAAACAAAGATATTGAAACCACTAAAGAATTTACCAATTTGATCCCAATTTCTGTCATAAGAAACTGCAAATTTACTTTTGCGAGCAGTTACATAAGCTTCTAAGTCTAATTGGAAACTCATCTTGATCCAGAAAATGGAGAATTTTTTATGGCCATGAACAATCCTATTTCTTGATTTCCAAAATTCCTGAGAGCAGTGAACATGACTGTATTTTTGAAAGCATCATTATTTTGAATGTAATTTAGCAAATTACCCCGATTATTGACATTGAAATGATTATCAAATTTACTATAAAACCAATTCCAGAAAGTCACCAATTTTGGACAAAGAAAAATATGCTGCATAGATTCATCTTCAGAGCAATTAGATTGGCATGCTGGCACAATATTTGAATTTCTCTTGGATGAGGAGGCAAGATTTGGAAGGCTCTTTTGAGCAATCAACCAGATAAAATAATTGACTTTTGGGGGGCAGTAAGAATTCCATATATTCTTGAACAAGGTTTTACATTCATCTGCAGAAATGGACCATTTAATGCTAGCCTTGACAGGAGTGGCCTTATAATTAAGTTTGGCATAAACCTTACTGACCTTGTATCTGCTAATTCCATTGACTTTCCAAAGAAGACTGTTATCACAGTTATCCAGATTAGTACATTGAGCAAGAATATTTTTGAAATGAAGGAAAGTAACTTTATCAGTCGAGGCGCCATGAATTAGTCTCCTGAGATTTGTCCAGGTAATTAGTTGACCATTATTGTATAGGTTCCTGACAGTAGTGATTCCATAAGAGCTCCACTTCCTATAGGTTTTGGGGTGCTTTATAGCCAATATATTACCATCACAGTCCTTAAAACCAGCTGACCAGAAAAGGGAGGATTGCATATGATGATCTTGTAATTCAGGATCCTGAAAACAATTCTGAACAATATTCCAAGCTTTGATCGGGAGATGTATTTTTACCTGGATGAATATTGCAAAAAGCTGACTCAGGCAGAGAGTGTTTAATGGAAGGATGCCCTTGAGGGTGAGAACATGAGATCCAGTATCTAATAAAGATGGAGGCCATTGAATTATTGCCAGCTAAAGTTCTCCAAATGAACTTACCAGCTAAAGCACAAGCTTGAAGATACAGGTTTTTACAAAAACCTCCTTCACTTTTAGATCGAGTAAGAGTATCCCAATTGACAGAGTGATTTCCATTCCAGATGAAGTTTCTAATAGTCTTCTCTAGCTCATTGTAGATAGATTTAGGGGCCACTAGAGCAGAGGAAAAGTATATGTGAGATGCTGCCAGAACAGAATTTGCAATTAATGTTCTACCTGCCAGAGAAAGAGTGTTTCTAAAAATGTTCAACTTTTTCCTAATTCTCTGCAAAATAGGATGCCATAACCCCTTTATGTTGGGATTCAGAGACAAAAGCATACCAAGGAGTTTTGTAGCCTGCATTTCATTCAGAACTTTGATGTCACATGTAATCAGGCCAGACAAGCCCTGCTCCTGATTTTGCTCCCAAAGTTCTATAGCTAGCCTTTGAAGCTCTGGGTCTTCTGCAATTGATTTTCTGATGCCAGCTTTTCTTTTTTCACCATTCCCATTATCCCTTCTGCTTTGCAATGGTCTAAAAAGTCTGAATACATTGTTTTGATTTGGAGGCCTCCCCTTTTTCTGCAAAACCATTCAGTGGCATACACTCTATCCAGTCTCTCTTGGACATTGCTGGCATTAGATACCCATGTGAATGTTGGATGATGGGCTGCCACACTCTCATGCAAAAAACAATCTGTGAGGCCAATATCAAAGCATATTTCATACCACAGCTCCTTTTCTTCTGTTGACATTTGAAGCTCGTTGCTGCCCACCATCTATCTTGGATGTCCTCTAGCATATTGAAGTCTCCTATTAGCCTTAAGCCCTGGAGGTCAGCAGGGATGAGGGGGTATATTTGCCTCCACATTTCAATCCTCAGGGCTGATTGCCCACTTGGGGCATAAACATTTAAGAAACCCAGCTTTTCTCTTCCATGTTTGATCACCAAGATCTGAGCTCTGTCTGGAAAAAGAATTTGGTGGCTTACCACAAGGGTGTCCCATTTAGGCTCTACGACCATAAGAGTGCCTCCTCCTGGCCTGACATCTCTCCTTGTGGCTGGATTCCAGAAATGTCGACCACTGGCTACTTTCCTCCTTTCATTTTCATCAATTATCTATTAAGTCAAATCTACCTGCTTCAGCTTCAAGTTCTCTTATGTGCAGTTTGAGCCCGTCCAATTTTGTCACCCTTGTGTCTCTAGAGCTCATTCCCTGCACTTTCCATGTTAAAATGTTGAGACTTGTCATTCAAGAACATTAATCCCCCTACTTCTGAGGGTTTCAGGTTTGAACCAGCGATATATCCCATTTGGCATTCCTCTAGGGTTCCTTGCTCCTATTAGCACCAGAAATCTGGTTCCATCTTTCATTGCATCAATCTTCCTGAGCACAAAGGAATCTTCTGCCCATTGGATGTTGTTGCACATCATATCCAGGGCCAATCTTTCTCTTATGTTTTCATTAGCAGGTAACATTATCAAAGGAAATTCACCTATGCTCTTATCTGCCAGCCAATATTTTTCTCCCTTATAGTATCTTTCATGGGCAATTGCTAGAGTGTACTGTATTAGGTTGTTTTGATTCCCTTCTGACTCGATTTTCTGCTGCTGGCTTGTTGTTGTTTCTTTCTCTTTGTTTACTATTACATTTGAGCTGTTCTCATGACAGTTGTCTTCCGGGTTCTCAAAGTTCAGCAAGCTTCTCCCAACAGGAGGGGTAGTCAGCAAACTTTCAACAGCAGGTGAGGCAACTATGGAGCTTAGTCCCATCTTCTCTATATTGCTTGTTGGCTCAGGGGCATTGTCTCCATCAGTGTGATGTTCCGAGGTGCTTTTTTTTCCCTCTGCTCTGTTGAATTCCCTTATTAGGGTTGTGGCTGTGTTCTCCATTATGTCTGAACCGTCCTCCACATGCTTTTCCTTTCTTATCCATTGCTTACGGACTCTGGGCTTCTTGGTCCTTGTTTGGATGGTGTCCAGATTGGCTTGATAATTTTGGCTTTGCTGATATTGATTTTGTGCCTCACTATTCTGTGTTTTTCTACCATAGCCACCACTATCTTGTACTGAACTTTTAGTGGGGTTGTTGTTGGTGAACTGCTTCTTGATGCCCTCATTCCCCAGAGGTTCTTGTTTAACATCCCATTTTTCTTTGAGGTTTGGACAGTTCCTTTTTCTAGTGCCCATCTTCTTTGCAATAGTGGCATGCCACTCCCGAACTTAGCACTTCTATGCCAATGGTTCTGCCTCCAACTGATATTGTTTGAGGGATTTTTCCAGGATTATCTGTTAGGATTGTGACTTTGGCTTTTCCTCTTATTCCCATTTCACCAATGTTCCCCAATCCAAATAGAACTTCCCCTATGCTGCTGATTGCCTTGTTCATGATTCTTGGTATTCTCAGTTCACCTGGGATATTGGATAGGAAAATTTGCACTTCCTGTTCTCCCTTTAGCATTTTTTCACCTTTTTGCAAATCAAAGTTTACAATCCAGGGGAAGATAGTGTCTCTGTTACCTTTTGAGTCGATAAGTCTCTTCTTTTGCAGGACTCCTTCAATTTCCTTGCTGTCATTCAGAACAATTTCGAACCAGGCTGTGTTCAAGGAAGAGCATCTGCCTCCAGTTGCATTGGACATTTGGGCATTGAACCACCTGAGAACTTCTTCAGCTGGCATCCACAGATTGGAGTGCTTCAAATGGATGGCACTGTTTTTGAGCTTTCGGGCTTCCATTTCTATGAGGGCCATTTCTTCCTGACTCAAGGTTATCTCCACATGGTCAGTTGTCTTTGTTTCCTTTTTTATTTCCTTGTCTCCCCGGCCTTGGTTTTGTTGACGACTTGTTCTAGCTTCCTCTTGGGCCGGTTCTGCATCGATCTGCTGATGGGACTCAAACTGAGGTCCCTGATCGCCATGGCTCGAGCCCACTTCTACTGGGTTGTTGCAATATTGTTTGCCAATGACATCAATCTCAGTAGCAGCAGCTTTTCCAATTAGTGCTTCCAGGTGAGGTTCAAGGTATGCTGCTTTCTGTATCCCTGATTTGGGGTTGCCGGGGTTGCCTTCTTTTTCCTGGAGGTCTACCACTTCAGTTTTCTGTGATGTTTCTCTTTTTTTCTGCAGGATTGGTCCCCGATCGCCATGGCTTAGTCCTGCTCTCCCATTTTTCTTTTGAGAAAGCACTTCCGGAAATAGTTGGAGGTGGGTTATCTCGCGCGTTGCTGCTTCAGAGTTGTCACTATTGCCTCCTTTCCCCACCCCAGTGCTTTGGACTGCAGGGGTTGCAGCCATTAACCCAGTTATACCCATCAGATCTGCAGGGGTTGCAGACATTACCCCAAGATTCTGGACTGCAGGGGTTGCAGTCTTTACCCCAGTTTTTTCATTTTGATCCTTGCTTTGAGGTTGTTAGCCGTGGCTAGGACCTGCCCCATTTGCTATCCGATTATTTTCCTTAGTAAGCTTGCAGCATTTTGAGTGTGACATGATGTCCATCGCCCTGTAAATCACAATCTCTTTTCCTTCTGTGCTATCATTTTCAGCATCCTTTGTGATAGGATTTGGGCCTTGCCTTCTCCTTTTTCCGCTGTTGCTTTTGCCTCTTGGTATTCTTTGAATGTCACTTGGAATTCCTTTGTTTGATCTTCATATCTGTTTCTGTGTAGCCCTTGGGATCTTCTGTTTCTTTTGACTTTACTCTTCTTTGATTTTTTTTAGCTTTGTGGAGGGCTGCAACAAAGGCTGCTCGTCGCTAACCAGAGGATCTTCTGAGTCTGGTTCATCTACAGACGAGTCCACTATCAGCTGGGGGAACGTACGGTTCTTGCTCTTTTCTTATTTTTCCACTTGCCTATATGAGCTATGCCCCGAGCTTGAGCATTGTCGTTGCTGACAGTCGGGCTTCCGTTTATTTTTCTTTTCTTTCCCTTCATTGTTGTTAATCCTGATGCTTATGATTCCTTGTTTTTCAGTTTATTCCTTGGAGAGGATCTTATGGCTATTGCCAGAGTGCCTATGGGCTGATCTTCATTTGGGTGCCCGTTATTTCTATGCTCAGCCGATTTCAATCTTTCATGCTCCTTTGCATGTTTGCATTTCCTTCTATTCATAGCTGATAGCATCGCGTTTGCGCAGGCCATAAGGTTTTGCTTTGAGATTTCCAAACAAAAATGCCCCAAATCACTGTTTCACAAAAGGTACAACCGAATTCCCAATGAAGCAAACAATATCTTGGTGTTGTCGCAATCTTAATGAACCAAAAGCCGATTCGTGCCCTCCCGAGCTTCCCGATCTTGGGTGAACACCTCCTTGAGAAAATACTTATAAACCGGAGCTCAATAGATAGCCTGAGAGCTGCACAATGTGATTCCGCGATCAAACCTTGAATTGTGATTATCTGTTTCTTAGCCTGATCCTTCAAGTGATTCCGGAGGAAGAGGTTCCGGAAAGCTTGACGTTTGTACTAAAGGAGGAGATGGGCTGTCAGGCTGACAGGTGGTCAGTGCGCAGGGGCCCGTTGGCTGATGTGGCCATTTCTCATAAGCCCTTGCCCCGTCATCGGACGAGCTGGCCCCTTAGGCGGGAAAAGTGGGTGGGGGAGTGACGGGGGGGTTGACGGGCAATGAAGAAGAAAGGAAGGGGGGAGGCACATGGGCGCCAAGCGCCTAGCGCCAAGGGAGGAGGAAGGAGAGGGAATTAGGGTTCGATTCCGGAGCTCTACCTAGGGTTCGATGTGGTAGGTGGAGTCATGTATGAACCCAAAACAACTAGCATAAGCCCCTGAGTCTATCTAGGGTTCGATGTGGTAGGTGGAGTCATAAACCCAAAATATTAGCATGAGTCACTGAGGGAATAAACGCGAGGAGATCCAGACACATGCACTCACAGAGCTCACAATCAAGAAACCAGAAGAAGGCAAAGCCCGAAGAGCAAGGGAAGAACGTCAGATGCCACTGCTAATCTACGCAACACACTCGACTCAGGAATACCCACAATCCAAATAGCAAGCACACGGATAGGGAGGAACGTTAGACACCAAGCAGGCATCCACGCAACACACCGGGTGCAAGTCCAAAGAAGGGAAGGAGGACCTAACTAGCTCCCTGGGGAGGGTTACAATATAGGGACGACAAGATCAAGCACACCCTCCAACCAACAGGTCCAAAGCACACCAAGAGGTCAAGAATCTCAGGATGCTTAGATGGACATAATATAATCATACTCTGTACCACATCGGACCCTAATGGTCCCAGAGGTCCCCCACGAGCCGAAGAGGTGGGACCAACCCCCATAGAGCCAAGTCACCAAACCATCACCAAAGGTGAGGCCACTAGGGGGGGATCCATGCTAAGGGAATAGAGCCCTCAAAAATTTTTTTTTTTTTTTTTTTTGGGGGGAGAAGATAGAGAGAAAAGAAGAAAGAAAGGAGAGAGGGGGGGAAGGAGACCAAGGACGCCATGGGTGGGGGGTTTTTACCACCCCCACTCATGTCAAGGGAGACAATCACAAAACAAAGGAGTTTGATCCCCTGACCTTGGGGAACCTAGCCAAGCCCTAACTATGAGGGACTAGACCATCTAGATCTGTAGGGCACATGCTTATCCCTCGAAAAGGAAAGGTAGACATGTAGGGCACATGCTTGTCCCTCAAAAAGGAAAGGTAGGGCCCACGTGGAAGCCCAACCCTCCCCCCCCCCCCCTTTTTTTTACACCTTATTGGGGGTTGAGCCTTTGACCATAGAGGCTATTTAGTGGAAGCAAGTGGCCGATGGGGGCAGAGGTCATGTTGGAAAGTACGACCTTATAGTAGGAATGGAGTTCCTGAAGCCAGCTAAAGCCATGATAGACTGCGAGCGCAACGAAATCTCCATGATGGCGCCAGACGACAACCGATTCATAGTAAAAGGTAAGAAGGTAGCTTCTCCTACGCAGTGCATTTCTATGAAGCAGCTGAGAAAAAGTATAGTAAGAAACAAGGTGGATTATATTCTGAGGGTAGAGGCAATTGAACCAACTAAAGAGAAGGGAAGTGACCTAAGTGGGAATCAGTTGCCCAAGCCAATAGCAAGGCTCATTAAGGAGTTCAATGATGTATTTTCGGATCAAATCCGTCAGCTACCACCTTATAGGGGTGTAGAGTGTGAAATCACATTAGCTGTAGATGCTAAGCCTACCAGCAAGGCACCCTACAGAATGAGCACCCCAAAGTTGATAGAGCTCAAGGAGCAGCTGCAGGAATTGCTTGATCTTGGATTCATAAGAGCAAGTGTGTCTCCTTTTGGAGCACCCATACTCTTCGTCAAGAAGAAAGACGGGAGTCTAAGAATGTGTATAGATTATCGCCAACTTAACAAGCAGATGATAAAGAATAAATATGCTCTGCCAAGGGCAGTTGATTTGATGGATCAGCTCCAAGGAGCGAAAGTTTTCTCTAAGATTGACTTAAGGTCAGGCTACCACCAAATAAGGATAAAGGAAGAAGATATCCATAAGACCGCCTTCAGGACGCGGTACAGGCACTTTGAGTTTATGGTAATGCCTTTTGGCTTATCAAGTGCCCCGACAACATTCATGCGTCTTATGAACGACATCTTCAGGGAGTTCTTAGACGAGTTTGTCATTGTATTCTTCGACGACATCCTAGTCTACAGCATTGAAGAACATTGTCAACATTTGAGAAGAGTGTTGGAGAAGTTAAGGCGGCATCGGTTGTATGGGAAGCTCTCCAAATGCCACTTTGCAACAGGTCGAGTGGAGTATTTGGGGCACGTGGTAACAGCTGAAGGGATTTCTACAGATCCGTCAAAGATTGAAGCAATAGTTGATTGGCCAGCTTCAAGGAACGTGGCAAGTGAGAAGTTTTCTCGGTCTGGCAGGACACTATAGGAAGTTCGTAAAGGACTTCGCTAGATGGGTGTCCCCCTCATCGAACCTCACCAAGAACAAGAAGATAAAGGATTGGGCAAAGCTTTGGCTTGAGAATGTCCAAGCCTCTTTGAAAAGCTCAAAGAGGCTCTAACGACAGCTCCAGTCCTCGTCCTTCCAGATCCGAGCAAAGATAAGCTAGTGGCCACGGATGCGAGCAAGATAGCAACAGGTGCAGTTTTGATGCAAGAAGGAAGGGTAATCACCTACGACTCCGCGGAGCAACGCTACCCAACCCATGATCAGGAGTTATTAGCCATTGTCAGGGCATTAAGAATTTGGAGGCATTATTTGTTGGGGAGGAAGTTTCAGTTAGATACTGATCACCAGAGCCTCCAGTATCTTTTCACCCAACCACTCCTCAACCGAAGGCAAAGGAGGTGGATGGAATTCCTTGAGGAATATGACTTCGACATAGTGTATAAGCAAGGCAAGCTTAATGTTGTTGCAGATGCCCTCTCCAGGAGACCATTCGAGACGAGAATGCATTGTAATGCTATATCAACTCTTTCGAGTGAGTATGGCAAGAAAATCAAGGAGACATTGCCATCAGATGGAGATTTCAAGGAGGTATGGGCAAGCCTCTCTAAGGAGGCACGAACAGGCAAGGAAAGAGAGGCCTTCAAACATTATAGGAAGGAAGGCAACCTCTTGTACCATAAAGATAAGTTGTGTGTGCCGGAATCGTCAGGAGTAAGGAAGTTAATACTTCATGACACACACAACAGCCCAATAGCCGGGCACGCAGGGTTTATGAAGACGTATTTCAAGATAAGAAGTAGTTATTTCTGGCCAGGAATGAAGAAGCAGATAGCTAGATATATTCAGGAATGTCAGTTGTGCCAACAGACCAAGGCAGAGCAGCTTAGAATTCCAGGAGCTTTGGAACCTTTGGCAGTGCCGAATGCAAAATGGGAAGTAATAAGCATGGATTTTATTACAGGACTTCCTAGGACTCTTCGAGGCAAAGATGCACTAATGGTGGTCGTAGATAAATTATCTAAGATGGCACACTTCGTGCCTTGCAAAACTACGGACACAGCTTTAGACACTGCCGTTCTATTTGTAAAGGAGATTTTTAGACTCCACGGCATGCCTCGAGAGATAAACTCAGGTAGGAATTCTAAGTTCATGAGTGCATTCTGGCAAGATCTATTTGCCACGATCCAGACCAAGCTCTCGATGAGCACGGCCTACCATCCTCAGACGGAGCGGACGAATCGCATCATCGAAGATATGCTCAGAAGCTATGCTTGGAACAAGCAATCCAAGTGGGATGACTTCATCCACTTGGTAGAGTTCGCCTACAATAGTAAGAAGCAGGAGTCATCGTAGATGTCTCCCTTCATGATCAATTATGGGTACCAGTGCCTAACCCCCGATACTTGGCACAATCTAGTGTCAAAGGTAGAAGTATCCCAGCAGATGCTATCAGATATGCAGCAGCTGGTCGAAGAGGTAAGGGGATATCTTTTAGCAGCAAGAAGTGGGGGAATTGCAAGAACCTTTCCCCTAGGTGGGCCAGTCCATTCAAGATCTTGGAGAGAGTGGACTCTCAGGCCTACAAGTTGGATCTCCCAGCGCACCTCAAAGTCCACAAGGTCTTCCATGTGAGCTTATTGGAAAGGCACGATCCTAACCCTGATGAGGTTTTGCATACTCCAACTTTGTTGGAAATGACAGAGGAACAAGTTGAAATTGTGCCTGAATTGCTTCTTGATAAGTCATTCAAGAAGACTAGGAGGTCTCAGTTCCTCCAGTATTTGGTCAAGTGGAAACACTTGCCCGTAGAAGACGCGACATGGGTATTGAAGCAGGATTTGGAGAAGCAATACCTGGACTTCATGAAGGAGTTTGATGGGCGAGTCGTCTCCGAGCTTGTCGACGCCGACTTGCCAGGTGGTTAGCTTAGTATGTTTCTTAGTTAGCCTTAGTCCTGGCATATGTATTCTAGCTAGTAGAGTGCATGTGCCAGAATCTTGGAATGTGTAGGCGATGATGGGATATGCCTTAAGGCATTCTCTAGGCCAACACGCACCAAGAGGTGCGCATGACCAGTAGGGTCATGTGAGAGAGGAAGTGAGGCATGGTGGGCAATGATGGGACATCTGTCGGATGCTCTCTATGCCACGATGCGGGGCACGCGCACCTGACCATAGGGGGGTCATGGTGAGGTTTAAGTGATCATGCACGATGATGGGATCGTGAGACGTTCCCTAGCTTGAAACCCTCGGGGCATGATGCACTGGGGAGTACTCGACAACGGGTAATCGAGTACAAGGTAGCACTTGATCATGGGCAATGATAGGAGCATCTTAAATGTTCCTTAAGCTCAAATCCTTATGGGGCCATGATCGGGTGCAAGGTAGTAGGGTAACCTTGAGCTAGTAGTTCGGCTCAAGGAAGTAGGTAAGGGGGGTGGTCCCCTAAAACCACAATTTATTAACTAAACTAACGTAATGTGCTACTCGTGCAGGGCGAGCATAGGGGAGCACCGACGGGAACGCATTACGTGGAGGTGGGGAGCCATAATTTAGACTTAAATTATGAACCCTAACAATTGTGTGATAATATTTTGACTTACTATAGCATTACTGTTGTTAAGGCTATATAATTTTGTATAGGTATAAATATAGCCTATACTATATGTTAATTGAATAATAGAAGTTGCATGTATCTTGTTTTTGCAGGAGCGTCTAGTGTAGTTACCTTAGCGTAATGCTAAGGACAGCATTATCCTAAGGGGGGAGAATGTGACGTTCCAGGGAAATATACGTTATAAATACTTATATTTCTGGACCCGTCACTATACAAGTCTACCCTTGTAGCCTTGTATACCTTAGGAAGTGGCAATGGGTGCACATCTAAGTTAAATGCTTAACTTAGATAACCTTAGGATAAGGCCCATTTCTACATGGCCTTATCCTATTGGGCAACCGCCACACGGCCCCACCCCATTGGTGCCACGTGGCATCCCATGTGGACCCTAACTTATATTAGCCTAAACCCTAACCCTAGACCTCTTTTCCTGACCCTAGCACCCTGTGACCCATCTACGCACTCGAAACTCCATTTCGAGCACCGTTTGCTATGGCACAGTCTAGTGCAACAGCCCCCGGAGTGTGGATTCGATCTTGGAGCAAGTGCAGGTTCGACCAATTCGAAGACCATGGAGATGCCAGGATTTGGAGGGAGTGCTTCTGGAGCAGGAATGTAGAGTAGTGCTCTTGGTAGTTCATCTGGAAGTTAGCACTCCAGATGGGTTAGTATTTCGTATCTAGAGTAGAGCCATCCTAGAACCCTTGTTGAACATCTTGAACCCTAATCAAGGAACCCTAACTATAAGTTAGATATGTATGATTAGGTTAAGATGTTCTTATGATGATTATCATGTTATGATGCTATATGATGTTGGTTGATCATGTTTGCTCTTCTTGTATTGGGAAGGGGGGTAGAGACCTAGTAGCCATTATGTAGTATGCTCCTAGTTAGATCCCTTAGTTCCTACTATATGCGGCCTGTGCATAGGAGCCCACTGGGCTATAGGGGCTATGATGTGACTCAGCACTACACAATGGGGCTAGAGGCAATACGGAGGGAGGATCCCTGCTGAGCGTGGCTACTGGGGATCCCATAACGGGCTAGGCCTATGGTCAGTCACTTTGTGTGGGCGGGGCATGGGTCCGACACCTCCTGGGGCGATGGTGTCGCCCTGCCTCTCAGGAGTTGCAAGTGTCGGCTTGGCTCATGTTTTGGGGGGTTAAGTCGGGTACGAATCGTGTGTCGCCTCGATTCTCTAGCTGCCCGTGGAACCTCTAGACCCTGGGAAGGGGAGATGCAACCCTTCCTGCCTCGACGGACCGGGGAGATGCAACCTGGAGTAGTCCCGATGGGTGATACCATGGGATTGCATATCCGGAAGGCTAGAGTCATGTCAAAGCCCGATCTAGCTCATTCTGCAAAGTATGCACAGGAGGGACGGATGGAGTGGTCAACCCTAGCCATTGTCTATAGCTAGCCCTGCCATTGTTATGACTCGGTCTGCTCTATCTTGAGGCCTAGCCAGTCAGTCATCCTCCTTATGAGTCGGAGCCATGGGTAGGAGCTCTCATATTTTATGGCATATGTTTATCTTCCTTGTAGTTACGGATATGTGGATGAGCTACCCTTCGAGGTAGTATGATGTGTTGTATTGCTAGTTCTGACGTTGTTTATGCTTCCGCTATGATAGGAGCCCATAGGAGAAGGGCGCGCAAGACACCTTTGTGTCCCCTTCCCGCACTAAGGTCATCCCAGAGTGCGGGATAGATGGAGGGCCCATGCGGTTGAAGGACCGGATGGGGGATTTCCTCCTACGGAGTGTACGGCCGGGCCCCGTATATTTAGTAGGGAGCGTCACAGAGTTCATGGGCGTCTCTATAACTTTGATTGCTCTAACCCCTGTTTCCCCTGTTTCATACTTCCAGAATCCATGGTGGGGGAGTCCAGTTCCATTTTGGCTCTGTCTCCCTCATTGTGCAAAAGGTTGGGCTCCAAATCTCGATCTATTTACTGGCCTCTTGTTCCTTCTTATCTTCGTTTTTATTTTGATAAGGTGTTGGAATTCGTGCCTGGAACGCCGCAGTGCAGACGCATGCGGCGTTCCCTTCCCGCATGCGGCTTCTCTCCCTTCCCGCTTGCGGCTTCTCTGGAACGCAGGTTGTCGGCATTGTCGGCATTCAATGCTAATTTGAACCCTTTTCCCTCGCGGCAATGCGTTCCCTGCTTGCTCAAGGTCTGCCGTGGAGTATCCATCCCGCTACTTAGAAGCGGTCTATAGCCAGGTTATGCGCACACTGGCCGCTACAGCGATTAGCTTGCAGTCGATTGTGTTGGATCGGCGTATATAGCTTGATAAAAAAATTTGGTGGACGTTGCAGTGGAGATATGCGTTACAGGGATTTTGGCGGTGCATTCGTCGTTACACCCTTCTGCAGCCGTCATGGCCCCAAAATGATAGAAACCAAGAAGCAGAACTTTAATCGACAACCTCAAGTTTTCCCTAACCTCTTTGCAAATCGGGCGCCGATCTTCCGGTGTCTTTTCTTTGCTACTGTAGTTCTGGTATCTGGAGAAGGCTTCTAACTTGATTTTATTGTTTACTTGCAGTTTTTAGAGCTCACATACTTAGCAACCTCTGGAGCTTCAAGGGGCTAAAGTTTCAGGTAAAATAATTTCTGCAACCGCATACTCTAGCTTTACATTGTCGCAATAGTCTATCTGTGAAAATCAACTGGGGCAGTCTTTGTGGGACTCTGTTACATTGCATTGGAGATGATATCTGTGTTGTCTTATCCCAGGCTATTGTAAAGAATCGATTCCAGTCTGCTTTCCTTCCTGCGTCTAAGGTAAGTAATCGCAGAGATTTGGACTTTTGCAGGAGAAGGGCGGGATTAGGTTTGGGTTTATGCTTGCAAAACAGGGGCTTGCTTGCTCAGATTGTATCGTTTTTTTGCAGATTGTTCCTAAAGACTTTAGGCATCTCAGACTTCTTTAGATAACAAATTCTCCATTTTCTTTTCTTGCATGGATTGATTGCTCCAGGAAATGCCGGATCAAGTTTGATTGCAGTTGCTCTAGCTCCAACAGAGACTTAGCTTAAGCACACCTGTGCCATCTGTGCCATCACTCTCGACATATGGAAGAGGCTATAGGACGGGCTTCTCTTTCACTGCTGTTTTAGCAAGAAACGGAGGAAGCAGGTGAACTCCTTAGGTTACAAATAATTTGTTATGATGCAGATTAACCCAGTTCTTGCAATCCACCCAGCTCTTGCAATCCACTATGGAAATATAACTGCAGATTGGTTATTTTGTTCTGATTTTTCTATTTCCTTTTGCTGATACTCCCATTTTTCCTTTTTCTTTTGCAGATCTGTAATTTTGATATAGGAATGTTGGCAGGAGTTGCTAAATGAGAGGCTGATCAAAGAGACGACTAAAAGAGGCCTATGATGCTGGATATATTAGAAAAATGCATGTGGATCTGATTATATTTTTGACATTCATATTCATTTGGCGCAGGAAGTTGAGAGGTAAGTCAAAGCAATGGGAAACGCAAACTTAAAATGTGGTTTTATTTGGCAGAAGTAGAGTTATGATTATATTGATGCTTAGGTCTGCGCCAAGAGATTTTTGAGGTCTTTCTAGCTCATTTTTCAGGTGAAAGTATTGTTGGAGATCTGGACAACTTTGAAAAATTCTTATCATTTGCAGAGCAGAGCAAAGAATTCTTCTGAAGTAAGGCTAATGCATTTCTTACAATCGTCTTCTCTTTAAAAAAATGCTCCATTAAACATTTGAATCTGATTTTCCTTTCTTCTGTCTTCTATTAATGAACGTAAATGTAAAGATTTTGATGTGTGATGCTTATTGGTGGGGTTTCTAAGTTACAAATATCTCTGACATTGGCATGTAAAGCACAACCAATAGCTTCTCGAAGAGTCTGTTTGTTGCATCTGCGAACTGCGCATGAAGTCATGGCTGCACATGGTCATACTCATGCGTCATACTTCTTCAGATTTGTATTCAATCCTTATTGTTGACTGTCAGACAACTCTTTCAATTTTGTATCATATTTTTATCGTTCAGAAACTTGAACATGGCCAATACAATGCTGGCTTTAATGCTTCGACAATCTGGGGCCTCACTTTTTATCCCTGGAAATCTGCATGTCACTGCTTTGCGCCTCTAGCCTAAAGAATGTCCCAAACTAATGCTTTTGTGCATACGTATGGACGTTTTTGGTTGCAGGCTACTGCACGAAAGGTTGTATAGATATTCAAAGGGAAAAGCCTTTGGGCTGCTGGTTGTATCAGGTAGTTTTTGCATTCTGTAACTTTCATGTGGTTATTTGCTCTGGTCTATAAACCGAAACTGTAAATCTTAGGGCACATCGGTGGAGCTTGGAGCAAATCATTTTCTCCTTTTCGACTTTTTGATCTCGGCATATTTTCTTCTTTTGAATTTACCAGTTAAATGCATCTTTGTTGTCAAGCAACAAACTTTGATTTTGTTGCCTCAATTTTGCTCTGTGTCCATTGTAGCAAATTAGAATCTGATCCAAACCTAGAGAATCATCTAGAGGTGCTTCTTTTCTTCCTTTTTTCACAAACGCTTTTGCAAATATTTGAGGAACTTAAGACAAATGATGGCGCCAAAGAATTTACAATCTGGCTTGCCATAATTTTCCTTCATGATGATGACGGGTCCTGATATTGTAGAGTCTATGCCAGATTGTGCCCCTTCTACAATTTTATCTTATCTTTGCAGACAATGGCATCACTTTTGATGTCGGTGGTGAGGAAGGAAGAGTTGGATCTGGCAGACAAAATGCTCCTGGTAAACCAGGGCAAAAGAAAGGGAATCATCTTTCCTCTCAACTCTATGTAGCATCTTAATATTTTGCTTATGAAGCTTTAGTTATGCATAAATGTTTGCATCTCTTATGAATGTCATGCCATACACTGAAGTGCCATAGAGGTAAGTCTCAGGCAAATGAACAACATACCTTTCATTTTTTCATGTCTCTTGATGTTTTAGGTTTAACCATAGCCACCTCTTTCTAGCTATTGAGGGTCCAGACAAAGTTTCCTAACCATGTCAAAATTTTCAATGACTTTGCCGTTGATGGCCAGAGTGCAGGTTCCTTTGATTGGATATGGCATGCTCTATCCGCTTCGCTCATTCAGAGGCACCTCAGATCTTGCTCTACAGAGTAACAGTAATAGTAAGAGGAGAATACTATGTGTATGATTTTTCAAACTTTAGCAGAAGGTGAGCATTTTACGATCATCATGTCATTATTTTTCTATTTTGTTATTCATTTATGAGGTAGAGGTCTGACTGGATCTAATTTGTTTCAGGCTTTTAGAGTTGTAGCATCAAGTTCTCATAAAGGAACATCAGTGTCAACTTCGTACATCTCCTCTTAGAGATGTGCAATCATTTCAATTTGCTTGCTTTTAAAATGTTTATAATAATGATTCAGGTTGGAATTTGTGCAATAGGCCTCATTATAGAGTTTCTAGCACTATCAGCCTTGAGCACTGTCTTAAGGCTGCAGAACCTGTGCCCTATTCTATGACTGCAAATTATTTAACATTATTTCATGTGTTCACTCTTGATAAATGGACTTAGATAGATGACCCAAATGTGATGACTATATCATTGTTTTGCTCCCTATAATGAATAATTATATCTTGAATTATGACACAGCTACCATGCATTTAGGGTTTAGTGTGGACGAGCTCAAGGTTAAAGGTGTTGGGATTATATCAGGTAATCTAAGGACGTCCAAAGATAAGGAATTTTCAGAATTAAGTTCTTTGTCTTGAATTGATTATACTTATAAAACTACAGGCCATAATAGTAAATGCACCATACCACCGAACTTGCTATAAACACCTAAATCCGAGAAGGTTTGCCATCATTTGTCTTAATGAATCATTTACAACAGATTTTTCTTTTTGTGTTTATTACCTCTCTAGAACAGATTTCACTAACATCATGTCAATCCTCACACACATTAATATTTTCCTCAATCACACAGATCAATATTTTGCTCACACGCTCTACTATCACTTTGGGTTCGCAAACACACATTACCAATTAAGATTAGGTACTATGAAGTCACACACACAATCACATCTTCCATAAAGCTCTAAACTATCACAAACGCATGCAATACCCTAAACTTTACACATTTCCATTATATCTACCTCTACTATTCCATATATACATTCTATTATTCCTAGCAATTTCATGTGCCCAAGGATAATGCCTAAACCCTAAACCATCACACTTGGCACTTCATTACATGTACTTAACACAATTACATCTACAAATTTTATTCCACCTAAAAATCCCATTACATCTACCAATTCCACACGTCTAAGACTAATGCCCGGCATCGCCGGGCACACGTTTCTAGTCATCATTGATTTTCTTTTCCATGATCCAGGCATATTGGGCGGCTATTGTTGACACTATATTTGTCCACAGCTCAACCATCAACAAGTTTATGGGGAAGTCTCTATCTTCAAACAGCTTCACTGTGTATTGCCTCCAAATGCACCATGATGTGTAGGCCCTTATTATATTCCATATTTCCTGATCATTTCTTGTTCCACTAACTTGGTATGGACCTGCAGTATCACTGAAGTCTCCTCAAGAATCGGGTGCGCTAGGTGAGTTTGCATTTGAATTGGGGATATGGATTGTGATCTAGTCGTTCGATCTCCTCCCGCCATCGGAATCAACCAGTCACCACAGGTAAAAAAGAAATTTTTATCCCTGTCTATTCCCTTCTCCCCTGTTTCTGATATGGCTCGTACCATGCCAATGATTTGTTCCTTAACCAATGATTTGTGCCAATGATTTGTTCAACATCCTTTTCTCAAAATCTTTCCCACTGTCCTCTTTTTCTGACCCAATTGGCCAATGGTTAATGCTGGCATATATCCCACAAGCCTAGCTCAAATGAAAGGGCTATACTCAATGAGGAATATTCCTTTCAATGTAATAAGGAATATTCCTTGTAACTATGGGTGCACTTAAACAAACTAAAGAATATTCCTTTGAAGGTAATAAGGAATATTCTTGATAACTAGGCACTAAGGAATATTCCTTTCAATGCAATAAGGAATATCCCTTTCAAGGTAGTAAGGAATATTCCTTGTAACTATGGGTGCACTTAAACAAACTAAAGAATATTCCTTTGAAGGTAATAAGGAATATTCCTGATAACTAGGCACTAAGGAATATTCCTTTCAATGCAATAAGGAATATTCCTTTCAAGGTAATAAGGAATATTCCTTGTAACTATGGGTGCACTTAAACAAACTAAAGAATATTCCTTTGAAGGTAATAAGGAATATTCCTGATAACTAGGCACTAAGGAATATTCCTTTCAATGCAATAAGGAATATTCCTTTCAAGGTAATAAGGAATATTCCTTGTTATCTCTATATTGTTGACTCAGGCTTTTACCAAACACAATATGCATAGGTACACAATATGCCTTAACATAATCCATTCATTTGGCATTTGTTGATTTGGCAATTGTTGATTTGGTAACATGTGGAACATTGAATGCATGTGGGATATTTGAGCCCATTACTAAAAAAAATGGTGGACTAGGATTACATCTTGGGCAAGAGGTTATGACCGCCTCAGAATCAAGATTACAAGCCGTGAGCTATAACTTTTCAACATCTAATCTCTATCCACACTTATCAATGAAGCAGCAAAACCCTATTTATATATGCGCACGATTTTTGTGATATATGCATATGGGATATTGCTAACTTTGTGTTAGGGTTGTGCTAACTGCATACCAAGCAATTGGTCTCATAATATGGTTCAACCTATACATTTTACATTTGCAAAAATATTGAGGTGGGTGGATCGGCTCCCGAGGTGTGAAATCGTATGCATGCATACATCCCTTTCCTCTTCTGCCTAATTCCCAAAATCGTATGCATTCAAACATCCCTTTTATTCCCAAAATTCTGCCCTGCAGCTTCATTCCGTCCATTCCGTCCCCATCGTTCATTCCGTCCATCTCGTTCACTCCGTCCCCATCGTTCATTCCTCCATGGCCAGGTTCAAGACTACATTGCGCAGGAATACAATCCCGGCCATTGTGCCTGCTCCTTCGCCGCCAGCTCGGTCAGAATCCGTGTCCTCATCAGGAGGGCATCCGGTTACAGTGGTGGCCAAGTTCACTCCACCACAAGTGGAGAAACTTATCACAGAGGCACAAGCTGTTTGTTCAATCCGGGTTCTCGAATGGGTTGATCGAGGTTACCCTGATGAGGAGCGTCTTCTGAAGATGAAGATGTATGCCATGGAGGACGACCTCCATATAGAGCTGAGGATGGCCCCCCAGCCCTGATTAGTTTTTAGATTTGTCTTTTTAATCCCGGGTTTCATTTGTAAAGCTTTTTTGATTATTGAGAACTATTTTTTTGTAAAGTTTTTTGATTAACAGAACTCCTCTTCCCTACAACTGTACTTGTAACTATTTTTTTTGCTTTTAACTGTTCTCTTAGTTTCCACTGTTCTTTTAGTTAACTGAACTATTTCTATCCTTTTCTGTATAGGTATAAGAAACATGTTTGGTACTTAGTTTGCAACTCAAGTTTTTGGTGCAACTCAAGTTAATGACAGTTTTTGTCATTAATTATAAAATGCAAAGTACAAATACTGAAATAGTATACCAAAACAAACATTAAAGCCAACAAGGAATTTCAAGGTGCAAAATTTATGATCTGCACACTAACAAAATATGGTAACTAGCAGCCAATAGGAAAATATGTTCAGAGTATTTTTCTTTAAATGCATCTTGAAGCTGTTCATACCATGCCATGCCATGCCCCATACCCTGCACCATACCATGCCTCACACTATCATATTCACCAGAACGAGCACATCCCACCACACGCCACACCATTCACCACACACCCCACCACACACCACACCATTCACCACACACCATACACCATAGACCATACACCAACTATCATATTCACCAGAACGAGCACATCCCACAACACACCACACCATTCACCACACACCCCACCACACACCACACCATTCACCACACACCATACACCATACACCAAATGGTGGAGTGTGGAGCGGTGGTGGAGTGTGGTGGTGGGGGGTGGTGGTATGGTGTGTGCTGGTGGTGGGGTGTGGTGGTGGGGGGTGGTGGTGGTGGTGTGTGTAGCAGGGTTGCCCTTAAGGCCAAATTTGTCTAAGCATAATTTAGAAGGTTGGGCGAATAATAGAGTTGCAAGATTAGTTATGCTGGCGAATGTTTTCTAGACATGAATTTTTTTTATAGAAATCTAGGCGAATCATGGCCAATATTATTTTGCCAAGATTTAGGTGTCTTTATTTTCCAAGTGCAATTTATGTGGTGAAATTTTATTCATCGGCATCCATATTTAATCAAGGACACAAACACATTATAACTATACTTGCATGATGCAATACCACAACTTAACCTTTATAAATGAGAATGTGGCTTATCCTTATAGATAAAATAAATCTATGAAAAAGAAGGTCTGTAAAAAAAATGCTCTCCAGTGCATCCTTAGAAGAAGTATTTGAAACACAATAGCTACAAAAATGACTCTTAAAATTATCATATGTACCTGGATAGATATGAGAATAGATTGGGTTATGAAGAAAACCTAGAATATTAGGCGATTCCTTAAGAAATCTTCGAGAAGGAGGGTAGAGGATAAGGCTAACCCATAGTTATGACGCTTAGTGGATGTGGCGAATTTTCAAGTGGAGTGAGATTTGTTTGTAGAAAAGTTGGCTAATTTTATTTTTTTCATCTATAACAGGCCCTACTAAACCATAGCATCGAAATTTCTCGATACCCTTAAAAAATAGCGTTTTGGCGAACTTTCGTCCTTAAGGGCTACCCTGGTGTGTAGTGGTGTGTGGTGGTATGATGTGGTGTGGTGGAGTGTGGTGGTGGGGTGTGGTGGTGGTGGTGTGGTGTTGTGGTGGTGGTGGTGGTGGTGTGGTGTGGTGTTGTGGATTGTGGTGTGATGTGGTGTAGTGGAGTGTGGTGTAGTGGAGTGTGGTGGTAGTGGTGAAGTGTGGTGGAGGGGTGTGGTGTGGTACAAGGTCATAAAATATCAGTCGAAACAATCAAGTAACTGTTTTGATTGACCAAAAAGGGTACAAGGCTTCTTTAAATTAGAAATCTTTTTTCTTCAAAAAAAAAAAAAATCAGAAATCTTTCTCTTTTTTAGCACGCCAGCCTAACCAAGCTTAGAGGCTTTCTTGCAATTTTAGCTTGTCCACGTAGCACCTCCACCTCAACAAAAATCGATGTGGCATTAACTATTACCGTTAGATTCTCTTTTTTCAACATCTAGGGCTACAGAAATTAGAAAATCCCATAACAAAAGGCACGGAGATGCATAAGGTCACGGCCTATTTGTCGGATCTTTTAAAAACCACGAAGATCGATCCTCCCTGCTAAACAATGCCAGGCTATGGCCGAAGCCCTCATCCTCCTTATCCATGCGCTGCTTTGCCATAGCCATAGCCAGAGGCTCCACGCCAGACATTCAATTCCTAGTCCGTATTTTTTTTCCATTATCCTGCTGTGTTATTTTGCAAACCCAGGTTGTGGCTTTTGGAGCACTCCCAAATCTTTCATGTTTCGTCCGACTGTTATCGTGGTGGGCTGTTATCGTGGCTGTTTATGTGGCTCTGTGGAGGCATGTGTTTTCTGCAAATGCGTGATCATGCCTTCTTTCTAGTTCGTCCTTAAGAACAGAGCTGCAAGTGCTTCGACTTTGCCCAAGCTAGGACTCTTGTATACAAAAGTAAGGTGTGCATATAGATTCATAATGCAGCACATACTTGCCGATGATCTTTTTGATTTGGTTCCCGATGCAAAATTCGAAGTATCTTTTCTAGCCTTCTGATGACATGTAGAAACTTAGAATTGTATGTGGCTTTTGCAAAATGCCAATCGTGATTGGCATTTCAAAGCAATCTTTTTAATCGGAGATTGGCTCCAAAATCATATCATCCAATTTCGCAATCTCTTGACACCACAACTTGTAATTTTCATTGTCTTTGTCTTTCTACATGTTTCTCTTTGTTATCTCTTTATCCCTTAGTGACAATTTTATAACAGTTTTATTGGTGTGCTTTCTGGTTTTGTCCTGCAGAGAAATATCATTTTGTCCAAATTGCTGAACATTTTTGCACAACGATTAAGCACATGGTTTGGTTTAAGTACTTTATCTTTTCTCTTGTAATTGTTGCTTTAGTATTTAACCAGAAAGGGGGTTCAATGCCCAGACATGTAGAATTGAGCAGGCTTTTGCATTGGTTTGTCAGGCTATCCGTTGCAAAGCTAAAGCTTTTGTGGAGGGATTTCTCGGTATGCAGATGCTTTCAAGTTTCTACGATATCGACCTATCCTAGGTTCTAGGTAATGTTAGCAGAGTTATTATGCCTTCTCTATTTTCGAAGTAATGTATTTATGTTATCTCATTTCCAGATGTAATCTCATAGATAAATCATTTGCATACAGTTCTTTATTTAACAAAACAGTTTTTATCTATAGACTGGAATTTGTTAAACTACTACTCGAATTTGTTGACCTACTACTGGAATTTGTTGACCTACTTTTTTACTTAGGTTGTATTTTCAACGCTTGTGACATGGTTGAGTACACAGGAAGAAGCTGCCACACAAGGAGGCCTGATGAAGGATGAACTTGAGAATGCACCTAAAATGAATCTTAGTTTTTCTAATCTTTGTTTAAGGAGATGCAACGAAGCTACTGCAATCCAGTAGGTATTGTCTGGGTTTTTATCTCGAGTTACATCCAGAATGATAGCTCTATGTTTCCTCCTTTTTCCATCTAGAATTTGCTTAGTCTACCAAGAACCAGATGGCGATATTTGTAGGCTGCAGAATATTGTCAATTGTTTCTCTTTGATGTTTTACGAACAATCTAGTTTTACGCCAAGCTAATTTCTTGTAGTTGGATCATCCATATGAGTACAATACTTGCTGCTTGCAGCAGTGGAGAAACGAGTACATTTATTCCTAGAGATATTTTTATGTCAAGTCTTTACATATCAAGTCTTAATTTTACGTTATCAGCTGATATTTTCATTTACTAGCTCAGACATTTTTTCGAATCTTATGGTGTTCAAGCTTGGGCATTATTTAAGCCAATCTATTTATTAAGACACCCAAATCGGCTTGCATTGGGTGCAGTAAATGGGGTGCTGAGCCACAATAGCATGAACTCAACAAATAAAAGGTATGCGGCATGTTATTGCTCACTACATGTTGTTTATAGAATTCTATTTATTTTCTCTTTTGACTCCTGGTTAATGGTTTTCTGAATTTTACTATTTTCCTGCAAAGAGCGGCTTTTTAATCCTTTATCTCCTTTTGCACGTTCTCCATGGCGACTTGATCCATTCTTGTCCTTTGGCAAGGATGGGTCTTCTTCTTTGCTTCAGGTTGTGACCTTCGGCCTCTCTTTTTATTGGTTGTTTTGAAATATATGGGGAAAATAAAATGGCAATGGCATTATTACTCATTTGTGGGCACGAACATTCAGGGCATGAACTTGCCACTCGATGAAGGCGGCGATGATGCACTAGGCATCAGGATGCATATGACAGGGCATGCTACAACAACATATTCAAAAGCAGAAGCAGTTTTGAAGACATCAAGTGATCCGTTAACACAAATGGTAACACCACTTTCAGTTTGCAAAATGAGAATTGGGGAAAAGATTTTTGCCTATGACTTGAAAGAAAATATGGCGGCTGATTCGCCTGCATCATATTTGAATTGGCTGCTCCCATTTTTTGTTATCCAGTATATTGCACTGAATATTGATAAACGTTTGCAGCCATTTCAGAATGAGCTTTATTCTCCAAGCATGGATTTGACGAGCTTGCTGTTCCATGGATCTTCTACTCAGGATGAAATGCAGCAGTCTATGACAAGTGCTTTATTAGACCCTTATAGTCCTTCCATGTATCTGCTGAAAGAATATAGATAATGACATACTTAGTAACTTGTTCATAGTAGAAAGACTGATGTGACTGTAATAAGTCATCATTTGTACTACTTTAGTTAACTGAGTGAATGGAGCTTAAAGCTAGACTCGTAAACACAGTCATAGACTACGGCCCATGCTATAGAAAGAGCACTGCCCATGCCATACCCATGCAACAGCAGGACCGTTGCATATTAATGTGAATCTGCAAAAGTTGCCTGGGTATGGAGTTTATATATTTTGTGTATTTTGACAACTCTGGTTTGCTGTCTAGTGCAAGCTTGTTTGCATTGCTGGCTACAAATAGCTACAGACATTATATCTTATTTGCTACATATTCTTAGGGATGGTTATTCATTCATTATTAGGTGTGACCGTTGGGTGAACATGTCTCAACATCGTGAACCTTTATCGTAATAACACAACATTGTTTCCTCTTAACACGTTCCTACATCCATCCCTTGCTTTCCTTTTAGGCAACCCTGCTCCTTTATTAGCTTTATCATTGAGTAACCGTGTCATAATTCATAACGTCATGAACTTGTCACCTCACATTTAGCACAAGAAGAATTGTCTTCGTGCATGCTTTTTACCTCACATTTTGCGCAAAAAGAAATGTCTTTGTGATAGTTTGCATGCTATTGTACGATGGAACAACTTATATGCTCATGTTGTAAAATGAGAAAGCTGCCTTGGTTAAACAAGATTCCACCATGTTTTTTAACAAAATATCTAAATAGCCCTTTGATATTGCAATAGGATTATCTAAATAGCCCTTCGGTATTGCAATGGGATTACTTTATTTGATCCATCTTTCATATTGCATTTCTCTTTAAAGCTATCCATTTGGAACACCTATTCTTGAATTTTGATAAATGATTTATTGTCAAACTAGACGAAACATTTACTATATTTTGTGTGTTGTCCATTGAATTTACAAAGGGATGATTTTGTTGTCTTTTTTGGAAAAATTCTTTGGTTATTCATGTAATTCTCAAAATAAGACCCAAAATTCAAATACATCTTACGGGATATGTACGTAATAGATGGCTTTTCAATATAGTAGATCTAACCAATGATTGGATCCCTATGTAACCCTACACCTTATACATCTCAAACAATATGTTTTTACTGGTAGCAAACGTATCTGACATAAAAGAACTACTGATACCTAAAATGCAAGACCATCATTAAAAAATATTTAATACATTGAATAACCTGGCAACAGCCCCTGGCGTGCCTTTTTGCTAGTTTTTTTTTTTTTTTTGGAGGTAAGGTGTTTTTTATATTCATAATTATAACTTACATAGTCATAAAGTATACTATCAGTAGTATACTATTCTGCATAGTGTCATTTACACATTCCTTATGATAGGAAATGTGAACACAAATCAGCAATCAGAGGACTGCTGGCTGATACGTTCTTTCGGATTGGCATCACAATGCGTGACCAAAGCATCTATTAGAAATTGTCGTCGTGACAGGGCGTATTCATGAGAGAACTATTTAGATGTAATCTGTGACATCCATAAATAAGGTTAGAAATATTTAAAGGAACATGAGATGCAGTACATACAAGGGAAGGCATACAACTTACTTCCATATCTCTACCAGAGACAAGAGCTTCAACATATTTGTGCATAAATCCCATCACATACAACCCACATGATGTTAAATCGGGCTGCTATGGCACCTCTACTTGCTGAATCCGATTAACATTATTTCTCTTCATCAAATCGACGCCTCTAGATACTTGACCGATCGATGTGGTTAACATTTGTGTGTGCGACCTACATATCCGCGAAATTTAGCAGACCCGAATTAGCGAAGAAAAGCAAAGCAACAACTTAAAGTATTACATACCCTTTGATTGCTTTCTCGTTAAAACGATATCTTGTAAGAGGATTCAAGGCGTGAATTCACGGGTGCGGTAGGATCTTGGAATCAGATGGTGCGAGCGTAAAAACAGCCAGCACAAAATGGTCATTCTCAAGGATAGGTGCAAGGATATCATGGCATTTAGCTACCACAATCCCCTTCATCCCTGATTTCACTATTTCAATGACATTCAGTGATCCTTCAGCTGATTTACCCTTTCTTTTGCTGTTGGTAGCTTCTCTAAACCTTATATAGTTGTAAGCAGGATAAAAAAAGATTTTGCTCTTCCACTCGAAAGGCAATGTCTCATACAAGCACCTGGATTAGATTAAGATTAACATTAGAGACAAGGAATACACACTCACCCCGGTTTTTGGTCCACTGTTGAAAACATCACTTTTGGTAGGTCTACATGTCCTGTTTTCAAAGAATCCTACATGTGGATTTGTGGAGGTATGGTTTTGTTCGATAATGGTGTTCTTTTTTCAGTAGACTAAAACATCCACTGTTGTTTTGTAGTTTCTTCTATTGTGACATGTCATTTTATAATACAATCCACTATAGGAAAGAATACTTGAATTTCTACATGTCTAATAATTCTATTGTCACATGTCTTTATAGATGTAGGAAAGAATATTTGATTCTCTACATGTCCTATACTTCCATTCACATGTCTTTATAGTAGTAGGACAGAGTACTTTATTTGCTAAGGCATTGTAGGAAAGAATACATGAATTACGACATGTGTAATACTTCTATTGTCACATGTCTTTATAGAAGTAGGAAAGAATACTTGATTCTCTACATGTCGTATGCTTCCATGTCACATGTCTTTATAGTAGTAGGACAGAGTACTTTATTTGCTAAGGCATTGTAGGAAAGAATACATGAATTACGACATGTGTAATACTTCTATTGTCACATGTCTTTATAGAAGTAGGAAAGAATACTTAATTCTCTACATGTCCTATCCTTCCATATCACGGGTCTTTATAGTGGTAGGACAGAGTACTTGATTTGCTACATGTGATGCATGTGCACGATCACATGTCCTTATACTAGTATTCCATGTAAGACAAGTTACTTTAACTACAATTACTTAACACCTATTTTTGCATAACAAAGCCATCAAGAATTTGATTTGTATTCCTTGAGGGGGTCTTGGGGACCTTTGCAACAAATCCCTAAGCATTAATGTCATAGGACCACGCAAAATCCTAACAATATCCTAACATTTTGGATATTGTTAGAGAAAGACCATTAAACCACGCCTACATTTTTGCATAACAAACCATTAAGAATTGTGAGATGTATTTCTTTATGGAGGAAAGGACCATTGCAACAAATCCCCAAGCATTAAAATGGCAAGACCATGCAATATCCCAACATTATTCCCCCATTTTGGATATCGTTAGTGGAACACCATTAAACCGTTCCTACATCTTGGTATAATTTAGACCATTAAGAATTTGAGATGTAATTGTTTATGGGGAATAGGACCATTGCAACAAATCCCCAAGCATTATAAAATGGCAAGACTACGCAATATCCTAACATTATCCCCCCATTTTGGATATCATTAGTGGAACACCATTAAACCATGCCTACATTAGAGGTAATTTGAGATCTCATTTTGTCCCATTAAGGGATGCTTAAAAAGCCACATCAGCTTTTTAAACTGTCCAATAAGAGAAGAGCTCTAGTGTATTTTATTCCAGTATTATGTGGCAGCAGTAATTAATGCAGTTCTAACTAACTTTTGCAGTGTTATTTTTCTACTATAACTTTTGATCAAAAACTCCGATTCGAACACTATTTGTGGCAATGGATTCGTCTCCTCAAGATCTTTCTAATGACAACCCATTGTTATATCTTTTGGGATGTAAATATATAAGAAAAGAGCAAAAAACCATATTTTTTAAGGTTAACACATATGGCTTGTATTGAAATACATCATAACCATATATCACTTGAAAGATCTTTTCATTCTGCATCTAATGCAACAAACGCCGCAGCATTTTCATGAGTAGATCAAAAGTTATAGGAAAAAAACGACAGCAATGAAGTTGTTAATGCTGCATTAATTGCAGTTTGATGTAGAGTACTCATTCTATTGGAGGATTCTTATGGGGACAAAAGGAGATCTCAAATTACCTCTAACTAGTTGGTACTAATAAATAACAATGATCAAGACTCGCCTAGCTTTCTATAACTAGAAATTGAAGTCGGAATAAATTCGCCAACATAACTAATCTCGAATACCTAAGATTCGCCTACCATTCTAAATTACACCTATGCAACAACATGCCACGTAGGCTCTAATACGCCAACGTGGCTCCACCATGCCACCTAGGCTCTAACATGCCACCTAGGGTCAAGCATGCCACATCAGCTCCAACATGCCAAATACGCTCCAACATGCCAAGTTCTCCAACATGCCAATGTGGGTCAGGCATGGCACCTAGGCTCAAGCATGCCATCTAGGCACTCCGAGTGGGGATATGGCACGTAAACCCTATGCCTTGCCAGGTTATTGTAGGGTTTACGTTATGGAGGTCGGATAGGAAAATTGAGTTCCCGGAGGGGGGATGGGGGGGATTGGCATTTGCCCTCCCAGAGGAGCGCTGATAGGAAAGGCTGCCTTGACAACCTTTCTGAGGTCCATCTCCTGGGGTCTGGCCTCTCCCCTCTGGTGAGAAAGCTGCGCAAAGTCCTGGCCTGGTTCGAGTTGGGGAAGTGTGTCAGCGCTTTAAGTTCTTCTGATCCCTTTATTCTACTCCTTGCCAAACTCCTCTACCAAAAATTTCAAAGGTTATCATATTTCTTGCATAGAGTCCTAGTCATCATGTCCATGTCACCACCATCTAGCCATGTCATCCAAAATTTGCCAACATCACCCAATGAAAAGACCAGAGATGGACATCTTTTCATTTTTGGTCTAGTCAAAACTTGGCCTTGCTTTCTTAGCATGCCATGTCACCACTTGGAGTGCCACATGGGCTTCAACATGCCACCTAACATGCCAACGTGGCTCAAACATGTCAGCGGCTCCAACATGCCACCTAGGCTCAAACATGCCACCTAGGCTCAAACATGCCAAGGTGGCTCAAACATGCCACCTAGGCTCACACATGCCACCTAGTCTCCAACATGCCACATAGTCTCCAATATGCCATCTAGCCTTAAACATTCCAAGGTGGCTCAAACATGCCACGTGGGCTCCAACATGCCACCTAGGCTCCAACATGCCAAGGTGGCTCAAACATGCCAAGATGGCTCCAATATGCCACGCGGGTTCCAACATGCCATCGAACATGCCAAGGTGGCTCAAACATGCCATCTAGGCTCCAACATGCCACCTAGGCTCCTAGGTGGCATGTTGAGCCCTGCGTGGGCATGTTTGAGCCACCTGCTGCATGTTTGAGCCACCTTGGCATGTTGGAGCCTAGATGGCATGTTGGAGCCTGCGTGGCATGTTTAAGCCACCTTGTCATGTTTGAGCCGAGTGGCATGTTTGAGCCACCTTTGGCATGTGGGAGCCTAGCTGGCATGTTGGGAGCCCACGTGGCATGTTTGAGCCATCTTGGCATGTTCGAGCCGTGTGGCAAGTTTGAGCCACCTTGGCGCTTGATTGTGGAAAGCTAAGAGGCGCAGATTCCTGAGGGCGCCATCATGTCAAATACATGGTAGCTGTCTTTGAGGCTATCGCATTGACTATACATGTCCACAAGTGCATTTCCAATGCAGATATTGAACTGACCTCCATTTTGTATGATATGAGTATGTATCCATTTCCCATATCCTCAGGATCGCAGACTGGCACATGTAGGATTGCAGACTAGCACATGCAATGTTGAGAAATGCTATATGGTTTGGCGATGGGATTTCCCATATGATTTCGTTAAAAAGGTCCAATGCCTCCTTATGCATGTTGAGCACATCGTCCAATTATTGTATTCCATGAAATAATGTCACGACTATGCATTCTTTGGAATACGTTCTGTGCATCCAACATGTTCCTGCAACTATCTTACAAGTATTCGTTGTTCAGGGAATATTCCTACCTCTCAGCAAATCTTAGCCGTCCATCAAGGATATTCCCAGCATATTCCCTAGATCTCCCTCACCGTGCCTAGAGTTTGCCCTGGGGGCAATCCAAAAATCCTATTAGAGTATAAGACAATCCAAAATCGGCATGTCTACTCAATCGTACATCGCTAACAGTCTCTTCGCATAGAAGAACAGTCTTTTCCAAAAATTGCAATCATCACAGGGGTCGATGTGAACCATGTATATAGCCAACCTAATGTGGTGCCTATAGTAGCTAGCTCTAATGTATAGGTATGGTTTGGTATCATGTGTAATTACTATATATTTATGTGCATGTTACAATGACTAATATGCCCTCTGCTATCTATAACAGTGCGCCATGCAGTTTCTTTTGACATGGCTGAGTGATCAGAGATGGGGGCGGCTCTGATGAAGCGTTTAGAAGAGCCATCTTTGCCGCCAAGTCCATCATTCAAATGCCATGAAGTCGCTGAGCCCTGCATTTAGATGCCCGCTTCAAACCATCGGTTGGGAAGAAAGAAGTAGTCCTCTGTTTTTCCCTTTTGTCAGTTTCTTTTTTGCTTGCAAAGGCAAATCCAAAATGGATTATTGGGCCATAGCTATGGCTCACAGGCAGAGCAGTTCATTCGATAGCTTGCTTGAATAATTGACCAGGGAAGTACTACCCTGCCATACCCGAGCTCTATTTTCTAAATATGTGCACGTATGGATCGAGATGACAAAAGGGACGATTGTTTTTCTGTTGTGCCCTACTTCCTCCAAGTGCATGAGAAGGCATGGCTCCACCGGCTGCTGCATCGCCTCCTTCTCTGAAAGAAAAGAACTGACGAGCCATATCCATAGCCATAGCCGCTCCTGCTCCTTCTGTTTGTAATTTCAGCAACTATATATTATGCAAAGGAAAGTTCCTTGTCTTGAAATATTAGGAATATTCCCTTGTCTGCGCTGCGGCTTCGCCATTTGGGCGCCACCTCAGGAAATTTCCTAGTGGAATTCCTCAAGTAGAACTTTCCCTAGTACATTAGATTTGTGAGAAAAAAAACCACAACCATATTATATTTTTATGAACGTGCATCTCATCAACGGCTGAGATGGGCCAAGATGGACGGCCTGGATTTCGATCCAGGTCATCTCATCCTATTGGTCGATGTTTCCCGCCTTTCCATTGATGGCTTTCATTTTGACTACTCTGCCTTGGCGCTCAACTATGGCCGACTATTCTGCCTTGGTGCTCAGTGCTCAGGTATCTCCCATTTCTTAGCTCCGGTGGCTATGGTGCTCCTGCCATGCATGCCCTCTGTTTCCTTGGCGCCTGCTTCCACGGCCTCTGTCACGACCTCTGCTTCCATGGCCTCTGAACCCACGACCTCTACTTCCTTCGGGCAGCTATGGCTCCGAAGACATCGAACCTGCAGATCAATGCCTTCTTTGGCTTCGGGGATTCATCATTCTTCTTGCCCTTTGCATCAATAATGTGCTTACAGATGACAGTCTTCATCTTGAAGAAAATTAAAAAGCAAAGGTAAGCTTGAGGTTTTTTAAAATTTGATGTTAATTTAGAGATTCAATGCAAGTATTTTGATGTTGTTTATGGCGCATGCAGGGCTTACAGAATTAAGGAAATTATGGTTTCGCTGGAGGATTGAGGAATCCCAATTTTCTTTCCACAGGTCAGGCCTTGAAGATTACAATTTAGTCATTCTGTCTAGTCCATTGACGTCTTCATGTGATGATAGTGCTCAAACTTTGGATCCCTGGAGCCTCATGGATTTGCAAGGAACAGGAGGTGGGCTGTAGACAAGAATCCTCTACCTCTTCCAGCTGGGAATACTAAGGTTTTTGCCAAAGGAGGATGACCTTACAAGATGGCCTCACAGGTGCCTTTTGGTTACCTTTAACATTTGCACTTTGATTATCCTCTACAAATCGTCTTCTTATTTTGTTGATGCTGTAGCTTTGAGCTGCGTCTACGAGTTGCACTGGCAAGGTGTGGTGGGAACTTGACTCTGACTGCTTGTGTTAGGAATACTAATAGCAAGCCATTTGCTTTCCATACCTATTTCCGGGATAGATGTGAGGTAATAGGACTTGCATAGTCAATGCTTTTATTGATTTGTGCATACTGCAGAGACACCGTCCATTCCTTTTGTTCTGATTCATGCAATCAGCATACATGAATCTGTTTATACATATCACAAGCTCCGCACTACCTTTTGTTTCTTCAATCCAATCCCATCTGATATTTTTCTAGGCAGTTTCTTTTGGTACAAAACCCCGCCACAAACAGGGCTTCCTCTGTATTTGGGACATGGATCTTTCGATGCAAATGCAGATCCTTTAATTTTTGTTCAAGGAAGCTTCCCGCCTTATTTTGTAGACCAGGTTAAACACTGAAAATATCAGATAAAAACGAGCTTTGGAGGAATGTTGTGCTCTCATTTAATTTACTTGTCAATTTGTTTCTCAGACTCTATTAATAAAAAAATGCGTCTTCTTGTATTCTTTATTCAAAGATGAATTTGAAACTAAGATTCGTGAACAGTCTTGCTTTTTTCTCACTCTTTATTTCAATAACTCAACAATGAGCTATTATAAATGTAAATTTAATTTTCAATAGCAGAATAAGAAGTGGTTTAAGTGGAAGCAGAATAGAATGTTGGATTTTTGTTATAATATGCGATGCTTTCAATGCTAATGCCATGTGGCAGCATTTTATTAGTTAAAAAAACGTATTAGAAACTCATCTTGATGCTTTCAATGCTAATGCCATGTGGCAGCATTTTATTAGTTAAAAAAACATATTAGAAACTCATCTTGATACGTGTTATAATAGTGCTTTCACATGTCCTTATTTTAGAATAACAATAGCTAGATTTCAATAAGACATGTAGCATTTTAAAACCAGATAGAAATCTTATAAACATGTGGCACGTGTCAAAGTTTGATTTGTTAGAAGATATATTAGAAACAATACCTTATTTCCTATGTGTAATAATAATGTTTTTTTATTTCAAAAGTATGCCACGTGTCCATATTTGATTAGCTAGAATAATATTTTTTTATTTAAATAGTATGCCACGTGTCAATATCTCATTAGTTAAACAACCATATTAGAAACTTACGTTTTTTCTACGTGTTATAATATTATTTTTTACATGTCCTTATTTTAGCAAAACAATAGCTAGATTTCAATAATACATGTAGCGTTTCGTAAATTAAAAAAAGGCTATGCGTGATTTTTTTTTAATTTTGCAAAAACAACACTTGAAATGACGTGTCGATATTGAGAAAAAGAACATTTGAAATATCATTTTTCTATTTCCTACGTGTTCTTTTCTTTGTAGTCCTTTATTTCTAGTGTTGTAATTTAGTTTTTCAGGTGTAGTAAAATTAGAACGTACGTGTGCTATTTTAAAGATAAACAATGCATGGTTCCATAAAAAACAACAGTGAAGAAAAAAAGTACACGTTGACAAAAATTTACAAAAACTATGTCAATTTTTTCTATGCGTGCATTTTTCTGCCAAAAGACCACCGTGGGAAATTTCTGGCAAAAAAACCACTGTCTCTTTGTGCAAATCCGGATAAACGGGCCACGTGGACTTTTGGGGCCATTTTGGTGTTGTTTTTGGCATAAAACAACACTTCCGTACAACTAAAAAACAACTGTGGACCAAAAATTGGGGTCAGTGTGATAGCAACAAATACAGTTCGGTTACAACCAGGTTATTACCTGCCATAGAGATCCACTAAGCGGCTACTCATTTTAGAGTTAGTTGCACATAAAATTGCTATGTCGGATGCAACCACTTTCATTTCAGCCGGCGGACAGTTCTTGAATGGCGTGAATGGCGTGAATTCCATAAGTTTATCCTTCTCATCATTTCTTTTGTCAGATCCAAGATGTTAGTGTCATATTAACAATTGATCCATGACAATAAAGCATAAATTGATACCTTCCAATCTCTGTTTCCAGTGATTTAGACCTGCAAAACGAGTAAAATATAATAAGCTACTGAAGTATAAGTAAGTAAATGTAAGCTAGCAATTACCGTTTTGCAGCGGATGTCCCTGCTCTGGTTTGCACTCTCTTTTTTCCAGCTGTTTTGGCATCAGCTTTGACCATAAATTTAATCGTTGCCTTGGCTGCAATCTCCAAGGCTTCTTCAACATCATCTAGCTCCTTTGAATCGTCGCAAGTCTCTGAAGACAAGAAAGTGCTTCATTCTAATGTTTTGAAAGCAAGACAAAAAAAGAAACACGTACCTGCCAAAGAACAAGCCTTTTCCTCAACTTGAACTTCAACAGCAGCTTCAGGACTGTTTTCAATATCGCCACCAACATCTTCAGTAATTTTATCTATAAACACGTCAACGTAAGTTTCAAAATACAAAAAAAAAAAAAAAAAAAAATAGAAACCCTGAAAAGGAGAGAGAATTATTTTATGGGCTTTCAGCTTGTTGCTCCAATAATAGCAGCTCGGCTTCAACAGGTGGGATCTCTTTTTGGAAAACAACCTCTGCTGCAAAATATTGAACATTAGTGAACTCTAACTACAACAGATGCAATCTTAATATAATCAGAATGTAATCACCCTACCTTCCACATACCCCTCTGTCTCCAAATCCTGCACTGATTGCTTATGAGTTGTTGCAAATTCTCAAAGGTGATGTAGATGTGGATGGACTTCCAACATCGATAGCAGCAGCATCTTTTGTGCCAGGTTCAGCAATTGGGATGTCTGAGAATGGTAAATGCAACCCCTTCCCAACAACATTCTTCTTTTCACCTACAACATGAGATTTTGCTATATTCAGAACTTAAGCATAGTGCACGAAACATGAATTGTTTAGTTTACCTGCAGTTTTACTTCTTGCTTTCTTGATACTACCCATGTCTACATTGACACAATTGGGTGTCAATAAGAAATGTAAACACTTGATTCAGAATCAAGGGGAGATGTAGAGTAAATAGAAGCAAAATCTGAAGAAAAAACAATCAGATGCAAATCAAAACAGAACAAATGTTAATTACATGCAAGTAGGTTTTTACTACAGGCAAACTTTCTGCTGATAATGTAACGACAAAATAGAAGTACATTAGTGTACATAGCTATCACAATGTAAAGGAAAACCAAATACTAAATTCAAATGCATTTCAGAACAAAATATTTTATCAATACACCCTATCAAATACATCATTCAGCATTGAATGTAAAGCAAAGTCAAATACCAAATTCATATGCATTTCTGATCACATGTAAATGCAAAGTACAGTCAATGCAATACACCCTATTAATACACCCTGTAAAGGAATTCCAGAAAAGCACTTCATGGCACATGTAAATGTAAAGTACAGAAGCAAATACATTTCCTCTTTACAGTAAAGACAAAACCACACCAAATCAAATGCTAATACAGTTATGTACATGATGGAAACTAACTACATCTAAGTACACTCAAACTAATTATGTAATCAAAATAGAAATATATGTACCTTCGGAAGGGATTCCTAAGCAGTGTCGCAGGTCCTCGGACCATGAACAATCATGTACACATGTATTCGTCGTTGAAACCCTGAATACAAGACAAAATAGACAATATGTATGACCACAAAGTGGAGATATTACCATGGTCGAGTCAAGGCAATCATTGCAGCTGCTGCAAGTATTGCTTATATGTGAGAATGAAGCGCTCCGTCTTGCTGCGAGTATGGGAGCGGGCTGCAGGCCTATCGGGTCTGATCTTTCCAAATGCTTAGTCATCTCCTTTATTCTATTCTCACAGTTGGAATTAACTTTCAAATCCTTGCTGATTTTTTTAATGGCAGCTTCTAATTCTTGCAAATCAGCCTTTAAACAATCAATGGGAATCATTAGAGCATCTAAGTCAGCAATATAACTTGATTTCTCCTCCTCTAAATGGGATGCCAAAGCCATTTGCACATCAGTTGGCTTCCCGCTTGCTTTTAAACCTGCCATAATGCTGAACTGCTCACATATTTTTGCATCTTTATTCTGCACAAGTCTTGTCAAGAAGCTCTTATCACTCTCATGCTTCAACAGTTCAATTTCCATTGTTTTCCTTTTCTCTTTTAAAGTCTGTATTTCATCAAGCATGGAGGCAGAATCTAATGCTCTTCTTTCCCTCCACCTTTTCATCATTTCCAACTGCTGCCCCAATTCTACCTGAGGCATACATTTAATAGCTTTAACATTGGAAGACTTTACTGTAGCTAATTCTGTCAGGTCAGATTCTTTTTGAGAGCCTTTTGAATGAAGACTTGCACTTGCTTTCACCTCATCCCAATCAATGCTTACTACTGAAGTCCATATGCTCGGGCAAAATACAATGGAATGTGATGATTTGCAATGTCCTTCCTACAAAAAATGTGCTCATACATAGAAAAAAAATCTGCCATCCAACCAGGCTTAATCTTGCACTCTTGATAACCCCTAACAGCAGGGGCTTCAGAACCCCAAACATCCTGCACTATTTGCATTAGCCCTGGAAACATGCTATCAAAATTGTTGCTCCTAAGCTGCCTGATGCTTACCTTGTCAAACTCGGGCGGCAAGACCTCCCGATTTGAAGAAGACCCACTCTTGAGTTTTTGGACGGCAGTTCTAGTGGGAGACCTTGGCATGGGCTTGCCAGGTTTGTTGCGAGGAGATTTCCTTGGAGATGTCTTTGTTCCAAGCTGCTTCGTCATGATCTCTTCCCTGGTGCTTCAGCTCTCTGAAAATGCAAGCTTTTGGCTATGGAGGTCCTGATCTTGGCTATGGAGGTTCGAATATGGATGTCAAGCTTTCGGCTATGGAGGTTCGAGCGGGAGGAAGGTTGAACAGAGCGCGGGAGGAGAGTTCAAAATTATTTGCCCTATTAATGATTCATTCCAAGAATAATAATTTCTGGGGGGGGAGGGATTTCCTTACATTTTGAATTTGTAAATGTAAAATACGGGCACTTTTTTTGCCCACCCTTTCATGCTTCTACCCTCCACATTTACTTGGTGTAATCAGTGGACGGGGGCCGGTCGGGCGTATGCTCGACACGACAGATGCTATGCGAATACCCTAGCTTCAGACCGGGCGCCTCAGCTCAAGCGGAAGAACATTTTGTCTACCGCGGTCTCTGACCATTTTCCTCAGTTAATCTCCCAGGGGTCGAGTGCTTTCAGGCCGGGGCGCACATTGTTCAAGTCAAATACCGCCTATCTAAAGGATCCTGATTTCTCTTGGGGATGCCAGCAGATTTGGTTCCGTACCTTTCAGGATAACTACGGCATGGCAGGAATGGTGAAGGCCCTGGCTGAGGTCATGGCATTCGCCAAGTCGTGGGGTAGTCGGAAAGTACGGCAAGAGAGGGAGGTGTTAGAGGCACTGTATCGCGAATTGGAAGCCCTTAGATCTCAGCCGTCTGACGGGGTGCGGGAGATTGAGATTTTGCGTCACATTGCGGCAGACGAATCCAAGAGGGTTGCTCAGGCAAGAATGAAAGCAGGGATCACCTGGCTGTGGGAAGGGGACACTAATTCGCGTATGTTCTTTAGGGTTGCGCGACAGAAGAAGTATGCGGCCTCAATGTCGTCGCTGGCCTTGGCCGATGGTCGTATCCTGTAATCGCCGGGGGACATCAAGCAGGCTACCTTTCAGCATTTCTCTCAGTTTTTCCAGGAAAAGAGATACCCCTACACGGACATGATGGAGGAGATCGTGCTCAGTAAGGTGTCATGCAAGGTATCGGCGGATAGAGAGTGTGTGTTGCAAAACAAAGCGTGATCTTGAGGAGGCTTGCCGTGCCTTGCCCCTCATAAGTGCCCCCGGTCCGGATGGCATCCCGGCCGAATTCTTCCAAGAGTATTGGGATTGGGTGCGGGACGGGGTGTTGTTGCACCTATCGGGATCTCGCCCAGTGCAGAGGTGCCGGATCGTAGGCTCAACACCGGGCTGCATCTCGTTAATTCGGCGTGAGGGAGCCAATCGTCATTTTCGATTACGCCCCATCACGCTTCTGTCGGCAATATACAAAATTATCGCGAAGGCACTTTCGCTTAGATTGCAAGTGGTCCTGAAGGAGGCTATTAGTCCCATGTACGGCTTCATTCGGCGTGCAGATTCTTAATAATGTAGCGGGCATTCGAGGGCATTCGGGCGCAGAAAAAAGCAGTCATGGATTGTGTACTTGAAGCTGGACTTCGCGAAGGCCTATGATAGTGTGCGTTGGAAGTTTTTGAGAAGGATGATGTTAGCCTTTGGGTGTGGTGAGAGCTTTACGGCAGTGGCTATGAAGCTCTTAACGTCTGCCAGCCACCCTCCTGTGTCATGGCGAGTCGTCATCGATCTTTGGCGTAGGGCGCGGAGTTCGCCAGGGATGCCCTTTGGCGCCCTTCCTATTCACCATCGTGGCAGAGGCCCTCTCGCAGTTCTTGACTTCCGCAGTGGAGGCAGGTGTGGTGGAGGGGCTGAGGATGGCAGACGGGTCGCAGCAGATTGGAAGTCAGTACGCTGATGACTCGTTCCTCTTCCTACAGGCTGATGAGAGGAATCTGTTAAACACGAAGGAGCTGTTGGACACATTCTCCCTCGCTTCTGGCTGCCTCATGAATTGGACGAAGTGCTCGGCATTATGGCCGGCAGCAGACCCCATGCCCGTGGTTGTGTCCCAATTTCCTTGGCGAATGCAGCCGCAGGGCACATGCTCTAGATTGTTGGGTATCCCGTTCGGCATCGACATTTCGGCGAGTGGCGTGTGGGAGGACATTCTGGTGGGATTGCGTCGACACCTTAATTGGTGGAGGGGGGAGGGACTTTCCATGGTCGGCGTGGTCACAAATGGTAAGTCCGGCCCTCTCCGCTCAACTCATGTTTATATGGCTTCTATCATTACGGTGCGAGAAAGCAAGGTTCGCGAAATCTCCTCTATGGTTCAGAACTTTGTATGGGGAGGCAATGAGGAAGGGCGGCCGCCAAGGTGGCCTCGGTGGAAATGCGTCGACCCAAGGTCTGCTAGGTGGGGCTCGGCTTCTTGGACCTCTCACTGCATGGCAAGGTCCTCTTGTCCAAGTTCGTCTTTGCGATTCTTGAGAATGCGCTTGACTCTCCGGGCATGCTTTTGCTTCATCAGTCGCTGTCTCACTCGATAGTTTTCCACAAGACGTCTCTGCCCGCGCGGCTCCCGTGGGCATTATTCGCGGATATCAGGCCATATGCATATGCCTCTTCTTTCCTGAAGGGGCTCCTGCGAGCCTGGGAGCAGGTCCGCCCGCTGTTTGCAATTGATGCCGCCGGGTGCATTCAGTTGGAGACATCGCCATGGTGGCTCCCGCTCGGTCCAGGTACCTCACCTTTGGTATTGGCAGCGTCCGTCGATCCCCGAGTTCAGCGCAGGTGGGCAAAGTGTGGGGTCTTGACGGTGGGGGAGTGGTATGTCGACGGGCAGTTGGCACCCTGGCAGCTTTTTCGCCACAAATTTCGACTCCAGGAACGGGATTGCGCTTTATGGGCGCAGGTGGCTAATGCTCTCCCGCTGAACTCCCCTCCGGCGTCAGGGCGTGTGTGGAGGTGTCACCCAAAAGTTGATCCCTCAAATTTCGTGAAGTCTTGTTATGGGCTTTTGGCAATTCAGGATGAGCTGCCTCCCGCGGATGGCTGGAGTCTTCAGGTGCCGGGTGATCACTGGGGCAACATCTGGAGATGGGTGGAATCCAATCTCGCCCCCCAAGATTCGGGTGTTGCTGTGGCAGATAGTGCACCGATCCTTGAGGGTGAACACATGGGTTCACAGGATCAATCCGCTTGTTAGTCCTGTGCCTCCTGGTACAGGACTATTCATGCATACGACGGACCAAGTCAAGGCCAAGGAGTCACAGCCAGGCACGGGTCAGTCGTCAAAGGCCACGCAGAAGACCAAGCAGACCACGCAGACAAAGACCACGCCTGGCGTCAAGAGGCGGCGCTCAGACAAGTGACGGCCCGTCACCGCCCGCGTCAGCGTCAGCGTGATTTCAGGCACTTCAAGAGGTACCGCCAGCATTCCTGTAAATCGGGCCTCCTTCCAGGAGTCGGCACCGAGATCAGTCAGAATGTCTATATTGGGCCAAAGGCCATTGTACTATATATATGAGTAGAGCTAGCACATGATTTTTAGATGAGTTTTGAGTCTTGTCTCATTTTCAGTTTCCTCTCGATTACGAGAGCTCATGTATCTTCATTGACATCAAGGAAGCTCATTATTGTGATCTCATTGTTCTCTATTGTTTCTGTTCTCTTTTTCTTGTTTTCTTTGCAAATCCCGCGTGACATAGCTCCCGGATTCTCCTGTTATATCCAAGGGTCCTCACAGAGGGCTGTCTTGCAGGAGTTCCCGAACCCAGACCCCAAACATTGTCGCCGCTGCCGGGTCTGATTTCTTTTTCCTCATGTCGACTAGAGGTTTCACCCCTGAAGAACTTCTTTGCCAAACGGCGGCTCGACTGGAGCGCCATCAACGATGCGAGGCTGTCAGGGATATGTATGATTCTGCCTATGACATTGAGGGTGGTCGTATCCGCTCCCGAGCTCAGTCGGCCCCTCCTACCCCTCGTGTTCATTCTCGACCAGGGTCTCCCCCTGTGTGTCGGCATTGTTCTCAGCCCCAATCTCCACAGGATACCCCTGTTCAGCCCACGCCTCACTATTTCCAGACTCCTGACAGCACTTATATCAATATCCCTTCAGGTCACACCCCTCTTCCATCACAACCTTCTTCACCTCCTGGTGGGATGGGCTACCATCATGTCTCTTTTAGGCCCTCCCCACGTTCACGACTTTCAGTCTTCTCCATCTTTTCAGCATGCTCTTCCTGTTTATCAAACCACTGATCTCAAGCCCAATGAGGAAAGCTCTCAAGGCCCTTCCCCACCAGATGCTGCTTTCGCTGGACCACATGTTTTTTCCGTTCCACCTCCTGGCTCTCAGCCCCAGACTGTTCCGCCTCTCTATGCTTCTGCGTATCCTCCACCAAATCCACCGGTCTACGCGCCTGTTCCACCTTCGTCTCCCACTCATAATTTGAAGCTGACTTATCCAACCTTTGGTAACACTAAAGGCAAACCTCTGGATCAGAGTGCTCAAGCCCACATGGAGGAATTTGAAGCCTTGGCCATTTGGAATGGTCATGCACAGCCACAACTTAAATTCCATATCTTTTCGACCACGCTACGAGGTGCCCCTCATCAGTGGTTAATGGCCAACAAAAGTCACTGGAAACAGAGTTGGCAAGAAATGAAAACTGCCTTTCTGTCTCATTATGGCACCACGGACGATGATCAGTTACTCCTCAAGCAACTCAATGACCTTAGGTGAAACCCCCGGGGGACGTTACAGTCGTATCAGATCTCAGATCTTCGGAGTTGAAATCCCAAGCATTAACCTCGAGAAATGGGCATGGAGAAATTTCTTTCCCATCAGTAGTGTAAAAGAGCTAAGCTAGTAGTAGTAAGTGAAAAATGAATTTGAAATTTTAATAAAACTTGAAAATTTTGGCCACTAGAAAGTGACTACTCACACAGTGCGCCTGGGGCCCTATCTAGATTTTAGTTCCATGCTCTAGCGCGTTGTGTGAGTAGGCGAGCATAGTTCACCTAAAATATAGGAAATTAGTGTAATCTAATGGGATATCTAGGCTTAAAATCAAAATATAAGCCAGGAAAACCTGTCATACCCCTAAGAAAGTGTCTAGAAAACATAAAATAGAGTCAAGAATGAGTGACTCCTCACAGGGTGCACCTGGACCCCTACCTAAATTTTAGCTCAAGCCTCTGGCGCACTGTATGAGCCCTCATATCAAGGTTTTGGAGTCATCTAGGACTTCAATAAGGTCTCCCTACTCACGGAGTGCGCCGAGAGCCCTACCTAAATTTTAGCTCCAGCGTTTGGCGCACTGTGTGAGTAGTCAAAATTTTGAACCTTCATAACTTGAGGTAGACAGTTCTAAATCACCTAAAAATTGTTGCAATAGGACCATTAGATAGTTTAGAAACTTATTTGTTGAAATAGGAACATTAGATATGCTAGAAATGTCATACTCCACTTTAAAATGACCAAAAATTGCTCAAACCCTAAATTCTATTTTTCAAACTATGGTTTGCTTATAAATAGAAGCAATACCCCATTGGAACCTTGCAAGTCCTTCTCTCAGCTCAAATTTGATGCCTTATTCTTGGATAGAAGTGCTCAAGAACATTCCTTTCTTATAGTCATCTAGACCCTCAGCATAGCAACACAAGCTCAAATATTGGTACATCAGCTCTTCTCATGCCAGAGGCGTAAACCTTGACCTAAATTTGTTGTCTTTCCAATAGAAATTGACTTAGCTACCACATTGACAGTCTCTATTGCCAGGATATCTAGAAAGGAGCTCGAGTCTAAAGCTGCCCAAGTCACTCCATGTGTAGAGTGTTGGACCCCCACTACAAGAGAATGATGGCTACACATCAACATATTCGTCAGACAACCTCCATAAAACGGGCAAGTGCCCAGGCCGTTGTATGTGACGAAAGAACTGACGAACAACAGCCCACGGAGTCCGCCAGGGATTTTGCGGACCGTCTTCATATTCTCGTCAGCAAACTCCAGGAGTACCCCACGCAAAGCCAGATCCTCGTCTGGTTTCTGCAGGGTCTTCCTCCTGCCATTCGACTCATGACAGAATACCTGCGTCCCAAGTCTCTGGAACAGGCCATTGAATTGGTCAACCACTCGGTCAATGTTTCTTCTCGGGGTGTTGCTCTCCAGGAACTCCCTTTCATGCCTCCCGTCATGGTTCCCCAGAACTCTGTTCAGCCTCAGCAAGCAAATCCACAACGCGCTCACATCTGGTGTACTATTTGTAAATATCAAGGTCATCTGGCAAATGAATGCAACGCCTCCAATGGACCCCCTCATTGTAAAAGATGCAATATGTGCAATCATGCCACGGAAGAATGCACTCGTTCTCATCCTACACCTTTCAGGAATAAAATGGTCTTTCAAGTCCAAACCACGCCTCCACAACAACAGTCGTATCCGCCTCAGCAATATCCGTCTCAATCACCGCAGCAGTATCAACAAACGCAACAATCTCAGCAGCCACGGGGACAAGGCAATCGTCCTCCCTTTGACCCTTCAAAAGCTCAATGTTATCATTGTCATGAATGGGGTCACACCACCACGGCGTGTCCTCAACTTCCTCAAGTTCAAGTCCAACTTCCAGGTTCCAATCAACCTGCTTCTGTCCGCCTCACGGCCTACCAACTGTGGGTAGCAAATGGCAAACAAGGTGTGACATTCCAGCACAGTATACGGTCCCAGGACGTATACTGTACTGTCCCGTCACGCGTACACGCCACCCCGACTGATGTGTACGCCGACGTGTAGCCAGGTGGGTAGCCCCTAGGGGGCAACTTGTAGGGAGTGTGCATTTATTAATGTGCACATTTAACCATGTGCACATTTATCTAGGTGCACATTTTCCCATGTGGACACTTTATGCCAAGTGGGCCATACCCAAGTGTGCAATTAATGTGCACATTTACCAATATGCACATTAATGTGGGCACACCTTTCCATGTGGGCACATTTTGCCACCTAGCCATTAAAGGCAAGTGGGCCCATTCCCAATTATCCCACATGCCAAAAGGGGATAATTGGAAACCCTAGCCAACCCCATGTCTATTTAGGAGGGGAAACCCTAACTTGCCCATTTTTCGTTTCTAGGGTTTTAGAGCTCTGTTTTGGCTACCCCAAGAGCCAAAACCGCCTCCCAGACTCTGTCTGAGAGAACTGCATCATTAGTTTTCCTTGATTCGAGCATTTCAGCAGGATGGTCGAACTCAGGTCAGGAGGAGGAACTCAAGGATCAGGTATTTAGGCAATTTAATAGCTTAAACCATCTTTTAGTCATTGAATCGGTAGGGTTAGCCTATTAAATTGCCCATAGCAGCCCTCTAGATCTCTAGATAGCAGATTCTAACTAAAGAACCTAACTCTATGATATAGATTAGATCTTGTTCTTTAGTTCTTCTGTGATGTATATGGATGATGTATCTCTTTGAACTCCTTGTATTGGGAAGGGGGGTAGAGACCTAAAGCTTGGTAGTAGATGCTCCTAGATTAGCCTCTCTAGCACCATATAGATTCGGCCTGTGTACAAGAACCACACCTGGTTGTGGGTGAAGGGGCCAGACTGGCTAAGAAGGAGGTTCGTGTTCTGACTCTCGAACGATCCCTCTGGTGTGTAAGGTCTACCGGGGATCATTGTGACTAGGTCCAATGGCTTGCCACTGAGTGCGGGCAAGGCATGGGCTCGACACCCGTGAAGTGGTGTTTATGACTTTCCAGTGGGTTCAGTCGAATAAGGGCAGTGGCCCTCTAGTCACCTTGAGTCAGCATGTAGATCTCTGGAGGGAGTGATCCCTACCTGCCCCATCAGACCTGGGGAGATGTAACCCAGGAATAGCCCCTTTGGCTATGCATCCGGCGGCTACAGTCAGGTCCCAACACTTTTCAACCTACTCTGCAAAGTGTGCACAAGAGGGGCGGATGGAGTGGACTACCCATTGCCATGTTCTTATGCCAGCCAAATCCATGCCATGAATTCTGTCTGCAATGAACTCTGGAGACCCAAGCTTGTCAGTCTATCCCTGTGTCTGAGTCTTGGGTAGGATTTCCCATATGCATTGTGCTGATTATTGTCTGTTGCAGATGTGATGTACCACCCTAGAGGTGGATATATGTGTTGCTCTTATATACTGACATGTATGTTTACGCTTCCGCAGCTAGGTAGGCCCTGAGGGAGACGGGGTAAAATGACCCCTTCACTCTTCCCACTGGAACCCGCCACGGTTGCAGTGTCATGTGGAGGGCCCCATATCGGCATGGAGCTGGTATGGGGGAAGAACTCCTGTTTGTATACGGTGTGTGCACCGTATGCGAGTAGGGGACGTCACAATGGTATCAGAGCAATGTTCCTGGAGACCAAGAGCAAAGCACTGACCATGCTCCCAGTAGTACTAACTTGATAGGATCCTTAAACCTCGAAAAATGGGAAAAATTTTTTTCTCATTTTTGTAGTTATGCTAAGCTAGTAACAATTAAAAATGAATGAAAACATAAAAAGACTAAAAATTGGTGAGCCAACTCTCAAAAAGTAGGGTGGTCTCACACGTCGCGCCAGGACAGAAAATGAGATTCTCATTTTCGGGCTGGGCGCAACGTGTGAGACATTCAGCTTGAAACACACCAAAAAGTTATAAATCACAGAAAAATAACTTGATAATTCTAAATTGGAGCTAAGAAATAGTAGAATTAGCAGGTTACATGCTTAGAAAGTATAAAATTTAGTAGTGGGTCCCACCATGTCTCACACGTCGCGCCAGGACAGAAAATGGACTTTCCATTATCGGGCTGGGCGCAACGTGTGAGACCATGCTTAGATTTAGGCGTTTTAGGTGTTCTAGATGACCCAAAAAGGTAGTTTGAAGTTTGACCTAAAATCGACCCCTATAAATAGACCTAGAACCTCCCCATTTCCGCGTCCCTTCCTCAGAAATCTGCTTCCTTTTGCCAAGGCGATCTTCTGGCGTATAGCTCGGATCGGCGAACCGTCGAACATGGCCCGGACCAAACAAACCGCTAGGAAGCCCCACCGACGCGAATCCTCCAGCGCCAGCGAACCTGCCCTCATTCAGAGTATACTCCGAGAACGCCTTTTCCGGCAAGGCGAATGTGACGGTCCAGGGGAATATACGCTATAAATACGTATATTCCTGGAGCCGTCACTATACAAGTCTATCATTCATAGCCTTGTATACCATAGGGGTGGCACTAGGGGGCATGGCCAAGTTATTCTCATAACTTAGCCAACCATAGGTTAAGCCATTATCCATGTGGCCTTAACCTATTGGGGCACCGCCACACAGGACTCACCCGATTGGTGCCACGTGGCATCCTAGGTGGACCTAACTTATATAGGCATAAACCCTAACCCTAGACCTCTTTCCAGCCCTAGCACCCAGAGACTCACCTACTTGTTCGAAACCCCGTTTCGAACATCGTTCGTTGTGGCATAGGCTGGTGCAGCAGCCCCAGCAGGGTAGACCCGTTCTTGGAGGAGGATCAGCAGCTTGTGAGTCGACGACTATGGAGGCGCCGGGATCTGGAGGGAGAGCATCAGGAGCAGGTATGTAGGATAGTAGTTGTGATAGCTTATCTGGAATTAGCATTCCAGATATGCTAGTATCTTGTATCTAGAGTAGAGCCATCCTAGAGCCCATATTCAACATCTTGAACCCTAATCAAGGAACCCTAACTATTAGTTAGATTTGTATGATTAGGTTAAGATGTTCTTCTTATGATTATTCTCATGATGTGATGATTATATGTTGATGGTTGATCATGTTTGCTCCTCTTGTATTGGGAAGGGGGGTAGAGACCTAGGGCCATATGTAGTATGTTCCTAGAGTAGATCCCATAGTTCCTATTAGTTGCGGCCTGTGCATAGGAGCCCACCAGGCTATGGAGGCTATGATATGACTCAGCACCAGATAACGGGGCTAGAGGCAAAGTGGAGGGAGGATCCCTGCCGAGTGGGGGCTTCGGGGGATCCCATAGTGGGCTAGGCTTATGGTCGGTCACTTCGTGTGGGCCGAGCATGGGTCCGACACCTCCTGGGGCAATGGTGTTGCCCTGCCTCTCGAGAGCTGCAAGGGAAGGCTTGGCTCTCGTTTTGGGGGGTTCAGTCGGGTACGGATCGTGCGTCGCCACGATTCTCTAGCCGCCCACGGCACCTCTAGACCCTGGGAAGGGGAGATGCAACCCTTCCTGCCTCATCGGACCAGGGAGATGCAACCTGGAGCAGTCACGATGGGTGATGCCACGGGATTGCGTATCCGGAAGGCTAGAGTCCTATCAGAGCCTGATCTAGCCCATCTGCAAAGTATGCACAGGAGGGGCGGATGGAGTGGTCAACCCTAGCCATTGTTCTATGCCAGCCTCGCCATTGCCATGACTCGGTCTGCTCTATCTTGAGGCCTAGCTAGTCAGTCATCCTCCTTATGAGTCTGAACCAGGGTAGGAGCTCTCATGTTTTATGGTTTATGATTATCATCTTTGCATTGGTATATGTGTGATGCACTACCCTCCGAGGTAGTATTTGTATATGTTTGATGCTAGTTCTGACGTGTTATCGCTTCCGCTGTTATAGGAGCCCATAGGGGAAGGGCGCGCAAGACACCTTCGTGTTCCCTCCCCGCACTAGGAGTCATCTCAGGGTGCGGGGTAGACGAAGGGCCCATGCGGTTGATGAGCCGGATGGGGGATTTCTGCTTAGGGGGTATACTGGTAGGGCGTATATGTTTAGCGAGGGCGTCACAATGGTATCAGAGCGATGTTCTTGGTTGACCAAGAACTAGCACTGACCATAACCATGAAGTAGTCTAACAGGCCTATAGGGGTGTGAAATAAACATTTCCACCATCGAACCGCGAAAATGGGGGAAAAATTTTCTCCTAGGTAGTGGGTCGGGACTTAGGTTAAGTGTTAGACGAAGGTTTGAGTGAGTCAAACGCACCTTCTAGTAAATTTGGAGTGAAAATCATGCATCTGCATCAAATTTCACCTAAAATGGGTCGAAGAACCATGCCAATCGGAGACCCAGGTGAAAAATGGCGCAAATTCATAGATTGCACTTCGAACCATTAGAAAAAAAATTCGAAATTCAAGTATAATATCAATTAATATGGATTTAACATATATATTAATAATTAAATAAGCACTAAATATCTTGTAATTAATAAGGGGGGCTAATAAATAGGGGTAATTATGGTAGGAGAATATTCTCGGGGGACCCTCCTCTTTAAATATCTCGACACCTCATTTTTTCCCTCCAAACTTTCCTCTACCTTCTCTCTCTTGACCAGCCTATCCCCACTGGTTTTCTAGACCGTTAAATATGGCTCGAACCAAGCAAACCTATAGGAAGACTGGGCCTAGGCCTACCCTCTCCATGGCTTGAGGCAGGGCAGGCATGTGAAGAAGATACCGAGCACCTTCGGCCCAAGAAGGGAGAAGAGGAGCTTCCCCTACCGGCGGCGGCAGCGGCGGACGAGTCATTACCACGATGCCGAGAGCAGCCGCCGTCCGGCAGGCACACAAAGAACCGACGATCTCGCCACTGGGGCCACGCATACCGAAGGCGGAGGAGTGGAGGAGGAGCAGTCCAACAGGGTGGATTGCTTTGGCCTTCGCCCCAAAGAAGAAAGGAAAGGAGAAGGTCGCTGAGTGGCCTCAAGAGAGGGCCGCAAGGAGGAAGAGGGAACGCGAGGGAGGAGCTGGCGGGAAGAGCAGAGGACTAAGAGAAGAAATCGCGGTCCCCGCCGAACCGCCGCGGATAGAGGAGCCTCCCCGGAGGAGGAGCAGGTGGAAGGAGAGGAGGAGGAAGAAGAGCAGGGGGCAAGGGGGGACCCAAGACCGCCTTTACCCAGAGGGCCCAAGCCACCTAAGGTGGCAAAGAAGCGTATATGGGCGAAGGGACCTTCGCTTTGAAGGAGGACCGCCTCTACCGGGCCGCCTCAAGGCATACCAAGAATACCTTCTTCGGTGGACCCAGGTATAACGACCGGTAACGACCGGCAAAACATCCGGCCCGAGCAGGTGGAGGGAGGCGGCCGCCCAAGAACCAGCCCAAGCCGCCGCCCGCCCGCGGCCGAGAAGCCGAGTAAGACCCACCATGGGCCTAACTCGGTACACTCCCGTGTCTTCCGGGAGATTAGACACTTTCAACAGTGCACTAATCTCCTTATTAGGAAGGCACCCTTTGAGCGACTCATGCGGGAGGTGATGCAGCAGTTCGTCACCGACTACAGGGTGACGTCGCTCACAACTCGGGTGCTGCAAGTAGCCGCTGAGGCCGAGCTCACCCAGTTGTTTGAGGAAGGCAACCTCTGCGCGATCCACGCGAAGAGGGTGACTCTAATGCCCAAGGATGTACACTTGGCGCGTCGCATCCGCAAGGAATATCCTTGAGGATGCATTTTTGGTTCAAACAAATGTAATTATTAAGTTTCCCCATAAATATAAAACTTTGTTTTGCAATTTAGTAGACAAATCTTCCCAGCATTAGATAAAATAGTACTTGGCGACCCCGAAATCGGGTCACCGCGCCCGACCGCTGCTTGCCATGGCCAGAGGCGTTGTGGCCCTTCGACCGGTTTAAGCGAACCGAATATTATCAATTTAAGGTCTAAATCATGTAAGAAAAAACCCTAGTTAGATTAGAATCGTCCAATTAGTCATCCTAGCAATTTGAATTCCTTAAAATATCTGTGAGCTTAGATTAGACCAAATCGGGTCACCGCGCCGGAACCACTGCGCCGCTGGCCATGAGGCGTTTTGGCGTTTCGACCCGATTCGACCAATTTTCGCCTAATCGACCAATTTTGACCCAACAAACTACCATGTAGCGTTTCTTGCTTTGCTTTGTTTAGAATTGCACTTCATGGTAGCTCATTTGGACACCCAGGGCCATAGATTTGGAGTCTTCCCCATCAAGAACCTTTGTGCACGCGGAACCGAGGCACCCCTAGTCTATAAAAGGGACCCTCATTTGTCATTTTTTTTCCATTAGAGTTGCTCTCGGCCCCTTTGGCGATTTCTTTGGCTTTTGCTCATCTCCATCAGCCATTTTCCATAGCTATTCTGTTCAATGGCCCTCAAGCTTTTGTCGGATGGTATAATGAGACCAATCACATTCGTGATTGTCCCCTGAACAAGTCTTCCATGTTTTTGATTATCTCTTTGATCTCCATGCCACTCGACTAGAACCCCATACTACAGCGACATCATTTGTCAATATGATGCGGAGTCTTACCACAGGAAGTTAGCTTGCCGCCTAGGGGAGGGAAATGGGTTTCTCTAGATTCCCTTGCTCAAGCCATAGGTGGGGATCAGGGGTAAGAGCAAGTTATGGGATAGAACGAGAAACATGCCGGACTACATGACACTGTAAGCATCATAGGCATAGGTACCTCTCAAGCCGAGGCAGACCTTAGCATTGTTCATGCGGTATAGAGGCGGTTAACCAACGGGGGAGCCGTCAATCCAACCCTTGGATTTGGCACCCTCGACACCCGGCGGCCACGGATAAGCATCCGGAGATCGGACCTTAGCATCACGAACACTACGGTTCCACATCGGAAGCACCTACGTTGCAAATCGGCGAGGATTACGAGGAGGAAGAGGAAGAGAACCAAAATTTGGGGAGATGAGGGAGGCAAGAAGGATGGAGAGGCGTATAGCTTCGGCAACAAGAAGTTCTAAGGCGAGATTTTTGAGCCACCAATGGGCATCGCGGGCCTTACCCCGATGTCGTCGATGGCGAGGAATACATATTAAGCCACCGACATTCTCAACCTCCCCTATTGCCAAGAGGAAAACCTCGGGATAGGCGAGCTCCTAGGCCTAATTGCGCGAGGAGCGAGGGGTGGCGACTTCATCGACTACTCCTACCGGGGAGATACCAAAGGGAAGTAGCGGGGCGACACTCCTATCGGGGAAACCATGTCGGACATCGGGCATACCAGCGGATAAAAGGCGGATGTATCGACAGCGGGAACCCATCATTCGGAAGAAGAATTTCAGGAAATCCAAAGCGGATTGTACAAGGGAAGGGGCCCAAAGCGCCCGTGAGACCAGTCGCGCTCCATGAGTACGCAGCGAAGCTTCTAGCGGCATCAATTTGGAGAGTGCAACTACTATGTGGAGAGACCATGAGGATCTTATGGCATTGGACATCTTCGGTGGCATTTGGGAGAAAAGATACGGGCGCCGGGGGAACCAAGGGCAAGTCACTTTCGGGTACTATCTTCGGCCCTTAGCCGAGGGCGGATGATAGTTTTCCATAAAGAATTCAGCCCAAGAGGGGAAGAGTCCGTAGCACTCCTTATAGCACTTTCGGGCTTTGGAATTGCATGCGAGAATAGATGTGAAGGTAGACCATGTTATCCTCTTCAAGAGATCGGTAGCACTTCATGCTCTCGACGCAAGGGGCACCTGGGGATGCGCACTTGTCGATGTAGTAGCGGCAAGCTGCACGAGAACTCCGGCACCACAGGTAGCAAGGGCATTGGAGGGAGGATCGGCCGCTAGAATCCTGAGAATATGGGCAAGGGTGCGAGGATTCAAGAAAATCAAGGACTTTTTCAAGCGACATCGTTGATGGAAGAATTGGGGTCCTAAGTTAATTAAAATACATTGTAACTCCCTTTTAAGTATTATCATGTAGTCATTAAGTGTACCCATATATACTAATTAATGTATTACCATGATTTTGACTTATAAATGAAAATTTCATATGATTTCTTTTGTACCTAACAACAATTAGTTATAAGCAAAAATGATCGTTGCCTAACCTAATAACATGTATTAATGATCAATCCTTGCGAGCAAGGAACTCAAGTGCGGGGATCTCGGGACCCGACACCGACCCGCCAATTGGATCCCAAGGAACTTGTTTGGCAAAGAACAAGAAGATCTTGGCGGGATATGTCACGAGAGGCGATCAATGCAAGGTTGGTGCGGATGAGGAACCCGGATGCAACATCTCATCAATTGGGCAACACCTCTCATGAATGCACAAGAGGATGGTCACCCACCTCCACCTTGTTTTAGGGTGGTGGCCGAAGTCCATCAGCGAGGAAGGGGAGGGCAACCGGGGGGGCGTCGAGGGGATAGAAGAAGGAAGAGGAGAGAACCGGGAGCCCATCATCATCTAGCTCCGGCTCGCCGGATAGTTCCTCCGGTGAGGGCGGCTCTAGCTCAAACCCGGTCGGTCAGACACACCTAAACAAGGAAAAAGAGCAAGAAAAGGCGGTGATTATCGAGAAAAAGGTGGATAGTGCTATGAGCAATGTATGGAAGACAAAGGAAGCTTCGGCCGGTTCTCGGGGAAGGACGGATCGGGCATGGAGGTGAAGCATGGCTTGATGAAATGGAAGAGTTTGGCAACTCATACGGTATGAAAGACAAGGACATAGGAAAAGTTACTTACTGACTAACCTTATTGGACGGCAAGGATGCGGTGGAAGGGATATGCCAAATCCAACAAAATTTGAAGAGGAACAAGCTGCGGGGTTTAAGACCTTGACAAGGCTTTTCGCTTAAACACTATGTGCCAAGGTCTCATACTAGTAAACGAGATCAGCCCGGTTTCTGAGGTTGAATCGGGGTAGCTTATCGGTGGCTAAGTATACAGAAGAATTTATGAGGCTCGGTGAATGTCCACGGAGTCTCGAGAGGCAAGCCGTGGATACTTACATTGAGGGGTTGAACGGCAATATCAAGAGGCTTGTTAGAGCAATCAACCCGAAGTCGATCCTTGAGCCCGAAGATAAAGCTATAAGTTTGGAGGAGGCACCGGCAACTCCAAGAGAAAGCGATCAACCGAGGGTAAGAGTTGAGGCGATGTATCGGGGACAATATCGAGTAAGCAATCAGCGGCTACACCATGGAGTCGGCGGCAAGGTAAAAGTCGAGCAAAGCTTTTTGGGGCCCGTAAACCCCACGGAGCGCATCGGGGGCAGCGCTCTTAAAGCGTTTCCTAGGCGATCTGCCGAAGGAAAAGAGGCGAGGGAATGCATTGAGAAGAAGTTATGCTTGGTGCTTCCGGCCGGAGACGCACGGACACATGATTGTCCATTAAGTCATGCGGTCGGCTTTGGCGAGAACTCTTGGATTGGGACTCCCCAACGAAGCGGGCGAGGGCGATGACCACCAGGAGAACCCGCGACTTCATAGATGGTGAGTGTCACATATGTGCAAACATTGAGTCGGATGAGATAGAGAATCAGTCAAGCTGTCATCGTGGTGATGGGATCATAGATAGTAATCCTTATGTAGTCCTCATAGATACGAGGTAGCTCTCATAATTTTGCATCTCCTAGATTGGCTGCTCTAATGAAGAATAAGGTATTGAAGTCTAAACCAAGGCCGGTAGCTATGGCCATGGCGCCATTCGACACACTAAGGGGAGGAGGATCACCTTTGACATAGACCTTAGTGGGGCTAAGTGCCCGATGGGGGCAGAAGTCATGGATATTGGAAGGTATGATCTTATTGTGGGAATGGAATTCTTGAAGCCGACTAAAGCGATAATTGATTGTGGCCAGGAATGAAGTCACCATGGCGGCACGGGGCCGGCAACAAGTTGATAGTAAAAGGTAAGAAGCTAGAATCCCTATGCGGTGTATTTCTTTGAAGCGACTAAGGAAGAGTATAGAAAGGAATAAGGTGGATTACATCTTGAGGATGGAATCGGTTGAGCGAGCAAGCGGGATGGAAGTGACACAAAGGAAATCAGCTGCGAGGCGGATAGCAAAGGCTTATTTCAGAATTGAGGGATGTATTTCGGATGAAATCCGGCATTTGCCCTATACGAGGGGTGTGGAATGTGAGATCACATTGGCTCAGGATCACGAAGCCTACGGTAAAGCGCCATATAGAATGAGCATTCGAATTGGTGAGCTCAAGAAACAAGCTGCGAGGAATTGCTTTCGAGCTTGGATTTATAAGAGCAAGTGTGTCTCCTTTTGGACACCTATACTCTTTGTCAAGAAGAAAGATGGAAGCTTAAGAATGTGCATAGACTATCTTGACTTAATAAGCGGGCGATAAAGAATAAGTATGCATTACCAAAGGCGGATGACCTAATGGATCAGCTACAAGGAGCAAAGGTATTCTCTAAGATTGATTTAAGATCAGGATACCATCAGATAAGAATAAAGGAAGAGGACATCCATAAAGGCTGCTTTTCGGAAGCAGCGGTATGGTCATTTTGAGTTTCTGATAATGCCCTTTGGATTGTCAAGCGCTCCCATAGCGTTTATCGCCTCATGAGCGATATCTTGAGACTTCTTGGATGAGTTTGTTATTGTCTTCTTGACGACATCTAATCTCTGACAAGTCCCTTGAAGAGCATTGTCGGCATCTCGGGGAAAGTGTTGGAGAAGTTGAGGCGTCATCGGTTGTATGGGAAGCTCTCTAAGTGCCACTTTACCTTGGTAGGGTGGAGTACTTGGGGCATGTAGTAACATCAGGGGAATCTCCACGAGATCCATCTAAGATTGAGGCAATAGTTGATTGGCCAGCTCAAGGAATGTGGCGAAGTAAAGCTTTCGGGTTGGCGGGGATACTCTGAGAAAGTTAAGTGAAGGACTTTGCTAAGTGGGCGTCCCCTGGCCGGACCTCACTAAGGCCAAGAAGATTAAGGATTGGGCTAGCCATTGGTTAGAAAGTCAAACTTCTTTTGAGAAGCTTAAAGAGGCCTTAACAACAGCACGGTGCTTGTTCTCCGGACCAGTAAGGATAAGTTGATAGCAGCGGATGCAAGCAAGATAGCAGGAGGCGGTCTTGATGCAAGAAGGAAGGGTAGTAAGCCCTACGACTCAAAGAAGATGAGCGGCAGAACAGCGCTACCCAACCCATGATCGGGAGCTCCTAGCCATTGTCGGGGCATTGAGGATATGGAGGCATTATTTCTTTGGGAAGGAAGTTTGAGTTAGATCACGATCACGAGCCTTGATTACCTTTTCACCCGACCACTCCTCAACTTAAGGCAAAGAAGGTGGATGGAATTCCTTGAGAATACGCGATTTTGATATTATATATAAGCTGGTAAGCTTAATGTTGTATGAGATGCCCTCTCTAGGAGGCCATTTCAGACAAGGGCGCATTGTAATGCGATTTCCACTCTTTCAGTGAGTTTGGCAAGAAGATTGAGGAGTCCTTGCCAGCCGATGTGGACTTCAAGGAGGTGTGGGAAAGCCTCTCCAAGGAAGCGAGCAGGACAAGGGCGGGAAACCTTCAAGCATTTTAAAAAAGGAAGGCAACTGTTGTACCACAAGCATAAGTTGTGTGTGCAGAATCTTGGGGGTAAGGAAGTTAATTCTTCATGACACACATAACAGCCCAATAGCGGGGCATCTTTGGCTTCATGAAGACCTATTTCAAGATTGAAGTAGTTACCGGCGAGGGAATGAAAAGCGGAGATAGCTGCATATATTCGGGATTACCCGGTTATGTCGGTGAGACCAAAGCGAACAGCTACTTGGATTAGGGTGCCTTAGAGCCATTGGGGTGCCAAATGCAAAGTGGGAGGTCATAAGCATGGATTTCATCACGGGACTCCTAGAACTCTTGAGGCAAGGATGCATTGATGGTTGTCGTAGATAAGTTATCTAAGATGGCACATTTAGGTGCCTTGCAAGGCAACAGAACACCGCATTAGACTTTGCCAAGTTATTTGTAAGGGAGATTTTTAGACTCCATGGCATGCCTCGGGGAGATAATATGGGATAGAGATTCTAAGTTCATGAGTGCCTTTTGGCGGGATCTCTTTAGCACCATCAGACGAAGCTCTCCATGAGCACGGCGTATCATCCTCAAGCAGATGGCGGACGGAAAGGACCAATCGGATCATTGAAGACATGCTTGAAGCTATGTGTGGAACAAGCGGTCAAGTGGGATGAGTACATTCACTTGGTGGAATTAAGCCTAGCGATTGCCAGCGGGAGTCATCTCGGATGTAAGCCTTTCATGGTGAACTACGGCTACCGGTGCTTAACCGGGATACGGCACAATCACGTGTCCAAGGTAGAAGTGTCCCCAGCAGATGTTAGGGGATATGCGGCAACTAGTAGGAAGTAAGGGGTTATTTATTGGCGGCAAAAGTCGTGAGAAGAGTGTAGCCGACAAGCATAGGACCGTAAGGGAGTTTAAGGTGGGAGATCTGGTTTGGTTGAAGATCAAGGTGAAGCAAGCCAAGGCTGCGGTTGGGGGCTGCAAAGCTTGCCCCGGGTGGTGGGCTGGGCCGTTCAAGATTTTTAGAGAGTGGGCTCTCAAGCCTATAAGTTGGATCTCCGGCCCATCTTAAGGTCCCACAAGGTCTTCCACGTAAGTTTATTAAAAGGCACAATCCTAACCACGAGGAGGTTTTGGATACTCCAACCTTGTTGGAAATGGCGGAGGAGCAAGTAGAAATAGTGCACGAGTTACTTCTTGATAAGTCATTCAAGAAGACTAGGAGGTCTCAGTTCCTCCAATACACGGTTAAGTGGAAGCACTTACAGGTGGAAGATCGGCGTGGGTATTGAAGCGGGATTTGGAGAAGCAATACCGAGTTTATGAAGGAGTTTGATGGGTGAGTCGTCTCAGGCTTGAGTGACCCGACTTACCCGGTGGTTAGCTAGTATGTTGTAGTTAGCTTTGAGCACTGGCGCATGCATTCTAGTTAGGAGGGTGCATGTGCGGAACCTTGGATCGTGTGGGCGATGATGGGATCGCCTTTAGGGCATTCTCTAGGCCACGCGCACCAATAGTGCGTATGACCATTAGGGTCATGTGAGTGAGAATGAGGCATAGTGGGCGATGATGGGACATCGATCGGATGATCTCTATGCCCGCGATGCGGGATCACGCACACCTGGCCGTAGGAGGGTCATGGTGAAGCTTAAGTGATCATCTTGGCGATGATGGGATCGTGAGGCGTTCCCTAGCTTTGAAACCCTCGGGGCATGATGCCTTTGGGGTGTACTTTCGATCGGGGGATGCGTGTACAAGGTAGCACTTCGATCATGGGCAATGATGGGAACATCTTAAATGATCCTAAGCTCAAATCCGAAAGGGCCATGATCTTGGGCAAGGTAGTAGGACAACCTTGAGCGATGGTTCGGCTCTCAAGGAGGTAAGAGGGGTGGTCCCCTAAAACCACAAATTATTAACTAAACTAGCGTAATGTGCTCCTTTTGCGGGGCAAGTAGAAGGAGGACTTCAGCGAGGCGTTACGAGAAGATAGGGGGAGCCATAATTAGATTATGAACCCTAATAACTCTTATAATAGTAGTTTGAATTATTATAAGAAATAGCGGTGTTAAGGCTATATAATTTTGTATAAGTACAAATATAGCCTAAAATTTTGACTTGAACTAATAAAACTTGATTGCTAAGCTAAATTAAAGGTTATGACATGTGTTTTGTTGCAGGTATAAGGTAGGTTCGTCACCTTAGCGCAATCTTTGAGGACGACATTGTCCTAAGGGGGAGAATGTGACAGTCGAGGGGGAATATATCGCTATAAATCGTATATTCTGGGCCGTCACTATACAAGTCTATCATTCATAGCCTTGTATACCATAGGGGTGGCACTAGGGGCATGGCCAAGTTATTCTCATAACTTAGCCAACCATAGGTTAAGCCATTATCCATGTGGCCTTAACCTATTGGGGACACCGCCACCACGAGGACTCACCCGATTGGTGCCCGTGGCATCCTAGGTGGACCCTAACTTATATAGGCATAAACCTAACCCTAGACCTCTTTCCGGCCCTAGCACCCGGAGACTCACCTACTTGTTGAAACCCCGTTTTGAACATGGGTCGATTAATGGCATAGGCTGGTGCAGCTGGCTGGCTGCGGGGTGGACCCGATTCTTGGAGGAGGATCGGCTGACTTGTGAGTCGGGCGACTATGGGAGGCGCCGTAGGGATGCGGAGGGAGAGCATCGGGGGGCAGGTATGTAGGGATAGTAGTTGTGATAGCTTATACGGAATTAGCATTCGGATATGCTAGTATCTTGTATCTAGAGTAGAGCCATCCTAGAGCCCATATTCAACATCTTGAACCCTAATCAAGGAACCCTAACTATTAGTTAGATTTGTATGATTAGGTTAAGATGTTCTTCTTATGATTATTCTCATGATGTGATGATTATATGTTGATGGTTGATCATGTTTGCTCCTCTTGTATTGGGAAGGGGGTAGAGACCTAGGGCCATATGTAGTATGTTCCTAGAGTAGATCCCTTAGTTCCTATTAGTTGCGGCTTTGTGCATAGGAGCCCACCCAGGGCTATGGAGGCTATGATATGACTCAGCACCGGATAGCTTGGGGCTAGAGGCAAAGTGGAGGGAGGATCCCTGCCGAGTGGGGGCCGAGGGGGATCCCATAGTGGGCTAGGCCTATGGTGGTCACTTAGTGTGTGGGCGAGCATGGGTCCGACACCTCTGGGCAATGGTGTTGCCACGCCTCTCGAGAAGCTGCAAGGGAAGGCTTGGCTCTCGTTTTTTGGGGGTTCGGTCAGTGCGGATCGTGCGTCGCCCGCGATTCTCTAGCCGCCCGCGGCACCTCTAGACCACAGGAAGGGAGATGCAACCCTTCTGCCTCATCCCGGACGGGGAGATGCAACTGGGCGATCCGCGATGGGTGATGCCCGCGGGATTGCGTATCAGGAAGGCTAGAGTCCTATCGAGCCTGATCTAGCCCATGCAACCAATGTATGCGGGGGGAGGCGGATGGAGTGGTCAACCCTAGCCATTGTTCTATGCCGGCCTCGCCATTGCCATGACTCGGTGCGCTCTATCTTGAGGCCTAGCTAGTCGGTCATCCTCCTTATGAGTGCGAACGGGGTAGGAGCTCTCATGTTTTATGGTTTATGATTATCATCTTTGCATTGGTATATGTGTGATGCACTACCCTCAGAGGTAGTATTTGTATATGTTTGATGCTGGATTCGGCGTGTTATAAGCTTCATTTGTTATAGGAGCCCATAGGGGAAGGCGCAAGACACCTTCGTGTTCCCTCCCGCACTAGGAGTCATCTCGAGAGTGCGGGGGTAGGCGAAAGAACCCATCGCGGTTGATGGCGGATGGGGGATTTCCTGCGTATTATCTGACGAGGGCCCGTATGTTTGGAGGGGGGGCGTCAGCCGAATCTTCATCGATGAGGAGGGGCTTCGGACCCGGGCGACCAGGCGGAGGTCATAAGCGAAAAAGGCGCGCCGGACATTATCGCGCAAATCCTCAAAAAATCGCCCGAGGAAGAAAGGAGAGCAAGGAGCGGGGAGCGAGGGGGCGGCCGGCGGTCGAAGAACAACTTGAAGCTTGGGCCCGTCTGCGGAAGCGGAGGAGAGGAAGAAGCGGGGGCACCGAAAGCTTACTCTTCTTGAAGAAGAAGACCTCGCGGCATTCATCGGCAAGTATGAAGCTAAGGGCGCCCGTAGAGAAGGAGGACAAAGAGGCGGCAAGATGAACCAACCTCGGCCGGCGTGGCGAAGAAGAAGAAGCTCAAAAGGCATTAAAGGCGGGCACCGAAGGGTTATGAAGGTTGGTAGCGGGGAATGGGTCCGATCATCAAAGAGCGTCGGGCGACCAGACCCGCCGGCCAGGCGATTGACGAGGACTTCGTCCCTAAACGAGGGGCAAGCTCTTGAAATCGGTCCCGCGGAGAAGGAGGTGCGGGGTGGTGGTTTGATGGCGGCGGCACGGAGAAGCGAAGCCCCACCTTTCCCGGCGTGGGATAGGGTTAAAAGCCCCGCGGCCACAGCGGGAGGCATCGTGATAGACCCCGTCAAGGTCTATCGAGAAAGAGGATCAAAGAACATAGCGCCTACATGGCGAAGTGGGAGGCATACAAGCGCCTATTATCGGGGAGCACGGGGTGAGAGCGATTGGCCCGGACCCGACAAGAAGCGGACCACGAAGCGCGCCACCAAAGCCCAAACCTCCGGCACGGGGAAAGCGGACCAGCGGGGAAGAAGTTGGAGAACGAGCTCTCGAAATCACGGCACTTCGAGGATTCACGGACTCTTGATCCCAGGGCACCGTTTCAGCAGTCAGAAGTCATGCGAGAGTACAACACGGACATGCGGGTGACCCGATGAGATGTTCTTTGTGCCTCAGGAGGCGGGGGCGAAAATAGTGCAGCATTTTGAAGATTCAGCGGCCTGCCGCGATTACCTTGAAGAGGTCACGCTCATGAGGCAGGATATGCATCTTGCTAGGCACATCAAAGGAGAGCGCCCTTGAACTCTTTTGTAAATAATGAAATTTTTTGTTAATATAAAGAACTTTTGTGTAAATAAGGTGTCCAATCTTGTCTAATCAGGTTAAGATATTGAATTCTAGCTTTTGTTTTGGTCAAATTGGAGTTTTTGAGCAAAATTGAGACGATGTCTCACACGTCGCGCCAGGACAGAAAATGACGAAAATGAGAATCTCATTTTAGGGCTTGGCATAGCGTGTGAGACCATACTAAGGGTCAATTACGCGCCTGTCGGCGAGTTGAGTAGAATTACTCCCTCGGACTATCAAATTGATTAAGTTTAGCCCATTTAGAGCCCATGTCTCTCACCGCGTCACGCCCGAGGCGGAAAATGAACTTTTCATTATCGGTCTGGGCGCAACGTGTGAGACCTCGCACCATTTTCTTCACCAAATGATCTCCAGTTTGCTGCAATAGGTCCATTAGTTGTTCTTAGCATGCTTAAGACCTAAAAGTAGTCTTCAAACTCTCAATTGCACCTTTTAATAGATCAGAACCGCCCAATTCGGTAAATTCTAGGTCATCCAAAATTAGGGTTTTCCCCTTTTCTATAAATAGGTCCTCCATTTCTCATTTAGCACCACCGCAAGTTTGCTCTCACTTTGCTTAGGCAATCTTCCAGCTCCACGAAACTACGCATCCGTTTGATACTCTCTTCTTCAGCTAGATCAATGGCCCTTAGCGACTTGAGGCGATGAGTGCAGCGCCGGATGCCCATCTTGGCGGCGGATGTCAACGACATCTTCCGAGTCTTTGGGAAGGAAATAGATGTGCAAGCCACTCTGAATGCAACCCCAGTATATAGACAAGTCTTAGCAGAGTTTCAAGCTAGGGTAGGACCCTCCCTCATCCAGCTCCCCCCTTGCATAGGCTATTTTGTTCCCCGCCCATCCCTTCAAGCAGCCTTGGGTGATGTCCCCAACATCGCCAAGTACTTAACTAACAAGGCGCAGAGGCTGCCAGCCTACATGGTCCTGACAGCTAACAGGACCAAATATTTCTCCTACACTGCTGCTACCGTGCCGAGAACCCAATGGGGGCAACCTCTATCCCTCTGATGGAGGTGGACCCCATAGCGATCAAAGCAGAAGAAGCGGATGCTTTTGCGATACCGGCAAGAGCAAGAAGGAAGAGAAGAGGAAGAAGAGAGTCGGACGGCGAAGAGTACAGAGTTAGACTTCGGAGGAGGAGCGGCGACAAAGCGAGCGAGGCTGATCAACCCGGCGAGCCAGTGAGACCATCGAGTTGCTCCACCACTTGGGCTGGGCATCACAAGCCTAGCCCCTATCATCATCGGCGGAGAGGAGTATCTACTCCTCGGTGACATCGAGAACCTCGAGAATGCGGGGAGAGGGAGCTCGATTGGATGAAGCTGCTCCCACCAAGCTGCCCGGGACCGACATGGGCGACTTCATCGTGGGAGTCTCGAACTTCCAGCTTCAAGTCGGGGAAGCCGACACCTGGGAGGCGACTTCCGACATCGGGCCCTACGGCAACATCGGGCAAATGATGGAAGCGAGAGGCTATAGCGGAGGAGGAGTTCCCGCGCCATTCGAGGCGGATGGGGATCGGAGGCAAGACCCGAGCATCTTAATGCCGGGCCTTCAACACCACCACCCGGCAAGAGGGCGGAATCGACCTCGGGCGGTCGACTCCCAATCGAAGATTACCGGGGAGCTCACCGAGATAGAGGTCGGCGAATATGCTGGCGGGATAGAGCGGGGAGGCCAAACAAGTGGGGAATCATCCTGACGCTGGCTTGCAATTTGAGGTACTACACTTCTTTGCTAGACGGGAGAATAGCGGTGGTACACCGCAAATTCAGCCCCAAGGGTGAGGAAGGAGTGTTCATGCTGATTGCACTCTCAGGCTTCGGCAGGCATGCTCGAGTAGCGGCGAACGTCGACTATGCTGTCCTAGTCAAGAGAGCAATAGCACTCGACCTCTTTGACTTCGCCATACCCCATCGACGGCAGGCGAGATTGGCAGTGGCCGCGGCCTGCACATCCGACCGCAGGGTGGAAGAGTTGGCGAGAGCTTTGCAGGGCGGCTCATCAGCAAACATCCTCAGGAACTTGGGACAGTCGGTAGGAACGGCCCAAGTTAAGAAGTTCCTTGAGGACAACCCGTCTTACCGGCGATTTCAAGACTAGTTAGACTCTTGATCCCGGAGACTTTTGTACTATATAATATATGAATATAATTTCTTTTGCACTTTAAATGTTTTGTTGATGTGTTTTGTTTTGCCCCACAACTATACCAACAAACATAAACAATGCAAGAGAACAAGTAAAACCAACCATGTAGCCATGAATTACTTGTGTATGCAGCTAGAGGCCTAGGCTCAGGGGAACAACAGCGCCAAGACCTTAGGGAAGAGCAGAGTCCGCCCAAGCTACCTCCGGCAAGGAACCTGTTTGAGGAGTTTAGACCCATAACCCCAGAAGAGGAAATATCCCAGATGAGGACGGACCTTGAGCAGATAAAGGCTTTGCTAGCCTTCAAGCGAGGGAAGCCCGGGTTCGGTGGGCAGCAGCTCAACTGCCCAAGCATCGGCTTCGGAAAAGGAAGGAACAAGAAGAGGGCAAGAGAAGGAGGTCCCCGGCTCGGACTCCTCAGAAGCTCAAACTCGGACTCGGACTCAGACTCAGGGGAAGAAGAAGAAGAAGCAGGCCGGGACCGAGCGGATGGAAGGCAAAGGAACCTTTGCGGATGGAGAGAAACACGGATGGGCGACAAAGGGACACAAGAGTCTCGACTACCCGAGGAAGAAGGTAGACTCTGCTTTGGGGAAATGTTTGGAAAGCGGGGAAGCTCGAGCAATTCTGAGGCGAGAAGCAGTCGAGGAATGGAGGCGAGGAAGCTTGGCTTGATGAGATAGTGAATATGGCAGCGCTTATGATAATGAAGATAAGGATAAAGGCCGGTGGCAACAGCCAACCTGAAAGGAGCTTGCGCATTTGGTGGAAGGGGGTATGCAAAAGGCCCATGGCTTGGCGGGGATGCTTGCGGAGGTTCAAGTTTGCTAAAGCCTTCAAAGCGCCACTCGTCCCAAGAGCACAAGTCCGGCATGATCACGGCAGTTCTATAGGTTGCGGCAAAGGAAACAAATCAGTCGAGAAATATGAGAGGAATTCATGAGGCTAAGGCTGTATGTACCAAAAGTTGGGTGAAAAGCATGCGGTGGAAAGCTATATTGAGGGCTGAATGGGGGAGATCCGCAAGCTTGTGAGGGCAATAAACCTAAAGACGATGCTCGGAAGCGAGTCCAAGGCTATAAGCTTGCAAGGGGACGGGACCCCGAGAATAGCGGGCAGAGGCGGCGCGGTACTTCGGGATAAAGGCAAGGCAAGCGAGGGAGTTATAGCTCTAGGGCAGCGGTCCGAGGCCCGGCTAGAGCCCCATATAGTAACAAACGGGGAGCGCCACGAAGAAGCGGTGTCCTTCAAAGACAAGCGGGGAGGGTCAAACTACTCCAAAGCGGTGCAATCCTTTTCTGAGGCTATGCCCAAGGAGAAGCGGGAGTGTATAAGCGGCTTTGCTTGAGGTGCTTCCAGCCGGGCCATAGAACGTGGAACTGCCCCTACGTCATGAGTGCGGGCTAAGCGGAGTTGGGGATTGGGACATCTGTCTGCGGCGGCGGCGGTGAAGAAGCCAGCGACTACATTCAGGGTGAGTGTCATATCTTTGCCGCAATAGATACGGAGCAAGCAGAAAGTCAGTATAAGGTAATTTCCACAGTAGGGAAGGTCAAGGCCAAGTCTTTCATAGTCCTGATAGACTCAAGGAGTAGCCATAATTTTGCCTCCCCAGGGATGGTAGAAATGTTGAAGTTGAAACCGCTGAAGTCGAAACCGCTGAAGTCGAAGCCGAGGCCCATTGTTTTAGCAAGTGGAGCAGTAAGGCAGACAGCAGGTAAGAGGATCAACTTCGACATCGATTTACCAGGGATTAACATCCAGATGGGGGCAGAAGTAATGGGCATTGGCAAGTATGACTTGATCATAGGAATGGAGTACCTTGGACCAGCAGGGGCCATCATTGATTGTAACAAGCGGAAGGTGACCTTCCCAACGCCCGACGGCAAGATCATTGAGATCACAGGTAAAGAAGTTGTTCCCATCATGCAGTGTATGTCTTCTAAACGGCTGTTCAAGTGCATCAAGAGCAAGCAGGTAGCATACATCTTCAAGCTTGAGATCGAAGAGCCGGAATCCGAAGAAAGCAAGGAAGACAAGGTGCTCAGCAAGTTGCCGAAGCAAATAGCTAACTTGATCACGGAATTTCATGATCTCTTACCGGATGAGATCGAGCACCTTCCTCCCTACGGGAGTCGGTGTGTGAATAGCACTTTCGAAGCAGGAGCGAAGCCGACAAGTAAGGCTCCATACGAGAATGGCAGCCCGAGGGTTGTTGTGAGACTAAAAAGCAATTGCGAGGAGTTGCTCGACCTAGGCTTCATTAGACCTAGCGTCTCGCCATTTGGGCGCCCATTCTTTTTGTCAAGAAGAAGGATGGCGGTTTGAGGATGTGCGTAGACTATAGGCGGTTGAACAAGCACACCATCAAAACAAGTATCGCTTCCCGGATCGGATGACTTGATGGATCAGCTTCAAGGAGCAAAAGTCTTCTCAAAATGTCGACTTAAAGGTCAGGCTATCATCAGATCGGATAAAGGAAGAAGATATTCATAAAACCACTTTCGGAGCAGCGGTATGGGCATTATGAGTTCCGCGGTAATGCCTTTAAACTATCGAGCATGACTTAGCGTTCATGAGGCTCATGAGCGACATCTTCGAGGAGTTCTTAGACACCTTTGTGATTGTGTTCTTTGATGACATTTTGGTGTATAGCAGATCCCTTGGAAACGCATTACAACACTTAAGGAGAGTCTTTGGAAAAGTTGAAGAGGCACGGTTATGCGCCAAGTTGTCGAAGTGCCGCCGCCTTAGCGGAGAAAGGTGGAATATCTTGGGCATGTGATCTCGTGAAGGAATTTCGGCGGATCTGCAAAGATTGAAGCCGTCATTGATGGCCCGGCACACGAAGAATGTGCATGAGGTCGAAGTTTTTTCGGCCTAGCGGTACTGAGGAAGTTCGTGAAGAACTTTGCTAAGATAGCGGCCCGCTAGCTATGGGCGTGGCGAGTAGGAAAAAGTGAAAAGGCTGGGTAGATTATTGGCACAAAAGCCCAAAAGGGGTTTGAATTGTTGAAGAAAGCTTTAACGGCCGCCCCGTCTTAACCTGCCGGATCGAGAAAGATAAGCTTGTAGCCACGGATCACGAGTAAGATAGCTACAGTGCGGTGCTCATGCAAGAAGGCGTGTGGTAGCGTCGACTCGGGAAGATGAGCAGCCTTGGCAGCTACCCGCATGATCAGGGGGCTGCTTGGCGGTTGTCGGGGCATTAAGAATTTGGAGGCATTACCTTTTGGGACGGAAGTTCCAATTGGATCTGAATCATCGAGCCTCGGTATGTATTTCGCAACCCACACCTCAACACGAGGAGGAGAAGGTGGATGGAGTTCCTTGAAGAGTATGACTTTGATATAGTCTACAAGCCAGGGAAGCTCAATGTGGTAGTGGATGCGCTTTCAAGGCATCCCCTGACAACTAGAGTGCACTGCAATGCAATATCGGCGGCTCTCGGCGACTTTGGTAAGAAGATTGAAGAGTCCTTGCCAACGGATGTGGATTTCAAGGAAGTATGGCAAGCCTCTCGAGGGAGGCTAGAACAGATAAAGAGCGGGAGACCTTCAAGCATTATAAGAAGGAAGGCAACTTGTTATACCATAAGAACAAGTTGTGTGTGCCAGAATCATCAGGTGTAAGGAAATTGATCCTCCATGACACGCTATGATCCAATAGCTGGCCACCGCGGGATTCATGAAAACATATTTCAAAGTCTTGCTTGGCGGCTATTATTGGTAGGGAATGAAGAAGCGGTAGCTTCGCTACATCAAGGAATGTCGACTATGTCTAATGAAAGCGGGCGAACAACCCGAATTCGGGGGGCATTAGAGCCATTAGCGGTGCCAAATGCTAAGTGGGAAGTAATCAGCATGGATTTTATAACAGGGCTTCCAAGGACAGTAAGAGGGAAGGATGCCTTGATGGTAGTGGTCGACAAGTTGTCGAAGATGGCACATTTTGTGCCTTGCGGGACCGAGATCTGACTATGGATCTGTGAAGCTCTTCACCAAAAAGAGATCTTGAGGAGGCTTCATGGCATGCCAGGGAGATTATCTCCGCCGGGGACCGAAGTTTATGAGTGCCTTTTGGCAAGACCTCTTTGCGACCATTCAGGGCGAAGCTATCCATGAGCCGCGGCGTATCATCCTCAGACGGATGGCCAAAGCGGGGCGGACCAACGAGGATTTTGGAGGACATGCTCTGAAACTATATGCGGAATAAGCAAGGTATGTGGGAAGAATTTATTCACTTGGTGGAGTTTGCATACAATAGCACCAGCGAGGGAATCATCCCAAAATATGCGTTTATGATCAATTCACGACTATCAATGCCTAACTCCGGACACTTGGCATAATCCGTGTCAAAAGTAGAAGTTTAGCGGCCGGATGTTGGCGATATCACGGCGGTGGTGGAAAAGTTCGAGGATATCTTCTAGCGGCAAAGGCGAGTCGAGAAAAGCATCGTAAACAAGCATCGAGCGGTCGAGGAGAGTTGAAGTTGGCGACAGCGTGTGGCTCAAGATCAAAGTGAAGCGGTGAAGCTCGCGCCGGAAATTGTAAAGCTTTGGGCTGGACCTTTCAAAATAGTCGGAGAGTAGGTAACCAATCCTACAAGCTAGAATTGCCGGCACACCTAAAGATTTATAAGGTCTTCCCGTGAGTTTGTTGAAGAAGCACACTCCAAATCCGGGCGAAGTCTTGGACACTCAACGTTGTTGGAAATGGCCGGAGAGCGGTTTGGAAATAGTTCGAATTAATTCTTGACAAAGCTTTCAAGAAAACAAAGGAGATCGAGTTTCTCGATATTTGGTCAAGTGGAAACACTTGCCCGGTGGAAAACAGTGGCGTGGGTACTTAAGAAAGATCTAGTAAAAAGTACCCACAATTCATGGAGCAATGGGGCCGGCAAGGTCATCTACGAAGAAATCGGCTCGGGCATGTCGATTTGTGTAGATTAATTCTATGTGTAGTTAAGATTAATCTCGCATGCAACCTATGCTAGGTATGGGTCGCATGCGTTGTTACCAATGATGAGACCACTGCGGTGATCTCTAGGGCGTGGTGTAATGTCGATGTAGGCATGACCGCGTTTCCGCTTGGATGCACCTCTAGCCCCATATATGCTTTGATAGGAGGAATGGGGCCTTCCGCCCACATACGGGAAGGACCTATCCTCCTATTTGGGCAACTAGGGTGTAGGCATGAGAGGCATATAGGCATATAGGCGCTGTCTCCTCGACCATTATGGAAGATTCATCCTCTTCCCTCCCAGGAGATTAGCCATGCATCCATGTAGATAGGTGGGGTGGTCACCATATAACCAAAATTTTATTAATAATTAAATGGTACTAGCGTGGTGTCGAGCACTTGAGGCCAATAGGCTCACGGAGGGCAAGGAGGTCGAGCTACGAAGACTTGCAACACAAATTTTGTTGGAATGTGTTGCAAGGAATGAAGAGTACCTCGAACATTAACTTATAGTTTTAATAAACTAAATTGTCATGTTAAGTGAATTATTGAATTATTGAATTTTGTTTAAGGATATTACGAATTGATAAGTTATTTCATAAGATAATGGCGTAATGATGTTCTAAATATATTACCTTAAGGTAATCTTAATAAATGTGTAAGTATTATAATAGTGTATCGTATGCATCAGGTTGATTGCAGGTTAGGAAGACCCCAAGGTGGGGAGGCCCACGATGCTGCGGACAACATCATTTCAAGGTGGGGAGAATGTGACGTTCCGGCCTACGATTATCACGGTCCCGGGGCGTATCTTATCTTTGTCGAAATCAGCGTACCCGCCACCCGTGGCGTGTCTGCCCGGCGTGTAGCGGTGGGTAGCCCCTAGGGGGCAACTTGTAGGGAGTGTGCATTTATTAATGTGCACATTTAACCATGTGCACATTTATCTAGGTGCACATTTTCCCATGTGGACACTTTATGCCAAGTGGGCCATACCCAAGTGTGCAATTAATGTGCACATTTACCAATATGCACATTAATGTGGGCACACCTTTCCATGTGGGCACATTTTGCCACCTAGCCAAAAGGGGATAATTGGAAACCCTAGCCAACCCCATGTCTATTTAGGAGGGGAAACCCTAACTTGCCCATTTTTCGTTTCTAGGGTTTTAGAGCTCTGTTTTGGCTACCCCAGGAGCCAAAACCGCCTCCCAGACTACAATGCGAAAGCTGCATCATTAGTTTTCCTTGATTCGAGCATTTCAGCAGGATGGTCGAACTCAAGTCAGGAGGAGGAACTCAAGGATCAGGTATTTAGGCAATTTAATAGCTTAAACCATCTTTTAGTCATTGAATCAGTAGGGTTAGCCTATTAAATTGCCCATAGCAGCCCTCTAGATCTCTAGATAGCAGATTCTAACTAAAGAACCTAACTCTATGATATAGATTAGATCTTGTTCTTTAGTTCTTCTGTGATGTATATGGATGATGTATCTCTTTGAACTCCTTGTATTGGGAAGGGGGGTAGAGACCTAAAGCTTGGTAGTAGATGCTCCTAAATTAGCCTCTCTAGCACCATATAGATTCGGCCTGTGTACAAGAACCACACGTGGTTGTGGGTGAAGGGGCCAGACTGGCTAAGAAGGAGGTTCGTGTTCTGACTCTCGAACGATCCCTCTGGTGTGCAAGGTCTACCGGGGATCATTGTGACTAGGTCCAATGGCTTGCCACTGAGTGCGGGCAAGACATGGGCTCGACACCCATGAAGTGGTGTTTATGACTTTCCAGTGGGTTCAGTCGAATAAGGGCAGTGGCCCTCTAGTCACCTTGAGTCATCATGTAGATCTCTGGAGGGACTGATCCCTACCTGCCCCATCGGACCTGGGGAGATGTAACCAAGGAATAGCCCCTTTGGCTATGCATCCGGCGGCTACAGTCAGGTCCCAACACTTTTCAACCTACTCTGCAAAGTGTGCACAGGAGGGGCGGATGGAGTGGACTACCCATTGCCATGTTCTTATGCAAGCCAAATCCATTGCCATGAATTCTGTCTGCAATGAACTCTGGAGACCCAAGCTTGTCTGTCCATCCCTGTGTCTGAGCCTTGGGTAGGATTTCCCATATGCATTGTGCTGATTATTGTCTGTTGCAGATGTGATGTACCACCCTAGAGGTGGATATATGTGTTGCTCTTATATACTGACATGTATGTTTTACGCTTCATGACTAGGTAGGCCACGGGGAGGCAGGGGTAAAATGACCCCTTCACTCTTCCCCTTTGGAACCCGCCCGCGGTTTTGCGGTGTCATGTGGAGGGCCCCGTATCGGCATGGAGCTGGTATGGGGGAAGAACTCCTGTTTGTATACGGTGTGTGCACCGTATGCGAGTAGGAGACGTCACACAAGGCCCCCGTCCTGTTTTGCGGAAGCCTCCACGGCCGCCTCAACAACAGCGACCTCAGCAGGCCGCCTCTACATCCAATCCTATGGACCAACAAGCTCAAGAAGAGATTTATCAAGCTCTCAACCCTCCTGTCCAGCAGTCCAATTGGGTTGGTCTCGTCTCCCGTCACACAAGGGCTTCACGCCCGTTGACCATCATTCCTCATGAGACACAACCTGCTTTTGCAGTTGACACCATTCCACATGACGACGACAAAAAAGTTCACTTCGCGCCTAATCTTGACAAACTCATGCCTCACGTCATGCCTAAGGTGAGACAAAGCATTGCGAAACTTATGCGGTGCCGAGGGTCACCTGGCGGCCAATGTTCACCCCACTACCGGGCTCGGCCGGCGTCAAGCGGCGCCGTCATCCTCCACCAGTGCACGCTCTCAGCCATATCCCAATATTGCTGCTGAGGTCGAGCTTCTCAAAGAAGTCTCTGCTTCTTTACCTCAGACACCTGCTCCATTGGATCCTGCGGACCCCTTTTCTCATGTCCCCTTGGAACTTCAGGAAGAACTTGCCAAGATCAAGATTCCTTTGAGCCTGGCCACCATTTTGAAACTCTGTCCGGCTCTCAAAGATCAGTTACCTCTTCCCCGCGGTTACGGTTGGTATTTGTTGCAACTTCAACACCCGCGGTGCCGCCCACGGTGGGCAATCAACAAGTAAATCATGTCAAATTGATGGTGGTAGTCTTTGTCAATCTTATTACTGATAAGCTCCGAAAACAATTGGGCATCAAACAATTATACCATGCCCCTTATGACATCAAGTTGGCAAATGGCCATATCACGCATCCTCAAGGCGTCACTCCTCTTCTCCATATCAGCATTGGTGATCTCAAATTCCCTTTGGAATTTGGTGTTTGGAAAGCTGGCGAAGATCCTGGTGATTATGAAATGTTGGTTGGACGACCTTTTCTCCGCCAGGCTAAGAGTATTCATTACTGGGTCACGGACCAACTTGTTATCACCGATGGCCATCTCAATGCCACAATGGATCTGGAAACTGGCCAATTGATCTCTGTCGAGAATGCTGAGTCTTCCATCTCCGACACTGACTCTGAAGAAGCACAAAATATTTATCAGGTTCAGGCTCCTCCAGCGGGTCTACCTCTCTCGTCTTACCCTATGCTGATCCTTGGGGTGACATGACGCTCGATCAGGACCAGGCTGTGGCGACTCTTTTGGACCCTTACCTGGCTTCCTGCAATCGCATTCAACGTCTTGATCATTTTTCTGACCCACTTTCTTCTCCAGAGACAGTTGATGTTCATGCCGTCATGAAGCAACCCTTGCTTGATGGCGGCTTCGTGACCTCTCTTCTTCACCACGCCAAAATCTTTGCTCCTCCGTCATGCTTCAGCCCCCTGCTCATCACGTTCAGGACACGGAGGTTGTTCCTCATATTCAAACTCCAGAAGTGGAAATTGTGGACATTGGTAACAATCAACCAGTCCGCTTAGCTGCTCACCTTCCGTCTACCTATAAAACCTTTGTGTGTTTTGTTCAAGAAATTCAAACACATTTTTGCTTGGAGCTACAAAGACCTTGAGGGTATCAAAAAGAATTGGGGAACTCACCATTTCCTACCAAACTGATGCCGCCCAATCTAGCAGCGGCGATGCAGGCTCAACCCAAATTACCGTGACCACGTCAAGGCTGAAATTGACAAACTCTTGGCTGCTAGCCTAATTTATGAGGTCAAACATTCTGAATGGGTGAGCCCCATCGTCATTGCTCTCAAAAACAATGGTAAGATCCGCGTTTGCGTGGACTACCGGAAACTCAATCAAGCCACGGAGCGTGATCACTTTCCGCTTCCCTTCATCGACCAGGTTCTTGAAGAGGTGGCTGGTCATGAGATGTACTCTTTCATGGATGGTTTTTCTGGGTACAATCAAATATCTATCAAGCAAAAAGATCAACTCAAAACTACCTTCACCACCCCGTGGGGCACTTTTGCCTACAAGGTGGTCCCTTTTGGTTTGTCAAACTCTCCTTCAACTTTTCAGCGTATCATGCTTTCAGTCTTTCAAGACTTTATGAAGGATAAACCTTTTCTTCAAATCTTTCAAGATGATTTTTGCGCCTACAGCTCCATGGATGACCACTTGGACAAATTGGAGCTTGTTTTTCAAAAATGTGATGAATCTGGCATTAGTCTCAACCCTGAGAAGTGCACTTTCTGTGTCACCTCCGGTGTTTTGTTGGGTCATGTGGTCAGTAAAGAAGGCATCACCACAGATCCTGCCAAAATCAGTTGTGTACTGAAAGCTCAAGCACCGTCTAATATCAAAGAGACCGCGCTCTTTCTGGGTAAGGTTAATTACTATTCCACCTTCATTCACGGACTTGCGGCTATCGCTGATCCCATTCATAAACTCACGGGTGATGAATCCACTTGGGCTTGGAATCCCCAAGCGGAAGCGGCTTTTCAGAAGTTGAAGCTCTTACTTACTCAGGCCCCGGCACTTGTTCCTCCTCAATGGGACAAGCCCTTCCACGTTCATGTTGATGTCTACTCTGCTTTTTTTGCCATTGGTCTTTGTCCTTTCTCAAGCTTATGATGAAACCGCGGATAAACCCATCCGATATGCGGTAGGAAACTCAATCTGGCGCAACTATTACGCCCGCAGGCGGGAAGCCTTGGGTTTAGTTTTACGTGTCCAGCGCTTCCGTCATTATTTGTTGGGTAGCGGATCAAGTTCTTTGTTGATCATCAAGCTCTTCTTTATTTGATCAACAAAGCCGCATACCAGGGGACGCATTGCTTTCGTTGGGTCCTTCTTCTACAAAAATTCGCTCCCTTTGAAATTGTTCATAAAGGCGGACAAGTCTCATGTGGTGCGATTATCTTTCCGCATCCACCCGGATGATCCCTCCATGGGTGTTTACGGCCTTTCGGGCGGCTCAATTATTCACGGTCACGATACCCGCCCCATTGGTTTCACAACTTTCGGCAATATCTTCTCTTTGGTGCTCTTCCTCAAGAAGATCGGCGCTCTCTCCCAACAAGCTTGGCTCCCCATCGCGTCAATTTCTCAGAAGTCCGTGACTACACTATGGTTGCTCAGCCCTTTGTACAAGCGGTAAAGACATGGTCCTCGTCGTTGTGTCCTCCCTCATGAGGTGCCGATATTGTTCGACAAGCCCACGATGGGCTTGGTGGTGAAGTCATTTTAGTGGTGGCGCCGCGGCGCGCCAAAATTCTTTTGGCGGGATACCACGGCCCCGCTCTTCAAAGATGCCCCGCTTATGCTCGCACATGTGGCGTCTGGCGTGTGGGGAAAACCCGGACTCGTGGCGGCTCTTCCGTTGGCGGTCGCCGCATCCCATCCCTTCACCAAATGGGGAATGGATTTTGTGGGGCCCATGGATACCGGCGGCACACCCGTGCCGCTATATTACGGTCCTCGGAGTTATGCTACCAAATGGGCGGAAGCTTGTGCACTTCCGGACAACCTGCTGCCCGTACGGCCAAAAGTTCTCTACGCACATCATCTGCGCATTTTGGTTGTCCCACGGAACTTGTTAGTGATCGTGGCGTGCATTTGTCAATCATACCATCAAAGGCGGCCGGATTATCTTCACATCCAACAGCAAGAGTACACCTTACTACCCTCAAGGCAATGGCTTGTTTGAAAGTACCAACAAAACTCTCATCAACGTTCTAAAGAAAATTTGTGGCGCTTCTCGCCAGTTGGCAAGAAAAAAGTTGCCTACGGTTCTTTGGGCCTACAACACTAGTTTCGCCGCTCTTGGCCACCTCCTTTCAAAGCTGGTTTATGGTCAAAAGCTCTCATGCCTTTTGAGTATATTCTTCCAACTCTCGTTTCCAACTTTTCTGACACATAATCCTCTCTTTGCACTCAAGGAGGGTTTATCAATTGGAGCAGTTGGATGAACTTCGGCGATGCTTACATTCGTGTTCTTCATGGCCAGCGATTCGCGAGAAATCCTTGCATGACAAAAGACTTAAGACAAAACATTCAAAGAAGGAAATTTGGTACTTCTTTATGATTCCGCGTTACAAACATTTTAGGGCAAGTTAAAGTTTAGATGGCTTGGTCAGGTATCAAATCATTCAAGTAGTGCAACCCAGTGTTTTCAAGCTGGCAGAACTAGATGGCACTCCACTACCTACACTGGTTAATGGCTTTCACCTCAAACAATTTCATGCACCAATCTGAGGCGGTCATACACGGATCTGACACAAGAAATTGAATCCCGGATAGTGACTAAAGACCAATGTTGTTAAAAAGCGATTTTTATTCATAACGTACTTCTATAAAAATTCGTAAATGCGTATTTAAAAGGATTTTTATGTATTGGAATAGTCAATGGTACCAAAAAAAAAAAAAAAAAAATGCCCACAATATTTTACGTGCACCTTTAGGTTTAGGGCAGAAAGCGTATTTACGCATGTGGCGCTTTCGTGATGCCTCTATCTGTGGCCGATTTGGTTATGGTTTTGTCTGTGCACTAGTGAGCAAGGAACCCCCTCTGTAGCAGAAAACAAGAGCATGGCTATGGCTGCAAGAAGCTTCAAAGTAATCTGGCGAAGTAAAATAGTTATTTTTAGTTTATTCTTAGCTTTAAGGTTTCGAAATGCTTACTAGAGTGTTGATTTGCATTCTACAGAAGTTTCATGCAACAAAAGCGATATTCTTTGAGACAACCGTCGAATCATGCGGCGGTCTTTGGTTGGTATCTTTATCTCAAAGAAAATGTCTATTCTATTCTATTAATTTCTATTTCTATAAATTTTGAGTACTCTATCTATTCTAGTTCTACGTCATTTGACTCATTTCTTTATGATGGTGGCTGCTTTTATTTCTGGCAGTAAGGCAGTAAGGCAATAAGAGATGACAAAAGCTGCATTTTTCATTTACGGTTATGCGTATAAAGCTTGAAGATGCGGAATAGGATCGATTGATGTCCACATTTTTTGAGAAAGTGCGAGAATCATTGACACTTTGATTGCTATTAGACCACTTAGAGTTTTGCTTAGCCCAACTAGTATAAGGAGTCAATCCCTACGTGCCTGACAAGCTCACTTCGGGAAGAAATAACAATCTCGAATCGAGATAATCTATAGAGTATCAAGATAATGAAATGGTTCTTAAAAAAGTGATATGTGTTGCTAAATGATAGAATCTTGATCACGAGAACCTTGCGTGGTCATAGATAATGGTAAAATCACAGTCTAAGACAATAAAGGTGCATAAATTTTAATAGCAGTTGCACTTTTTGAACTTAGAATCTTCAAATCATGCTTGGTGCACATTGAGACACTACTTTGTTGGTTGTAGAGACCAAGTTGCATTTTAGTTTTGATTCCGAGCTATGAGAGAAGCTAAGTTGCGTTTTGAGAAAGGAGGAGAGTCATTTTTGACAATTTTTCTCTAGCATATATTGTTTCCAAATGTGATAATTCTTCGGACCTTCCTCATATTATTCCTTATTACGATTCTTCAGTTATGGTTTTCTTTGCTAATACTTGCTGATTTTGTTTAGCCACTTGTTTTCTTTGCTAATACTTGGCGATCGGTATTTTTCATTGCGGGGGCCACTCAAATTTTGTCAATTGCATACGGGTTTCTCCAGATGGAACGAAATTCTAAGCGGACATAATTTCTGTTGGGTTGGATCAGTACTTAGTGCTACTATAAGAAATTAGCAAGCTTTACATTGATGTAGAACAAGCTTTGCAGAACGTGCTCTTTTTGGGACTATTATTAAAGTATAAAGATTAACTGTTTTTTACTGCTTTCAACAGAATTTTAGAAACCAATTTTATGAAAGTTAAATAACGCTAGACCTCTTACTGAAATTCATATATTTGTACAAAAATTCGGGGATCAAGGAGATTTTTAAAGATTTTAAAGATTTTTAAAGATTTTTTAAAGATTTTAACGATTTTTACGCGTTTTTATTAATAAAAAGCGTGTTTAAAATTTTTCAAATTTTTTAAAAAACCTTAAAAAAATCTTTAAAAGCGTACTAAAAGCCGTCTGATTTTGGCGTGCGTGACAACCTTGCTAAAGGGCATATTTATATTATAGATGCAAATTTTTACAAAAAGGCGGGCCATCTATTTCGCTATGGCGAGCTCTATGGGCGGTGCCCTATTTACAAAATCCTAAAGAAAAACCCTCTACTCGGGTTTGGGAAGGAGGTGATCTTGTGAGGATGTGGTAGTAGTGCACTCCGGATCCCATCGAAGGTGAATCACCACCTCCATTCCGTTGGTGTGGGGATCGGGATGCTTTCGGCCATCCACACACCACCCATCCATGGGTATCCACGGTTGTGGCACCTCCACGAGTCCAAGCGGTCCATCTTGCATGTTATCCACTCGGCGATTCGGCGGCATGGTGCACTTGTCGTGAAGCCCGGCGGCCAGACATCTGCAGGCGCCATCGGGTGTCACCGGCTTCATCCATTGCTTCTCTTATATAGCCAACCCATGAACCTCTTTGTCGGCGTGGACCAATCAGCCAATTTGCTAGCGCGTGTTTGCAATGCCGCGGCGATTTCTAAATGGGGAATCTTTTCTCCCCGCATATCTAGCCATGGTACCTTGACACCGCCGTTTTAATGATATCCCACTTCGAGTTGCCAGCATTTTCTTTTCAAGCCCGTCGACCATTAATGAGTGTCCTTTCGCCCGGTACATCACATCTGATCATTCCCTTACGTCTCGCCATCACCGTTCATTGCTTCTCCCTTTCTGGTTTGGGGACTTAGCCAAAATTTTGCCTCTCAATTGCCTCCGTCGCATCATAGCCACGGCATCATCAGCGGTTTGCGGTTCCTCCTCATCATGCCCCTTAAGCCAACATTAGTGCGCCCTAAAACCTTTTCGCCTATAAAAATTTTCATCTTCCACACTCCGCCTTCTCCAGCGAATTCTTCCTGTTTCTTTCCGACGCTCTTTGTAATAGCTCCTGCACCCAAATTTTCTACACTTCAAGCTTACGCTCCCACGGGATCAATTTTGCTTCCAGTCACGTGGGTTTTCGACTCCCACCTTTCGCGAGAGGCCCTTGTTGGTCGAATCGAGAAGTGGCGGGCGCCGAGGCGCTTTCACAATTTTCCACGGTTGGAACTCCCTGCCCCAAATCCGGCACAATTGAAGCAGTTTGTTGCTCATATCGTCAACAGCCCAGAAGGATATGCTACTGTGGTCGATGGCACCACCATTTTGCTTACACAGCCCTTGATTTCTGAGGTATTCCATATTCCTTTGCAAACACCTTCTTTATCTTGGGCTACCTTACAGGACATCGATGTCACTCAGTTCGGCACTCCTGCTTATCAAGCAAACATGCATCGCCTCACCAACATTGCAAAGAGCCACGACACTTTTGTTAAGTTTCTGTGGCGCAAGTTGCTTGGGTATTCTATCAAGAACACCCATATCAATAAGCCGTTCTATAATGTTGTGATCACAGCCATCCGCTCCAATCACCATATTGATTGGCCACAGATGTTGTTCTACCGCCTCCTAGGGCTGCCCCCTCTTCTGTCTTTGAAGCCTCTGTGGGTGGCCATCTTCAAGCCCTCATCTGCAAATACCTTCCTACTTCTGGGTCCCCGACCACATCTCGAACCACCACTCGTCAATCTGTTCATTCCCTCCCTCAAAATCAGCAGGCCGACACTTCACGCCCTTCTTCATCTGGTCATGTTCAACACAACACCACGCATGTCACCGTCTCCTCTTCCTCCACTGAATCCATGCCCTCCACTTCCCGTCATGTCTCTCAAACATCTCAGACAAGGCAACAACAAGGCCCTGCACCTCCACATCCTCGCCAGCTTCTATATCAATACCGGGTAGGGATGTTCAAGCAGCATTGACCCTAAAGTTACAAGAATCACAGGACGCTCTCATGAATGGTGTTCAGGCGTCCCTGGAGGCCTCAGATGCCGTTCACAGAGAACTCCAAGCTGCCACCGCACAAGTTCAAATTCTGAAGGACAAACTTTAAGAAAAGCACGGGGCTATGTTACAGGCAGGAGGCTCTCAAAGGCGTCCAAGATCAAAAGCGACACGCTGGCGATCAACAGGCTCAGTTGCAATCCACAATTCAGGAATTGCTAGATCACGTCAAAACCAAGGATACCCTCTTGGGCGACAAGGACAAAGACCTTAGCAAGCTCAATACCTTGTATACTGAGCTTTCTCGGAGTTACCGCCAACAAGTTCAAGACCTCCGCAGGCGTGATGTTTCGCATCACCTCTTTAGCCTGCAATTTGTCCGCGTGACCTCTCGGCTCACGCCTCTCAAGCTCGACTACGAAGCTCGAAACAAAAATTGTTGATGGCAGGAGATTGCCAGCTAGCGCCTCAACACTCTGGGCAATCCTCTTCACATGCCATGCTTTCTCATGCGGGGGTGATCAGTCCATATACGTTAGAAAAGGAGCATCGGATCCGTGACCTAGAACAACAGCTACAGCAAGCTGTTCAGTCTGCTGATGAGGCCCAAACCAAACAAGAAGGCTACATTAACATCGCCCTCAACATGCCAGTGGACTTTGCTATTCCTTCCAGTTATCTCGATTATGTGGTTGCCCGCCGGCACCTCTTTCTTCTGAAGTGGTATGCGGCAGATGGTCCCGTTGATGTCCACCTACGCACTGAGGATTTTCTTCGGATCTGGCCAGACCTCTCTGTTGAAGACAAAGGTTTACTCTGCGCCCTTTTAGTCTTTGACCTCATTCACTGTGAAGATCCGGATTTGATCACCTTCAGAGTTGTTCAACCAATGGCGTACATTTTCCATGACTTCTATCTGGCCGATACTCAGGACAAATTTCGTGATGGGCCACATCAGAACTTTCAGGGTAACTCACAGGTTCAATGGTTGCTCTTGGACAACAACCCCTATCTGTCAGATCATGATCGGACACACGCTCTTCATCAGGAGTACATGCCTGAGCTTGCTCATCATTTACCTCTATGGCAAGCGAAGCTTATTTGGAACAAGTGCGGAAGAACCTTGGGCATCACGAGGATCTTTCATTTGCCCAAGTTTTATATCGGCACTTGGCGGGATACAATCAGCTGCGTGCTCTTACGGATAGCAAGGCAGTCCCCACGGGTTGGGATAGCCCTCGTATACTCTCGGCTCTACCTACGAGTGGGATCGGTGGTGCAAAGCTCTTGATCCTGCCCTTGTGCGTGGTCGGGGGAGGCGGGGCTCGCAGCCCGCCCCGTGCATGGCTCCCTCTCCATATGCTTCTTTTGGGTGTCCCTCCACACCCACGGTTTCTCACTTCGGTGGCGTCTTCCCTTTTGGGCCCGAAGGTCATGGATAGCCCTTTGGGTGGACTCCTCCTCCTCGGGTAAAAAGCATGAAAGGGTAATGTCGTACATCGTCTTGAATTGAAGGGCAATTTGTGCTTTTTGGGGTACATTTTAGATGAACATCAAGATACTATGGTTTGTCGTTTTGTGTCGGATATGCAATGATTGCAAGATCATCACGACATTCCCCGAAATTCTTGGTTAACCATAGAACCACGAACCAATTCGAATGGATCCGTCCCTCCCTTTCGAAATTCCCCCTTTCACGGGGACGAACACCGAATGAATTCGAAGCAAACACATGCCAATTGAATCTACAAAATACAAATCAATTTCAATCTGTTCATGGAGGGTGAGAATTCCAATGGAAGTGATGGTTCTAAGTAAGTAAGTATGCCAACATTGGCCAGTGTTATGCCACAAAACAAATAAAGCGGCGTGTTGACAGGTCGGTGGATTGCATCCTCGATTCTTTGGCAAAGCGGCAAATCGAATCAAAGACTAGTTTTTGTGATCGTTTGTTGCAAGATGTGAGGCTTTTACTTTTTCGAACACTGTAATTGGAAATCCTTCGAAGTTATTGTTATGAAATCAATGATCAGAAACTTGAAAGATGTGCTTCAAGAAGTAAAAATCGCTAATAGCAAAGATAAATTGGCTGCAAAACATTCTTCATTATCAATGATTGTTGGAAAAAAGGAGATATAAACAAGAATGTTTCTTCAAAATTGCTAAAGATACAGCCAAGAAATTTATCAAAAGCTACGACAAGAAGGAAGATAATGTCATTAAGTGGAGCAAATGTATGGGCTTTGGCGGGAAGGATGCCAAGATCAAATAGAATCGATGATTCAATCAAATGTCGGGTTAAGGTGAATTTTGGCTTGACAATACCAAAGTTTCACCAAAGGTTAGAATGTCATGAAAGGAGAACACAAGCAATACAATACCTTGATATCTCACGGGTTTGCTCTTGTAATTGAATCATTTCAGTTTGGAGATTATGTTTTCTTCCAAAATTCTTTCATGACTTTCTTACTGTACATTCTAGTTACTGTTCGAGTGACTGTTAATGAATACACATGGTTTTCATGAAATGTATTGCATTTTACATTGTTTACATTTATACATTGTTTACATAGTAGCGAGAAATCTTGCGTGATGTGCTATTAGGTACTTTTTAGATGTACATCCATTAACACTTACATGTCCATGCAGCTGCATTTACATGTACTTGAATATCAAAATTACATCATTTTACATTTTAGTGTACTTTCAGGTAATGAAGCCAAACAAATCAGACATATGTACATTAGTTGTACTAATATTGTAACATTAATGTGATGTACTAATATTGGAACACTAATTAGATGTACAATGGATGTACAATGGATGTACATTGGATGTACATTGGATGTACATTGTATGTACATTGGATGTCTGATATACGAATCGGTGGGCTGTTGGCTGTGGCTGTACATTCTCAGCGGTTTTAGAAAGAATCATAGCCGCGTTGGATCATCGCATTGAGAGTGATGATTGGCGGGCAAAGGGGCCCAGGAAGGCTCTATTTCTAGCCTTTATTGACTTCTCGAAGGCATTTGACACTGTGCCTCGAGAAGGTTTGGGTGCTAGGATGGAGAGATTGGGAGTTCCATTTGCTTTGAGGCAGTAGCGTGCGCGTCTTTATGAAGAAGTCTGGCCAAGTTGTCAGCGGAGATGCCCTCTTGAGATCGGGGCACAATTGGAGTCCGTCGGGGATGCCGTTGTCCCCGGCGTTGTTTGGTTTATACATAGATGAATTGGAAGAATGGCTCGGGGCCAGCGGGCATGTAGGCTCAAACTAGGTGATTTTGTGATTAGAACTTTTCTTTGTCTGAGATGATGTTGTGTTATTGTCAGGAGTCCCGGAAGGGCTCGAGAAACATTTGGAGATTCTCGGTGCATTTTGTAGTCAGCGTAAGATGAAGGTGAATTTGTCAAAGTCTAAAATAATGGTATTTGGTACCATTAAGGGCCACGTTTTCTATACCGGGGGAAGAACTTCGGCGTGGTACTACAAGTATCTTGGTCTTGAGGTATGCTCTAATTACAAATGGAAAACATGTGTCGAGAAGCGAATTGTAGGGGGAAAATCAGCTCTGTATGCTCTTTTTCTAGATGCCATAAAATGTCATTGGATAGTTGGGGCTAAAAAGATGTTGTTTAAGACCTTGAAATGCAGGCGGTGGTATTGTGCGGTGTTCCCATATGGGGGCTTCCATCTCTAGAAAACTCTGGGCGAGGTGGAACAAGTGTTGAAGATATTCATTCAAGAAGAGCTAGGAGTCGAGAGAAAGCAAATTCCTTATGCTATATTCTTGGCTTGCTGGTGCATTGCCATTGCCTCTGGGCTGAAGCGATATGTCATTGTTAATTTTGTGAATAGACTAAGGAAGATGGATGATAATATTTTGCGAAAATGGCAATGGAACATTCGGGTACCTTGGGCTGGTATCACAATGTACTTGAATGGGTTAATTTGGGGTTTTTCGGATGCAATTTTCTTGACTACGAATTAGGGGGTTGGGAGATGATCTGAGGATCGGGTAGTCGAGGAAAGATTTGGGCGAATAAGGGCACTAGGATGACATTCTATCGGAAGTAAATCCTATGTTGGTATATGCAGACCCGGAACTATCTAAATGCACCTATGTCGAGGGCATATGAGATACATTATTGCTAGGTACAGGACAGGATCACATTCTCTAGGGATAAAGCAGGGAGATGGGCTCGAATCTGCATGAGAAGAAAGAGTTTGCGAGAATATGCCCGGTCGGGGAGGTAGGCGAGGATCACGTTTTTTTATACATTTGCAGTCTTATGAAGACATTAGAGAGAGACACAACATTGCATATCAGATTTTCATTTACTTTTGTCGTTAGATCCTAGAATATTGTGTAGTTTCTTAAAGATGTCGATTCTCATCGAGACTTGTTGATAAAAGTGAACACGTGATGTAGTTAGTTGCTCCATGACCTTCAAAGGTCCTTAAGGGCATGATAATAAATTATTATTATTATTATTATTATTATTAGATGTCTTGATGTACATTAGATGTACATTAGATGTCGATAACAGTCGATGGAGGCTGTTGGATGGACATTTATGTACATAGAACATACATTAATTGTACAATAGTATAGTTCAATACTCTTTTTGGCATCGGTTGCCGAGCATCATTTTGTTAACATGGTCTTTAATGCTTTTTGTTATTGCGATCGAGCTTTATCAATAGTTTGTATATCGAATCCACGATGCAAAATTCGCCTTGACGGTTCGGTATCTGAAACCTGATTGCATAAGGAAATTGAAGGAAAACACATGTTGTTGTGTCAAACATGAGCAAGCGGATCTGTCTGAAAGGCCTTCAATGATATGAGGAGATCCCTACATGTTAATTGCACTTTAGCTGCGGCAATGTGCGTGCATCGGCAAAACAATGGAGTATGTCAAGCAAACAAGAAGACTTTTGATAATGTTAGTATCTTGTGGAGGTCAACGGTTTGCGAGAAATATGTGGCGGATGAATGGCATAAACTAAAAATGCATCAAAAGCGAATGTGATGAATGTGGAGTGAAGAAATTAGACATCGTCCAAAGCGAGGAAGATGGAATTGAGAATGTGGGTAGCAAGTATATGCATATGTCAATGAGCCATCCAAAAAGGTACATCGAGAAGGCTTAGATTAATTGATCGAGGAATGACAAAGCATGTTTTGTTAAAGAACATGAAAAATCAGCTTGCTAAGTTCTGGATCATAACTTTCACGGCCTTGGCGAGCAAGCAGTTTAAAAGATGTGTTGAGAAACTCCGGATAATAGTGTGTTGTGTTGTTGACTTGCGAAGAACTACACATTGAAACCGGGGACGAAGTGCAATCCAAGCATTGGAATCTGATCAAATTAGTATTTTGGTCCATATTTCAATGATGAAAATAGAAAGGTAAGCTTAAAAAAAATAGTGCATTTCTATGTTTGGATACAGGAAGCATGACACTCATTTTGTGCAATATGGTTTTAAATTACATTTGGGGTGGCTTAAGAATAATGGAGGTGGACACATAAACCTTCATTATTGTGGTCGGATGGTTGTGCATCTCAATTCAAAGCGCCGCACGGACATGGTATGGAATCTGTAGATACCATGTTGAAAATAAAATTAAGTGATATGGAATTTATTTGGATCTGGCCATGGGAAAAGGCACACATGATGGCGAGCTGGTATAGCAAAGTTGTGGCTTGAATGGCGAGAAAACAAAATGGCATGCCGGTGGCAGTCTTGACTTGTGCGGTTTTAAGGGCCAAGAATCGGATTGTGAAAGGGTGTTTTTGGGAGGTTGGAAAAGCAGGATGTGAGCAGAGAAGAGCCAAGCATTCAATTGCAGACTTTACACGGTACTTAAGCAATGCAAAGTGGGAGGTCATGGGGCATGGATTTCATCACAGACTCCTAGAACTCTTCGAGGCAAGGATGCATTGATGGTTGTCGTGATAAGCATCTAAGATGGCACATTTCGTACCTTGCAAGACACGCATTAATCGCATTAGACACCTACAAGTTATTTGTAAGGGAGATTTTAGGACCTGCTTTAAGTACGCCTCTGTGGGAGATAACATCGGATGTAGGACTCCTAAGTTCATGAGTGCCCTTTGGCGTGATCTCTCAAGACCATCCGCATCTAAGCTTCCTCCATGAGCACCTGCATCATCCCTCAAACGCATGGCCGACCTGAAGACCACCTGATCATTGAAGACATGCTCGCCATGTGTGGAATCGCTAAAGTCCAAGTGGGATGAGTACATTCACTTTGCGGAATTCCCGCCACAATGCCAAGCAGAGTCACGATGTCGCTTCTCATGGTGAACTACGGGCTACCAAGCTAATCCCCGACACCGCAGCACAACTCGCGGTCCAAGGTAGAAGTGTCCCAACAGATGTTGGGGATATGCAAACAACTAGTAGAGGAAGTAAGGGGTTATTTATTGAAAGAAGAAGAAGTCGGCGTAAGAGTGTAGCCGACAAGCATAGGACCGTAAGGAGTTTAAGGTGGGAGATACCGCTTTGTTGAAGATCAAGGTGAAGCAAGCCAAGCCGGATTGGGAGCTGCAAGAAGCTTGCCCCCGTGGGCTGGGCCGCTCAAGATTTTAGAGAGAGTGGCTCTCAAGCCTATAAGTTGGATCTCCCAGCCCATCTTAAGGTCCACAAGGTCTTCCAACGCAAGTTTATTAAAAAGGCACAATCCTAACCCCGAGGAGGTTTTGGATACTCCAACCTTGTTGGAAATGACTGAGGAGCAAGTAGAAATAGTGCCTCGAAGTTACTTCTTTGATAAGTCATTCAAGAAGACTAGAGGTCTCGCCTCCTCCAATACCGGTTAAGTGGAAGCACTTACCCGCGGAAGATTTTAACGGGTATTGGAAGCGTGATTTGGAGAAGCAATACCCGTGAGTTTATGAAGGAGTTTGATGGGCGAAGTCGCCTCCCACCTGGTCGAATTCGACTCTGCCGTGTGGTTAGCTAGTATGTTGTAGTTAGTTTTGAGCTCCCGGCGCATGCATTCTAGTTAGGAGGGTGCATGTGCGTAACCTTGGATCGTGGTGGGGCGATGGGATATGCCTTTAGGGCATTTTAGGCCACACGCACTAATAGGTGCGATGACCATTAGGGTCGTGTGAGTGAGGAATGAGGCATAGTGGGCGATGATGGGACATCGACGGATGATTCTATGCCACGGCGCGGATACGCACACACCGGGCCGTAGGAGGAGGGTCATGGTGAGTTTGGCGATCATGCGCGATGATGGGATCGCGGAGACGCCCCTCAGCTGAAACCCTGGGCATGATGTAATCGGGGCGCATTTCATCCGTGGGGGATCGTACAAGGTAGCACTCGATCATGGGCAATGATGGGAACATCTTAAATGATCCCTAAGCTCAAACTGAAAAGGGCCATGATCTTGGGCAAGGTAGGGACAACCTTGAGCCAAAGAGTTCGCTCAAGGAGGTAAGGGGTGGTCCCCTAAAACCACAAATTATTAACTAAACTAACGTAATGTGCTCCTTTTTGCAAGTAGAAGGAGGACTTCAACGAGGAGCCAAGCACAGAAGATAGGGGAGCCATAATTAGATTATGAACCCTAATAACTCTTATAATAGTAGTTTGAATTATTATAAGAAATATGAACGTGTTAAGGCTATATAATTTTGTATAAGTACAAATATAGCCTAAAAATTTTGACTTGAACTAATAAAACTTGATTGCTAAGCTAAATTAAAGGTTATGACATGTGTTTGTTGCAGGTATAAGGGGTTCGTTCATCCTTTTACGCTAATGCCGAGGACAAAGATTGTCCCATGGAGAGAATGACGGCCAGTGGAATATACGCTATAAATACGTGATATTCCCTCGAGTTGCCACTATACAAGTCTATCATTCATAGCCTTGTATACCATAGGGTGGCATCTAGGGGGCATGGCCAAGTTATTCTCATAACTTAGCCAACCATAGGTTAAGCCATTATCCATGTGGCCTTAACCTATGGGGCACCGCCACACGTGACTCAATCTCGGATTGGTGCCACGGGCATCCTAGGTGGACCTAACTTATATAGGCATAAACCCTAACCCTAGACCTCTTCCAGCCCTAGCACCTGTGAGACTCACCTACTTGTTCGAACCCCGCTTCAACATCGCTCGTTGTGGCATAGGCTGGTGCAAAGAAAGCCAGGTAGACCCGCTCTTGGAGGAGGATCAGCAGCCAGAGCTCACTCCACCATGGAGGCCGGATCCGAGGGAGAGCATCGTGGAGTGTATGTAGGATAGTAGTTGTGATAGCTTATCCGAATTAGCATTCCGTATATGCTAGTATCTTGTATCTAGAGTAGAGCCATCCTAGAGCCATATATTCAACATCTTGAACCCTAATCAAGGAACCCTAACTATTAGTTAGATTTGTATGATTAGGTTAAGATGTTCTTCTTATGATTATTCTCATGATGTGATGATTATATGTTGATGGTTGATCATGTTTGCTCCTCTTGTATTGGGAAGGGGGGGTAGAGACCTAGGGCCATATGTAGTATGTTCCTAGAGTAGATCCCTTAGTTCCTATTAGAAGGCGGCTCAGGCATAGGAGCCCACCCGTGCCATGGAGGCTATGATATGACTCAAAGACCGTGATAACGGGCTAGAGGCAAAGTGGGAGGGAGGATCCCCGCCGAAAGGGGGGCTTTGGGATCCCATAGTGGGCTAGGCCTATGGTCTGGTCACTCGCGGTGGGCCGAGCATGGGTCCGACACCTCCCCGGGCAATGGTGTTGCTCGCTTCCCCGAGAGCTGCAAGGGAAGGCTTGGCCTCGCTTTGGGGGTTCGGGCCGGCACGGATCGCGGCGCCGCCACGCATTCTCTAGGCCCACCTGCACCTCTAGACCCCCGGGAAGGGGAGATGCAACCCTTCCCGGCCATCGACTGTGGAGATGCAACCCGAGGCCACGATGGGTGATGCCACGGATTGCGATCCGAAGGCTAGAGTCCTATCGTAGAGCCGGGATCTAGCCCATCCGCAAAGTATGCATGTGGAGGGGCGGATGGAGTGGTCAACCCTAGCCATTGTTCTATGCCGCCCCGGCCATTGCCATGACTGTCTCCGCTTCATATCTTGAGGCCTTAGCGGGCCATCCTCCTTATGAGTTGAACTGTGGTAGGAGCTCTCATGTTTTATGGTTTATGATTATCATCATCTTGCATTGGTATATGTGTGATGCACTACCCTCCGAGGTAGTATTTGTATATGTTTGATGCTAGTTCTCGACGTTATTATCGGCCGCTATAGGAGCCCATAGGGGAAGGGCGCCGCAAGACACCTTCAGTCCCCTCCCCGCACTAGAGTCATCTCGGTGCGGGTAGACGGAAGGGCCCAGCGCGTTGATGAGCCGGATGGGGATTTCCCGCCGCATACCACGGGCCGTGATGTTTAGCAGTGGAGCCGCCACAAATAATCTTCATCCAAAGGAGGAGGCGACTTGACCGGGTGTTTACCAGACGGAGGTCATAGGCAGGAGCCCGGACATTATGCAAAGAAATCCTCGAAGAAATCGCCGAGGAAGAAAGGAGGAGCAAGGAGGAACGGGAGCAGAGGGGACAGCCGACAGTCGAAGAACAACTTGAAGCTTGGGCCCGTCTGCAGGAAGCGGAGGAGAGGGAAGAGCAGGGGCACCCGGAGCTTACTCTTGCTGAAGAAGAAGACCTCGCGGCATTCATCAGCAAGTATGAAGCTAAGGAGCGCCGCCGAGAGAGGAGGACAAAGAGACGGCAAGATGAACCAACCTCAGCCGGCGAGCCGAAGAAGAAGAAGCTCAAAGGCATTAAGGCGGGCACCAGAAGGGTTATGAAGGTTGGTAAGCGGGGAATGGGTCCCGTCATCAAAGAGCCGTCAGGCGACCAGACCCCGCCTTCGACCGACGATTCGAACGAGGACTACGTCCCCAACACTGAGGGGCAAGCCTTCAAATCCCCGGGCCGCTGAGAAGGAGGTACGGAAAGCGTGTGGTACCGGATGAGCAAAGCAGCCCGAGAGCCGCAGAAGCCCCCACCTTCCCGACGCGGATAGGGTTAAAGCCCCGCGCCACAACGGGAGGTATACGTGATAGACCCCGCCAAGGTCTATGTAAGAGGATCAAAGAACATAACGCTTACATGACGGCGGGAGGCATACAACGCTTATTATCGAGCACGGGTGGTGAGAACGATTGAAGGCGACACCGACAAGAAGCTGACCCCTGAAGCCGCCGCCACCAAAGCCCAAGCCTCCCAAAGACCAGAAAGAAGCGACCAACGATCTCAATGAAGAAGTTGGAGAACAGAGAGCTTTGGGAAACTGCACTTCCGCAGAAGTTACGACTTTGATCCCCCGCACCGCTTCAACGCTTGGTCCGAGAAGTCATGCAGGAGTACAACACGGACATGCGGGTGACCGATGAGATGTTGCCGCGGCCTGGCGTGAGGCGGCAGAGGCTTAAAAATAGTGCAGCATTTTGAAGATTCAACGCTTGGTCCTCGCACAAAAAGGCACGCGAAGAGGGTCACGCTCATGAGGCAGGATATGCATCTTGCTAGGCACATCAAAGGAGAGCGCCCTTGAACTCTTTTGTAAATAATGAAATTTTTTGTTAATATAAAGAACTTTTGTGTAAATAAGGTGTCCAATCTTGTCTAATCAGGTTAAGATATTGAATTCTAGCTTTTGTTTTGGTCAAATTGGAGTTTTTGAGCAAAATTGAGACGATGTCTCACACGTCGCGCCAGGACAGAAAATGACGAAAATGAGAATCTCATTTTCGGGCTGGGCGCAACGTGTGAGACCATGCCTGGGGTCAATTCTGCCTAATCGACGAGTTGAGTAGAATTACTCCCTCAGACTATCCAAATTGATTAAGTTTAGCCCATTTAGAGCCCATGTCTCACACGTCACGCCAGGGCAGAAAATGAACTTTTCATTATCGGTCTGGGCGCAACGTGTGAGACCTCGCACCATTTTCTTCACCAAATGATCTCCAGTTTGCTGCAATAGGTCCATTAGTTGTTCTTAGCATGCTTAAGACCTAAAAGTAGTCTTCAAACTCTCAATTGCACCTTTTAATAGATCAGAACCGCCCAATTCCAGTAAATTCTAGGTCATCCAAAAATTAGGGTTTTCCCCTTTTCTATAAATAGGTCCTCCATTTCTCATTTAGCACCCTGCAAGTTTGCTCTCCACTGCTTAGGCAATCTTCCAGCTCCCTGAGGCGCTTCTGCATCCGTTTGATACTCTCTTCTTCGCTAGATCAATGGCCACTGCTGACTTCAGGCGATGGTACAGCGCCAGTGCCCATGCTGCTGAGGCGGATGTCAACGACATCTTCCGAGTCTTTGGGAAGGAAATAGATGTGCAAGCCACTCTGAATGCAACCCCAGTATATAGACAAGTCTTAGCAGAGTTTCAAGCTAGGGTAGGACCCTCCCTCATCCAGCTCCCCCCTTGCATAGGCTATTTTGTTCCCCGCCCATCCCTTCAAGCAGCCTTGGGTGATGTCCCCAACATCGCCAAGTACTTAACTAACAAGGCGCAGAGGCTGCCAGCCTACATGGTCCTGACAGCTAACAGGACCAAATATTTCTCCTACACTGCTGCTACCGTGCCGAGAACCCAATGGGGGCAACCTCTATCCCTCTGATGGAGGTGGACCCCATAGCAGTCCAAGCCGAAGAGCAGATGCTTTTGCAGTACCAGCAAGAGCAAGAAGGAAGAGAAGAGGAAGAGGAGTCGGACGACGAAGAGTACACCGAGTTAGACTCAGAGGAGGAACGGCGACAAGCAGAACAGGAGCTGATCAACTTCGAGCAGAGCCAGCAGACCATCAGAGTTGCTCCACCACTTGGGCTGGGCATCACAAGCCTAGCCCCTATCATCATCGACGGAGAGGAGTATCTACCTCGCCGACATCCGTAACCTCCCCAATGCGGGAGAGGGAGTCCGATTGGATGAATCGCCCACCAACCAAGCGGTAGATCGACATGGACGACTTCATCGTCCGGGGAGTCTCAGACTTCCCGCTTCAAGTCAGGGAAGCCGACACCTACACAGGGGAAGCGACTTCCGACATCCAGGCCTACAGCAACATCAGGCAAATGATGGAAGCGCGAGAGCTGCCAACGGAGGAGGAGTTCCTCGCCATTCAGGAGCGGATGGGGATCAGAGGCAAGACCACGAGCATCTTAATGCCCAGGCCTTCAACACCACCTCCAGCAAGAGGAGCAGGAATCGACCTCAGGCGAGTCGACTCCACAATCGAAGATTACCGGGAGCTCACCGAGATAGAGGTCGACGAATATGCCTGGCGGGATAGAGCAGGAGGCCAAACAAGTGGGGAATCATCCGCGACGCACAACGACAGGTCGCTGAGGTACTACCTGCCACTGCTGCTAGACGGGAGAATAGCGGTGGTACACCGCAAATTCAGCCCCAAGGGTGAGGAAGGAGTGTTCATGCTGATTGCACTCTCGTGCTCTCGCAGCATGCTCGAAAGTAGCTAACGCCGACTATGCTGTCCTAGTCAAGAGAGCAATAGCACCGACCTTCTTTGACTTCGCCATACCCCATCGACGCAGCGAGATTGGCAGCGGGTCGCGCCCGCACATCCCAATCGCTAGGTGGAAGAGTTGGCGAGAGCTTTGCAGGGCTCATCAGCGAACATCCTCGTGAACTTGGGACACGGAGGGAACGCCCAAGTTAAGAAGTTCCTTGAGGACAACCCGCCTTTACCTAAGCGATTTCAAGACTAGTTAGACTCTTGATCCCTGAGACTTTTGTACTATATAATATATGAATATAATTTCTTTTGCACTTTAAATGTTTTGTTGATGTGTTTTGTTTTGCCCCACAACTATACCAACAAACATAAACAATGCAAGAGAACAAGTAAAACCAACCATGTAGCCATGAATTACTTGTGTATGCAGCTAGAGGCCTAGGCTCGGGGAAACAACAAATACCAAGACCTTAGGGAAGAGCAGAGTCCGCCCCAAGCTACCTCCCAAGAAGGAACCCGCTTTGAGGAGTTTAGACCCATAACCCTAAGAGGAAATATCCCGTGATGAGGACGGACCTTGAGCGATAAAGGCTTTGCTAGCCGCATGCTGTGAGCTGGTCGGGGGCAACGCCAACCGCCGCAAGCATCAGCTCCGAAAACGTGAAGGAACAAGAAGAGGAGCAAGAGAAGGAGGTCCCCCAACTGACCTCCGACTCAAGCTTGACTCAGACCGACCGAGGAAGAAGAAGAAGAGCGTGCCCGTGGACCCAATGTGATGGAAGGCAAAGGAACACCGCAGATGGAAGGCAAGAGGAACACCCGTGATGGATCTATTAAAGGGACACAAGAGTCTCCGACTACCGTAAGAAGGTAGACTCGCTTTGGGAAATGTTTGAAAGCCAGAAGCTCGAAAGCAATTTCTCAGCAGAACAGTCAGAATGGAGGCCGAGGCTTGGCTTGATGAGATGAGTGAATATGGCAACGCTTTATGATAATGAAAGATAAGGATAAAGGCCGAGTGGCAACAGCCAACCTCGAAAGGAGCTGCACGCATTTGGTGGAAGGGGTATGCAAAGGCCCATGGCTTGAGCAGGATGCTTGCGTGTTCAAGAAGTTTGCTAAAGCCTTCAAGCGCCACCACGCCCCAAGAGAGCATAAGTCCAAAGATGATGCCAGCTCTATAGGTTGCAAAGAAGGAAACAAATCAGTCCGTAAATATACGAGGAATTCATGAGGCTAAGGTCAGATGTACCAAAGTTGGGTGAAAAGCATGCAAAGGGAAAGCTATATTGAGGGGCTGAATGAGGAGATCCGAAGTTTGTGAGGGCAATAAACCCTAAGACAAAGATCGGGCAGAGTCCAAGGCTATAAGCTTGCAAGGGACGGACCCTCTAATAGCGGGGGCGAGGCAGCAAGATTTCCGTGATAAAGGCAAGGCAATGGAGTTATAGCTCTAGGGCAGCTACCCGTGCCCGCTTAGAGCCCCATATAGTGGCAAACAGGGGAAGCAAAGACGAGAAGAAGCAGGTGTCCTTCAAAGACAAGCAGAGGGGTCAAACTCCACCCAAAGGTAATCCTTTTCTACAAAGCTATGCCCAAGGAGAAGAGGCAGGAGTGTATAGAAAAGCAGCTTTTGTTTCAGGTGCTTCCACCGGCCATAGAACAAATGAACCGCCTCACGCCATGAGTGCAAATACTAGCGGAGTTGGGAGATTGGGACATCCCGTGCCCGACGAATTTATTCGCGAAGCAGCCCGCCACTACATTCGTGGTGAGTGTCATATCTTTGCCGCAATAGATACCGAGCAAGCGTAAAGTCAAGATAAGGTAATTTCCACAAGAGGGAAGGTCAAGGCCAAGTCTTTCATAGTCCTGATAGACTCAAGGAGTAGCCATAATTTTGCCTCCCTGTGGGATGGTAGAAATGTTGAAGTTGAAAACCGAAGTCGAAAACCGCCAAGTCGGGCCGAGGCCCATTGTTTTAGCAAGTGGAGCAAGAAGCGCGCATGTTAGTGTAAGAGGATCAACTTCGACATCGATTTACCAGGATTAACATCCGATGGGGGCGTATAATGGGCATTGGCAAGTATGACTTGATCATAGGAATGGAGTACCTTGGACCAAAAAGGGCCATCATTGATTGTAACAAGTTGGAAGGTGACCTTCCCAACGCCCACTCGCAAAGATCATTGAGATCACGTGTAAAGAAGTTGTTCCCATCATGCGTTGTATGTCTTCTAAACGGCCGCTCAAGTGCATCAAGAGCAAGTGTAGCATACATCTTCAAGCTTGAGATCAAGAGCCGAATCCAAGAAAGCAAGGAAGACAAGGTGCTCGCAAAGAAGCCGGGCAAATAGCTAACTTGATCACGGAATTTCATGATCTCTTACCGATGAGATCGAGCACCTTCCTCCCTACTGTGGGAGTCGAAAGTGTGAGATAGCACTCGAACCGAACGCCGACAAGTAAGGCTCCATACGTAATGACGACGCAGAGTTGACGGAGCTAAAGAAGCAATTGCGTGAGTTGCTCGACCTAGGCTTCATTAGACCTAGCTGCCTTCGCCATTTGAGCGCCCATTCTTTTGTCAAGAAGAAGGATGGCAGTTTGAGGATGTGAGACTATAGGCAGCTTGAACAAGCACACCATCAAAAACAAGTATGCTTTCCCAGATCGGATGACTTGATGGATCAGCTTCAAGGAGCAAAAGTCTTCCAAAAATCGACTTAAGGTCGCTATCATCAGATCCGATAAAGGAAGAAGATATTCATAAAACCACTTTCTTTAACGCGGTATGGGCATTATGAGTTCACGGTGAATGCCTTTCGGGCTTATCGAACGTTTTCAAAGAACGCTCATGAGGCTCATGAACCACATCTTCGTGGAGTTCTTAGACACCTTTGTGATTGTGTTCTTTGATGACATTTTGGTGTATAGCAGATCCCTTGGAGAGCACGCATAAACACTTAAGGAGAGGCCGGAAAAGTTGAAGAGGCACCAGCCAGGTACGCCAAGTTGTCGGCGCCACCGCGAACGGGAGAAGGTGGAATATCTTGGGCATGTGATCTCAGCCAAGGAATTTCGACCTGATCCCCGCCAAGATTGAAGCCGCCATTCAAAGGGTCGCAACCAAGAATGTGCATGAGGTCAAGTTTTCTCGCCTAGTGGTGGTACAAAGGTGAAGTTCGCGGAAGAACTTTGCTAAGATAGCGCCCCGCCACCGTGACACGGACGAGGGCGGAAAACCGAAAAGACCGGGTAGATTATTGGCACAAGAAAGCCCAAAAGGGGTTTGAATTGTTGAAGAAAGCTTTAACGACCGCCCCGCCTTAACCCCGCTGCATCCCGAGAAAGATAAGCTTGTAGCCACGTGATGCGAGTAAGATAGCTAAAGCAAAGCTGTTTCATGCAAGAGGAGCGGTGGTAGCGCATTTACTCCGTGAAGATGAACGACGCGAAAACGCTACCCCACGCATGATCGAGCCGCTATGCTGTCGGCATTAAGAATTTGGAGGCATTACCTTTGGGACGGAAGTTCCAATTGGATACATGATCATCGAGAGCTCCAAGATGTATTTACGCTAAACCACACCTCAACCCGAGGCGTAGAAGGTGGATGGAGTTCCTTGAAGAGTATGACTTTGATATAGTCTACAAGCCGTGGAAGCTCAATGTGGTAGTGGATGCTTTCAAGGCATCCCCGACAACCAGAGTGCACTCGCAATGCAATATCGACGCCTCCAGCGACTTTGGTAAGAAGATTGAAGAGTCCTTGCCAACGGATGTGGATTTCAAGGAAGTATGGCAAGCCTCCTCGAGGAGGCTAGAATGATAAAGAGCGGAGACCTTCAAGCATTATAAGAAGGAAGGCAACTTGTTATACCATAAGAACAAGTTGTGTGTGCCGTAATCATCAGGTCTAAGGAAATTGATCCTCCATGACGCGACAACAGCCCAATAGCTGGCCACACGGATTCATGAAAACATATTTCAAAAAAGCGCAGCAGCCTATTATTGGTCGAATGAAGAAGCAGTGTAGCTCGCTACATCAAGGAATGTCAGCTATGTCAAGAAACTAAAGCGAACAGCTTCAATCTGTGGGCATTAGAGCCATTAGCGGTGCCAAATGCTAAGTGGGAAGTAATCAAGATGGATTTTATAATGTGGCTTCCAAGGACAAGAGGAGGGAAGGATGCCTTGATGGTAGTGGTCCACAAGTTGTCGAAGATGGCACATTTTGTGCCTTGCGTGACCACGTGATACAAATTTATGGATAAAGCCGGGCTCTTCACCAAAGAGATCTTCAAAGCTCATGGCATGCCAAGGGAGATTATTCCCATTGTGGACCCGGTTTATGAGTGCCTTTGGCAAGACCTCTTTGGCGACTATCGTGACGGTTATCCATGAGCACGGCGATCATCCTCGACGGATGGCCAAACGGAGTTTTGACTAACAGGATTTTGGAGGACATGCTAATAAAACTATGTCCGAATAAGCAAGGTATGTGGGAAGAATTTATTCACTTGGTGGAGTTTGCATACAATAGCACCAAGTGAATCATCCCAAATGTCGCCGCTTATGATCAATTACGGCTATCAATGTTTAACCCGCATTAATTGGCATAATCCCCGTCAAAAGTAGAAGTTTCGCAGCCAGATGTTGGTCGATATGCAGCACTGGTGGAAGAAGTTCGAGGATATCTTCTAGCAAAGCAAGGAACCGCTGAAAAGCATCGCCGACAAGCATCGAACAGCAGAGAGTTCGGGTTGGCTACAACGTGGCTCAAGATCAAAGTGAAGCAGGCGAAGCTCCGCATCGGAAATTGTAAGAAGCTTTGGGCTGGACCTTTCAAAATAGTCCAGAGAGTAGGTAACCAATCCTACAAGCTAGAATTGCCAGCACACCTAAAGATTTATAAGGTCTTCCACGTGAGTTTGTTGAAGAAGCACACTCCAAATCCGCATTTAAGTCTTGGACACTCCAACGCTGTTGGAAATGACTTGAGGAGCAACCGGAAATAGTTCCGCACTAATTTTGACAAAGCTTTCAAGAAAACAAGGAGATCAGAGTTTCTCCAGTATTTGGTCAAGTGGAAACACTTGCCAGTGGAAGACGCGGCGTGGGTACTTAAGAAAGATCTAGTAAAGAAGTACCCACAATTCATGGAGCAATGGGACGGCAAGGTCATCTCTGAAGAAATCGCCCTGCATGTCGATTTGTGTAGATTAATTCTATGTGTAGTTAAGATTAATTCACGCATGCAACCTATGCTAGGTATGGGTCGCGTTGCTGTTACCAATGATGAGACCACTGCGGTGATCTCTAGGGCGTGGTGTAATGTCGATGTAGGCATGACCGCGTTTCCGCTTGGATGCACCTCTAGCCCCATATATGCTTTGATAGGAGGAATCAGGCCTTCACGCCCACATACGGGAAGGACCTATCCTCCACGCTGGGCAACTAGGGTGTAGGCATGAGAGGCATATAGGCATATAGGCGCTGTCTCCTCGACCATTATGGAAGATTCATCCTCTTCCTACGCCGGGAGATTAGCCATGCATCCATGTAGATAGGTGGGGTGGTCACCATATAACCAAAATTTTATTAATAATTAAATGGTACTAACGTAGTGTCGACCTGCAGGCCAATAGAGCGCTCTGGAGGGCAAGGAGGTCGAGCTACGAAGACTTGCAACACAAATTTTGTTGGAATGTGTTGCAAGGAATGAAGAGTACCTCGAACATTAACTTATAGTTTTAATAAACTAAATTGTCATGTTAAGTGAATTATTGAATTATTGAATTTTGTTTAAGGATATTACGAATTGATAAGTTATTTCATAAGATAATGGCGTAATGATGTTCTAAATATATTACCTTAAGGTAATCTTAATAAATGTGTAAGTATTATAATAGTGTATCGTATGCATCGTGTTGATTGGTGTTAGGAAGACCCCAAGGTGGGGAGGCCCAACATGTCGCTGGACAACATCATTTCAAGGTGGGGAGAATGTGACGTTTCCAAGACAAGATACGGGCCCCGTGATCGATACCGCATCGTCTCCACACGCTGCACACGCCACCCCGACTGACGTGTACGCCGACGTGTAGCCAGGTGGGTAGCCCCTAGGGGGCAACTTGTAGGGAGTGTGCATTTATTAATGTGCACATTTAACCATGTGCACATTTATCTAGGTGCACATTTTCCCATGTGGACACTTTATGCCAAGTGGGCTATACCCAGTAATTAATGTGCACATTTACCAATATGCACATTAATGTGGGCACACCTTTCCATGTGGGCACATTTTGCCACCTAGCCAAAAGGGGATAATTGGAAACCCTAGCCAACCCCATGTCTATTTAGGAGGGGAAACCCTAACTTGCCCATTTTTCGTTTCTAGGGTTTTAGAGCTCTGTTTTGGCTACCCCAGGAGCCAAAACCGCCTCCCAGACTCTGTCTGAGAAAACTGCATCATTAGTTTTCCTTGATTCGAGCATTTCAGCAGGATGGTCGAACTCAAGTCAGGAGGAGGAACTCAAGGATCAGGTATTTAGGCAATTTAATAGCTTAAACCATCTTTTAGTCATTGAATCAGTAGGGTTAGCCTATTAAATTGCCCATAGCAGCCCTCTAGATCTCTAGATAGCAGATTCTAACTAAAGAACCTAACTCTATGATATAGATTAGATCTTGTTCTTTAGTTCTTCTGTGATGTATATGGATGATGTATCTCTTTGAACTCCTTGTATTGGGAAGGGGGGTAGAGACCTAAAGCTTGGTAGTAGATGCTCCTAAATTAGCCTCTCTAGCACCATATAGATTCGCCTCAGGTACAAGAACCACACGGGTTGTGGGTGAAGGGGCCGACCGCTAAGAAGGAGGTTCGTGTTTGGGACTCTCGAACCATCCCTCCGTGTGCAAGGTCTACCTGGGGATCATTGTGACTAGGTCCAATGGCTTGCCATCGAACCCGGGCAAGACATGGGCTCGACACCCATGAAGTGGTGTTTATGACTTTCCAGTTGGGTTCACCAATAAGGGCAAAGTGGGGCCCTCTAGTCACCTTGAGTCATCATGTAGATCTCTCGAGGGACTGATCCCTACCTGCCCCATCGGACCTGGGGAGATGTAACCAAGGAATAGCCCCTTTGGCTATGCATCCCGGGGCTAAGGGCCGTCCCAACACTTTTCAACCTACTCGCAAAGTGTGCATGTGAGGGGCGGATGGAGTGGACTACCCATTGCCATGTTTTTATGCAAGCCAAATCCATTGCCATGAATTTGCGCTCCAATGAACTCGGAGACCCAAGCTTGTCTGGGTCCATCCCCCGTAACCGAGCCTTGGGTAGGATTTCCCATATGCATTGTGCCGATTATTGTCTCTGGTGGTGATGTGATGTACCACCCTAGAGGTGGATATATGTGTTGCTCTTATATACCGACATGTATGTTTACGCCTCAAGCAGCCTAGGTAGGCCCCGAGGGAGACAGGGTAAAATGACCCCTTCACTCTTCCCATCGAACCCGCCACGGTTGCGCTGTCATGTGGAGGGCCCCGTGATCAAGCATGGAGCTGGTATGGGGAAGAACTCCTGCTTGTATACTGTAGGTGTGCACCGTGATGCAGTAGGGGAGACGCCACACAAGGCCCCTGGCCCTGTGCTTTGCGGAAGCCTCCACTGGCCGCCTTTCAACAACAAACCTCCAAAGCAGCCGCCTCTACATCCAATCCTATGGACCAACAAGCTCAAGAAGAGATTTATCAAGCTCTCAACCCTCCCCCGGCCCAGAAAGCCCACGGGTTGGTCTCTCCCTCCCGTCACACAAGGGCTTCACGCCCGTTGACCATCATTCCTCATGAGACACAACCTGCTTTTGCAGTTGACACCATTCCACATGACGACGACAAAAAAGTTCACTTCGCGCCTAATCTTGACAAACTCATGCCTCACGTCATGCCTAAGGTGAGACAAAGCATTCTGAAACTTATGCAGGCTGCAGAGGGTCACACACTGGCCAATGTTCACCCCACTACTCGGGCTCAGCAGCGTCAAGCCGCGCCGTCATCCTCCACCAGTGCACGCTCTCAGCCATATCCCAATATTGCTGCTGAGGTCGAGCTTCTCAAAGAAGTCTCTGCTTCTTTACCTCAGACACCTGCTCCATTGGATCCTGCGGACCCCTTTTCTCATGTCCCCTTGGAACTTCAGGAAGAACTTGCCAAGATCAAGATTCCTTTGAGCCTGGCCACCATTTTGAAACTCTGTCCGGCTCTCAAAGATCAGTTACCTCTTCCCACGGTTCTGGTTGGCGCTGTTGCAACTTCAACACCCACGGTGCACGCCACGGTGGGCAATCAGCAAGTAAATCATGTCCAAATTGATGGTGGTAGTGCTGTCAATCTTATTACTGATAAGCTCCGAAAACAATTGGGCATCAAACAATTATACCATGCCCCTTATGACATCAAGTTGGCAAATGGCCATATCACGCATCCTCAAGGCGTCACTCCTCTTCTCCATATCAGCATTGGTGATCTCAAATTCCCTTTGGAATTTGGTGTTTGGAAAGCTGGCGAAGATCCTGGTGATTATGAAATGTTGGTTGGACGACCTTTTCTCCGCCAGGCTAAGAGTATTCATTACTGGGTCACGGACCAACTTGTTATCACCGATGGCCATCTCAATGCCACAATGGATCTGGAAACTGGCCAATTGATCTCTGTCGAGAATGCTGAGTCTTCCATCTCCGACACTGACTCTGAAGAAGCACAAAATATTTATCGTTCAGTTCCTCCAAATGGGTCTACCTCTCGTCTTACCCTATGCCGATCCTTGGGTGACATGACGCCGATCAGACCAAAGCTGTGGCGACTCTTTTGGACCCTTACCCCGCTTCCTCGCAATCGCATTCAACGCCTTGATCATTTTTCGACCCACTTTCTTCTCCAGAGACAGTTGATGTTCATGCCGTCATGAAGCAACCCTTGCTTGATGACGCTCAGCAGCCTCTCTTCTTCACCACGCAAAATGCTGCTCCTCCCGTCATGCTTCAGCCCCCTGCTCATCACGTTCAGGACACGGAGGTTGTTCCTCATATTCAAACTCCGTATGGAAATTGTGGACATTGGTAACAATCAACCCGGCCCGCTTTAGCGCTCACCTTCCGCCTACCTATAAAGCACGCTGCGGACTGCTGTTCAAGAAATTCAAACACATTTTTGCTTGGAGCTACAAAGACCTTCGAGGTATCAAAAAAGAATTGGGGGAACTCACCATTCCTACCAAACCTGATGCACGCCCAATCTAGCAACGACAGTACAGGCTCAACCCAAATTACCGTGACCACGTCAAGGCTGAAATTGACAAACTCTTGGCTGCTAGCCTAATTTATGAGGTCAAACATTCTGAATGGGTGAGCCCCATCGTCATTGCTCTCAAAAACAATGGTAAGATCCGCGTTTGCGTGGACTACCGGAAACTCAATCAAGCCACGGAGCGTGATCACTTTCCGCTTCCCTTCATCGACCAGGTTCTTGAAGAGGTTGCTGGTCATGAGATGTACTCTTTCATGGATGGTTTTTCTGGGTACAATCAAATTTCTATCAAGCAAAAAGATCAACTCAAAACTACCTTCACCACCCCGTGGGGCACTTTTGCCTACAAGGTGGTCCCTTTTGGTTTGTCAAACTCTCCTTCAACTTTTCAGCGTATCATGCTTTCAGTCTTTCAAGACTTTATGAAGGATAAACCTTTTCTTCAAATCTTTCAAGATGATTTTTGCGCCTACAGCTCCATGGATGACCACTTGGACAAATTGGAGCTTGTTTTTCAAAAATGTGATGAATCTGGCATTAGTCTCAACCCTGAGAAGTGCACTTTCTGTGTCACCTCCGGTGTTTTGTTGGGTCATGTGGTCAGTAAAGAAGGCATCACCACAGATCCTGCCAAAATCAGTTGTGTACTGAAAGCTCAAGCACCGTCTAATATCAAAGAGACACGCTCTTTCCTGGGTAAGGTTAATTACTATTCCACCTTCATTCCTGGACTTGCAGCTATCGCTGATCCCATTCATAAACTCACGGGTGATGAATCCACTTGGGCTTGGAATCCCCAAGCGGAAGCTGCTTTTCAGAAGTTGAAGCTCTTACTTACTCAGGCCCCGGCACTTGTTCCTCCTCAATGGGACAAGCCCTTCCACGTTCATGTTGATGTCTCTGCTTTTGCCATTGGTGCTGTCCTTTCTCAAGCTTATGATGAAACCACGGATAAACCCATCCGATATGCCAGGCGGAAACTCAATCCTGCTGAGCGCAACTATTCTGCCACGGAACGGGAAGCCTTGGGTTTAGTTTTCTGTGTCCAACGCTTCCGTCATTATTTGTTGGGTAGCCAGATCAAGTTCTTTGTTGATCATCAAGCTCTTCTTTATTTGATCAACAAAGCCACGCCCACGGGACGCATTGCTCGTTGGGTCCTTCTTCTACAAGAATTCGCTCCCTTTGAAATTGTTCATAAGGCAGACAAGTCTCATGTGGTGCCTGATTATCTTTCACGCATCCACACAGATGATCCCTCCATGGGTGTTTCTGACGCCTTTCCAGACGCTCAATTATTCCTGGTCACGGCCACGCCCCATTGGTTTCACAACTTTCAGCAATATCTTCTCACTGGTGCTCTTCCTCAAGAAGATCCGACGCTCTCTCCCAACAAGCTTCGCTCCCATCGCCGTCAATTTCTCCGAGAAGTCCGTGACTACACTATGGTTGCTGGCCACTGTACAAACGCGGTAAAGACATGGTCCTCCGTCGTTGTGTCCTCCCTCATGAGGTGCCCGATATTGTTCGACAAGCCCACGATGGGCTTGGTGGTGGTCATTTTAGTGGTGACGCCACGGCACGCAAAATTCTTTTGGCAGGATACTTCTGGCCCACGCTCTTCAAAGATGCCCACGCTTATGCTCGCACATGTGACGTCTGTCAGCGTGTGGGAAAACCCACGGCTCGTGACGCTCTTCCGTTGACGCCGGTCGCCACGCCACATCCCTTCAGCAAATGGGGAATGGATTTTGTGGGGCCCATGGACCCACCGGCGCGGCACACCCGTGCCCGCTATATTCTGGTCCTCACGGATTATGCTACCAAATGGGCGGAAGCTTGTGCACTTCCAGACAACACTGCTGCCAGCACAGCCAAAGTTCTCTACACGCACATCATCACGCATTTTGGTTGTCCCACGGAACTTGTTAGTGATCGTGGCGTGCATTTTGTCAATCATACCATCAAGGAGCTGACGGATTATCTTCACATCCAACACCGCAAGAGTACACCTTACTACCCTCAAGGCAATGGCTTGGCTGAAAGTACCAACAAAACTCTCATCACTGTTCTAAAGAAAATTTGTGACGCTTCTCGCACAGATTGGCAAGAAAAGTTGCCTACGGTTCTTTGGGCCTACAACACTAGTTTCGCCGCTACTGGCCACACTCCTTTCAAACTGGTTTATGGTCAAGAAGCTCTCATGCCTTTTGAGTATATTCTTCCAACTCTCCGTTTCCAACTTGCTACAGCACATAATCCTCCTGCTGCACTCAAGGAGAGGGTTTATCAATTGGAACAGTTGGATGAACTTCGGCGCGATGCTTACATTCGTGTTCTTCATGGCCAACAGTTGCAGAAATCCTTGCATGACAAAAGACTTAAGACAAAAACATTCAAAGAAGGAAATTTGGTACTTCTTTATGATTCACGTTACAAACATTTTCCGGGCAAGTTAAAGTTTAGATGGCTTGGTCCGTATCAAATCATTCAAGTAGTGCAACCCAGTGTTTTCAAGCTGGCAGAACTAGATGGCACTCCACTACCTACACTGGTTAATGGCTTTCACCTCAAACAATTTCATGCACCCAATACAGACAGTCATACACCAGATACAGCACAAGAAATTGAATCCCCAGATAGTGACTAAAGACCAATGTTGTTAAAAAACGCGATTTTTATTCATAACGTACTTCTATAAAAATTCGTACGTATTTAAAAGGATTTTTATGTATTGGAATAGTCAATGGTACCAAAAAAAAAAAAAAATGCCCACAATATTTTCGTGCACCTTTAGGTTTAGGGCAGAAACGTATTCTGCATGTGGCCGCTTTCGTGATGCCTCTATCTGTGGCCGATTTGGTTATGGTTTTGTCTGTGCACTAGTGAGCAAGGAACCCCCTCTGTAGCAGAAAACAAGAGCATGGCTATGGCTGCAAGAAGCTTCAAAGTAATCTGGCGAAGTAAAATAGTTATTTTTAGTTTATTCTTAGCTTTAAGGTTTCGAAATGCTTACTAGAGTGTTGATTTGCATTCTACAGAAGTTTCATGCAACAAAAGGCGATATTGCTGAGACAACCGATCTGAATCATGCCCGGCAGTGCTGGTTGGTATCTTTATCTCAAAGAAAATGTCTATTCTATTCTATTAATTTCTATTTCTATAAATTTTGAGTACTCTATCTATTCTAGTTCTACGTCATTTGACTCATTTCTTTATGATGGTGGCTGCTTTTATTTCTGGCAGTAAGGCAGTAAGGCAATAAGAGATGACAAAAGCTGCATTTTTTCATTTCTGATTGTCTGTATAAAGCTTGAAGATCTGGAATAGGATCAGTGATGTCCACATTTTTTTCAGAAAGTGCAGAATCATTGACACTTTGATTGCTATTAGACCACTTAGAGTTTTGCTTAGCCCAACTAGTATAAGGAGTCAATCCTCTGTGCACAGCAAGCTCACTTCCAGGAAGAAATAACAATCTGAATGCAGATAATCTATAGAGTATCAAGATAATGAAATCGTTCTTAAAAAGTGATATGTGTTGCTAAATGATAGAATCTTGATGCAGAACCTTGCGTGGTCATAGATAATGGCTGGGAAATGCAGAAGTCTAAGACAATAAGGTGCATAAATTTTAATAGCAGGTTGCACTTTTTGAACTTAGAATCTTCCTAATAATGCTTGGCTGCACATTGAGACACTACCTGCTGTTGGTTGTAGAGACCAAGTTGCATTTTAGTTTTGATTCCACAGCTATGAGAGAAGCTAAGTTGCGTTTTGAGAAAGGAGGAGAGTCATTTTTGACAATTTTTTCTCTAGCATATATTGTTTCCAAATGTGATAATTCTTCCAGACCTTCCTCATATTATTCCTTATTCTGATTCTTCCAGATTATGGTGCCTGCTGCTAATACTTGCTGATTTTGTTTCGCCACTTGTTTTTGCTGCTAATACTTGCTGATCAGTATTTTTCATTAACAGGGGCCACTCAAATTTTGTCAATTGCATACGGGTTTCTCCAGATGGAACGAAATTCTAAGCGGACATAATTTCTGTTGGGTTGGATCAGTACTTAGTGCTACTATAAGAAATTAGCAAGCTTTACATTGATGTAGAACAAGCTTTGCAGAACGTGCTCTTTTTGGGACTATTATTAAAGTATAAAGATTAACTGTTTTTTACTGCTTTCAACAGAATTTTAGAAACCAATTTTATGAAAGTTAAATAACGCTAGACCTCTTACTGAAATTCATATATTTGTACAAAAATTCAGGGATCCAAGGAGATTTTTAAAGATTTTAAAGATTTTTAAAGATTTTTAAAGATTTTAACGATTTTTAACGTTTTTTATTAATAAAAAACGTATTTAAAGATTTTTTCAAATTTTTTTAAAAAACCTTAAAAAATCTTTAAAAACGTACTAAAGCCGTACGGATTTTGACGTACGTGACAACCTTGCTAAAGACGCATATTTATATTATAGATGCAAATTTTTACAAAATGAGGGCGGAGCCCATCTATTTCCGCTATGAGCAGAGCTCTATGGGCAGTGCCCTATTTACAAAATCCTAAAGAGAAAAACCCTCTACTCCGGGTTTGGAGCAGAGGTGATGCGCAGGATGTGGTAGTAATTCTGCTCCGGATCCCATCGAAGGTGAATCACCACCTCCATTCCGTTGGTGTGGGGATCGGGATGCTCAGCCATCCCTGCACACCACCCATCCATGGGTATCCCACGGTTGTGGCACCTCCACAGGTCCAAGCAGTCCATCTTGCATGTTATCCACTCCAGGCAGTTCGACAGCATGGTGCACTTGTCGTGAAGCCCAGCAGCAGACATACCGAGCGCCATCGGGTGTCTCAGCTTCATCCATTGCTTCTCTTATATAGCCAACCGCGAACCTCTTTGTCGACGTGGACCAATCAGCCAATTTGCTAACGTGGTTGCAATGCACGGCAGTTTCTAAATGGGGAATCTTTTCTCCCGCCGCATATCTAGCCATGGTACCTTCTGACACCTTCGTTTTAATGATATCCCACTTCGAGTTGCCAGCATTTTCTTTTCAAGCCCGTCGACCATTAATGAGTGTCCTTTCGCCAGCTGTCACATCTGATCATTCCCTTACGTCTCATCGCCACCGTTCATTGCTTCTCCCTTTACCGTTTGGGGACTTAGCCAAAATTTTGCCTCTCAATTGCCTCCGTCGCATCTGTCGCCACCTGGCATCATCAACGGTTGCCGGTTCCTCCTCATCATGCCCCTTCGCCAACATTAGTGCGCCCTAAAACCTTTTCGCCTATAAAAATTTTCATCTTCCACACTCCGCCTTCTCCAGCGAATTCTTCCTGTTTCTTTCCGACGCTCTTTGTAATAGCTCCTGCACCCAAATTTTCTACACTTCAAGCTTCGCTCCACGGGGATCCGGGCCGCTTTCGAAGTGCGTGGAGTTTCTCGACTCCCACCTTCGCGAGGCCCTTGTTGGTCCGAATCGAAGTGGCGAACGCCAGCGCTTTTGCAATTTTCACGGTTTGAACTCCCCGCCTAAATCCGCACAATTGAAGCGGTTTTTGTTGCTCATATCGCCAACAGCCCGGAAGGATATGCTACCGCGGGTCGATGGCACCACCATTTTGCTTACACGTACCCTTTTTGATTTACGAGGTATTCCATATTCCTTTGCAAACACCTTCTTTATCTTGGGCTACCTTACAGACATCGATGTCACCCGCAAGCACTCCCCGCTTATCAAGCAAACATGCATCGCCTCACCAACATTGCAAAGAGCCACGACACTTTTGTTAAGTTTTCGTGGCGCAGTTGCTTGGTATTCTATCAAGAACACCCCATATCAATAAGCCGTTCTATAATGTTGTGATCACAGCCATCCGCTCCAATCACCATATTGATTGGCCACAGATGTTGTTCTACCGCCTCCTAGGGCTGCCCCCTCTTCTGTCTTTGAAGCCTCTGTGGGTGGCCATCTTCAAGCCCTCATCTGCAAATACCTTCCTACTTCTGGGTCCCCGACCACATCTCGAACCACCACTCGCCAACTGTTTCATTCCCTCCTCAAAATCGCAGGCCGACACTTCCACCCTTCTTCATCGGGTCATGTTCAACACAACACCACGCATGTCACCGTCTCCTCTTCCTCCACTGAATCCATGCCCTCCACTTCCCGTCATGTCTCTCAAACATCTCAGACAAGGCAACAACAAGGCCCTGCACCTCCACATCCTCGCCAGCTTCTATATCAATACCAGCAGGATGTTCAAGCCGCAGCCCTAAAGTTACAAGAATCACAGGACGCTCTCATGAATGGTGTTCAGGCGTCCCTGGAGGCCTCAGATGCCGTTCACAGAGAACTCCAAGCTGCCACCGCACAAGTTCAAATTTTGAGGACAAACTTTAAGAAAAGCACGGGGCTATGTTACCGGCCCGAGAGGCTCTCAAGACTGTCCAAGATCAAAACAGCCTGCTTGCTGATCAACAGGCTCAGTTGCAATCCACAATTCAGGAATTGCTAGATCACGTCAAAACCAAGGATACCCTCTTGGGCGACAAGGACAAAGACCTTAGCAAGCTCAATACCTTGTATACTGAGCTTTCTCAGAGTTACCGCCAACAAGTTCAAGACCTCACAGAGCGTGATACTCGCATCACCTCTTTAGAAGCACAGCTGTCCACGCTGACCCTCTCACCACGCCTCCAAGCTCGGGCTTTTAAGCTCGAAACAAAAAATTGTTGATGACGCCGAGATTGCCACGCTGCGCCTCAACACTCCTGGGCAATCCTCTTCACATGCCATGCTTTCTCATAAACGGGTTCGTGATCAGTCCCGCCTTCTGTTAGAAAAGGAGCATCGGATCCGTGACCTAGAACAACAGCTGACAAAGAAGTCGTCTCACCACGCCGATGAGGCCAAAAACCAAACAAGAAGGCTACATTAACATCGCCCTCAACATGCCAGTGGACTTTGCTATTCCTTCCAGTTATCTCGATTATGTGGTTGCCCACGGCACCTCTTTCTTCTCGGCGGTGGCGCGCAGATGGTCCCGTTGATGTCCACCTACGCACTGAGGATTTTCTTCGGATCTGGCCAGACCTCTCTGTTGAAGACAAAGGTTTACTCTGCGCCCTTTTAGTCTTTGACCTCATTCACTGTGAAGATCCGGATTTGATCACCTTCAGAGTTGTTCAACCAATGGCGCACATTTTCCATGACTTCTATCCGCCGATACTCGGGGACAAATTTCGGATGGGCCACATCGTAACTTTCGGTGGTAACTCACAGGTTCAATGGTTGCTCTTGGACAACAACCCCTATCTGTCAGATCATGATCGGACACACGCTCTTCATCAGGAGTACATGCCTGAGCTTGCTCATCATTTACCTCTATGGCAAGCCGAAACGCTGGAACAAGTACGGAAGAACCTTGGGCATCCTGAGGATCTTTCATTTGCCCAAGTTTATATGCAGCACTTGGCAGGATACAATCAACTGCGTGCTCTTCTGGATAGCAAGACAGTCCCCACGGGTTGGGATAGCCCTCCTGTATACTCTCAGCTCTCTGCTTCTGAGTGGGATCGGTGGTGCAAAGCTCTTGATCCTGCCCTTGTACGTGAATTCAGGGAGCAGGCTCAGCAGCCCACGCCCACGTGCATGGCTCCCTCTCCATATGCTTCACTGGGTGTCCCTCCACACCCACGGTTTCTCACTTCCGACTGGCGTCTTCCCTTTTGGACGAAGGTCATGGATGGCCACGCTGGGTGGACTCCTCCTCGGGTAAAAGCATGAAAGGGTGTACGTACATCGTACTGAATTGAAGGACGAATTTGTGCTTTTTTGGGGTACATTTTAGATGAACATCAAGATACTATGGTTTGTCGTTTTGTGTCAGATATGCAATGATTGCAAGATCATCCCTGACATTCCCCCGAAATTCTTGGTTAACCACCGAACCACCGAACCAATTCGAATGGATCCGTCCCTCCCTTTCCGAAATTCCCCCCTTTCACAGGACGAACACCGAATGAATTCCAGAAGCAAACACATGCCAATTGAATCTACAAGAAATACAAATCAATTTCAATCTGTTCATGGAGGGTGAGAATTCCAATGGAAGTGATGGTTCTAAGCGTAAGTATGCCAACATTGGCCAGTGTTATGCCACAAAACAAATAAAAAGCGGTTGTTGTGTCGGTGGATTGCATCCTCGATTGTCGGGCAAACGCCGGCCCGTGATCAAAGACTAGTTTTTGTGATCGCTTGTTGCAAGATGACAGTGCTTTTTCTGTTTTCGAACCCAGAATTGGAAATCCTTCCAAGTTATTGTTATGAAATCAATGATCGAAACTTGAAAGATGTGCTTCAAGAAGTAAAGTCTGCTAATAGCAAAGATAAATTGGCTGCAAAACATTCACTGTTATCAATGATTGTTGGAAAAAAAGGAGATATAAACAAGAATGTTTCTTCAAAATTGCTAAAGATACAGCCAAGAAATTTATCCAAAGCTACAAAGAAGAAGGAAGATAATGTCATTAAGTGGAGCAAATGTATGGGCTTTGGCGGGAAGGATGCCAAGATCAAATAGAATCGATGATTCAATCAAATGTCGTTCGTGGAATTTTGGCTTGACAATACCAAAGTTTCACCAAAGGTTAGAGATGTCATGAAGAGGAGAACACAAGCAATACAATACCTTGATATCTCACAGTGTGTTTGCTCTTGTAATTGAATCATTTCAGTTTTGGAGATTATGTTTTCTTCCAAAATTCTTTCATGACTTTCTTCTCGTACATTCTAGTTCTCGTTCGAAAGTGACCGTTAATGAATACACATGGTTTTCATGAAATGTATTGCATTTTACATTGTTTACATTTATACATTGTTTACATAGTAGCGTAAATCTTGCAAGTTGATGTGCTATTAGGTACTTTTTAGATGTACATCCATTAACACTTACATGTCCATGCAGCTGCATTTACATGTACTTGAATATCAAAATTACATCATTTTACATTTTAGTGTACTTTCAGGTAATGAAGCCAAACAAATCAGACATATGTACATTAGTTGTACTAATATTGTAACATTAATGTGATGTACTAATATTGGAACACTAATTAGATGTACAATGGATGTACAATGGATGTACATTGGATGTACATTGGATGTACATTGTATGTACATTGGATGTACAGTAACAGATCAGTGGAACTGTTGGCTGTACATTCTCAAGCAGGTTTTAGAAAGAATCATAGCACGTTGGATCATCTGCTTACATTGAGAGTGATGATTGAGCGGGCAAAGGGGCCCAGGAAGGCTCTATTTCTAGCCTTTATTGACTTCTCGAAGGCATTTGACACTGTGCCTCGAGAAGGTTTGGGTGCTAGGATGGAGAGATTGGGAGTTCCATTTGCTTTGAGAGGCGCAGTAGCACGTCTTTATGAAGAAGTCCTGGCCAAGTTGTCAACGGAGATGCCTACTGAGATCAGGAGCACAATTGGAGTCCGTCAGGGATGCCCGTTGTCCCCGACGTTGTTTGGTTTATACATAGATGAATTGGAAGAATGGCTCAGGGCCAACGGGCATGTAGGCTCCAAACTAGGTGATTTTGTGATTCAGCTTTTGCTGTACGCAGATGATGTTGTGTTATTGTCCGAGTCCCCAGAAGGGCTCCAGAAACATTTGGAGATTCTCAGTGCATTTTGTAGTCAACGAAGATGAAGGTGAATTTGTCAAAGTCTAAAATAATGGTATTTGGTACCATTAAGAGGCCCGCTTTTACTATACCGGGGAAGAACTCAAACCGTGGACCTGCTACAAGTATCTTGGTCTTGAGGTATGCTCTAATTACAAATGGAAAACATGTGTCGTGAAACGAATTGTAGGGGAAAATCAGCTCAGATGCTTTTTTCTAGATGCCATAAAATGTCATTGGATAGTTGGGGGCTAAAAAAGATGTTGTTTAAGACCTTAGTACAGACGGTGGTATTGTACGGTGTTCCCATATGGGGGGCTTCCATCTCTAGAAAACTCTGGAGCGAGGTGGAACAAGTGTTGAAGATATTCATTCAAGAAGAGCTAGGAGTCAGAAAGCAAATTCCTTATGCTATATTATCGGGAAACCGGTCTGTTGCCTCTCGGAAGTCGGGGGCGATATGTCCATTTGTTAATTTTGTGAATAGACTAAGGAAGATGGATGATAATAGGCTGCCGAAAATGGCAATGGAACATTCGGGTACCTTGGGCTGGTATCACAATGTACTTGAATGGGTTAAGAGCTGGGGGTTTTCAGATGCAATTTTTACTGACTCTGAATTAGGGGTTCGGGAGATGATAGGATCGTAGTCGAAAAGATTTTGGGCGAGATAAGGGCACTAGGATGACATTCTATCGCCAGGAAGTAAATCCTATGTTGGTATATGCAGACCAGAACTATCTAAATGCACCTATGTCCGTGCATATGAGATACATTATTGCTAGGTACAGACGGGGATCACATTCTCTAGGGATAGAAACAGGGAGATGGGCTCGAATACCGCGAGAAGAAAGAGTTTGCAGAATATGCCAGTCGGGGGAGGTAGAAACTGAGGATCACGTTTTTATACATTGCAGTGCTTATGAAGACATTAGAGAGAGACACAACATTGCATATCCAGATTTTCATTTACTTTTGTCGTTAGATCCTAGAATATTGTGTAGTTTCTTAAAAGATGTCGATTCTCATCGAGACTTGTTGATAAAAGTGAACACGTGATGTAGTTAGTTGCTCCATGACCTTCAAGGTCCTTAAGGGGCATGATAATAAATTATTATTATTATTATTATTATTATTAGATGTACTGATGTACATTAGATGTACATTAGATGTACAGTAACAGATCAGTGGAACTGTTGGATGGACATTTTATGTACATAGAACATACATTAATTGTACAATAGTATAGTTCAATACTCTTTTGGCATCTGGTTGCCGACATCATTTTGTTAACATGGTCTTTAATGCTTTTGTTATTGCAGTCTGAGCTTTATCAATAGTTTGTATATCAGAATCCTGATACCAAAATTCGCCTTCGACAGTTCGAGTATCTGAAACCTGATTGCATAAGGAAATTGAAGGAGAGAAACACATGTTGTTGTGTCAAACATGAGCAAGCAGATCTGTCTGAAAGGCCTTCAATGATATGAGGAGATCCCTACATGTTAATTGCACTTGCTGCTGCGCATTTGGTTCGGTGCATCCCAAGCAAAACAATGGAGTATGTCAAGCAAACAAGAAGACTTTTGATAATGTTAGTATCTTGTGGAGGTCAACGGTTTAATAGAAATATGTGACGGATGAATGGCATAAACTAAAAATGCATCAAAGGCTAATGTGATGAATGTGGAGTGAAGAAATTAGACATCTGTCCAAACGAGGAAGATGGAATTTAATGTGGACCGGCAAGTATATGCATATGTCAATGAGCCATCCAAAAAAGGTACATCCGTAAGGCTTAGATTAATTGATCAGAATGACAAAGCATCTGTTTTGTTAAAGAACATGAAAAATCAGCTTGCTAAGTTTCTGAGATCATAACTTTACAAAGACACCTGGCAGAGCAAAACAGTTTAAAAGATGTGTTGAGAAACTCCCGGATAATAGTAGTGTGTTGTCTGTTGTTGACTTTGCAGAGAACTACACATTGAAACCAGGGACAGAAGTGCAATCCGAGCATTGGAATCCTGATCAAATTAGTATTTTGGTCCATATTTCAATGATGAAAATAGAAGGTAAGCTTAAAAAATAGTGCATTTCTATGTTTCAGATGACAGGAAGCATGACACTCATTTTGTGCAATATGGTTTTAAATTACATTTGGGGTGGCTTAAGAATAATGGAGGTGGACACATAAACCTTCATTATGTGTGGTCGGATGGTTGTGCATCTCAATTCAAACTGCAAGACGGACATGGTATGGAATCTGAGATACCATGTGAAAAATAAAATTCGAAAGTGATATGGAATTTATTTGGATCTGGCCATGGGAAAGGCACACATGATGGCGAGGCTGGTATAGCAAAGTTGTGGCTTGAGAGCGAGCAGAGAAAACAAAATGGCATGCCAGTGGATACAGGTGCAGAAACAGCTTGTGCATTTTTAAGGGCCAAGGAATCGGATTGTGAAAGGGTGTTTTGGGAGGTTGGAAAACAGATGTGAACGGCAGCAAGCATTCAATTGCAAGACTTTACCCGGTACTTTCAGCAGATACATTACGTGTCAACTATAAACCCAAAGAGATCCAACAAAGTTGCTATGCAGACCACTCTCGTGCTTTTGTGATGCTTGCATTAACTTCAATTGGTTGAATTGTGAGAACATTAAACATTGTGGAGAATGGTCTCTAAAAAGTTTGGAGCCCACAGATCATATTGCCTCTCGTGTTGAAGCTGAAAATGATGTGGATGTTTTGTATGCAGAGGACGAGGCTGGTTTAGATGACACTGTAGCTGTTTCAGATGTATTTGTGTCTTTTGCAAACCACTGGACAATGTGGAAGGTGTTTCATACTATGTTCTCATGTGCACGAGGGAAAAGCATGCATTGGAAGAAGATTCAATTGATGACTATGGAAATGAATACTCACTGGGCACTAGTGTCATTGAAGGACAATATTATGAACTAATCCCAGGCCGCCACAATAAGTATAAACCGCTTCCTACTAAGAATGTTTTGGTACCGCAGAATCTGTGATTGGGGTTTGAATCCCATTCAAGAAAGTAAAACACAAAGTGAAGGGGCAAGCCACAAAGATTTCACTTGCCGATGAAGTCCATGAGACATTGTTATCACAACTTCGGCAATTGTAGATGACATGGACTAAGTCGACCATCTGTAGTACTTTCCAGAAATATTGTAATACTTTGTTATAAGAACTGAAGAACCTGGACTACTTGAAGTGCATTATGTACATCAATGTACATAAGATGTACAACCAATGTACATCTTATGTACATCCGTTGTACATTCCGTAAATATTATAAAAATTTGTTAAGTGTAAGTTGATTAGAATTGAACACAAGAAAGTTGAATTGCATAAACATTAAAAATGGTTTCAGTCATGGCAAAGATAAGAAATGGACAGGTTTTCATGTACAAATGGTTGATATATTTATATTGTAGACATAAATACAACACACCCGAAAATGAGCATGGCTCATAATTCATGACCAAGCTTCAAAATGTCAGTAGGAGCCTGATATCTTATGACTATTGCATCATGTCTTCCAGCCCGCCGAGAGGCTGAAGAGATATCCTCTAAAGCAGTAGTCCATGCGGTTTCTATAGCACGTGCCACTGGCAAACCTTTCCATCCTACATGGCCTGCATCTTCCAGGACACGTGCCTTCCCCCAAGGGTTGTGCAACAAGTGATTTGCTGCCAATATACCTTTCATGGTTGCTCGTTCCTCATAATTTTCAATTTGCTCAACCTTTTCCCAAAGTTCAGGAACAGCAGTATAGAGGCGATAATCGGTCCCCAACCCTATGTACTTGCAGCTTGTGTTGGTTGTCCAAGAAAAAGGACATATGTAGCTTCCTACAGGATTCAAAGTGGATTTGTATCTTTCGTCGTCGATCAGAACTGTATGTCCATAGTACTCTGGGTATTCTTTCCATACCACAGCTAATGGTTTTACAAACAACCCCTTTTGAGGTTCAGTAGGGTGTTTGTGTGGCAGAGTCCAACACTGCTCCTGGCTGTAAACAAACTTCAGCTTTATGGAAAAAGCATCACAAATATGTTCCACAATTGGTTGAAGATTTTTGGAAGTGAGTGAAGACCAGATGGCAACATCAAACCCTTCTCTTACAAATGCTAACAGTGATGCTAACCCGGCCCCGAAAAAAAAAACCACGTTTCCTATATTAAACCGAAGCTCATCTTTCGGATCTGTTGGTATCTTGAGTTAATATTTTCATTCTTGTGCACACTCTTGCCCAAACACGTAATTTAAGTCAAAGATAATGAGCTTTTCTCCCTAATTAGATGATTCATTTGTCAAGAAGAAAACACTTGAGATTCACAATTTATAATTACATTTCAGATCACACAATTGAGAAAACACATTGATAATTACACGATTGTTATTTGCACAGGTGTAAGTGAGACAAATAAATTAATTTTTTCATTACTTATTGAGTACAAAGAAGCTCTGGAGCATGACTCACACAAAACTGTAATTTACAAACAAGTCAAAGGGACTATCTACCCCGTGTAGGAACAATCGCTTGTATATTCATCTCGCCTTCTACAATTAATGCCTCCATTAGATGATCCCTCCGTGACTTGGCATAGGCATCGCTGAACCAACCGGGTGTCATCTCGCATGGTGCACAAGTATTAGAGGACTATACCAACAAATAACTAATAGGAAAATAACATGTTCTACTTATAAAAATGGAGCTTTCATTGCATCAACCACGGCATCTATGAATTTGTGCATGTAAGCCACAATGTACATGCAAGGGTTCTTCGGTACTAGTTTACGGCATTTTAGGACGTAACAATGGGAGCATCAAAGTTCTTCCTACCATGGCTTAAGTTTGTTGGATCCGAGCATCATGTTATTGATCACAAGCTTATGAAACCCGCAAAATTGCAATGTGAGAATAAATCAAGCATAAGAAATTGCAATATCGTAATAATCAAATCATAAAAACAAAACGAAACTCATACTTTACGGACCACTTTAGCATGGGGTACATAGCCTTTGACAGGAGAGAGGATCAGATACTTGGGCTAGCTATAGATGGAAAAGAGCTTTTCTTTGGACCAGCAAGCACAAGTATTGCCAATGCCACATTTGGGCCTTGCGTAATTGGAACAAATATGTATTGGCATCTTGCAATCAAAATGCCATCCAGCCCTTCCTTTATGTTAGTGTTTCGTGCATCTGCCCCCGTTCTTGAGGGAATTCACAAAATTGCGGAAGGTGTCCGGTCGGCAAGAAAAAAACTTGTGTTTCCAATCGGATGGAAGATCGCTACAAAGGTACCCGCACACAAATCCGAATACATATTAATACATAAGATGAGTGACTTAGGGAATGAAATAACATAAATATGTTGAAATGCTACCCTACCTCCCATAGACATCTACCATCTTAGAGGTCAAGTCCGACTTCCAGTGAGAACTTCGTCAACATCACTTTGAAAGATAGAGGGTGCAGGCTTAGGAGGACAAGTCCCTATAAGGAGTGAATGGAACCAACCTTTTCGGTCGGTTCACTAAACTGCATAAGGAAACAACAACATTAGCAAAAGAATATATCTATTGTAATCAATTGTATATTACTCACCTTGTAAATTCATCACCTGCTTCAGCATCTTCTGTGGACTGCTGCACCTTATTTGTTATCACATCAATATTTTCTTGTAGATCCTCTTCCTCTTCCGGTTCCGACTCAGAAGGATCAGGATCAGTTTCCTTCACGGCCTGTGATCGTGTCCTATGTACAAAAAAAATGTGGTTAATTATCATAAATCTGAGATGTTTAACAAAATTAGTTCATCTTCGACATACCTCTTTCTAGGTGGTGGTGGCACTTTTTTGCCTGGAGATTTTCTTTTCGGAGGACATTTTTTTGTTGCTGGAGATTTTGCCTGTTTTTTTCCTCTTGGAATGCCATCACCAGCATTCTTTTGCCTCCTCTTTGGAGTGGACTCAACTACCAACTCAGCTTCCTCTTCCCTGGTATCTCCTGGGATAAAATCTGGATCTGTGTTCTTTGTAGCTTTTCCTCGTAATGTGTCCGGCTGGGACCCGCAGATGATCTTTGAGGCGGTTTGAATCTTTCTTAGCTTCTCCAATTACTAATTTAGCACTTGGTGATGAAAGAGTTTCTGTTGCAGCAGTCATTGAAGGGTCTGCACCTGCAACTGCTTTAGCTTTCTCAAGTGCCATCCTCTCAATTTCCTCAACTTCACTTTGCCATGTTCGAGGAGGCACTGTTGCGATGGTTCTATTATCGCATTTGTAAATGTCATTGGTGATCTGGAGCTGGAAGGTTGAGGGTCTACAGATTCGGTCTGCTTATTATGCTCAGTAAAATCTGTAAAGAGAGTCGATGCAGATGGCTCAAGAACATCAGCCATTAAAGCTGCTTCTGGGATAGGAACAGCCTCATCTGCAAACAAACAAATGATCTAAATTTCAATAGACATAAAAGAACATGAAAACAGAACTAATGAGAAATATCTGGTACATTCTGCCAAGCATGTACATTTCATGTACATAAAAGGTACCAAATGTACGTAACTACATTTAACTATAGCCAAATGTACATGTACATGTTCCTCAATGTACATAGAGGTACCTCAATGTACCCAGATGTACCCAGATGTACCCAGGTATCCAGTTAGGGAATGTAGATCTATGCCAAAAAAAAAGCACATATATGTAAAAAATGCACATACTTATGAATCCATCTACAGATGCACTCTAAAGATAAATGCATGTACATCTATTTGCAGATGTAGACTCCATTAGAGAAATGTACAACTGATACAACTGCAGTCCAAGCTCAAAAATAAAAGCATCAATAAACAAGCAAATATATGCCTATGTACCTCTGCTTACAGTTGTACACTAAAAGTTATACATGTACAAGGAATAGCAATGCACTGAAAGCCATACATGTAGAACTATGCAGATTACAATAACAAATATGAATTAAGAGAAATATAAGTTTAAATTAGTTGAGAGCAATGCATACCTTTCACAGCAGGGAAACCAAGCTGAATTCGAATGCCCTCATCCCAGACAACCTTTTATGCAATTGCATCTTTCATGGACGGATAACACAAGCGAGAAGAGGCAATAAGCATCTCTCGCATGGAGCTAGCAAAGAACAAACTAGTTTTGCCAAAGCCTTGGCCACAACAGGTACATGAACTGAATGTGATGAACTGCTCTATAGAAGTAGCTCCTACAGGGTAGCCTCGGGTGCAGAACAATAGGTCCTGCTCTCCCCATGAAATCCAAAATCTGTGAATGCCTTTGCTGAACCAATTCAATGCAATTAAGTTTTTCCTTTGCTTGTTCAATTGAGATTTCATGCCTTTCAATTTCTTTAGTTGCTTCCCGCAAACCAATTTCTAGCTTAGAAGAGTCTTTGCTCTTTATCATGTCTACTCATAACCAAGTCTTCCAACTTGTACTTCAACACCAAGATAACTTGATTTCTAGCGGGATCCACGGGACAATTTGTCAAATTCTGTTTTGTCTCATCTATTTTCTCGGGCAGATCTGGCTGCAGATCTTGGATAGCATATCCTTTCTACCCTCAATCCGCTAATGACCTTCAATGCATCCCTCCTTTTTCTTCCAAAGGCTTCTACTTCATTCAATAGGTTAGTTTTCTCCTCCAACCCATGCTTAAGTAAGCTTGCTTTATTGTGTCAACATCGATCTAGAATAACCCGTGGCTCTAATATTCTGCTGCAATACGATGTCCTGTTTGATAGTTGAGGATTTACCTGTTGTAGGGTCATCTGTAACGTCTGAAATGAGGGTTTTGGCAAGATCTTTGGCGGTCCTAGCCACGTCCATCCAATCAACAAGTCGTCCCTTCAAGTGAAGAGCAAATGCTCTGGCAAAATAGGTAGAAATATAATGGTTTGTAACCTGTTTCTTGCCATAAACCAATTCATAATATTTAAAAAAATCATCTTTCCATGCGTTTTGGATTCTTCCTTCCTTGAATCCTCGTCTGTTTTTTGGAGCTTCACCCCATACCTCGTTCATAACCATCTCTAGGTTGGGTATGTGGGCCTCTGCATGTTTATCACGGAGGTCTTTGGCTTGGATCACCTCAGAACCCAAACGTAAACTTCTTGGAGGTAAAATTCCACTGCCGGAAGCACTGGCTTCTTGCTTGAGCTGTGGTGATGAGCAAGCACTCATCTGGGGGCGTTTTGGGGCCACAGCTAGATGAAGAATTCGTGATCGGAATTCAAGCAGAGAAGGCAGGGGCGGGATAGTGAACGAGAGGCAAACCAAGAAAGAATTTGGGAAAGAATTTCAAAATCCGATAATTGCGGGTTCAGAGTAGTGGATAGCCATTAATCATGGCAGTTACTAGCGGGTCATGATGACAGTTATTCCAAAAATGTGCATTCGGTACATATGTATATGTACAAAAAGGGCTACATTTATAGACACCCTTTCATGCTTTTACCCCCTCAGATCTCGACGGATCTTCGGTGGGATCCCCGTTTTGTCCGACGCTCTGAGGGGGAAGATGGTGCCACCTTGGATCACACTACAAATTGGATCTATATTGCAAATGAGCATGGTTGGCAACGCCCTGCTGATGCTCTTCATGGCTTTGATACCTTCTTGCAGAATGCCGCCACCTCACCAGACCCCTCAGTTCACCGTCAAGCTGGCTTCTGTGCTGCTCTCAAGTGCATCTTGGTAAGCTCCTTAAATCGGCAGCGTCCCATCTTTTATTGCAACCCGAATGCCAGCGTCAGTGCCTTCGGCCTTCAGACCTGCCTTCTCATGGAGTGCCAGTTTGTTCCTTCGGAAGCCCATGCTGCCCTGGAAGACATGGTACGCTCTCAATTCCTCATTGATGCAGATCCTGCCCTTGGGCTCAACACTCCTGACGCTCTTCAAACACGCCAGGACCTAATTGGCAATTACCATAATGGTGCCCGTCCTCATTCATGCGAGGATCACTTTCAGACTGCTGGGTTCCCGCCATCGGAAACACTTCCTCCATTTCTTCACTCTGAGTGTCGTTTGGTGGGGGGGAGTGTTAGTCCTGTGCCTCCTAGTACAGGACTATTCATGCATACGACGGACCAAGTCAAGGCCAAGGAGTCACAGCCAGGCACGGGTCAGTCGTCAAAGGCCACGCAGAAGACCAAGCAGACCATGCAGACAAAGACCACGCCTGGCGTCAAGAGGCGGCGCTCAGACAAGTGACAGCCCGTCACCGCCCGCGTCAGCGTCAGCGTGATTTCAGGCACTTCAAGAGGCACCGCCAGCATTCCTGTAAATCAGGCCTCCTTCCAGGAGTCGGCACCGAGATCAGTCAGAATGTCTATATTGGGCCAAAGGCCATTGTACTATATATATGAGTAGAGCTAGCACATGATTTTTAGATGAGTTTTGAGTCTTGTCTCATTTTCAGTTTCCTCTCGATTGCGAGAGCTCATGTATCTTCATTGACATCAAGGAAGCTCATTATTGTGATCTCATTGTTCTCTATTGTTTCTGTTCTCTTTTTCTTGTTTTCTTTGCAAATCCCGCGTGACATAGCTCCCGGATTCTCCTGTTAGATCCAAGGGTCCTCACAGAGGGCTGTCTTGCAGGAGTTCCCGAACCCAGATCCCAAACACCGCTGATCAGTGCCCTGTGCCCAATGTGTGGTGCCTGTGTAGAGACCCTGGAGCACTGTATGTTTCTTTGTGCAGACATCCAGTCAGCATGGCAGTGGGTCCAGCGTCTCTTCCACACCCCGCTCCGTAGTCAAGAGGTTCTTTTGGGGGTGTACCCTAGCAGGTGGTCCCAGCCTCAGAGTCTGGCCTTCCATTTGTGTAAAGCCTGGTTGATGTGGCTCATTTGGAAGCGACGTTGCATGAAGGTGTTCAGGAATGCGGAGGTGCGGCCTGGGGTTCTGATCCCACAGTTGAGGTACAAGCTATATCTTTCTTACCTGGCATCCCCTCGGAAAGAGCAATTCAAGGCAGCAGTCTGGGAAAGGACCCTCCTCATTGTAGACAGTATTGGCAGGTTTGTGCCTTGAGTCGTAGGTAGGTATACATGCCATGAGGGTGCTCGCTCTAGTGTGGGCAGGTCTACCCTAGTATCGCTCGTCTTGTATTTACTCTGGATTAATATTAATTTGATCTTTCAAAAAAAAAAAAAAAAAAAAAAAAAAAGATGGCACTATGAGTGAAAATGACATGTTTTTATTTGAAAGATGCTGATGGAAAATAATTGCTGCTAGCCTAAAGTAAATTTCTTTACGGTCTTGTTTGTTAAGGACCACAGATGATGGCTTCAAGAACCACAGATAATGGCTTTGACCTTCTCATTTTGAAGAAAAGAGAATGAGTCAACATGTATAGGATCTTATGATCAACAATAATATTGTCCTTGTTCTCAATTATTGATTTGCCTTTCCTCACCACCTCTGACACCTAGGGCATGGAGTAATGATCGTGTCGTGAAAACCCCCACAGCACCTCCAAAAAAATGCTGCACTTTATAGATTTAAGATTGAGACATTTGTAAATCTAAAGCGTCAATAACAATATAACAAACTAACATTGCAAACAGATATCTGACCTGAAGTGACCTCCATTGCATGTATGGTATGTATGAGGGTGCAACGCTATTAAGATACCCTTCTGGCAATGGATAGAGATATTATTGCATGTTAAAGCCCAAAAACATGTCAACAACAATCTCAGAATAGAGTTCTTACAGAAAAATGGTTAGGATTGGCTTTGGAATTGACAATCTCGAATCTACCCTTCCCATCTGGCCCATGATTTTGCAAATACTTCCTCTCACTTCTGCCACCGCAAACCTCCATACATAGTATCTTTCCTTCCACAGGGATCTCATAATCTATCTTCTCTCTTTCTTGGGCCAGATTAGTCGAGAGGATTTTATTGGCTTCTAAATGCGCACTCGACACTAAATAATATGCCAGATTATCCTGAACAACTGACAGGGATACTCCTGAAACTGCATTGCAGATGACCAATCAGCCGGTCCAGCTCTAGCTCCCAATTTGGCACCACGAATTCCCACTTGCAATGTTCTCTTTTTTTAAAAACCTAAAGCAACCATTCTTGCCAATATGCTTGTTACCATGACTGCTCATATGATTTAATAAACTACAAACACAAACAGATTATTGCATCATTGGCAAATAAACAGAAAGCGTAAAATAGATTAGAATAGAGATTTATGCTACTTGGTTGCAGAGTCTAGTTAAGGCTGTATCTAAGCAGTAGAGAAACTTGTAATGGCAAGAAACTATAAGCCATGCACAACACCATCGCCTCATAACCAAAAGGAAACAACTCTATAGATCACCAAGATGGAGGAAAGGAAGAAAGAGCAGTGTCGGAAAAAGAAACTCACGAAAGAAATCGGAATGGTGATGTCACTGCCACTTTCGCACATGAGCACGACTTCTAGCATTCCTACTCCACATTCGGCTACACATTACGATTCATATGAGTAGAATACTTTAGTGGAGAGACATCTATATCAATGAAGTATGTCCATCCAAGTTCTGATATTTGTGAATCCTGTTATCCTGTCATGAAACCCATTGCATATTTCATGCCTAATAATAGTCTTTATTCTGAATTCTAACACAAAGGATATTGTAATACTTCAGTACTGATGGTGAAGGACACAAAGTTGCAAAGCAACTGCACCAATTCCATCAAAATTGTACCAAGAACAATCACCAAGCAGAGGCAAAGAATATGATGTCAATGTTGTGTGGCCTTATAAAAGGAAGAACTCTATAAGTGCATTTTGCTATTCATAATCGAGACATGAAGCCCCTGTGTATTTTCCTATTCATACCCGAGGCAGAATGGGCTCCAAGTTGCAAGATCTGTACGCTAAAGCTCAACCCGCAACCTAGCAAAACTTGATTTAAAAAGAGTGCATATGTACCAAAAACCAAGTTTTATTTACTTGTTTAATGACTGATATAGATGTTCCTACCCAAACAATTACTATCGTAGACCAATCCTAGATGTTAAAATCTCTAGTTCATCAACATGAGATCTTCATTTATTGTATAGCTGGAATAATAACATAAAATTATCATCTGCCTATTGAATATTGACAGAAATTTCACGCTATCCCATTAAACATTTACAAATGCAATTATTAATTATCTAATAAGCAAACCATGAATTTCGACGGCATTTCTTCATCAATTGATCCCATACCTTATAGAACTGTACCTTCCAATATGCCAGTTGTTTATAATATGGCAACAAAGTAAAATAGCAAGGCCTATATGAAAGCTAGTTATTTCTGAGCAAGAAACATTTAAAAAGATCAGACGTAAGAGGCTTGTATACTATCGTGCATTAAATGTGAGATATATGGATTCAGAAGGATAGGTCGTAAATTAATTATTAGACTATTGCAGACTGCTTCAGTCTATGTAGCAAAGGAGATCCATGTGTAAGTTGAACAGAAAAGATATTAGGTTGACAAAGAATTCACGCACCTTTAGATCTGTATTATATACACCATCGTCATAGCCAAGTATTGAAGCTCCAAAAATTAACTTCCATACACCACAAAAGGAGTTTCTGTGATTGCCACTGAGAGAAGGTTTGAAATCGCTAATCTGCAGTCACGGACGAAGGACAGATGAGACTGCAAAAACGAAATAACATAAATGCCGAACCCCCCAAAAACCCATGCTTGAAATCATACCCAAAGTTGGCAGTCTCTGCAGTGCATCTCCATGCCATACCCGGCCAGAATGCTTGATTTATAACTGCATATCTGTCCTGCACATAACAATAAACAACCAAAGAAACAAATTAAAAGAAGCTCTTATGCATTATGGAATCACATTATTCAACTGATGAATAAACACAACATATTTATGGTGTCTAGATATGCTCCTACCATGCTACGCAAAGGGCACATTAGATGCAAACCAATTTCTGGAATTAAAAAGGGCCTGTTATATGAAGAGCTTCCTACTCTTAATACTGTCTCTGGTGATAGAGTCTAAATTCATCAAAAAGGGATTGAAGAAGCACCCCAAATCTTGTGCTTGAGCATTTGAGTTCCTGCTTTAACCCTCTGAAGCTAGCTCAAAGAAATGATAACAAAAACAAATAGTAGATATTAACACATTAGGGTCTTTTTGAGATTAAAAAAGGGTCTTCAAAACATGCCAACTAAGCCAAATGAAGATAAATGAACTACCAATCAGAAATCAGAGCCTGGCGGGTCCAGTCAGCAAAAATGTTATAACTAACTCACTGGATCACATTTTCTAGCATAACTATTGATAGAAAAGTCCAAATGAGCTCTCGTTTAGTGCAATAGATAGATCTCATTGATATCTTTCCAACCTTAGGTGCTTTGCACATATTTTAACCATTATAATTGTCAAAACTCCAAAAAATATGGTTTTTACCATTTTTTACTATCCTATGAGGATAAAAGATATGGAAACCACCCAAGGTTGGAAAGATCTCAATGAGATCTATCTATTGCACTAAACAAGAGCTCATTTGGACTTTTCTATCAACACTTATGCTAGAAAATGTGATCCAGACTGTTTTGCTGACTGGATTACCAGTTCTGTTTTCTGATTGGTAGTTCATATAGCTTAGTCAGCAGTTCTTCAAAAAATCCCTAATTCAAATCGTTGTTGTATATCTATTGCCGGTGTCTTTGAGGTAGTTACCTGATGTAAGAGAATCAGGAGTATAGGCGTGGATAGATATATATATAATAAACCCTGGAACAATATAATAAACTGCTTGTTTACAGATTGGCTTACTTCTATTGTACAATCACCCAAGAAATACATACCTCGCTTATTGCTATTTTAGATTAGTGGCTCCATTCGGCAAACCTGGCCTAGTAAACGTCAAAGAATAATCTTGACAATCCTTGGATTATCCTAGAATTTGAGCTCCTGAATAGCCGCCATAAATGGATTTAGACTCTAGAATAAGGAACCCAGATTAACCTAAACAGATATCCATCTAAACCAGCTTGCATCAACTATAATTTTATTGAGGCCTTTACCATAAATCTGCTCCATACCAAATCTGATTAAAGGCTTCTTCATCCACGGCCATTGTACAGACCAAAAGGGGAAATCCTACATGCAAAAATCGGCCCAAGAAGCAAATTTGTTGTCAGAAACAGCGTCCCAGGTTGCAAATCCATCTGAAAACATCCTCATGGATTGCAAATCCATTTGAAGACCTCCTCATGATGCCATGGCAATGCATGCGGGCTCCTCTATGTGGCATGCCCTCAGATAAGAGTGGAAATAAAAAAAAAAATCATAGGAGAAAGACCTCCTCTACGATTTTTGGAAACCGGTAAAGTTTTCCGGCGACCACAAATCTTAAAATCATAGTAAATCGACTTAAAAAAAAATCCAAAATCTTTTTAGTCAAACTGGAAACTTTCAAATTCATGCACAATAATTATTATAAAATACAGGTCTAAGTGCTTCAAGTGCTTCAAGTGCTACAAGTGCAGTACTTACCTGTGTATATCGGAATCAGATGCGCTGTTGGTAAAGAATTCATTTAAAAATCGAACGACATCTGCAGCACACTGGAGTTTTCTCCCATTATACTTCAGTTGTTCCTTTGTGAGAAATCTTTTTACCACTGCTTCTTGGCCATCATCTCACCTTTTCCATGCGAGCTGGCAAAGAAATTCCAAATAATCTCCTTCCCAAGTTCTCTGTACCATCTACCCAAGAAATAGAATGGTCTTGAAGACTTAAATTGAGATGAACAACCATCTGACCATACGTAATGCTTGGAATATTGAATACCATTTACCTCCAACAAAGTGGCATGTTTTAAGAGGCAATGCTGTACAAATTCAGTGTCATGAGACTTCTCATCTGAAATATAGAAGTGACACTCTTTTATAATTTCTCTATTATCATCTTTTTGCTTCATATCTTTTCTTTTCTTCTTGATGTCATTTCCATCCACCTCTTGTTTCCTTCCAAACCTGTAAGTGATATGAACTAAAATGGATACCTGGTCAGTGTGCCAATGACATGATTGCGCTTCCTGCTGAACTTTGAAACCATAGTTTTCTGCAAAGTCAATTACAGAAACTATTGTGTCTTCTCCAAAACTTGCCAAACATTGTCTGAATTGTTTTGCTTGCCAATGAGCCTTGTAGTTGTGTGGCACAAATGCTGCCATTGTTTTTCTTGCATGTTCTTGAAATTCAAAAGGGGTACCAGTCTTGTAGGCCAATCTTGTAACTTTAGTTGGTTTCTTCTTAGGGTTTCTCTTAGAAACAGCTTCTTGCTGCAAGTAGTAGAATCAACAAATTAGTATAAATGACGTGATCCTTCTAACACAAACTCAACACTAACTTTTTCAAAAACTTTCCAATCCACCAGGTGTTCTAATGATTTACTTGTTTCCCTTGGACACTTTGGAATCCTGTATAAAGTGGATTAGAGAAAGTACTGTAAGAGAATATTGAAGCTAGATATCATAGAAATGAAAAGTTAAACAATATATGAGATATGTTATCTAGATATCATAGAAATGAAAAGTTAAACAATATATATGAGCTATGTTAATAACTTACCTCTTGAGACCACATTTCTTGCAGGTCTGCATCAAACATGCATGTTTGTGCCATTCATCTGCTTCTACTTTGGGGCATACCACATTTCTCCAATATTCACTTGTAGATTTGAAAATATTGTCCTTAGCATTGCATGTTGGACCTGTACCACATATCCTGCATGCGCATTTGCAATCTTTGTGCACACCATAAGGATCAGACCTCATGTTATTAATTGCCTGCATGACAAAATCAAGGTGCATGTGGTACTGGCAGCAGCAAGTCTCTCTTTCTTGCAATCTCCTAATATAGCTGGGTTTAAGCTTCTCAAAAGTTTGCTGGCATATATTGATCTACATGTTTGACCAGAAAAGAATCATAGTTACAAGAGAGAATTTCGTGATTTCCCTTGTAGCCAACATGCAGAATATTTTTGTGCCTTATATGCTATGTCAAAAAAGAATCAAACAGTGCACCTTATATGTGAGCTTTATGCTAATCTTCCAATTGCTCCCAGCAGATTAAAGGTTGCATAAAGCGTCCATATGGTAATCAACCAATTCTTCTATCTCAACCTGCTATTTTTTATCAAATTGAATACCCTCTTCGATTCTAAATTGGTGCTCTCTTGGTTTGTGGTGCATGTTGTTTGATGGGCCATGAATTATGGTTGCCGTTATATCTCTTGTAATTGGTTAAGACCATGGTTTGACGGACACTGGTTGTCTTTAGTATCTTGATAGTATGATGATACAGTTCAATATGGTTGCTATGATCCTGATTAGCCTTTGGGGTAGCTATATTGATATTAGATTACCTTTCCATGCGCGCTTTTATTTGTAATTCTTATGCATCATTTACTTCTCCTAGCCCTTATACACCATCTATTTTGTTTTATATTTGTTCAAGGCTGTGGTTGTTGGATCATTTGATACCTTGGCCTTGTTTCTACAACATTGTTCTACAACATGCTAACCTTTTATATGTTATCCCCACAATTGATGTATTCTACACCTTGAAAACACCTAAAATACACTTTTATACCCTTGTTTGCTTTCTTCTCAATTCTTTATAGCTGGCGCTTGTCTATTCTATTCTATTCTTTAGAGTTGGGCTACATTGCTCAAGACTTGTGGGTTAATTGGTTGTAGGCTTTATGATATTGTAGTGCAATATGGTGCTATCATGAGTAGCCGTTAGAGAACTATATTGGATTGGTGAGATTACCTTCTGTCATTTTCTTTTGCATCATTTCCTTATTCTAAGCATTGTGTCATGCATCTCGCCTCTTTGCATGGTCTTGCTGGTCCTATCAATTAGCCTAGCCTTATCTCATTTTGTCTATTCTATTTTTTGCTAGCCATATCATTATTTTTCTTTATTGCCTATATTTGCGAGCAATAATTTTATTATGGTGGACATTAGCAACGAGGCATGGTTAATGCGCTAGTAAATTCAATTAAACCATGTCTTGATATTATGGAGTAAGTAGTGCCTAGGTGCAATTTGATAATACCATTCTGGATTCTGACTTCTTTCTCCTTCTCCATTCCAGATTTAAAAAGCGCAAAGATTGGGGTGCTTAAAATAATTATTGTTTATTTTTATAGGGTTTACATTCCATACCTACTATTTTTCATATCTTCCTATCCTTTATAGAAATTATTACATATAATCTATCCATTTTGCACTCTCCTTCTATTGCCTCAAAATCTGTTCCATTGATACCATGCCAAAGACCCCAAAAGAGTGTTCTCTTGCTATGGCAGTATGCTGATGTGTTCCAATATGGTTCTATCTCATGAATAGCCTCATCATATAGGTGAAAGGATATTGGACCATAAGATCTAAAAAGGTCCAGAGTATATGGAATCAATCTGTCAGCCACATAGAGAAGCTGCAAAGATTTGAGGTCAAGGTTGCAGGATCTACTACTCATTTGAGTCGCATCCACAAGGCAGAGCGACTGGCAAGAGATGCAATTTATGCGCACTTTTCCAAGTTGGCTACTGATAACTGCTCTATTTGCTTAGAAGAAAAGTTTAATAGTGAGATGTATGTGTTGGAGAGGTGTTTCCATAAATTCTGCACAGACTGTATTCCTATTCCATGTCCCCACGTTGGCTGTTCAAATACTTTGATAAGTGCTGAATGTAAGGTGGTTCTTTCCAGTAAATACTTTGTTACTCTTGTGAACTGTCTTGCAGAGAAAAGCATACCAGAATCAGAAAGGGTCAATTGTTCATTTCCAAAATGCTCAACTGTAATCGATTGTCGTTTCCTTGATCTTTGTAAATTACCGAGCTCCTCAAGCAACCCTCGCCAACGAATGGTAAATTGTATAGCATGTGCAAGACCATTTTGTGTTGATTGCCGAGTACCTTGGCATGCAAATATGTCATGCAAAGACGGATGCAGAGGATGCCATGCTCTACAACTTGGCTCAGCATGATTGAGCTGGATCAAGGTTGCTATCACATGACATGCCAGTGTGTATATCCGCATATTATGTTGATTAAAGACAAAGTTGTGAAGCATGTATGTCATTATATAGCTGTAGTCTTACATGCATTTTGTGTTTTCCTGAAGCAGTACTTGCATATCCACCTGCATATGTACATTTTGAAATGCATGGAACCTGCATATGTACCTGCATATGTACCTGCATATGCATATATTCCAAACTTTGCTTCTTAGATGTAGGTTTTATGGGTGCTTCTATAAGGGTTTGCCGTATGGTGTTTTAAGGTTTATTTTCAGTCTTCTGTTGCTCGCAGGAGCAAGTTTGTTTGGACTAAAAGGGCCAGTGTCAAGCCTATCATGATCTCCGAACTACAGATATGCTTGACAAAACCTTTTGCACCAGTTTTGACAGGTTTATGACGGGAGCATGTAGATAGTTCATTCTTGGTAACTTTTGTACAACATTTTTATGGGAAACGAAGGGTAACAGTAGCACTGGTTCCTAGAGTACCAATATAACATAGCCCTTTGTTGCTTTGTTTTGTATGTACATTCCTGCGGCCCTACCTTGTACTTAAAGAAATAATACACCATAATAAATGATCACTCTTTTTGGTTTGTTTTTGCTACTCTTTTGACAATCAAAGATCACTAAAATCCTTTACACATAGTGCATTGGAGATACATATCCAAGGCAAGATAAAGCAAAGCAAACATTGGAGCAAACACATGTCACAGCATATCTAACTACAAGGATATTGTTGCACATCAATTTATCTAACTACAAGGATATCGTTGTGGAAAATGCGCTTGTCAATATGTGTATGCATGCAAGCAACGCTAGGCAATTTTTCCAGTCATCATATAATATTGCAACAGATAATAAATTATTGTCATGTTTCGGAGATTCTAATGTCTTTCCAAGTTTGGAAGACGAAAACTACATTTTTTATTCTGTAACTAGATTGGGGTGCTTAAAATAATTATTGTTTATTTTTATAGGGTTTACATTCCATGCCTACTATTTTTCATATCTTCCTATCCTTTATAGAAATTATTACATATGCATTATTCTGTTTCCTAGGCACATTTGTAATCTATCCATTTTGCACTCTCCTTCTATTGCCTCAAAATCTGTTCCATTGATACCATGCCAGAGACCCCAAAAGAGTGTTCTCTTGCTATGGCAGTATGCTATGGCAGTATCTTGGAAAGCCCCACATTTCCCATACATATCTACGAGCAGATTTCCCAAAATCTCTCTTCATCACAACGGCGTTTGATAATGTGGGCATGGACGAACTTATCTTCTGACAGAGCTTTGGAACCGTCATATCCTCGGACAAAAGAAGCAAAGGTTTCAGAAGCTACCTAAATGCCAGATCTCAGCAGCCAATTGAGCGATTCCTTCCCATGCTTTGCCGTTTCTTCTTGAATCATTTTGAAAACCTGGAAAAGGCTTGGATTAGGGCAAATCCGCCCTGTAACAGGCCAAAATTGAGGGTTTTGTGAAGAACTAATCGAATCATGGTTAAATTGAAGTAGAAGGATGCCGAATTGGAAACCATGGCCGCTAAAGTAAATCGGGAAGATGGAGATGAAAAATAAAGGAATAAATTCTTAAATCGCTGGGGCAACGCCGATGGCCAGAATTTGCTTGTCGAAGACACTCCCATAACTGACTCTAATTTCCATGAATTTTAACGGCCGTAGATGAAATCCAACGCTTGAAATAGCATCCACTTGCACAAAAATCCCACATGGCGGCTACGTGGACACTCTAAAATTGCTTGAAAGTGTCAACTTGTGTTTGTGCGAACGTGTGAAAAAAAAGAACAAAAACTCGCTTTTGATTGGTTGAACAGTAGTGTAATTCTACCCTTAGAATTTTTTAGCACCTCGAGAAGCCCATCTAGTTTTGGCAAGTATCAAAGGATAGTAAGGTAGGGTTAATACTATTTTTAGCATTTTGGCGGTAGCAAGGGTTATTTTGAGCCATAGGGGGGAATAATTTATAGGATGACATTTTATATTAACTTAGTGGAGGAGACGGTAGACTAAAAAGTAAACAAAGGGGGAAATTTCTTGGAGAATTAAAGATGCAAAGAAGAAGTATTATTGAAAGATGTGGCTGCTCCTTTTTAAACAATTCGGCAACGATGGCGTCATTCATTGCATCTTATTAATCGAAGAATCCACTAACTTCTTATTATGTCACTTTGCACTTCCTCGAAATAACATATCAGTTTTTTCCATACATTTTGTTGAAAAAAACACATTTTTGCATACATTTTGTGAACAAAACAGAGGATCATATTCTGTTGCAGAAACAGAGCCCATGAAATGGCGAACCCGGGCAAATTTAGCACCTCTTATGCACTTCTGCTTCAAATCTACAGCTATTTTCTTCAAATTCTGGGATTAAATAGGAATGCGGAAGCAGATCGGAGCTCGAATTCACTTCAGCAGACAGATTGCTGCAGCCAATGTTTGATCGAGGAGGTTAAGGGATCCCTTCCGGTGCTCAAATTTGGGCTTGATTGTAAAGGAAATCCTTTTTATTGCATTATTTGTTTAAATGAAATGCAAAATGAAGATCTGGTAAGGCAATTGCCCAATTGTGCGCACATTTTTCACAAGGATTGCCTGGACGGCTGGCTTCATCACGATCATGCTACTTGCCCGCTCTGCAGAAAGTCGGTTTTAAACTGGGAGCTTGTTAATCGATTAAAACAGATGAGTGACGATGGTTTGATCGAAGAATCAGTGCTCCATTCCAGTTTTTTGGACCTCGATTCCATTGCTCACTGATTCTTCCATTTTTTTTTCCTCTTTCTAACTCGTACTTAACCTTTTATTAATTTTCATCTTCATAATCTGATAGCACTAGAACAATATATACCCAATTTGTTGGACACTTAGTCATTCTAGAAGAAATTTTTGGAACTCCACTCTTTTCCAATTCCAATTCTCTTCTTCTTCTTCCCGTTTCAAACCTTGGATCTGTTATGTAATGTAATGTAATGTAATGTAATGGATAATTGCTTATTATCTTGGTCTATTAGAAAGCAATATCTCTCAAACATACTCTTCTTTCTCTAGTTTCTTAGTTTCTTTCTAATGACATCTAATATGTTCCTCAAATATTAATTGAAGTGTAAGATTTGATCTACCACAACAAACAATTAGCCAATGTATCCAGCTACTCTAAATACCACGGATATGTGGCAAATTGTTGCCTGAATAAGCATGCAAATACCATGGGGATCTTGCATATATTTGTGCTAGTAAGCATCCAAATACCCTTGATGGACATCTGTCTCTATATGTATTCCTTTAGTGCTCAACTTCATGCATATTTAAGGTGCCATATATAGCAATTAGTGTGTCACTCCAATTGAATATAATCCCATACTACAAATCTTAAAGATAAAGTCCCAAGTGAAGACAATTGTTTAAACACAACTTATAAGTCTTTAAACCATGGAAGTTCAAAGTTATCAAAATCTGGTCAGTGGCAAGCCTTGGATCAGAATGGGTTAAAAGAGAGAACGTACTGCAATAGGGCTTACCACGATAACCCCACAACCCACTAGAGATTAACCTCCTAGAGTAGTTTTGACCATTGATCAAAGGGACATCTTCCTCCACCTGCGCTTTGAGGAGGTCAATCCTTACCGTTCATGGGTTGTATGTTTGCGGTATGAAGGAAAAGATAAAGATTTAGAAGCTCTAATATACTAAAAAGGAGGCAAAGCCATGTGACAGGATCACACTCGAACAAAAAGAAGGGAATAATATATTGCAACCTTGCCACTAACCTAGATACTAGACTATATGTCCAAGTTCCTTAACAACCTGGCCCGCAAGTTTTAATGTTGTGATCAGATCTCAGTTGTTGGTTATAGTGTTGTTACCCACCAGCAACACATTAAAAAGCGTATAAACACCGAGTTTGTTATGCCAAATGGCCATAAACAGAAAACCACCATAAAGCTCTTGGGCCCAAGTTGTTAAGGCGAATAACGCCCTCGTTCCAAGGTGTTACCCCTCTCACATTTTCCGTACCTAGATCCACACTTCCCATACCTAGATTTTATGCTTTCCATAACTGGGTTGACCTATAAAAATTTATTTTGTTGATGTCATTTTTTTGATAGACTCGAGGTTTGAAGAAGCAAAAATTATGGGTATTAACAATGTAATAGCTGGAAGAATATGCTGCTTTTACGTTCACATGTATTTCCATGTGTTCACGGGCGGTTATTGGAAGAAAAAAAACATGGCAAGATCTTGACTTTCTTGCTTGTAGCCTATGCAATATTCGTGATTAAGGCTATGACATTCCTTAGAATAGAATGCCTGATGCATTTTTAAAATGGTATTGGTGTTGGAATCGGTGCGGCAGAGATAATATTGGAAAGCTGACAAGAATATTGAGATGATCTTTCGCCCAAATCCAATCCAAAAAAGAGCACCACGTTATTCTTTGGAGCTTCTCAGATGGCCGTATCCTCGATATCTATTCTCTGCTGCAAACCTGCCATTTTATCTCGCGTGTAGCTCGTGAACTAAGATCTGCCATTTAATTCATCAGCTCCACTTTTACATGCCAATAATAAGTTCGATCTTTTGTTTTTTGTTTTTTTTTTTGTCAGCATTTGATTTTGTTACAAAACGCCGTCCCTGTAACCTACATAAGGACTTGTAGAAATATGGGCCTTTTGGCTTAGATCTAGAATTTCTAGCCCGGATTTTCTTTTGAGAATACAGATTCCATTTATCGTTAGAGGCACAATAAAATTGAAGATGCATGAGGCGGATTCTTGAAGGAGGTTTTTTTTGAGATGTATTAAAAGTATTGTAGAAAATGTCAAAAACAGAATAGCTCAGACCAGACACATCCCACAAGCATACCGAAAAAATATTGAATCCAAACCAAGAGTCCAAAATTTTAAAATCAATCTTCCATACAAACTATTTCCCTAGGAAAGCCCACAATTTCAAACTCCAAACCATCTCGATTAATATTCAAATTTTGTGCGCTCCTCAATTTAAAGCATGGAAGATGCCTAAAATTTGAAAACAATCAAGCGAATAAGTTACCTACAAAGTAAACCCAACAGGAGAAGAAGCAATTGTGGGTGCTTAAAAGAAGACTAAACCTAAAGAAGTTTAAAAAAAAGGAGTGGTGTAAAAAATGCAAGATAATTTCAAAAGAGTATAGCCTATTTAGAAAAATCCTGTCAAAATTTAGAGTATGTTTGTCAAATCCATCTGTTTGTCACAATTCTGAGAGTATGTTTGTCAAATCCATCTGTTTGTCACAATTCTGAGATGGCGTACGCTACCTCAAATGGGCGCAATCGTTCTACGCTTCTTCACGAGCAAATGATATTTGTTAATGTCCCTATGAAGGGCTAGTAATTTACTGGTTGTTAAGTTGTTTTTTCTTTTCTTTTTTGGCAGGCTTGCCTCAATTGAGATATACGATGTCTTGAATTCTAGCATGTCCACATTGCACTCCACTTAAACTAATTTTGATCTATGTTATTAGATCTATAAATTTCTACTTCTACAATCACAAGATTTAAAAATTCAAGGAAATTACTTCTCACATTATGCTCGATCTTTAACTGGCTTCTTTGTTTTTCCCCTTCTTACCTTTGTTGGAAGCCCTAGGAGGTGCACATTTTATCTTCAAGCCTCATGTACACCTATTATTCACAGTGCTCATAGCCATAGAGGTCCAGCTTCAGTCGGTAATTCGTACTCAAGCTCTTGCATTTGCACTATATTAGGGTCCGAAGTACTGTAAAAATCGATTGGATTGTATTTACGAAGATATCAAACTCTTTGGCATCGAGAGCTATTGGATGGGCATATTCACGAGTTATACTTCATTTTGGGTCATAGATAGGGATCCTCGTTTAGTGGACTATGGCTCAACAAACATAGAAATACATCCAGTTTTGGAAAAATGCCCTTTATATTTGGGCTAAGACTTTTTGTCAAATGTGACAACACCCATCATTAACGAGATCCTCAAGATTATAGTAGAGACGAGACATCTATTTCCATCAAATTTTAACTCGCTAATGGAATTTAAAATACACAAAAGCCAATATGTTGGGTACTTACAAATTTAGAAAAAAAGGATAATATCCATAAGGAGAGTAAGGAGATTCCTGGAAGATCAAAATTTAAGAATAGAATAGAATGTATTTCTATCGTCCATGGAGACCAAATGGCCTATAGAAGATATGTATAATAACTCTCTATTTATTTATGAGGAACAAGTAACTATCAATAGGGGCAATAAAAAAGCATCCAAGGCTACATTCCCTGCACAAAGGAGCAATTTGTAAACCCTCCAGGAAAGGAAACGGACCTTGGACTGCTCAAAAGGCTATTGAAAACATTTATATAATGGTCGTTCATATTTCTAGCCTCTCATATGCCTGCAATATTATCTCGCAATATATCAAAACATGTAACTCTAAATTTAGAAATTGAAAATTATTTATTTTGCAAGCTATGAGGAAATTACCTCGGCAAACAATGAAATACGATGAGAACAAACGTTCTTTGTTTGAATACGTAGCAAAAAGAAAAAGAAAGCAAAATATATAATAGTTGAAGGCCCCCACGAATCAAACATGGGCTAGACCAAAGGGCCATTAACAAAATATACTTTGTGCTGCATGTTGCCTATAGCCTATCTCATCGCTTGCAACAACAATATCTAGCAATTATGGATAAAGAAGAGCCATGAGAAAAATTACCTTACTACTTGTAAATAGCCTGCAAGAACATACAAGAACATGAAGTTTAAATCTGAACATTTTGTACAAGTAGAGACTGTCCTATTATGATGAAGGAACAAAGCGCTCTATTTCATAGATACATCTACCTGCCACATACACTAAATCTTGGAGTAACTTTTGAGAATGCTTAATGTTTAAACAGATTAAGGAAATGGGTCTGAGAAGGTAACATTAGCAATGTCTATTGCATCCTTCAGTGTTTTGATAATGCAACTTCTATATTGTTTTGAAAATACTAGCAAGTAATGGCCGAGAAGCTAGAAAGTAGTGGCACAGATTGGGTTTGCAAGGCAAGAGAAATGTATGTGACAAATCCATCAAATCTATGTCATATTGATTCAGTATGAAAATGACATCATACATACTATGAAATTACATAAGGACTTACATCAGAACATAGGAAAAATAGCCTTACCTTAGCTCAGTTGTGAAGTTGCAGTGACAGTGGGTTGTAAGCTCTTCATAAGTTTAATGGTATCTTGATGATGAGCGACGAATGGAACTTGTGCAAATAACATAGATAGTTCTCGGACTCAATTTGCCATAAAAAGCCCTAGTATTGAAAAGATAACATAATAAAAATGTTTGAATGTAGAAAATCGGCAACTACTATGGCAGTTTATCAGCAGCGAAGGTCGACAACAAATACCCATCATTGAGGATGCCAGACTCTGCCATAGCCGGCCGATCATCTACCTTTGCCTCTACTCTGTTGGATTTTCATACAAAGCCCTAAACCATATATAGCTGCTACCCTAACAATTCGTGTGAAGGCACACGATTTCTTTAGAAGGCTCAGCTCTAACGTATTTAACTGTTCAATCTAGTGTAAACCCTAAAGTAGAACTAGTTGACATCTACTTTGACTTTGCTCACACAAAGAACAATAAATATACATAGATGGAGGGTTAAGACCATAGAGAATATGGATTTCTAACCATAAAATAAAGTGTGCACTCTAGATGTACGCATTAGTACATCTTAGCAATACAGCTTCCAAATCATATGAAGCCCATATGAAAAAACATATAAAAGTGCAAAAGGAATCCCTGTTATTATGTGCTAAATATTCCCATATCCGAAAGACCATATCAATTTCTTTCCTTCCTCAGTATGCTTGTCCTCAACTGGAACACACCAATGTTGCCACGAGGAATTGAACAATTAGGCTAAGATACCAATTGCTATCAATGGCCCTTCAATACTAACCTACAGAAAGGATGGATCCTTCATGAAAATTGTTATCCAATGAGCCCCAACTTTTCCAAGGCTTTATCCAATACTCCACAGACACATCTAGCCTTAGAAATGTTGGGGCCCATTGGATAATGATTTCTATGAAGGATTGGCCCTTTTGACGTGTTTTTTAGAGGATAGTAGTAACCATTGGTACCAGAGTCTAAGGTACAATTCTTTTTGGCATAAAGCCTTAGAAATGTTGGAGCCCATTGGACAATAATTTTCATGAAGGATTTGCCTTTTTGGTCTGCCGGTTAGCCCTATTAATTTAGGGTATAACATTTGATATCAAGGTTCAATTCCTCGTGGTGACACATGCTTGAGGACAAGAGGAGGGGGAGGAATTGATATGGTGTGCAGGGTATGGGATAAAACATCGCAAAATTTGGGGCCCATTGGATAATGATTTCTATGAAGCATCCACCTTATTGCTGTATTGGTTAGCACTAGGGGGTTAGTGAGTAATATAGTAAGTTATAAAAACATTTTGTACTTGTAAATGATAGAGCTAATGCCTTACTGGAGCTCAGATGTTTGCAAATTTTCTTGCTCTGTCAACATCCATTTTGATGATCAAAAATCTTGACCAACATAAGAATGAACCTGCAGACCAAACCAATATCTTAAATGTGATCTATTAACAGAACGATTGGTCTCTGTGGATGATAAAAATCTATTCTATTCTATTCTATTCTATTCTATTCTATTCTATTCTATTCTATTCTATTCTATTCTATTCTATTCTATTCTATTCTATAGGATTCAACACCCCCAAGAAGGTCTAAATCTTATCCAATCCCATGCGCAAAGGAAGGAAGGAAGGAAGGAAGGAAGTATATTTTAACGTCCGCGGAGGCCAAACTTGACCTATGAGACGGTACATGCAGTACACAAAGCAGATAAAACCACACCAAAAAGACAAATGCTACTATACAATGTGTCCCTACTACTGGGATGAAAAAACCCCCACATGGGAGGAAAAACCCTGGTAGTAGGCTCTCATATCCCTTGTCCTGTAAGGGATTCTCTGACGGTAGAGACTTGCAAAATGTAGGATGTGAGACGTGCAACCATTGGCGATGCCAGCAATTGATGCAGCGGTGCCTCAGAGCATCTAAGATCAGCATGTGTTGCTCGGATATGCGTATATGCTTGGGACACTCTTGCGAGCATGGTGCTCATCCCTCTTGTCCGCATGTGGCAACACTCGCATATTCTCTCATGCCGGGGGATTCTCTGCCCTCCATCTGTAGTCCAACGACCTGTTTCAATTCTGAGATGATGGGACCCCGTCCTCCACGAGGCAATAGCTCTCCGTTTCTTCATAGATATATGCGCTTTCAAGTACTGGTGTGGGCCATGTTCGGTGTTGGATTAACTTGCGTGTGGTAGTGCTCGCTTGTTTTTAGGCTTTGCAGTGGTCGCATCCCACGAGTCCGGGCAAAGCTCATTCAGTGTGCGACCGTCCACGGGCATCGTGCATAGCCACAACTGGCTGGTAGTCTATAGACCCGCGTTTAACCACCCACGGCGGTGCTCCCGCCATACCCTCTTCGTGGATTTGTGGCTCTTGTGCCAATAACAAAGCCCTGGGAAGACGTTGTGCATCCATCTTTGGTGACCTTGTGGAAATATGCAAGATGTCACAAGATAGCGGAATGTTGCGAGGGGGAACCCAGATCTCATATAGCAAAATCGATAAGGCACCGCGGTCCTTGATACCTAGATCGTATGTTAAGAAGGCCTTTTGCACCCTCTCTAGCTTATCCTGTGTGTTCTTGCTAATAATTTGGACCCTGACCTCTACCCCATACAACAATATCGGGTTCAACGAGTGCTCACGAGCAGGTGTGCTCTACGTGCCCAAATCCACATAGGTCTATTCTCAGAGCAGCCTATATTGCGCATAGCATGAGGGCTTTCCATCCCCTGGCCGACCCGCTCTTTCCACACAAATCATCCCATAACATGCTAGCTAAAAAGTCGATTCCTAGATACTTGAAGGTCCTTACAACATCCACCTTTCGGTCCTCTGTAATAGAGATCGGGATATCATCTTTGCGAGGAGAGGACCTGCCAGAGCTTAGTTTTTTCTCGCAGGTTCACCGTCATTCTGTTGTGTCCGCAGAACCCACTAAGAGCGCCCAAATCTTTGCTGCATACTCGGGCCGTATGGGATAGCAAGTCTACATCGTCTGCGCATAGAGCAATTGCCTTATCTCAGATGCCTCGGTAGCCGCGGGCCACCGCCCCCCATGTTCTTGCATCCAAGTCTCCAACTTGTCAATGTAGAGACCAAAGAGCGTTGGAGATAACGGACATCCCTGTTTAACCCCTATGGTGCTAGCAACTCGCTGATCTGATGCAGGCAATGCAGCATATATCCCATCATAGAGTCTATAGATGACATTTTGTAAGTCCTGTGGGGCATGTAGTGCCTGCAAGTGCTGCCACAACAGGTCCCGAGGGACCGTATCATATGCCGCCTTGAAATCTAATAAACAAAGAAGACAGTCACACCGCGCGATTAAGTAGCTTCCATAAGGATTCTCGAGAGTGAATATATGGTCGACAGGGAGGGGGCATGGCTTAAACCCCCACCGCCAATCAAGACGCGACTCTAGTTTCCTCCCCACCGAAGTTAACTTCTTCTCCACCACACCCGCTAAAAGCTTTTGCGAGTAATGGGCTCACCATGATCATGCGGTAGTTATTTGAAACATCCCATTACTGCCTTATGAATTGGGGTGACCTTGCTAACCATCCACTCTCCCGGGAGGCCCTCCCTTATGGCCTGGTTAATGATCATTTGTCGAGGCTCTAGCAAAGCTGGCCCACCCCATTTCAATAACTTCTTGAAGTCCCCGCAAGTCCTTTGCTTTGCCATTAGCCGTGTGTCTAAGGCCCCGTTGGATGTCTTCCTCCGCGGAGCTGCGGCATTTCTCCTACGATCTCGAACCCCAAAGTTTGCTCCCGGGGGGATCATACAGCCCACCAAGCGATGCATCCACCGGGTCTACGGTAATATTGCCGGTGGTTGATGCCTCTTGTACAACACCCCACGCCGAAGGCTTTCGGCTCGATCATCAACAAATCAAACATGCGTTGGCGATGGTCCGCAATGTACGATGCTTTTTGGATTTCAAGAATGCTCTATAGTCACGAATGGCTGCTTCGCCGCAAGAATCTGTGGGATCCGTGAGGCGAGGCGTAGTTGGGTCTTTAGAGCCTTGCACTTTCGGCGTCAAACCGGGGATTCTCGAGGGAACGCGCGGTGTCCATTCGCGGCGATCCCTCGCAGCCAAAGCATGCACTAGGCCGCCGCGGAGTAAAGGCGTTTACAAGCCATTCCCACCTATCATGTAACGTGCAAAGGGCATCAATCCCCTGCAGTTCACGTTCCAACACGACTCATATTCGCGCTTGCTTTTCGATAGTCGGGGATGTATCTCAACCCCTCGATGGTTTCTACTGCGTGATTGCGCTTATCGAGTGCTCCCAATCCAAAGTGACATAAAGTGGATAGTGGTCCGACAAAGCCTCCTCATCTCCCCGTTGGGTGTGCCAATTGAGAGCTCGCTGATCATGTCAAGTCCTACCACTGGAGCAAGGAGATAGTCTACCACGCTAGCTCCACCATCATGTCTATCGCTCTTGCAAGTAAAACCCCCTGATTGCGGCCATCTGATCATACCATTGCACACTACCATGTCAAAGACCCTGACAGAGTTGAACCAACTCCCTTCCAAAGCGTTGGATCAGTATCTTGAGACTGTTCGGCATGTTGGGGTGCAGTTGTTTCAAGCCGAGTGGGTCGAATCGCCTCTCCTCGGAAGGTAACCGACCTGCGGTATGCGGTCGCGGGCATTGAAATCTCCTAACAAGAGCACATGCCCTTGCTGGCGATATTGCTCTATGTCATCATACAGATCTCTATAAGGCATTTGTACATCCGTGTCTGCCTCCTGGACCTGGTAGAACTTAGAGGCTGCATGGGGTATATAACAGCATGCAATAAATAATGGACGATGCCGAGGCTCCAGATTCTCACCCGTAGTAGCGGTTAAGTCTGTCGACCTTGTGGAGCGAGACCATGGCTGCTATAGCATCTTTGAAGTAGCATGCCACCCCTCCATATCCTCGCTTGCCATGGCGCGCATTAGCGAGCGAGAAGCACTGGTATCCCGGGATGTCCGGCAGCTGATGCCCACGATATTCCCATGTCTCTTGCAAGAAGATGATGTCCATACCAGAAGCGATCCCAACAAGGCCAACGCCCTTCTTCCGTGGGAATCCCCTACAGTTCCATGATACAAGTCGAAGACACTTTGTCCCTATGCCGCCCGGTGGCGGTTGTCCCGCACCGCCCAGAGGAGGTTGCAGGGGGCGTTCAGTGGTGCCCGAAAGCACTGGGTCCGGTTGTTGCATCTGGTTTGCCGCCCGGAGGTGAAAGGTCTAGATGTCCCCGGCCCCATCGCCGGCTGCCCTCAAGCTTCTTGTTGGGCGGAGGTACAAACACCTTCATCTTGCCATTAACCAAGCCTCGCCGATCCCCCCGCCCTTTGTCGACTTGCACGATTTTTGTGAACTCCTCTCGTCTCTCCTTTTGTTGCACTTTGGAGTAAGATCTCAGGTCCAAGTATATTGATGTCCCCTTCAACCGGCTTAGCGTTGCAGCAATAGAGTCTTGGATGCCCGGTCCAACACTTGTGAATTTGACCGGTCGGGATCTCATGTTTGGCCCAGAAATCTGCGGTTGTAGTCCGTCCCGGCACCGGGGCATTAAGCTTAGCCGTGCAGATCTTCCCCATGATCTTCGGGCAAGCCCGGGACAATGAGGTTCAGCCCGGCGGGGATTGGCGATCCCGCTCCTCGCGAAGGACTCGCACGATTCCTGGGCCACCTCGCCTCCGCATTAGGCGACCGTTGATCTTTGCCTCCGGCAAGACTGCATTCGTTTCATCTCCGGCGGAGATCATACATCTCGGTGAAACTTCGGCCATCCTCTTCTAGAGCCGAGAGCACAGGTGCCGCTTCTGCCCTTACGGTTGTCTCTTTTCTAGGGTGTCCAACCTTGCTTGCATCGATGCATTCTAGCTTCATGGTCCGCAAGACGGAAACTGCGGAGCTAACCTCCGTGTAATTTGTTCCGCTGCTTTTCGAGCTCTCTCTGCGGTTGTGATATCTCATCTGTCACTGGCGATGGATCCTATCAATCCGGTTTGGGTAACCTCATTCGGTGTTTGAGATGTTGCCATGAATTCACTTCTTAAGCGGCGACAATACCCCGTGCTTGATCAAGGCTCGAAGTCGGCCAGCCCAAAGCGGTCATTCAATGGCCGCGACTTTTGCTCTTCTTCTAATGTGGAGATCCGTTCTCTCTCCTTCACCAACTGTTTCTTGAGGATGGCTACTTGTTATCGGGTGTCTCTTTGTGCCTCCATACTTGCCAACCTATCCTGTCTTGCTTTGTCAACTTTGCCTCCAAGGCTCGTATATTCTCGGATTGCGTGACATGCTCGAGGGAGAGGAGCCCTCTCCGATTAAGTGCTTTCGCTTCTTTAGTGCATGCAGCTTTTCTTCCATTGTCTGCTGCCTGAGAGTCACGTCCTGGGTCATTTAGAGTCTCACTACTGCAAGTATGAACCTGAGACCAAGTCTATTGTGAAGTCCCTGATTCTGAACCCAAAGCTCCCCAAGCTCCAGATATGATCAGAAACGTGTGGCCAGCACCACGAGCGCTTCAGGGTTTTCAGAGCGTTTTATTGGCAGCCCGGAAATCTACAATTTTGCTTTGGAAATATGACTCAACCACATGCAAATCACATACCTACTGAAAGGCCTCTGAGAGGGCTTTCCAACGCAACAAATTTCAGCTGAAACGGAGCTCTAGATCTCTAGATATGATCAGAAACGTGCGACCAGGACCATGAGTGCTTTAGGGTTTCTGGGGGCCGGATGTGCAGTCCGGAAATCTGTGATTTTGACAAAGATATAAGCCACAATCAATGGCAAATCATATACCTACTCAAAGATCGCTGAGAGGGCAAACATATCAATAAATTGATAGGAAAGGTTCCAAATTGATGATATTGATCCCACTTACTATAAACTCAAAGTTTGTGGCTCGGTCTTAGCTCTCAAATTGACGATTCTTCAACCTAAAGAAATAGAAATACTAGTTCAAATGAAGAACTACAAAAATCTTAAAAACGGTGACCTCGATCTTCTTCTTCTTCTTCTTCTTCTTCACCCTCGCAACAAAAAAAGCAAGGGTCTAGATTTTCATCCTAAAGACTCTGACAAAGTTGAGGACCAGCATGTAATGCATGTCTATCGACCACTATAGAAATCATGAGAAATGGAGAGATTTTCCGAAAAAGATGGATTTCACCTTTCTTTTGCACCTCACCAAGCTTCAAAGAGGAATTGAAACCTCTGATGCAACCGATATATGGTCACCAAGCATCTACAATTCTATTATCTCGAAGATCCCAACTGTATTTCATTTCAAAATATATTCTATTTAGGGAAGAAAATACAACCTTCATTTTTATATAGTGCATTAAAGGAATATGGCAAAGGAATGCCGCAATTACGATTAATATGGCAAAGAAAATGCTAAAAAACTATTTACACAGCGCGGCGTGTGTTGATGCCTTGCAACATCATTATGATTCTGGCATTTTCACAATATACCTGCTCTGCCTTTTAGATTCCCATTTGATGTTTTTTTTTAGGGATTCAATATATGCTTTCTTCCACTTATCAAGCTCCATGTTGCCAGATCCTTGAACCAAAAGCTTTTGTCACTAAAGGTCCCAATTCGGGATTCTTGCACTTGGTTTGATCATCTTTTCCGAGATGGGATTTCCCCGGTGGCTACTATCAGTGCTTTTTTAATGTTAGTACGATGAAGGGAGTAAAGCGAATGATATAGAACATTGACTTTTACATGATTTATCAGAAGTTACTCTTTTGTAGGGGACCATTGAGCTCTGAAATCTCGGCCCCTTTCAGTGGAGATAGCAAAAGCAACTCATAGTCCTTCCAAGCGCTCCTCTGATAATTCTAATGGGGTACAGGTGGAAGGGCATATGCTCTAGATTCTCCAAAGATTAGTGTTCAAGATGTATACAAACTGGCTCGTGAAGATTTTCCTTCTTCTCCAAAGAGTTAGGTATCATCAGTAGCAGTTGGATCTGAGGGGAGGAGAGGCAGACTTCTGTGCATCTCAATCTGCTGGCATTGCCTCGTGCTCCTGTTTCTTCCAGTGGCATTTGTGTACCTAGCTCAACTGAGGCAGCAGCTTCAGCTCTCTCCTCTCCTCTTCTCAGCTTGTTGTTCCAGCTTCTGACCTTATGTCTCATGATACTAGAGGAAGTGTTGGACAGGTGACTCTGGAAAGCTTTTTTGGAAAGTTGATATTTCCAAAGGCACCTCCAACATATGTCGGAAGTTCTTCAGAACAAATGAAATTAATAGCTCCCGCTCAGAAGAATGTGACACGTGACAGAGGCTGCACCCCCAACACATGTTGGAAGTCCCTCATATGAAGGAAGCCCTTTTGAACAAACAAAACATCCAACACATGTTGGAGGTTCCTCGAGGCAGAAGGAGTTTCCCTCCTTTTTCCTCAAGCAAGTATGGAATAGCTTCTTCTTCAATCACGTCGCATGTCTCGACCTCTACACTTTGGAGGTCCTCTGACACAGTGGCAAGGTTTACATATGTCCATTTTTCTGAGCGGCTATGCAAAGGTATATCATCTCCAGCCACCTCGTTCATGTCTCAGAGGCCATTGCCACCATGATAGACAATAATAAAAAAGAAGTTGCATCCTATTTTTCAACAGTTGCAGGCCAAGCAGAACTCCATGAATATCCTGTTACCACCAGCTGAAATTTTTTATGGGGTTCAAGAATACAGGTCAACCTTTGAGTGCTTTGGGACCCCTGTGATGCAGATCAATCACGAGGCTCACCATCGTCATGTGGAGCGATTAGTTGCATGCTCTGTTGTCTGTTACTTCATTGGCCCTTCTTAGATTTGAAGCACATTCTTGGTTATCTGGGCATCTACACAAATTAGGAATTCCTGCGTATCAATCTATCAAGCTCGTGGCTAAAGATCAATGTTGTTGTCTTCTGATGTTTGAGTGTCCTGAGCCTGTGGTTCAACTCATAGAACGAGGTGTTGATGCTTTGTAGAAACGTTTCTTGTTGTATCAACAGTATGTTCCTGGCTTTTTTCAGGGTAAGTCAGATGCCTTACACGTTGTTAGCCCTTTGGGCTAAACATAGGCATTGGTGGCATGGACCACATGTATGTATCATATTGGACCCCACGATCTATGGCCCAGATTTAGCCTAGATCTCTGTTGTAGGTGAGATGTCAGTTAGGACTAGGGTTTTGCTCTACTATTTAGAGAGAACATTTCTCCTCATTGTTTAAGCTTTTGCTCACGGTTTGGAGTAGCTCCTTTTGGAGCATCGTTATCGTGATTCTGTTTTGTTCATTCTTTGCATTTGTTCTTGTTCTTGGAGTCTCTTCCCACCTTTCTTTGTTGATTCATGAGCATTTGTGGCAGCCTTGTAGCATCCGGCAGTCATGGACTGCTGCTGCAAGGTGATGCCAAGAACCCCAAAAATAAACACTAGCCAAAGACCAAGTGTTTGATGCCTTTAGGCTGTATGTTGCGGAGGTTGAAAGGGAAATATTGTTAAGGGTTAAATGCTTGAGATCCGATCTTGGAGGAGAATAGATCAGGTGAATTTTGCAGGTTTTGTCAGGAGCATGGGATTAGAAGACAATATACATGTCGGTATACGCCGCAGCAAAATGGTGTAGCAGAACGAAAGAATCGCACCGTCATGAATGCAGCAAGGTCCATGCTTAAGCATGCGGGCCCACCCAACAGTTTATGGGCAGAAGCAGTGGCACCCGCTTGTCACATTCAAAACAGGTTGCCTAGTGTTGCAGTAAAAGAGGCAGTACCAGAACAGGTTTGGACTGGACAAAGACAATCTGTGAAGCGCTTTAGAGTGTACGAGTGTCTAGCCTATATGTTGGTTCCCGAAGAACTCAGAGGAAGTTGGATGATAGAAGCATATGCACTTTTCTGGTTGGCTACGATGAAGAAACGAATGGTTACAGGTTATATGATCCAAACACTCACAGAATACATGTTTGCAGAGATGTGATATTTAACGAAAACATCCTATACAAAGATAGGAAACTGCTTAGTAAGCCAGAGATGACAAAATGGGTGCCAGTAGAATATTTGGAAAATGATTCAGGGGTAAACAAAGAAGCAATGCACAATTTTAGGGAGACAATAAGTTTACCCATGGAAGATGAAATTGACCTCGAAGATGATGAAATTGAGGATACAAGTGAGCAAGAAGACACAGAACCAGATGTGGTGCATGAGGTTGCAGAAACTGATAGTGCGCTGCATACTGAGCCAGAGGAGGTGCATGAAGTCTTAGAGCCAGAGGAGGTGCATGAAGTCTTAGAGGCTGATAGTGCACCGGAAACTGGACATCAGGAGGAGGAGAGCAGTGAAACCGTAATGCCGGGGTCTCGTAGGCTCATGATCAATTTCTTATTTTTTATTTCAAGCATCTCCAAAAGATATTATGCAACATAATTGGTTCTACAATCGACACTTTCTCATATTCTCATCTCTGGTATTTGCCCACTGCAAAAAGGGGCAAAACTGGGTTTTGGCCAAAACAGGTTCTTATTTGTCCACGTTTGAGTTCTTCAACGACAAGATTTTATATACCCATACTTTCTTCTCCGCTGAGCACGATTACATTTCTTTTTTTGGGTACCAACAAGAAACATTAGAAGAACCCCAATGGCTCTTCCAAGTATTTTTGCAGCATTATTTTGTGGGCTTGGGCTCTGTTTTGCTCAGAGTTTATTGAAGCCCCTTTCGTTTTGGTTCCAAACCTGCATCACTTGCAAAGGTATTTGTTCTTCATCGACTTATTCTCCGTTTTATTCACCCTATGATATTTTTGCACATGCAAAATCGTTTTTGGCACAATACAATTTTTTCATGGAAATAAAGCTCTGTTCTTCAAGCAAGCTTAAGCACCAGGGCTGTTCTTGCCCTCTCATTGCCAGATATATTTGGGGCTTTTCTGAGCAAAGCCACAACATCGGCAAGCTTGTGTGGCCTTGCTTTGACAAGCAAGCCATTCAAGAAGAGTCTTGTATACACATCTTTGAATCACAGCTTACTGCGCACGAAACCCTGCCTCTGCACAAGGGGTCAGACTGATCCACTGACTGCAAATTCAGTGAATACCACCTCTTTCTCTTCCATGGACAAGAAGCATAACTGTCTCAACAATCGTTCTGTTGCAACATTCGACATAGTGTAATGCAATCTCCATTCATTTTGAAGACAACACCCGGCTGCAAAATCAAGCAAGCATGCCCCATTGTTCTTCAACGGGCCTCAATATAAACAACAGACAAATCAAGTTCTTCTTCAAGAATAGAAAGTTTTTTCTGCCACGTCTGCTGAGCCAGCCCCAATCATGCTGGTATTTCAGGAGCATCTCGCCAAACCTGCTAAATCAACACATTCTGCCTTCACAGAAGCAGGGCCGAGTTTGCCTCCATATCTGACCAGCACGGCGTACCGGCGTAGCTCTCTGAGGCAGCACACAAAGGGACTTTTTTGCCATATCCGCTCTATTGCTAAGAAACGCGGCCCACATTCGTCAGACCTCACAAGGGATTTTTTCCTTATCTAAGATTTGGGTCCACACCGGCATCGAAATAATTGGCTATGGCACCTTCCAGAGAACTGACAGAAGGCATGTAGCATTACATTCTTGCGTAGATAATCTGGATTATTCAATAAATCCTTGATGGCATGGAGCACACTGACCCCAATTTTTGGTCCACAGTTGTTTTTAAGTGTTGTTTTATGCCAAAACACACAGGGTTTATGTTTTGGAGGCAAAAACGTGGTTGTTTTCTTGGATAACTAGGTGGACCTTTTGTAAACATGCATGCGGAGCCATGACAACTGAAATAACAGAGTTTGGATCTATTGACCATCCCGAATGATCCCAAACAATTTTGCTACTGCAAAAACTGGGAGAAGGATCAATCCAAACCCCATTTCGTCAGTTCCTATTGCTTTGCATTTTTAACTGCAGCTTCTCGACCATGTCCCAAGTGCAACCGACTAAAACTCGACCTCCATAACGTAAACCTTTCAATAACCTAGCAACACACAGGATTTACGTTTTAGAGGCCATATCCTAGTCAGATTCGGCCAGGATCTTGCACAATGTCATCATATAGAGGGAGGGTGTTGACGCCAGAAGACAGACCCTTAAAACCTTCCTAAAGCAGTTTGCCCAAAGGTCCTCTCCCGAAGGCCCCTGGCCACGGACGGGCAACTCTTCCACTCTGAAACTGTGAATTGACTCTGCCAATGGGCTCAAATGTCGATGTTACTCTGGGGACCAAGTTTCGCGGGCAGAAGACCACCCCTTCTCCAAGAAGTGCCAAAGTAGCCCATGATGTACTAGCGAAATCACTGCTTTGCCTTTCCACTGTATAAGATATCAAACAGTTCTACCCCAAAGGGGTGATCTGTTTGCTCTCGACTATGCTCTCTCAACTAGCCTGCCTCAATCTGCTCTAAGATAAGATTCTAGATCTACAGCAGTAAAGAAAACATGGTCTCCCGCCGAAGTTTCTTTATTTGATCCCCATCGCAGTCCAGCATTGTCGATCATGTAGAAGCTTGTAAGCCCTACTCTTACCCTCGATGGGAAAGGGATCGGTTGACAAAAAAGAAGCCAAAGCATGTATGCTATTTATAATGCAATAGGCCAGTGAAGCCCCTTCCTTCTAGAGGCACAAATATTCTGTATTCTGTTTATGCCTAAATGGATTTTGAAAATTACTGAGCATGCAACACAGAAACTCTGATATGTTGATATACCACCAGAACAGAAAGAACATGCTCAACTCATATTCAACAACCTCTAACGTTAGCTTGAAAGATGCTAATTAGAGAAGCCAAGACCTCATAACAAAACTGTTTGGGCATATTATTCCAAGAAATATGAAGATCGTGCTAACTATTAGCTTAGCTTGCTAACTATTAGCTGAGCTAACCTAATTACAAGACAAAAATTTGCAAACAAAAACAAGCCTTTGATCTCGATTAGCAGCCATCGCTTCAGAAAGAAGCAATTTTCATATTGAATCCAATGAGAAAATCTGCAGCATGAAAGGACGAAAGAAGATGCCAGAGATCAAGGAAGGAACTGCAAGAGAAAGCACAAAATAGGCATAAGGTGGAATTTGAATTTGCTTAAGCAAGAAGATCACGCGACCAGACTTACAAGTTGTGGGCTATGGAGAGCAATGATAAGGAGGAGAAAAGCTTGCAACATAGCAATTGTGAAACACTGAAAGACTTGAAAAGCACGCATTTTTGTCTTGTTTACAATTGCATTCATTTGCTACTATCGCGGCTGAAGCATAGCAAAGCTTTTGTTTGCACAAAATAGCCTTAGCTCTATCTGTCGTCGAACTTGGAGCGGGAGTCTTCTCTGTTTTTGCTAGGCTTCGAGAGACCTGCGCCAGCCTACTTCTAAGCCTAAGCATATATCTGCCTTGTTTCTTGGACATGCCCGAGCCTCATTTCTTGGGTATGGCATTGTAAAAAAATTTCTCAAAGAAGAGGAAAGAAGGGAGTCATGAATCAATCCGTGGTAGATTCGTCCAAGATAGCTTAGGTCCAAGAGCTTAGGTCCAAGAGCAAAGAAAGATTAAAAAATAACGCTGGACCAAAAAAATAATGATTCAAAAAAAAAAATCTAACATATATATATTCTTATGTTTGTCGCGCGCACGTTCAAGATCCTACGACTCATGTGGCTTTGAGGCGTATCCTATGGCTCAGATGGCTTGGGAGTTTCTATATAGATTCTATATAGACGATCCTACGGTCTAGGTTGATTTGATCCTAATCTATATAGACGATCCTACGGTCCAGGTTGATTTGCTCTTGATCCTACGACTCACGTTGCTTTGAGACATATCCTATGTATCATCGGTCCGAGATCCTACGGCTCATGTTGCTTTAGATTTTTGCCACATAGCGCAATCTCAACCCTTGATTGGGTCCAAAATCCTACGGCTCACGTTGCTCGGTCATTAAGGAAGGAAGGAAGGAAGGAAGTTTATTTTAACGTCCACGGAGGCCAGAGGCCTATGAGACGGCACAGAACAGGCAACAAAGCCAAAAACCCCAACACCAAAAATAAACAATGTAACTGTACAGTAGAACCCTACTACCGGGATGAAAAAACCCCCACTTGGGAGGAAAAACCCTAACAGTAGGCTCTCAAATACCATGCCCCTTAAGAGCAAGTCCGACGGCCGAAAATCTGCAGGATGTAAGCTCCGGTCGGCGCTACCATAGGTGATGCGAAAATGGCGATGTAGCGGTGTGTCGAGCATCTAAGATCGGTGTGCCTTTGCTTTCGGACATGGGCATAAGGCCGGGCACCGTTGAGGGCATGGTGCTCATCCTCTATCACGTGCATCTCACAACACCGACATATCCTCTCCTCCCCACGGGGATCGTGCCCGCCATTCACCCCCAAATGACGACTGTCTCAATTCGAGGTAATGGGAACCCGTCCTTATGGCGGCAATAGCTCTCCGTTTCTTCACGAGAGATGTGTGCTTTCTGGCACCGATGGGGTCCATGCTCAAGGCGGGATTAACTCGAGCGTGATAGTGCTCGTCTTGGGCTTTGCAAGAGTAGAGGCATCCCACGAGTGGCAGCATAACCCGCATCCAATTCCCCATTCTCGCGCGAGGGACCGCCCGGTGCCACCATCCGTTGGTAATCCATAGACCACCTCCTAAACCATCCCTTACAATGCTCGTGCCATACCCCTCTTCATTGGGGGCCCTGCGTTAACAACACGGCTGTGGGGGCAAGCGATGCTCATCCATCCCATCCACCTTATGGAAGCAAGTAAGATGCCTTCGCGATAGCGAGAATCTTTGTAAAAGGCCGTAACCCCGTCTCATACAACAAAATCTGATACGATGCGGTGTCCTTCACTCCCAAGCTATATGTCAAGAAAGCTTTTCTCGCACCCTTTCCAACCTATCCCACGTATTTTTGCTAAGCTGCTTTGGGCCCCAAACCTCCACCCCATATAGCAAAGACCGCCAACCAAAGCCCTAAACAGGTGTGCTCCTCGCCCGATCCACAGAGATCTATCCGGCAACACGCATTTTGCAATCGCATATAAAGCCTTCCAAACAGACCGGCTCTCCTCTCCACACATTCATCCCACAAAGATGTTAGTAGTGAAATCAATTCCCGGATACTTGAAGCTCGCGACCATCTCCACTTCCCGCCCCCGTAATAGAACTCCGGGATAGGGTGTTGCGAGGACGGGGATCGCGAGAAGCTTAGTTTTGTGCAAGTTCACTTTGTCATTCCCGTTGCCCCACGTAACCCACCGAGGGCATCCAAATGCCGCTTTGATACCGCTGGCCGTGTGAGCTAGCAAAGCTACATCATCCGCATATAGTAACTGGCTCACAGAGGTCGCATCAGATAATTGCACCCCGGCTCCCCCATGGTGCTGCATCCACGTCTCCAAGCTATCAATGTACAACCCAAAAAGCGTTGGAGACAACGGGCAGCCCTGCTTAAGGAGAGGCTTGTAAAAATTTTATGCTGTTTGGGGGATTTGAATCCTGATCATCGCCCTTCAAGCCCCCCATTCTAACCATTAGACCAAACATTAATTCATTAAAATGTCATGCTTTTGAATATACTTAAGAATAATAACCCAATTAAGATAAAATAGAGTATAATGTTCTAGATAGTTCTAGAAGGCTCTAGAAAGCTCTAGAAAGTTCTAGAATCTTCTAGATAGTTCTAGAATGCTCTAGAGTTCCAAAATAGTAGAAATTTCAATAAAATTTTAAAATATAAAAGAATCTACACCCCTTATTCCTTAATCTACACCGTACGTAAAGTTCCTCGTTTGTGGGGTATTCAAGTACAAAATTTGCTATACTGTATAACAAGATTCGCAAAATACTATAAGATTTCAAGCGGAATACTATATGGTGTTGATTTCGTACGTGCAAAATACAATTATGAGGGCTCTCGCTGCCCTACGTCACCCCCCGTGTGAATATGCACCCAAACCAAAGGGGGTTTAAGGGGGATTTTAATTTAAATGTGTTGGACCCAATGGTTGTGTTAATTAATGTCAATGGTAGTTATGTGTTGGTTGTTGATGTCAATGGTTGTTATGTGTTGGTCGTTATATGTTGGGGGATTTAATTTTTATATGTTGGATGTTAATGGTTTGTGTTGCAAAAAAAAAAATTTTGGCCCCTTCGGGGCCTTAGGACGTCACCCCCTCCCCCCGGTGTGACAAAAATTTTAGAATTCAAATCAGAAAAAAACTAGAATTCATTTGAGGCTTTCATCACCTGTACTGTAGCTTTTGAATTTCATCACAATAAAACAAATAGAACATAAGTAAAAGTTACCATAAAGATAGAGCAGATTGATCCCATTATTCTGAAAGTCAAAGTTTGCAACACCCATACACAAACATTTTTCAACTGGAATTTAACAGCAGCGTTTGGCCTCCATGGATTCTTGTGGTGAGAAACCAAAGTGGGGAACTTTTCTGCTTGTTAGCACAAGGATCTAGAAGCCTTGGAATTTGCTTAATAACTGCCTCAAAATCTAAAAATGCATGGTAATTGTTTGCAAGCTTCATTCGGAATGAGCCATAAAACAATATCCAATAGCGCAATCCTGTATTAATCAGCTGGTAGGATGTGAAAACCTACCAAACCCGGCCGAAAAATTGCTGTTTTAGCATAGATAATTTAACCAAACATATCCATATCATACACTATCAAAAAGATCTCGGAGAGAGCTTTCCAACGCAATAAAAATCATCTGAAACAGAGCTCTGGATCAAAAGTTATGATAAGAAATGTGTTGCCGGCGGGGAAACTGCACTACATGCGCCCTTCAAGCCCTTCATGTGCCCATTATGCACCACACACACAAAAAGAGGGCTTTTGTTGTGAGCCATTGGTTGTTGACCAATATGCACCACACGCACAAAAAAGGGACTTTTGTTGTCAGCCATTGGTTGTTGACCATTATGCACCACACGCACAAAAAAAGGGCTTTTGTTGTGAGCCATTGGTTGTTGACCATTGAAAAAAAAAGGGCTAAAATCAATGGCTCAGAAATGGTGCACTCTAGATGTACGCATTAGTACATCCATTTGAATACATCACGAAATCATAGGAAAACCTTAGTGAGAAGCGTACAAAAACACAAAGAAAACCCCCTGTTATTATGCTACATATTCATATTGTTGATCTTGCTTCGTTGTGTCCGAATGTTAAACTCTCTTCCTGGTTATGACTGATTCTTTACATTTCTATGGGTCTTATCATTTTGTGTTTCTAGCTCTTGATTTTCCTGAGGTAATATTATAGCTCTTGATATTTGATATTCCTGAGCTTCGCTAAAACTGTCCAAATTCATAATAATTGTTCACGCTGGTATTCTTATATATTTCATATTCTACAAAATCTCTGGTATTTGATATGGTTCGTGGGGTATGGAGCCTTGGAAATGTTGGAGCCCATTGGATAATGACTTTCATGAAGGATCTGTCTTTTTGATGTGTTGATTATTGCTAGAGGTGCTAGCTGTAACATTTGGTATCAAAGCCAAGGTCCATAGCAGCGAGTTGCGATCATGGCCATGGTAGCCATAAGATTAGGGCCTTAAATCATTGTACTAACAGTCGCAGTAGTCCGGCGACCTCAGCATTTAGAGCCCATCTTCTTCGATATTTTTTGATATCTGTCGTTCTTATGCGGACAAAGTTCTAGGGGTATTTGTTTTATTTTGTTTTGTTGCGACCAATTTGTGTTTGTGTTGATCCGCCCTTGCAGTTGATTTAAGAATAGGGCATTTTCAAATCAGTTTATTTCGACACTTTGGAACTACCGAATCTGTAAATGGGTTATATGTTCTTATATTTGTGGCCATAGCCACTTATTCTTCAAGCTCCATCGTTATAACTTGGCCTCTCTGTTTCTTTTGACTCTAAGCCGGCTATTTGCCTCGCAACTTTGTCAAATAATAGACTGGAACAAGTGCTTGCACAGAGTTTTCCCTTTTCTCTTATAAGGAATATGTTTTTTTACTGTAGAAGTAATAAATAATCATAGTTATTTAACCTATCCTGAGAAGTTTCACGAGGAAATTCCTTGCAGGATTGAAGCTCTTCATTCCAATCCCTTTGCATTCCAGTAGTCTATGTCCCATAAGGTGCCATCATAGGTTCCTCTTCCCGCCCACTCTTCAATGAGCTGGAATAATTCTATCAGTAAACAACAGAATGTGAAGATGCCAGCATTAATGAAACATGGGCTCACATTGTGGGGGGTAATTTCCAAGCCAGAAATTCGGTGGAAGCACCACAGGCACAAGTTCAAATGGATGACCTGCGACTTTGCGTTTCAAGACTTCAGGAAAACCTGCCAGATAACTGGTTATTTCAGCACTATGATGACTACCAATAACAGAATATTTTGAACTTCACAAACGCTAGCTATGACCTTTAGTAAACAATGGGCTGATTTTATGAAAAGGCCAATCAATGTTGTGCCTTCAAATTACAGATGTAGGATCCAAAATCTCTCCTGAACTCAAATTGACATAGAACCCTTGTGGAGATATTTATGAGCTTATCATATGTACTCCCTAGCACCCCATACTGCTGATACAGACTATGCAAGAGAATCAAGGGGTAAAACAAGATGATGCAAGTTATTCAAGCTACTGTACATCGGCTTATGCACATAAGACAATCAAGGGGTAAAACAAGATGATGCAAGCTAATCAAGCTATTACTACATCGGCTTATGGAAATGATGGCATAGCCCTGTGCAAAGCCACTGGCAAAAATGCCTCTCAAATTGATCAATTAACTTCAACAATATCAAGCAATGAACTCCGCCCTCTCAGCCTAAACAAGGTTGCCATAGTCCCGTCTAAAAAAAAAAAAAAAAGGGGAGGGGGGGGGGGGGTATAAATACAAGGTGTAAAAAAGGGGGATCTTTTGGAGACCAAATTAAACTTCATGTGACCTTTTTTCCTCAAAGCCTTGCTTTACCCTTTGATGTGTTAATAGGCTATTTCTACTTCCTGAGGAGATGTTAAGTCATTAGATTATGGGCATCAAGAAAAGTAACTTACATGACGTAATTTGCACCGTTAAGGAGTGTGATATCCTCTTTTATATCTATCCCCATGACTCTTTTCTTGATAACAAATAACAAATAAAACAAGGTGCTGCGCACGAAGGGTTGCCCTCTGGCCCTAGAGGGTGTGTTTGCTTGAGATCTTTGTCAGTTGTGTGTGAGTACTATTCATTTTCTAACAATACAATTTTATAATTCATATCTTCCAACTATTATTCACGCATAGAGACACATGCATGACAATGGCACAGGATTAACTCAAATCATAAGTCAATGCATGCTTCATTGGGGGCAACCATTTATATTGTTTGAGGATGTACCTACTTTTTTATGTTCTTTTTTGTTTTTTGAACAAGTTGACCTTTCTGCTATTGAAACCTATGTATAATATCTACGTGATAAGTGAGAGATAATGAATAGAGAAGATTGATATGTTCTCATTCACTATGCTTATTTGAGTTGTTGGATAGGCATATTCACCCCTTATTCCTTAATCTACACCGTACGTAAAGTTCCTCGTTTGTGGGGTATTCAAGTACAAAATTTGCTATACTGTATAACAAGATTCGCAAAATACTATAAGATTTCAAGCGGAATACTATATGGTGTTGATTTCGTACGTGCAAAATACAATTATGAGGGCTCTCGCTGCCCTACGTCACCCCCCGTGTGAATATGCACCCAAACCAAAGGGGGTTTAAGGGGGATTTTAATTTAAATGTGTTGGACCCAATGGTTGTGTTAATTAATGTCAATGGTAGTTATGTGTTGGTTGTTGATGTCAATGGTTGTTATGTGTTGGTCGTTATATGTTGGGGGATTTAATTTTTATATGTTGGATGTTAATGGTTTGTGTTGCAAAAAAAAAAAATTTGGCCCCTTCGGGGCCTTAGGACGTCACCCCCTCCCCCCCGGTGTGACAAAAATTTTAGAATTCAAATCAGAAAAAAACTAGAATTCATTTGAGGCTTTCATCACCTGTACTGTAGCTTTTGAATTTCATCACAATAAAACAAATAGAACATAAGTAAAAGTTACCATAAAGATAGAGCAGATTGATCCCATTATTCTGAAAGTCAAAGTTTGCAACACCCATACACAAACATTTTTCAACTGGAATTTAACAGCAGCGTTTGGCCTCCATGGATTCTTGTGGTGAGAAACCAAAGTGGGGAACTTTTCTGCTTGTTAGCACAAGGATCTAGAAGCCTTGGAATTTGCTTAATAACTGCCTCAAAATCTAAAAATGCATGGTAATTGTTTGCAAGCTTCATTCGGAATGAGCCATAAAACAATATCCAATAGCGCAAATCCTCAGATAATCACCGGTAGGATGTGAAAACCTACCAAACCCGGCCGAAAAATTGCTGTTTTAGCATAGATAATTTAACCAAACATATCCATATCATACACTATCAAAAAGATCTCGGAGAGAGCTTTCCAACGCAATAAAAATCATCTGAAACAGAGCTCTGGATCAAAAGTTATGATAAGAAATGTGTTGCCGGCGGGGAAACTGCACTACATGCGCCCTTCAAGCCCTTCATGTGCCCATTATGCACCACACACACAAAAAGAGGGCTTTTGTTGTGAGCCATTGGTTGTTGACCAATATGCACCACACGCACAAAAAAGGGACTTTTGTTGTCAGCCATTGGTTGTTGACCATTATGCACCACACGCACAAAAAAAGGGCTTTTGTTGTGAGCCATTGGTTGTTGACCATTGAAAAAAAAAGGGCTAAAATCAATGGCTCAGAAATGGTGCACTCTAGATGTACGCATTAGTACATCCATTTGAATACATCACGAAATCATAGGAAAACCTTAGTGAAAAGCGTACAAAAACACAAAGAAAACCCCCTGTTATTATGCTACATATTGTAGCAAGTTTTAGAATGAAAGGGCGAGAATCCTTCCAGAAAGTGCCAAGTTGTTCTAGAATGCTCTAGAAAGCTCTAAAAGGTAAGGGAATCTACAGCAATGTAAGAGAATCTAAGGAAATACTTCCAAGAAGTTCTAGAATATTTTGAAAGTTTCAGAGTGTTTCTTAAAGTCGTAGAATGTTCCAAAAAGTTCTAGAATTTAAAGGAATCTAGGAGAATCTAAGGGAATCTTAGAAAATCTCATAAAATGTACGGGAATATAAGAAAACGTTAATAAGTCTAAGGAAATCTCTTAAAAGCTAGGGGAATCTAAGGTAATCTTCATAAAATCTAAGGGAAGCTAAGGGAATCTTGATGAAGTCTTAGAGTATCTAAGGAAATCTTCATAGAATCTATTTGAATCTCATATAATGTAAGGGAACCCAGGGCAATCTCGTAAAATGTAAGGGAGTATAATGGAATCTAAGGGAATGTTCATAAATTCTTATGAAACCCAAGGGAATCTTAGTTCTAGGACGTTCTAAAATATTCTAAATGTTCTTGATTTCTAGAATATTGTAGATAGTCGTGGATAAGCACCTAAAAAATAGAAAGTTTTTTTTTTTAATTTGCAATGTTCTATAATGGTTTAGATAGTTTTCGAGTTCTCTAATGTTCTATATGTGCATAAGAGCCAAAATAAAATATTTTGATATGTTGTAGCATGTGCAAAGAGCAATCGAATATTCTAAGATATATTACATGCTTGTATAAGCACCTCAGTCTATAAATAGAAAGCTTTTTTTTATTAAGGTGTTGTAGAATGTTCTAGAAAGTTCTATAATGTTCTAGATAGTCTTAGAATATTCTACTAGAAAGTTTTTTTGAAAGCCTGCAAACAGTCAAAATATGATGTCTTTGAATATTATAGAGGATCTTAAAATATTCTAGAGACCCATGAATAAGTACCTCAAGCTCAAAGTATAAAGTTTTCAAAAGTATCTTACAGGATGTTGTAGATACAAGTTGCACAAGCACCACATGCCTAAAGTAACAACATGAGTAAGCATCTCAGGACCAAAATAAAAAGTTTAAACTCTAATTCTCAATAATATTCTAAAACATGCGCCGGTATGAAATTGCACCATAGAAACATGGTAAACTAGAACTTGCACTGTAGGACGTGCTAACTTTCTTGTATATATATGTTCCTGGACGTGGTTAGGAGGAGGCACTATACAATATAAGATATACTACAATCAGGTAGATGGGTTTTGTCTTTCTTGAACAATCTTTGCCGGATTTGCAGCTCGTGGCATGATTTAACGTATCAAACTGGACAAAAACATGTTAGGCTTTAGAACCTGTGTCGATCTGTCCTTTTCTTAAAGATTTGCAGCCCCTTTTAGTTGATTTTGTTGCTGCATGTCAAAAAAGTAACAGAAATCAGACAACATCTTAGAATGCCAAAATCCTGCCAGCACCAATCATAAGCCCAGCCCAAGTATAGGATTTTTTTTTGAGATTTGAAACATCAAACATCTCTATGAATGCGTCATCGTAGAGGCGGGCCTTAGATCCGGCATATTGTTTGTATTCATTAGGAATCGAGTCTTCTAAAATACCAGGACAGTCTACAGATGTAACCACCATGCTGCATGGCATAACTGGTTTGAGTGTGAGGATCTGCTAGCATGTGCAGACCAGAACGATTCAAACTTGAAATTTGAAACCCTATTTGCTTCTATGGGCAATGCCATAGTCATTTGCTTCTAGGCAACGCCATAGCCATGGCGACCTCTGAATAAGTTCATGAAGAGCTTTTTGAGATGGTTTTTCCGACAAGAGTTTTGAGATTGCTTTGACTGGCTATGACTGGTGCTTTTTCTTTCTGTGTTGGCCAAAGCTCATTGATCTATTGACGAGTTACACAGACAAAGCAGAAGCATGCAATAGTGGAGCATATCCGATTTGTTGTGGGCTGAAGTCGGTGCAGAGTGTGTGTGTGTGTGTGTGTGTGTGTGTGTGTGTGTGTGTGTGTGTGTGTGTGTGTGTGTGTGTGTGTGTGTGTGTGTGTGTGTGTGTGTGTGTGTGTGTGTGAGAGAGAGAGAGAGAGAGAGAGCTCTCCCACATGCTCCAAAATTTTTTGGGAGAGAGCATGAGAGAGGGCGAGAGGGGGGAGAGAGAGGTGAGAGTGGGAAAAACCCACTCTCACCTTTTAGTGTGTGAGAGAAGGTTTATAGGTTAACTGGCCCGTGGGCCATTTCGCATTGCCCCAAAACAGTTAAGCCTTTTACCCTTCTATTTTTTGCGGGCAGGGTATTCTTTGTGGACAAGGCAAAGCAGGGCATGGCATTTCGAGCACTCGAGCACTGGGTTACGCCATCGCCATCGCCAACTACGGCGGCCCCAAAAAATCCGTGCAGACTTTCGTTCAAGGTATTGAGCAGAAAACAGATGAACCCAGAAAAAATTTGTGCAATCTGATACAGAAACGGGGGATTTTTAAGGTGGAATCCGACAATTTGAAGGCGAGGGGAAAAGACTTGGGTGTTCTAGAAATTGAAGAACTTGAGTAGATGGTGTGCTAGATGTTAGAAAGTGGAAAATACCTAGAAAGCTTGGATCATATTTTTTTATTTGGGCACATTAGGGCAGGGCAGAGCAGGGCATGGCATTGTATTCACAGATCCGGTTCTGATTTGAAATTTATGGCTTCCGAATTTGGCTTCTATTGCAGATTTGGCTTCTATAAGCCAGGAACTTTTTCCTGCAAGCTTGTCGGATCACGCCCGTTTCATTTTGGACTTTGATTCATACACTATTTCGTCTGGTTCTCCCTATACTGGAATAAAACAACAACAAAATAACATGAGCTCTAGATTTTCAAGCTTCTAGTTCCGGTCTTCACAATTGGAGGATAATCGTCCCTGTAGTGCAAATTCAAAGTGGGCTAATTCGTTAGGGTAGTATACAGAAGGAAAAGGGCGTAAATCAAAGTGGGCAGAAGAAGAAATCGAAACGAGCATTCCAATCAGGTATTCTGAACTCGAATTTCTCTGAAGATATGCTGAACTCGAATTTTTGTGAAGATAGTCTCAACTCAGATTTTCGTGCAGGCAGAGGAGAAGAAACAAAAAAAAAAATTGTAAGAATAAGGTTGTCCGATTTGATTTAGAGCATCATGCATGGTTTAATACAGTTTCTTAAGAATTGATAGATCCTTTTGAAGCAGAAATCGTCCTTTTGAAGCATGTAATTCGGCCTGCCATTCAAGTTGATATTATAGAGCATTTGCGGAGATTTTAGCCCCAAATCTAGCCATAACCTGACCACAAAGCTTTGAGGGCTTTGAATATGCTTACAGTTCAAAATCTGCCACTTTTAAGCGACTCAATCTATTCTTCAATCGTTCTAAAGCTAAACAAAGGTTATTTTATGGATTTCTGAATTACATAGAGCATATTTCAAAGCCGCCCGAACATGTAAGAATGCCCCAAAAACAGGAAAAATTCCCCTGCCAGAACTCAAAAAAACCACCAACAATTTTTTCTTCGGGCCTCACCCCCCTGCCATTTTCATTGCCATTTTTTTTAGACGAGCCTCAAGGTTTATTTAGAAGGAAGCCTTGCTCGAATCCATTTCCCCACTGTCCTTGCAGTCAGATCTTGAAGGTCGTCTCAGATCCTTCAACCAAAGGGTTTTTTTTCCTATTTTAGCCTGCCCGCACCTGCCCGCGCCTGCCCGCCTATGTCCGCCAACACAAAAATGCTAACTAAGGGGGTTAAGTCTCTCAAGCATCTCTCATAAAATATGTAGAAATTTTATCTCTCGCCGTATAGCGTGAGAGATAAAAAAATTACATGCATGTGGGAAACCTAAGAGAGAGAGAGACGCCTTGGCCACATGCTGACTTAGAGATGACGAGAGACAATACGAGAGAATACGAGAGATGAGAGATGGGGGAGAGATGGGAGAGATGGGAGAGATGGGTGAGAGTGGGAAAACCCAACTCTCACCTTGAGAGGCCGTTAGGGGCGTTTTCATTGCCCACTAACCAAACAATTAGCCTTAATTTTCGCTGCCTGAAAAAAGTGCCCGAAATATTTCCCACACCGAAAACCAGGGGCGCCATTTCCCCTGCTTCTTGATCTTCAAGGCCGCCTAATTCTTGCTCCAAGTATCCAATTTCTCGAAGCAATTAGCCGATTACGATCCAGGTATTCATCAGATTTCGCATCCATTTGCATTCTATTTTTTTAGCATTCATACAATAAGTTTTGAACCTCAATTTCGTTTTAAGTCTTCCTTATTCCCCTACAATTATCTGCAATCAGATGTCTAAGGCCTCTCGATCTGCTTTGCCAGCAAGCAGCAAGCCTTTCGTGCCTCCTCGGGTTGAAAAAATGGCACCACAGGTTCTTGTAAAATTTGTTTTGAAGCAATTTTATTATAAATAGAGCTCTTCTTGAACTGGTTGGAATCATGGACTGAACCTGTTCTAGTTACACAAACATTTATAAACAATCTGCTATGTGTAACAATTCCTTGCATGAGACATGAGTGCCTCTTATATCTGCTGTAATAGTCTTTCCCATTGTCCTTTTTTTGGATCATAGCATAGCAACTGCTTTCCTTGGATCCATAGGGGGCCTTACTTTAATCCCGGGCCTGACAAGATAAGGCACAATTAACCCTACCAGTCTCTCAAATGTGGCTCTCTTCATCCTGTAAAATTGGTGCCACATATCGTCTTCGAAGGATGGCAGACAATTCCAAGCATGGTTATCGATATTATCCCACTGTGTTCTTTGCCTTGGAGCAATCCAAAATCTTCTTGGTGGTCTTCTAACCCTATTGGAACCCGCAACCATTAAAGCTGCAGATGCGCAAAAAAATATACCATTGTTATCTTCTAAAACCTCATCATCGAACAAGGTCATTGGGTCTTCGAGCTCGTTGAGTTCCAGTAGCTGCAAACAGTATCTCTGTAATGCAAATCCGAGTGTCAAAGCCCGAAAAAGCATGGCAATCATGCCAAGAATGACCGGATCCATGGTTTAGTGGCCGGAATCGAAAGAATGGGGAGGCAAAACTAGAAATGAAATATCCCACATAGACCGCCAAACCAAGAAAAAAACAGGCTTGAATATCCCACAATTTGGCGCCCGAATGGAACGTTACGGTCGAATTATCCCACAAAGAGTTCGTCGGCTGGAATGGATGCACGATCGAAAATCCGGCAAACAGCAAAAATTCTGCCCATAACCGAGGATGTTAAGCCTCGAGAGACAATTGTCTCTCCTCTCCTCCCAAAAAAATACGTACATTTAGGGGAGGAACCGTATGTGACGAGAGATGGATTTTTTTACGAGCATGTGGCCGAGACCGACCTAAGAGAGAGAGAGAGGAGGGAGGGGAGGGAGGGAGGGGGGGGAGGAGAGAGAGAGAGAGAGAGAGAGAGAGAGAGAGAGAGGAGAGAGAGAGAGAGAGAGAGAGAGAGAGAGAGAGAGAGAGAGAGAGAGAGAGAGAGAGAGATGCATCGACCACATGGGGGTTGAGAGACAATTTGAGAGATGGGGAGAGATGGGAGATGGCGAGAGATGAAGGGAGTGTCAAAATTTGGACTCTCCCCGTGAGAGACAATTTGCCCCTAACTATTGTTAGGGGCGTTTTCATTTCCTATGGCCGTTAAGGGAAGGCGTCCGAAATTTTTGTTTTTGGATAACCCATTCATGTTTCCGGCAACGAGGGGCCCTTTTCGGCACTCAGTGCTCTGTGTTTGGATTCTTGGCATGCACCCTGCAGCAGCAGTCCATGACTGCGGGATGCTACAAGGCTGCCATGCTCATGATCACAAAACAAGAACAAGGGGAACAAATATGTACAAAGAATGGAGTGAATGAACGTGAGCTAATGAGGCTCTCCAAATTTGAGATGAAACCTGAATACAAATGAAGAGGCTCCGGTCTAATATAGTGTAGACCGCAAATCTGAGCCGTACACTAACTAAATCTAATCCCTACACTTATGTTAACCTAATCATGCCAAGTGTCAGTCTACCACCACTGACACCTAACATGTGCATGCACCTAACATGTGCATGCACAATGTTAACCACTAGGTGGTTAACACTGCCTCCCCCTAAAAGTTTTTTAGCACAAAAACATGTACAGACTTTTATAAGACAAGTCCGACAATTACAATATGGTGCCAAAAAATATTAGGGGCGAAAATGATGGTACTGGTAATGGTTGGTTTTGTCGTCGAAAGATCTTCATGATTGCGTTGATGACGAAGAGGATCCGAATGAATGTCGATGCAGAACAGGGATCATAGGAACTTGGGCCTAAAAACATAAGGACCATCCCCTTATATTATGGGTAAGTCCTTGGAACAAATATTGCCCAAAAGTTCACGAAAAAAGCTTCAAAACAATGATTATATGGGCCGTCAAAAGGTAAGCACCTTAAAAGTGTCCCCCGTGATCGACCATAGGAGAGCGTGGCGATGCGTCACAATATTTGTGCAAAGCGTGGAGGTTGAGCAGAAAGCAGAAAGCGTGGCCAAAGTGTGAGCGTGGGTCAAAGTTTGAGCGTGGGTCAACACATGAGCGTGGGCATGGGCGTGGGAACATGAGCGTGGGCGGGCGTGGCTTTGGCGTGGCAAAGCGTGGGTTGGCGTGTGGGCCGTGGGCGTCAACAAGTGTAGCCCGTGGACGTGGCCATAAAAATGCAATGTTTCTTCTATAAGCGTGAGATGAGCGTACGTGACCATGTGGAACAGCTGGGTCACGGCGTGAGAAATCTGGCGGGAAGCAGAACCTGTCAGAACCCACGCGCCTGTGGATGCCGTGAGCGCAAAACAAGGCGTGACCCTAAAAGGCACCAAGAAACGATGACAGATCGCAGCCATTGATTCTGGTCGGCTAAATCTGAGTCGTTGAGCTCAAAAAAACCTAAAAGTGCCCTAAAATTTGCACGAACATAGCAGCTGAATATAGAATGCCAAAAATGGATCTGCTGCAATTAGAAGGTGCAGATTTGGACACCGAACCCTGATGGAATGCCGGAAATGAAGCTTCGAAATTTCTGCTACCACAAGAACTTGCTATTTCGGCTCAACTAGTTGGCAACAGATCAGCACCCGGTGGATCTGCCAATGGAAAACTTGATGTGCTTGGTGCCGGATGAAATGTGAATAATAGCCACGGGTTGGTGAAAGCTTGATCAGATGAAAGAGCCGGTAATCGGTACTGCCTTGTTTAGATAGATAAGACTTTGCTTGTTAAGGTTACAGATGACGATTTGGGAAGAAACTTGCTTTCTGGGGCCAGCCATGTTCTTCTATGAAATCTTGAAAAGAATAACCGGTCTGAACCAATTTTTGTGCAGGTACCCAGCGTGGAAAAATAATACTAGATACTCCGACTGCTTCTTGCTGTGTAATATGCAAATATTAGGCTGGGAAAATGTCGAAATAGAGATATATCTGAATGTCTGTGCTTGACTCTGCGCCCACTGCTTCGAAATTGTTCATCAAAATTGCTGACTTCTTTGCTATTTGCAGATGCCTCATATGGATGTTTGATGTGCTAATGGCGCTTGTGTGCAGATGATGGAGACTGGAGAGTTTTAAGAAATCTGCCCTAATGCGTGGTGTACAGATGTACTTGCTAGAATACTGCTCTGCAGCCTGTATGCCGAATGAATGGGGGCTAGCCACAGTGCTGGCCCTCTTGAAAAATTCAATAAGGATTGCATCTTGATACTGCACTGAAGATATGCAGGTGCTTTGAGAATTCTTGCTTCAGAACCACGAAAATTGGGGGCTAGCCACAGTGCGGGCCCTCTTGAAATAAGCGGAACAAGAAAGCTTCATACAGAAAGCTTCTGAAGTACTGCCTTTGCCTTTGAAACAAAATATTTTTGGTTGTGCAGAAGCACGATTTTTGAGAAGACTGAGATAAAAACAAAGGATAATGAAAAAATCATGATATTTTGACAATTTTTTAGCAAATAAAAGAGAAAAGAAGAGCAAACTGTGGATTTTTCTGAAGATCTTGCAGAGAGGAGTGCTGTCACCACTCCAGAAATCCCCTACTGTAAAACTGTGCTTGCTGCAGCAGGAAAAACAGAGTTTTTGAAAACGATTTTTAGAATAAACTAAGGGCTAAGGAATTGATTGATAAAGGGGCCTCCAGCCGGACCATTTCAACAACTGGTTGGGCCAAATAAAGGGATTGAAGGGTTGAGAGTAGTGTACAAGAAGTATTCAAAAACTGATGATGATGAGAGCAGCAAGAACAACAGCAAAACAGCAAGGCTGAAGCAAATGGTCACGAGCGAACCCGGCATAACGGCGCCAATGTTTGGATTCTTGGCATGCACCCTGCAGCAGCAGTCCATGACTGCGGGATGCTACAAGGCTGCCATGCTCATGATCACAAAACAAGAACAAGGGGAACAAATATGTACAAAGAATGGAGTGAATGAACGTGAGCTAATGAGGCTCTCCAAATTTGAGATGAAACCTGAATACAAATGAAGAGGCTCCGGTCTAATATAGTGTAGACCACAAATCTGAGCCGTACACTAACTAAATCTAATCCCTACACTTATGTTAACCTAATCATGCCAAGTGTCAGTCTGCCACCACTGACACCTAACATGTGCATGCACCTAACATGTGCATGCACAATGTTAACCACTAGGTGGTTAACACTCTGTTCTTGGGTGTGAGCAGATGTAGTTCCAGCTCCATCGCTTAGATTTGAAGCTTATTTCGAATCTATTTCCCATTTCGATGACACCCTATGATCGGCAGCAATTTCACAACCTCTATTTCTCGAATCTTGTGGATTCTCTCTACGGATCTTCCGTTGCAATAGGAAAAAGAGCTTGAATAGAGACAATAAAAGATTTTTGGAAGAAAAATAGCTTGAATAGCTCATAGGATCTCCCAGACAGTCGGCTTGGGGCTTGATCCAGTAAAAAGTAAGAAATAAAAGGCTGTAAATGTCTCATATTCTCTTTTTCGGCCTCTGTTACACAGCAGCGAAGCATCAGAAGATTAGAATACTATCTATTTTGCAGCACATGCATCTGTTTACAGAAGAACCGGCATCAATCAGTTCAATAAATCCATGAATCCGGCCTCAAATCTCTGTTTTGCATACCCTATGACCATTCTTATGTTCTTATTTTCGGCTGTCAGAATCCGATGCCCATTCTTATGTTCTTATGTTCTTGATATCTGTCATACCCATCTGCATAATCCGCCATAGCCCTATCTGTAACCATGCATCTGCAAATGTGGACGAATAAACGATTTTGCTCAGCAGTAGCCGATTTCAGAGTTTTTTACATGTGATTCAGAGGATAATTCAGTGTTGTTGCAGTAAAGCCGTCCTGAATTCACTTGAGCAGTCCCGAATTCGCTTGAGCAGACCTGAATCTGCTTGAACAGTCCCGAATTCGCTTGAACAGTCCTGAATCTGCTTGAACCGTCGATTTCTATGTTCAAGCCTTGAAGCATTGAGGCAAGCGGCCATGATGAAGCCATTTGCGACTTTGAAGCGACCATGGAAGCATCTGCATCGGCCATTGAAGCGACCATGGAAGCATCTGCTTCAAAACAGAGGCGTGATACATTCCTCTTTCTTCATGCAGACGAGTCCAATCTCCAGGCAGCCAAGAATATTTTGGATGTGGTTGAGTCAGTTTCCCTGGGCTCTAACACCACCACACACAACTGCCAAACTGTTAGGCATACCATTTGGCTTGGACGTTAATGCTAGGGAAATTTGGGCGGAGACATTACAGAATCTTAAGCAGCATTTGAATTGGTGGAGGGGAAGTAAACTCACCATGGCTGGTAGGATTCTTTTAGCCAAGTCAGTGCTCTGTAGCACTCATGTTTACGCAGCCTCCTGCATACTTGCGCCAGAAAGTGTGGTTAAGGAGTTGGATGACACCATTCGCAATTTTGTTTGGGGAGGGAATGAGGAGGGGGCTACAGTGAAGGTCGCATGGTGGAAGTGTGTGCGTCCCAGACAGGCAGGGGGTTTGGGTATGCTTGATGTGTCGTTGCACACGAAGGTTCTGGTGTCGAAATTCATCTGGCAGTTGTTGCAGGAGCAACAGTCCCCAGGTTTGGCTCTGTTGGCACAGTCACTTCGTCACTCTATTGTGTTTAGGAAGCCAGCTATTCCGGCTCAGTTGCCGTGGGCTCTGTTTGAGGATTTGCGGCCATTCCCTCATGCTTCGCCTTTTCTTAAGGGTCTCCTGAAGGCCTGGAAGGTGGTCAAGGTTCTCTTTTCATTGGACCCTAGCAGATGTATGGTAGCCTCATCGCCCTTTCTCTGGGTACCCTTGGACTCTGCATCTCCCTTGGCCTCTTCCTTACACCCAGGTACTCAGCGCCGATGGATTGCTGCAGGGGTAACATCCATCCGTGACTGGTATTGGGAGGGTCATCTGGCGCCATGGGAGTTTTTTAGGGAGAGATTTGGCCTGCGGCGGTGGGACATACGGACTTGGGCCAGAATTGCCAATGCTATTCCATTGCAGTTGTCTTCTCAAGTCAATCGCGTTTGGAAGTCGCATAGTGGACTTGATGCATCTCAGTTTGTAGCATCGGCTTATGGGCTCCTAGCGCTTCAGGACACGTTGCCGCCTTCGGATAAGTGGTCACTTAAGCTTCCAGGGAGTAAGTGGCCCGCCATGTGGAAGTGGGCGTGGAATACATTGCCTCCTCCTAAAATCCGTACCCTTTTGTGGCAGATCTTGCACCGTAGCCTCAGGGTGAATGTTCGAGTCCACAGGTTCAAGTCTCAGGTAGCAGAAACATGTCCTTTATGTGGGAGGCGACGTGAGACCATGGAGCACTGCTTTGTCCTATGCACAGAGGTAGGGGCAGCTTGGTCCTGGGTGAGAGCCCTCTTTGGGACTTCATTATGCAGTCAGAAGATTCTCTTGGGAGTCCTTCCTAGCAGGTGGGCAGTGGCCAAGCGGCAGGCGTTTCATTTATGCAGAGCTTGGCTTTTGTGGCTGATTTGGAAAAGATGGAGAGCGAAGGTCTTTCAGAATGCAGTGCTTAGCCCTTTTCGGTTGGTTCCCATCTTGAGGCATAAGTTGTGGCAGGCGTACCAAGTCTCAAGCTTGTCTGGCACAGTTAAGCGCGAAATTTGGTCGACATTCCTACAGATTGTGGATCATGATGGGCGCTTCATTTCTTAGCACCACACTTATCATTGTACTTGATCGCATTCTAGTGGTTTAATATATTCTTATATTCTTCAAAAAAAAAAAAAAAACAGAGGCGTGATAAGAAACAGGGGCATGAGAAAAAACAGAGGGAAAAAGTCCCCGGAAAATGTTCGAGATTTTTTTGCGTTATTTTGTTGCTAACTAGGGGGGCTAGCACACGAGAGATTATTATCTCTCGTTTATCTCTCCCCAAATACATATATTTTTTATCTCTCGTCGTATAGCACGAGAGATAAAAAATTTTGGAGCATGTGGCCGACGAGAGAGAGAGAGAGAGAGAGAGAGAGAGAGAGAGAGAGAGAGAGAGAGAGAGAGAGAGAGAGAGAGAGAGAGAGAGAGAGAGAGAAATGAAATGTTGTGTTTATTATGTCTGCAGACCACCAGATCTATGAGGTGCCCAAATATATACACTCAACATTATAGAACATATCTTCTAATGCATCTTCGGACACAAATGCATTAGACTCTTACCATCTCTCATCACTTAAGACATTGCATTCTTTATCATGCATTAATTGTTCTCTCTGTGCTAATACCTCTTTTAAATACTCCCCGACTTGTTTTCCAGGTAAGTCAAAAACTTCCAACAACAAGCTTGAATGAACATCATGCGTATGGCGAATCCCCATGTACGACGGACATCTTATGATCACATGTGTTTCATCTTCAACTTCCCGCATATCACACGCCCTGCACAACCTCAACTCATGAGGAATATCATTCCAGCACCCTATTTAAACCCCCAATCTATGAGAACTAAGCCGCATCCTGCTTATCATGTGCCTTGTTTTCAAAGACACACCTTCTTTAAGATATTTGGCCCCTTGAACTGTGGGATGCACATATTTTCTGTAAAATTCTTTCTTTGTTTCCAAAACTCTCCAATTTCTTCTGATGAGGCATTGGTGCACCCACTCCCAGATATTCGATTTGTTCTCGTGTAAGTAATGAATGTCTAAACTCCATTTCCTCACCCATTCTACAATCTGCATACCACCCTTGCTCCTTATCTCCTCCAATGCCCCTCTCGGTAAGCTATCTTCTGCCATACCAAATTTTACCTTACAAAGGTATGTGAGTGTTCTGCATAAAGCTTCGGCCTCCAGCGACATCATACCACATTCCACGAGCATCATGTCATATGGGGTTTAGGTTCAGTTCAGTTCTCAAGAAGTTTTCTTACACCTTCTCAACTTTCTTTCATGAGTCGGCAGATAAACCTGAACCCTATACCTCACTTCCATATAATAGAACTGGCTGCACCGGAGTACGAAACAAGGTACATTTTAGGCTGAAATTCCATATTTCTGCTTTTCCACTTTTATGTTGCATGTTGTACAATGCTTTTAACCCCCCATTGACTCTATGGAGATGGAGAGGGAGATGGAGAGGGAGAGGGCGAGGGAGAGGGATGGAGGGAGGGAGAGAGAGTCACTGGTTTGGAGCTAGAATTTGTTACAAGCTTGCGGCTTGATTTGTGAAGGCCTATGGAGAGGCTCTGAAGCATGTGTAGAAGATTTAAAGGGAAAAGGGAGAAGAGTGGGGCCTGGTATAATCAATTCCTGGGCTCACAATCTTTGTCTTTAACAAAAAGTGGTGTAGTTTTATTTCAGTGCCCATTCTCGCTTCATGATGCGAGATAAAAAATCATTGTCTAATTAATTACATTTATTACATAATTTAAAATTTTTTATTAGTGCATATACACTAATAAATATATTATTTATTTATTAATAACATTATATTAATATAATTTAATATAATGTGAATACAATATAATATACTTTTATAATTTAGGGTCAATTCCCACTGGCAGTTAGGTTAGGTTAAGTAGGGTAAATAACGGAAACTTGCTTTCACACTAGCACTTAAGTTACTACCAGTTAGGTTAGGACTTGGTTAAATTTTAACTATGGTTAACTTAACCAGGTCACTTTCATACTGATAATAGTTAAGTTAAGTTAAGTTAAAACTTTAACTAGACCCCTTATTTTAAACTAGAAGTTAAGTGACCCACGAAAGGTACACTTAACTCGGTTAAGAACTAATTTAACCTAACTGTTAAGTGAGAAAGGGGTAACGATCTAGTTAGGTTATTATTATTATTATTTTTTTAATATGAAAATGGCTTATTTCATCTCTTTGAACAGCTAGAGTAGCTTGAGGATCAAAAGCTTTTTGGATTTCCTCCGCTCAAGGGACAATTCATTTGAATCGAATTGAATCTAGGGTAGTTTTCACATCTTAGAGCATATTTTGGGCATATTTGAACATCTAATGACTAGAATTTGTAGTTCTTTTTTCGATAGTGGAAACATTTCTTAGATTTTTTTTTCTTAGATTATTTTCAGGGAGCGTGTACCTACAGTTTTATCAATGCCAAGAAAAATGTGACACCCACTAAATAATGAGACATCCAAATTAAGGTTAAAAAAGAGATAAATACAGAGAGAGAAAAAATAGAGACAGATAAAGAATATAGAAAATATAGGAAGAGAAGAGATCGAAAATAAACCTTGTATCTCTTCATGGATTGTTGGTTTCAACAACTAAGAAATACTTTAGATATCTTTAACTTAATGGCATCTCTTAACTAAAGTGGGAAATGGACTTAGTTATTTCTAACCTAACAAAGCCTCTTAACTACTAGTGTGAAACATCAATTCATTGTAAATATTAGGTTAAGTTGATTTTTTGAATTTAACCTAAGTGATCCCTAACAAGTCTAGTGGGAATGTATATCTTCATAATCCGTTAAGTTAGTCTTAACTTAAGGACCTTAATGGGAAAGTATAATCTCTTTTCGGTTAAGTTAAAAGATAACCAACCAGTTAAATTAACTTAACTTAATGGCGAGTGGGAAATGGCCCTTAATATAATTTAACATAATGTGAATCGCCTTATCTAGACATGGGGAATTATGGGAGGAATTTTTGGGGATCCTTTGCCACTTCTTCCATTACCCTCCAACTTTTGCCTCGCCCTTTTGAAGGTCCCCTTGCCCCTTTGACCCTTTTGCCTCTCCCCCTTCGTCAATTTTGCCCATTCCCCTCCCCTTTTGCCCCTACCCCTCCGCTCTTCTCCCTTTGAAGGTCCCCTTGCACCTACTCCTCTGCCCCTCTCCCTTTCCACCTTTTCAACATGTTCTTTGTAATTTTTATAAGCTTTCTCAAGTAGTTGTGTGTAAAAAAATCTAATAGTGATGAAAGCAAAATTTGCTAATTTCTGCATGAGTCCCACTTTACTGCATGAGGCCCAATTGTTGGAATGTGTCACACTTTAATGTAATGTATCTTAGTTGCCTTAACTCAAGATTCCAAATCCTGGTTCATCGTAGACAATCTCGTGATTCGCTATAGAGAATCCTATAATCGCTAAAGTGAATCATGCTGGAAATTGCTGTTGGATATATGCACAGGGGCCGTGATGATTATTGCAAATGGAGTAAGGAAATGGAGAGGTTTCGGGGGATACACATGTCAAATATACGCAGGTCAAATTATTGTAGATTATATGTTAATTGATCTTGGCTCAGCGGACAGAATAAAGGAAGTGAAACTATTAGCCAGTGGAAGTAAGGAAAACATAGAGATCGATCAGGATAATGGTCAAAGTTGACCAATATCACCCAGTAGAGGAAGAAATTGATGATCAGGTAAAGTACAAAGTTGACGCAGGGAGGATGAATACAATGCAATGCTAGATGGGATATTGACGAAAACATGTGAGGAAATAGATAGAAGGGTGAAGAGGAGAACAAGGAGAAAAAGGAAATTCAGAGCAGCGAGCTGGTATGATAAAGAATGTATGTGCACAATGAGAGAAGCTAAATGGTTGAAAGGATCAGAGAGGTTTAAGGAGCTGGAGGTAGCATATATCAGATTGATAAAAAGGAAAAGGAAAACATACATGCTAGAACAACAAAAAAGAAAGGTACTTCAGTTAAAAATCCATCCGAGGGATTTCTGAAAAGTATTCAAGAAAAAGGAGAATTAGAATAAAATAATGGATCAGGGGATATGGAGGGAACATTTAAATAGATAAAACAACTCAGGGGGCAGAAAAAAGTAAGCTACCAGAAGGGACAATGGGAGAGGAGTTTGAAGTGGAAGAGATAGGGAGAGCATTATACACTCTGAGCAATAATAAGGCACCAGACATGTTAGGATTCACGACAAATATATTCAAAGCCACAAGGATGAATTTCTAACAGTGGTAACCAAGATCTTCAACAGGACACTAAGGGAAGGCCTACCGCATAGTTGGGAATGTAACAAGGTAATAACACTATTCCAATGGGGTGACCCGTTGAACCCATGGAATTATAGAACAATAATGGTTATTAGTGGAATGGCAAAGTGGTACAACAAAGTCATAGAAATAAGGACGACGGAATGGGCTGAAAGCAATGAAAAACACGTCATAGAGCAGGCAGACTTCAGACCGAACCACTCGACGATAGACCATCTGGGAATGCTAAGAGTGGTGATAGAAAAAACAAGATCGCAGGGAAAAACGCTATCATGCTGCTTTGTCGAATTTAAAAAGGCATTTGGTATGGTACCTAAGAATAATATACTCCAAAGTCTCAGAGATTTGGATCTACCGTACAATCTGTTAATAGCAATTCCCAAACTGTACGGAAGCCAAACCAGGGCCAAATGATGAAGGGATAGAATGTGATATAGGGGTAAAGCAGAAATGTCCACTCTGCTTAAAATATTTGGGCTATATATTGATGTGTTGGGAGAATTCTTAAGAAATCAAGGTGGGAATAGGAAGGCACCAGAGATCGGACTAAAAGAGGTACCTAACATGCTATATGCTGATGATCTGATCCTAATGATGACAGATAAAAAGGGGTTGGAGATCGATTGATGATACTGGAAGAGTTTTGTCAGAAAACAGGCTTGGCCATAAATCTAAAGAAGACAAAAATTATCAGCTTTAGGAGGTCAAATAAGGAGGATAGCAAGGTCAAGTACATGGGCCAACAAGTACATGAGGAGATAAGACGAAAATGGAAAGAAGTAAACTGGGATTACAAAGCAGGGAAAGCCACAAGAGACATAGAGGTTGCAGAATATACTGCGAAAACAATGAAGCAAATATTAGAAGAGCACGTGAAGAGATGCAATTTACTTCAAATAATGCAAAGTAACACCGATGGAGAAGGTTTGGTATCGGCTCCACAAAGTAGCAGTACAAGTATACAGGAAAAGGAGGAGTGGTTTTTTTCCAGGTTAAAAATTTGCGTTTTTTTTTCACCACTCCTGCCGGACTCTGTGACTAATAAAAGTCGCCCATCCAATAGATAAAATACAAAGCCGGGTGTTTGTATTTGTGCTCACACCTTGTACTCAATGTCATGGGACCTTTGGTCATTATTGATGTAAAAATTCTATACAATATAATACAATGCTGGCTTAAGTGTAAAGGCCAGGGAGGGGCTCAAGGTCCCGCTATGGAGGATGGTACCCAAGAAGTTTACAATCAAAATATAGATGGTACATTCCTCTTTCTAGTTGCCAACACTGAGAACCTTGAAGCTGCAAAACTGTTCGTAGATTCCATGGTGGTGGGTTCTACTGCCACTAGACCTCTCAGTGCCTTCATTTGCTGCATAAGTTCATCCCCTCCTAACATAGAGATGTGTGATCCTAACATGTCTCTATTCAAGCATGATATAAAGGTGGTCAATTCTTGTTCTGGCTTGAATTTCAGACAAAATTCTTACTCTCCTGGTAAGACATGTCTGTATGGGAGAATAGTAGAGAATTTGCCTCTTATAGTGAAGGTGGGTGTCATAGAAAGAGTGGCTTGGCATTGTCACGAGGATAATAAAAAAAACAAACAATTTGCTAGTTCCATATATCGTTTCCTCTTAGCTCCATAGCCTCTCCCACTACCAAATGGGTGGCAATTGCAGATTGTTCAACCCAATTTGACTCGTACATGGCGCGTAAAACAAGTTGCTCCATCCCAAAGTATTAGTAATTTTGTGGCAAGTTTTACATACATCTCTATGATCTTCGTACCTCTACATTATAACTGCTGGATGCTTGAGCATTGCCTCTTTTCTTCTCCAGAGGTTCAATCAACCTGGTCTTGGCTACAAGGTCTATTCAATAGTACACTGGATAGCTAAAGTATTCTCTTGGCATCCTACCTAGATGCATGGGCCCCAACAAGCCATAAGGCATTTCATCTTCATTCTGGTTGACTATTATGGTCAATTTGGAAGCGGTATAGGCTCCACATTTTCTATATCATTTATTCATCTGCTTGTGGTATTATTACCGTAGCCCAGCCAAGATATTAACCCCTTGAGAAAGAAGTAAAGGACCGTATTTGGCTTCAGTGTGTTCAGATTAATTCCTACATTGGGGTGAAATCATACTTACGGCCACTTGAGTTTTTAAAAAAATATGAGCCATATACATTATGCCATTTGGCACGGGCAGGCACATTTCTTATCAAACTAGCAATGCCTAGGATCTCAAATTTCTTGGCCGAAGATGAAATTCTTGGCTGGGGTTACCCCATGATCACGATCTTGGACTCCGCTAGCTAAGTGACTCATCGTAGGAAGATATCAAAGAGAATAGATTAGTGTTTCTATGTGAGCAGTTCAGGATGGATTTGAGTGATTTAGAAGCTACTTGCAACGGAGCTCCAAATAAAAGTAACCCGTATAATCGAAGTACACAAGCCCAAAATCAGTTTTATCTTGCTTGAAGAGGTAGTAATTGATTCAACAACAAATAATCTAATCCATTGTAGCTTAGAGAGATCAGAGAATAGAAGAGGAAGAATGAGTTAGAGTTCATCCATTTTGGTCAAGATTTTTGATGTGGCAGTTCAATCTTAGGCGTAGGTGGGATATTGATTTCTTAGGCATCTGCAAGATCCGTCCAAGACATAAAAATATCATTTCTGGACTGCCACATGTGTGATTTCACCCTTAGTCTCCTACTTGAGTTAGAACATAGTGCTTCAGGCTCATGTTCCGGGAGCATTTTCTTGTGCTCATACATATAGATACAATATGCACATTTTGTAATTCCTACTTTTGATTAACAAATCTTTTTTAGAACACCAGCCCTACTGGGCCTATAACCGTTTTTGCAATTCTAGCCTATCCATGTCGCAAATCCATCTCATCAAAATATGGCAAAACCATAAACCATTAGACCTTCAGTTTTAAAAATCAAGGGCTGTAGAAATTAGAAAATAGGCAAGAAAATAATAACAGATATGGAAGGAGCCACAACCCGAGCTGTATCTTGGGTTTGCAATCCATTCTAAAAAGAAAATATAACTGATGAAGAGGAAGATCATAATATTGCTCTCTAATATGATGATAAGCTGAATGAAACTGGAAAGTATGTGCCTCATCTTCCATTTCATTTGACTCATAACGTATATACAATCGATTTTCCCTAGGCGTAGCATCCCAACGGTCTGTCTCAATGCACAAATGATGAGCCAATGTGCTCAGAAACTGTAGGCTTGAACCTTTGGACTGTAATTATCACAGCATTAGGCTTTGAAATTGATATGAGTGGTCTTTTCTTTCTGCAAAACTAACAATCACAGTTAATCAAAATAACCTTGAAACTCCGGATCAGGATCTTCTGGCACAAATTCACCACCCAACCGGGCTCAGATTTGCAAACACTGCAAGATTCTCTGAGGTTCTTCCCAAAATTGAGAAACTACTATTCAATTGAACAACTTCTCTGGGGTCAACTACGGTTCAGGAAAAACTTGTCCATAGACAAAGGCGATCAATCAGAATACAGGGCTCAGCAAAGTTCAAACTCTTCTCGCTTGGATTCCCCCTACGTTTTTTATTTTGCTCTTTTTATATCCTCTTCATACCTTTTTTAAAAGTCTTTGTCTTTAACTATTTCCACTCTAATTATGTAAATCGGCCATCTCAAGGCCTTTTTCGCCTAAAATCAGCAAGTTTCGGATGGCCCAGAATCTGTTCCAAGTACATCCCCCAGCAGTATATTTGCTGCAGGTCGTTACAATTGTAGCGACCCCTTTTTTTCTTTTTTTGCTAGTATTTAAGATTTCAATGGTTCCCCCCCCCTTTTTTATTATAATTTTTAAGACTTCTATGGTTAAACAATCATTCAAGGTTACAAAATATTTATCTAAAACCCTTGCGTCTGTATTCTACTCTGCAAATCCTCTGAGGCACGCCTCTGAGCAAGTGCCGTAACAATTCCTTCCCTTCCCAAGGCTGATCGTCTATGTAGAAAAATAACAGGGGGTTCCAGAGGGATTTGATATGGATGTAAAAATAACAATTCCTGAAACCATAGACTATAGATCCCTAAAACAATTGAATAGGTTGTTATAAAAAGAAATGTAGATTCAAGGTACAAAATAATCACAATGGCTTACTGGGTACATTGGTTAAAGTAGTTTTATTAGGACATTCAGTTATTTTGGTAGAGGTTCGAACCCCCATATTTCATATTCTAAAATCTTAGGCAAAGCCATGTAGAGGTTCGATATTCCCTCAAAACCTTAGGCAAAATCGTATTTCATATTTCAAAATCATACGCGCCTCCAATCATAAATGACTATAAGCGAAAAGAGAGGTGCCCAGAGGCCCCAACATACGATCTGGGTCGTAGGATCGACGAATCCGACGACTATGGTAGTCCAGGGTGCATCTCGTTTAGAAATATGTAGCAAAATAACAGGGGGTCCCAGAGGAATTTGATATGGATGTAAAAATGACAATTCCTGAAACCATAGACTATATATCCCTAAAACAATTGAATAGGTTGTTATAAAAAAAAAAAAAAAACATAGATTCAAGATAAAAATAATCACATTAGCTTACTGGGTAGTGGGTACATTGGTTAAAGTAGTCTTATTAGGACATTGAGTTATTTTGGCAGAGGTTCGAACTCCCGTATTTCATATTCTAAAATCTTAGGCAAAGTTGTATAGAGGTTCGATATTCCCTCAAAACCTTAGGCAAAGCTAGTTAATTGACTATCCACTTTGCTGGAATAACTACCTTTAATATGTAGCAAAATAACAGGGGGTTTCTTTTGTATTTTTGTACGTTTTTTCCTAAGGTTTTTATATGATTTCATGGATGTATTTGATGAGGTATACTAATTAGTATATCTAGAGTGCGCATACCCTTGAACTAATTTTGATGCCTAATTCCAATGGCTTAGACCCATATGTCATATATTTCTTTATTATATTATTGTATTTTCTTGTAGTATCATATTCTGCTCGTCATGCAAGCCTCGAGATAACCCATTTTAGGGTTATGTGTTGGCTTCCTTCAGCATCCGGCAGCTAGTCAGGCCTTCGAGCATCCGGACTGTCTCCAGAAGAACCGCACCAGCACAGGTGCCCGAACACAGGGATCTCCATCCTGCCCAACACCAAATTATGTCGGCTCCTTTTTACGGTAAAGCCATGGAAAGCATGTTCTTCCTTCCTAATTCTTTCCGATTTATACAGAGTGCTTAAGCTATTGGATCTTTGCTTACAGATTCCAGGTTCTGGTGCTGCAGACTTAATGACAGATACGCTCCCTTGCCATAAATTTCCTTCTCGCATTGAAAACTTGCAGCTACACAGATCCCTAAAACATTCCCTTGCTCGAACCCCCCTTGCTTCATAAATATAACTCTGGAATCAGGGTTCGAGGTAGATCCGGAGCTAAGCCCTGTTGCTGATATCTTCAGTTTGCAAATCCGTCAGTGCATCTGGCTGGATTTTTGAGAGGAGGTCGTAACTATGGAGCATTGGAACCTTGGCTATTGTCTTAAGGTGGGGTATGGCAAGATTCGGTTTTCTCAACAGGTAAAATTATCTGTCTAGCACTATGTTGATGTTGTGGTTCTTGCTCTACAAGAAACCACTGGCTTTGAATCATTTCTTATTTTCTCGCTCTGCAATCGGAGCTTTACTCAAACCGTCAAACCATGTCTTTGTTGAAAAAAAATACCAGAGCTAGATTTGAAAGAGGCATTTTTTTCTAAAGCCTGATGTGAAACTGCCAACAACGGCAAGAGTCTGTGCTTTTAAATGCTCCTGGTTCAGGATGGTCAAGTAACAACTTTTGTGCCTGCAGGTTTTGGGTGAAAATATCAAGAAGGAACTGGACAGGATTATGCTGGAAATGCTACTCAGATGTTGATATTAACGTATGCATCTTATATGAATTGTAACACAGTAGTTCGTGGTCTATGTCTAATCCTATTTTTCTCTGCAAAAATGACCAGGTAGATGCAATTTCAACAAGATTTGCAGTAGACAAAGCAGAGTTATGCGCTTCTTTCCAAAGTAAGCATAGTTTGCTACTTCATTTAAAACAATGATACGAATGTTGGTATAGCATGGTCAGCAAATGTGTAGAATGCGTGTAGAATTACAAGTAGAAAGCAAGCAGAGATCTTCCATCTCATTTCTACTTCCTGATTCTTTTTATCCCTCAAGATCTTGAAGATGTGAAAGTGATATGTTCAACTTGTTGACCTTAAGATGCCTTAGAAATTTAGAAAAAGTTAGGTGAAAATCGTGCATAAATAGGAAGTAAATTGGAAAATAGAATCATCTGCAATATATAATATATGAACATGTTGCGGGTTTACTTTGTACAGATTTTAGGAACATCTTTTGAAGCTGTGGATTTGTTTTCAACTCAAGCTGTGGATTTGTTTTCAACTCAGGCAATGGTGCGACAGATATGGGGACATTGTTCTAGATGTGGTGCACAGGGAATTTAAAGGTCAGATAAGCAACATGACTGTTATCTTTGCACTCCATGTTGCAAAAGTCAGCAAACATTTGGATACTATTGAGCCACCTTCTCCAAGGATGGGAAATAGGGCTTTTGTCTTAGGTGATAAGATGTGGGTGATAGGTGGGAGGGAGGATCCAAGCACCCCTCTCCAAGAAGTTATGGTCCTTGACATAGATACGTTGCAATGGAATAATGTGAAAACCATTGGGGGCAAAATTTCTACCTAGGTACAATCTCATGATGCTTGCAAACACCCTTTCTAGAGCTTTGGATGCTTGAGAGATAATTGTTTTGCTTTCCTTTGGATCTTATGATATCAAGCATCTCTTTTGTAGGCATCGCCATGGGTGCATCGCTTGGTTCAAGAATCTACATTCATGGGGGTTTAGGGAGATCTGTAGCTTATGGTGACCTGCTAGTGTTGGATACCCACTTGAGACATTGGTCATTACTTGAATGTAGAGGCGACATACCATCTCCACGGTATTCACATTCATTAATTGCAATTGGTAACAAACTTTACATGTTTGGGGATTTGATGGCGCCACTATCTTTGGTGATATTTATATGTTTGAAATCTCCACATGTACATGGACGAAGGAGACCACAATTGGTGGCAAATTCTAAAATACTTTTTATAACTTGAGTATGTGGTGCAGCACCATAGTTTTTTTTCAATGCGTTTATCTTGTTTTCTTTGTCTGATTTTGTTAGGGCCCGAAGGGCCCAAAATTTTTTTTTTAACTACCAACATATAACTAACAGTAACATTATTAATACAAACCATTGCATCCAACACATTTAAATGAAAATCCCCCTGAAACCCCCTTTGGTTTGGGTGCATATTCACACGGGGGGTACGTAGGGCAACGAGAGCTGTCGGATGGGCATATTTGCCCTTTATTCCAAGATCTGGACCGTACATAGCGATCCTCGTTTGTGGGGTATGCCTGTACAAGTTTATGTATACTGTATATAGAGGTTTACAAAATACTATAAGATTTGAGAGAATGTACTATATGCTTTGAAAGGGTATCTCTAGGCTGGTAGACTTATCATCTGCCTAACAGTTCTAAGGGTCTGGCTTATGTGTTGCAGATACAGTTGCCTCCTTGCTTCTAAACTCTAAAGCAACATTCGTTTGAAAAGAAAGTCTTCCATTATCTCAAATCAAATGAATACAATGTTCAAACCAATCAACAAACACATGTCTACACAGACGTTTTTCTTTACTTATCTTTACCCAGATAGCCAATTTGAAGCCGACTTCTTTCATAGGCTTCTGACTTTTCGTTGTCAAACTTAGCATGGGAGCTTTTAGGAACTTCTTCTGCAAAATGAACATGGGCAACCTGCGCAGATGTTCGTGCTTTTGCTCAGGTGTCCTCCTTTGGTTGCTCAAGATCCGCTTTAGTATTGGATATAAGTTTTGGACATTGATTCTTATAGTGAGGACCTTCACATATAAAACATCCTCTCGGGGGTGCTTTTGCATGCCCTTTGGCTATTCCCTATTCTCGATTGCTTCCCTTCATACGGAATTCTCCATTGTTAAGAAGGCACTTACTTGATATCTCTTATTCTCTCTTTCCAATACCTTGCCACTATCTGGCTTAAAATTCTTCTCTTGAGGATACCCCTCCCAAATGTCATACCGCACTATACTAGGATTGAGTTTCATCTCTGCAGCTTCAGCCTTTCGCACCGCTTCATCAATAGTCGATGGTTCTGCAAAGCATAACTCTGCATATAACGGGTCTCGCAGTCCAGCTACAAATTTTCGCGTCATTTCATTTTTTGATAGTCCTCCTGGCTGCAAAAAGTGATGTACCGATTCATGTTCCCCTTGCTTAAAGTGATCCCACTGTCTTTTAAGATTAGGATAATAATTTGTATGCAAGTTGTGCGTGCGATTCGAATGCTTTTTTAAAAGTTGCCCATGTTTTTATCTGGAGTAACAATTTCTTCCGTCCGTGCCACCATATTCTGGCTACATGTGTTAAATATATATCCATGACTTGTAATTTCTGCTCCTTTATAGCTTTAACTCTTTCAAAAAAACATTCCCAGCTTGCCAAGAAAATCAAAACTGTTGGCGGACTCCGTTTATTTCCTGCATATGACGGCATTCCTCCTACCTTCACCAACCATTTAATTCGACCGGTTCTGACATTGGAGGTCGCAATAAGAGAATCAGGTGGTGGTGGAGTAACTGGTGACAGACTTGCAGGCAAAGGAGGCTGCTGGAATATATCTGGAAAATACCCATACAAAATTGCTATATATATATTCAAATTTCCTTTGATTTTCTTCAAAAGTAACAGATGTAGACATGCCAATCTGAACGGCAATCTGAGCAGCAACATTCATAGCCTGATTATACTGGGCTACAGGAAGATTAAATTTGTTCTGGGCCATTTCACAAGATCTTGGGAAGTCACGGCTCTGATACCAATTGATATAAGCGGTCTTTTCTTTCTGCAAAACTAACAATTACAGTTAATCAAAACAACCTTGAAGCTCCGGATCAGGATCTTCTGGCACAAATTTACCACACAAACCGGGCTCAGATTTGCAAACACTGCAAGATTTTCCGAGGTTCTTTCCAAAACTCGGAAATTGCTGTTCAGCTGAACAAATTCTCTGCGATCAACTACGGTTCAGGAAAAACTTGTTTATAGACAAAGGCGATCAATCAGAATACAGGGCTCAGTAAAATTCAAACTCTTCTCGCTTGGATTCCCCCTATGTTTTTCTATTTTGCTCTTCTTATATCCTCTTCATACCTTTTTTAAAAGGCTTGGCCTTTAACTATTTCCGCTCTAACTATGTAAATCGGCCATCTCAGGCCCTTTTTCTGCTAAAATCAGCAAGTTTCAAATGACCCAAGATCTATTCTAGGTACATCCCTCCCCGCCGCTCCCCCCAGTATATTTGTCGCAGGTCGTTACAGTTGTAGCGACCCCTTTTTTTCTTTTTTGCTAGTATTTAAGATTTCAATGGTTCTCCCTTTTTTTTAAGTTATCATTTTTAAGACCTTCTAAGGTTAAACAATCATTCAACGTTACAAAATATTTATCTAAAGCCCTTGCCTCTGTGTTTGTCTCTGCAAATCCTCTGAGCTACGCCCCCGAGCTTGTGTCGTAACAGAACTTCTACAACTATTGTGAAAATGGCAATGCGATGGTGTAACTGCTTATCTCTCCCATATGGAATTCTTATCCACGCTAAAATTCAAAACAAGTCTAGATACTATCATTGAATTATTGACCATGTATAAGTTTTTTTTTTCAATTTTTGCAGATGGATAAAAGTATGTTGATGGGGTGCAAAAGCAGGCATCCGGACATATGTTGACATCATTCATATAGCACCCCATATGGCCGCTTGTTTAGGGTGTTACTAGCACTAGCACATAGAATAGAATAGAATAGAATAGAATAGAATAGAATAGAATAGGTTTTTAGCGTCCACGGAAATCAATTGGCCTATGGCACATAGTAATTAGATAATCAATAGAAGCATGTAACAACTCCAATTAATGACAAATGGAGTACTATGATAGAATAGTAGGTCCAAGGTGCTAATGTAAGTGCTGGGGTCGCGTTTTTTTATACTCCACCAGCATATCTTTGCCCAGATTTTGCAGATTCCTACAGATTCTTACAGATATCAATTGATTCTTGCAGTTTTTTAGATAATGTCATAATGACAACATACACAGAGCATGGCTATGGAAACAAGGCTCTTCAGATTTAGCATGAGGTGCATTTAGATAGATTGCATACCTACTCCTTTTTGGTAATGAACATGTGGGCTAAATATGACATCCAGCTTGTGAGACAGATGCAGAATATTGCAATCTTCTTTATTTTTTAACCATTAGATACATTTGTCTAACACATATAATGAAAGCAAAGATTGGTCTCTACAGAAGAACTATTAATGTAATATCTTAGTTGGATCTCCACCTTCACCTTCGATAGAATAATTTCATGTAAATCAAGATTTGGAACCCCTTGTACATAACCATTGAGCTTCCATAATATTTTTGAACATGTATATTTTTACATTCTACCTTGTTTGAACCTTATTTTTGCTAGCTACTTTAAGTATGGCCTACATTCGTATTTATTTTGCGATCTAGCTTTGGATATGTCTTGCTTGCAACTTGCTTTCTATACAATGCAAGCTATTTGTTTGGATTGCATTCCATTGTCATTGGATCTCAATTTCGTGATATCAACAAGTTTAAATTACTAGTAAAAATGAAAATAGTTAATGGCAATTCTCACTAGTTAACACAAAACAATGTGCCAATAAATGAAAATAAAGCAACAATTATTTCAACAACTCTAAACTAGATCAAACATCATCCCAAAAATCATTGGTACTTAGATGTAGAAAAACTATCTAATATTCTTTTCTTCTCAGACATTCCACTCACAAACTGATATAGATATGTAACATTCCACTATTTTGCCATTTGTTTTCGTTTCCTAAGACCTCCTATTGCATGTGATTAAAAAATGCATTTCGCTTACAATTAAAGAAAATCAACTTCCAAACCCGTAAAAATAGGGTGTCCCATTTTCTGCCCTATCCGCCTATGGTTGTCTGCCACGTGGCAGACATTCTTTCCAGGAATCAATCAATTCTGAGCTCCATTTTCACAGAATCACTTATTCTCCAACAATTTCTAAGTGTGTGTTTTTGCAGTGCACAAAAAAATCGAGAACATTACACAGATATTCCATCAGCACAGATATGAAATTACAGATATTCATCAGACTTATTTCATCACAGATATGAATTACAGATTTACACATATGAGTTCACATAATCATAAACTTTTGCATTCATAAAAGATCCATTAAACAAGTGCCATAGCTGCTGCTTGGCTGCAAAGAAAAAGGTAATAGAACCTTGGCAACGAAATTTCACCATTTCCTTCTTCCATATAACCGAGTTTCATAGAAAATAAAGACACTGGGGATGCTTCGAAATTCCGGATTAGAGTATAAAAAGTCTTCGAAATCCTGTCCAAGCTTCACAAAACATACGATTGTCTTGTTAAGAATCTCTGCATGCATCTTGTTAAGCTACTCAGGAACAGTTATAGATGCAAAGACCCCAAAAACTGACTCTGCTACAAAAAAGCAGGGACTCTGTGTAGGAGGAAAACCAAGATTCGCCTCCAAGCCTTCTGCATCCCTTGAACATCTCCCGGACCTGCATAAAAGGAATAACACACGATTAAATACAATGAATACATGCAAACAAAGAAAAAACCATAAATCTAACCAAGAAAATCATCCTAGCAACGAAGCAACAGTCCACGGCAAGAAAATAGTCGTCCTAGAACCTCCAAGAACTCTAAGAACTCCAAAAGAACTCCAAGAAGCTCCAAGAACACTGGCGCTCCATGTAAAACCTACACCAAAATGATGCCACGCCCAAGGCTCCTCAGAAAAGCTCAAGAACGACACAACCGCCATAACCAAGCTGCCTGGCGCCAACACGGCGCCATAACCGGAGCTCGCAGCAAACAGAAAGAAAGCAAGAAAAAGAATGCCACGTCAACAGAAAATTGGACACCCCTATTTTCATGTTACACCAATTCAAAGACTTAGTGCCAGTTCTAGTTATTAGGAAGTGGGTTCCGTCTTTTCGTATACAGGAATGTCCGCGTGGAGCAAATTTCGGCCTAGAAAATTGGCCGATCCGCGTCGGCCAATTTTCTAGGCCGAAATTTGCTCCACGCGGACATTCTTGTATACGAAAAGACGGAACCCACTTCCTAATAACTAGGCTTTGAATGCCTGACGAATTTGACTTTGCAAAGGCCTAAGCCTAAAGGCAAACTTGGCCTTGCAAAACCTAAGCCCAAATGAATGATACTTAAGCTTAAATGCTTAACTTTGATCTTGCTAAAGCCTTCTGATGTGCTTTTTGCTAGTTTTTTTTTTTTTTTGGCCTTTAAAAAGAAAGGGAGTAAAGTTCCCATAACACAAACAAGCCATTACCATGATGACACTTAATTCATATAAACTTATGCACTTAGTTGCATGTCTAGGTATACCTAAGATGACATGGAGTCTTTGGGCATTAATTGTTGTGGGTTAACATCATGTTGGCTTACAAATTTTATGGCGTGTTAGTGTTAGTGTATTCTATTCTATTCTATTCTATTCTTTAATGTTGGAAGCATAGAAGGTCAATGAATTGTTGTGGTCACCAACACATCTACATACAACCAATATCTAACCAATATCTACAAACAACCAATGCATATGTACATTCCAAAAGAGAAGGAACATATATTATTGATTGCAAGTTGGACAATCATGTTTCAATGGTGGTTATATAATTAAATCAAAGTTGCAAAGTTGCGCATGAAGACATATATATTTATGTATATTGAGTAGGCTTTGGGTCATTGCAGACAAAATTATTGTGAATGAGACACATAGAGAGAAGGGTTGTTTGAGAGTACCCAGCAAGCTCTGGCAATGCAATAACTTAACTTCCAAAGCTATATATGTATGACATTTAATCCTCAATTTTGATCACGTTACTTTCATAAAAGTTGCCTATAATATGATAATTTGATGGGGATACATCTGCTTGTCAAGATGAGCAAGTTGCGTCTGCATTGCTTATCGCAGAATTAGTTCTGTGTGTATTGCCAATCACAAGTCCGAATACAAGATGTAACATGCACTGCCAAGGATATGACACCGAACATCTGCAGAATCACAAGTCTGAATGCAAGATGTTACGTGCACTGTCAAAGATACGATCTGAACATCTTGCAGTAGCAACAGTAGCAAAAGGCGCCCACCATGTGAGTGTGGTTGGTTAGTTGGTTATCCTTCCTACTTACCAATGCACAACTTTGGTGTTGGTTGGTTATCCATCTACCTTGGAATTTTTGGTTACTAATTGACAACTTGAGTAACAAGGCTCCTAAATTTTATTTTATTTTATTTTCTTTGTTGAAGGATATAGATTTTTTTTTTTTTTGATTTGCAATATAATAATAATAATAATAATAATGGGTTTTAACGTCCACGGGAAGCCGGAGCTTATGGGACAATTTACAACACACCCAGATGGGTCCTGCCCCCACCACTGTACATATAAAGAACATATAAACAAGGCTGCTAGAATTGAATGGTTTAAAATAAAAGTGAAGGTAAAAAAATTCTGCCATGTGGAAATGCACCCCCGTTATCACCGACGCTGTGGCCTAGGAAAAGAATCTATGATGCTTCCCTTCCTCTTCCCCTGCTTACAAAACAACCCGTTTTGCTGTAATTCTTTGTTGAAAGCTTCAACCCTTGATTTGAGCGCATTCAGTTGCCCAAATGCTTGCCATTTCGGCTTGATCCATGCACTTTTTTGCTTGATCCACATTATTTATTTTGCTCCTTTCCAGATGTCCTGCCTTGTTTTCTACGCATAAATGATGATCCGGTACTTTGCTTGAGAAATTACTTTCGCGGTAGAGTATGCAGATGAAAAACAGAGGTTGATCTTGGGTTTGAGTCCATAGATTTTGATAATCGGTTGATATAAGTTAATGCCGCTGATCTGAAGAAAAAATTAGCTCTCGAAATGAAGAGCAAGGAGCTAAAATCCATGGCGGTAACAGGCCCTTTGAGATTTCTGAAGCGCTGTGCAACGAAAGCTCTAAAATCGCCATATCAGGTTTTTGGCGACCTAAAACAGGGCTGGAAATGCATGGGAAATGGCAAGAATGCCTTTGCAAATCTGTGCGGAGAGGAATCGTCACAGACGGATTCGCCATATGCCGAGAATAGAAGTTTAATGGCGTCAAACAGAAGCTACAATAGCTCCAGCAGCGGCAGTAGCTGCGCCGGATCAGTAGTTCAAGATTGGATGCAGCCTGAAGAGGTGAATTATTTGTCTGGCAAACATGTTATGGTGGTCGTGGATGAATCTCAAGAATCAAGAACGGCCCTAACTTGGGCACTTTCAAGAATAGTTCATAGGCTCGATTTTGTCACTCTGGTTTATGTTCTTGAAGCTGAAGAATTTATCATAGGAGAGTTTAGAGGTGAGCATTATCTCTTTCCTTCTGTTCCTTTTATCTTCGGATTTTAGTTCTGCTCCATGGCCGTCATCTTGTGGAAAATGTACGAAAATGAGACATTATCATCTATCTTGATTCGTTTTTTGCTACTAGAAATAGAATAGAAGAATTTTACTGAATTTTACAGAAATCAGACTCGTTCTGACATTTACAGAGCACATATAGTAATCTGGATGCATGCCTGAACATATTAATTGCAAATTCAATGTTCTTTAGGACAATGTAGTCCGCAGTGCGCGGTTTCTCTAGTTCTTTACCATTGAAGTAGAATCAAGGTCCTTAATGCGTTTCTGAGGCAGTCAGCTTTGTTGAAATCTCTATTAATTTGTTTTTGTCTGTTGTGTATATCAGATAGTCTGCGAGAATCCATATTTGCAGACAGACGTGAAGCCAAAATAGGCGAAGTGATTGCTTCATTGAAGTCCCTTTGTGCAGCGAAACGTCCAGATGTAAGGGTCTTCAACCCTTTATTGTTTAACATATTTTATTCATTTGATTCTTAGCCTGGGTAAAAATTGCTCTTATGATCATGATATGCTTTCCAGCCAGATGTAATAGTTTATTATAAGATTAATGGTTTCTTCGTTAGTGCCAGTTCCTTACATTGACAATATTGTAACAGGTTCAGGTGGAAATTGTAGTTGTTGAGGGAGCAAAGGGACCTACCATTATACAGCAAGCCAAAATATTGGAAGCATCCATACTAGTAATGGGTCAGAAAAAACCAGGATTTATTCCTAGGTAGGTTGATCATACAATTGTTGCAGCTAATCGATTGTATCCAACTAAAGCATCTGAGTCTAGAAAACAACATACTAGCTGACTTCATAATTTTTTGTACATAGAAAAAACCTGTAATGCAAGTACTGAATGTTTTCCAGGATGCTAAAATGGAACATCAGCAATGATGTGGTGGACTATTGCATAGAAAATAGCGAGTGTTTGGCATTGGCTGTGCGGCCCAAGAGCAAGAAAAGTGGAGGATATTTGATAAACAGCAAGTGGCAAAGAAATTTTTGGTTACTTGCATAAGATGAAACTAGATGGAAGCAAGATCTGTAAATTGGTACTGTAAATAAACCAAAATTTTGAGTCTTAGTGCGTTTTTTATGCTGAAAGCCCAATGTAAGGACGATATATACAGATGGTCATGCTCATATGACAGGACAGAGAGAGATGGCAGAAGTGGAATTGTATGGTATGGATGTAGCATTCTCAAGTCATGTGGATTGCGAGAGACCGTATCTTTCAGATCCCGGTAGCTGTGGATTCTGCTTTGCTTTCCTTTAATAATTTTAATTAGGTTGAGTTTGAGCTGACAGCACATTCTGAGCAATGCAACTCATTTTTCTGCCGATGTCAGCTTGACACGTACGTTTACTCATTGACTGCTTTTTGGGCATTACCTTTGTTTTCAATGGAGTCCCATATTTTTCCTAAACCACTCGTGCTCTTCCATCATTACCCATCTTAGGGACTCTTTAGTGTAAAGGGTGATGAGTCCTTATTTTTTTTATCATTATTGGTGTAGTACTCGAGGAGAGAACATATAACTAATTATCGGTACTATTCCACCCATATAAGACCAATAAGGTGGTTATCGGTCTTCGCCTCGGTCGATAACAAAAAATGTGTGGCCTTGGTTGTACGTCCTTGGTCAGATATTTGGCACGTAAGTCCTCGGCCCGGCCTTCGGCCCTAGCGGGCCTCGACCTTATGCGGCCTCGGAAGTACAACCTCAGTCACACATTTTTTGTTATCGACCTCGGCCAGACCAAAAACCTTACCTTTCCTCTTACTAGATTCTGCCCGCGGTAGTAAGGTATGGATAGCTCCTGCCCTTTCATGGAGTTAAGGGGCTATCCATTGGATTCCTCGCGAAATGAGCTATCCAATGGTGTCATCTATTTGGCCACATTGGCCGATCTAATCTACAATCCTCGTTGCCAAGTTGGTGCCATTGTGGCAAAGACTGCCACCTATCGTGCACAAACCCTTACCTAGGAGAGGGTTTAGGCCATGACTGCGCAGGTCCTCGCACAAAGCAGTGCCATGTGCCTCCCCTACACTCCCCCTGAATTCGCAGTCCCCGGCGCACACACGCATCGGCTAGTTTCCTTTCAACCTTCCATGTCCACAATCGAGGGTTTGTTTAGCGCTGACCCACACTTAACAAGTCCAATCTCATAACTTATGCAAGTAACTACTCGAGCTCTTCATTATTACACATCTCTTCTCTTATTGGATTATGCTCGGTGTAGCATGTCGAGAGTAATTATATTTAGAGTATAACTCTATTTCAGTTGAATGGTGGTATCTCCTCCTTTTAAGGGTAACTTTTGGAGTTTCTATTCATGTTGAATGGCAATTTTGCAAGATGCCATTCATTTGAAGGTTAAATTTTTTCTTAGTCATTCTAAAAGAAATTGCAGCTACAGCAACAAACACATCTTCGATACAAAAGAAAAATACTTCATCATATATATTTCACATATAAAGCCTAACAACCTTATTAATAGTATTTAAAATAAGTAGCCCGAAGTTTACAATAGCACCATCCGGCGTTGTTTATGATCCATCCAATTAGCATAGATCATGCCATAGTCTGCATCTGTCTGGAAGAACTAGAACTGCTTTCCATAACTTCATCACCTCATAGACATCAAAATAGAAATCATACACTCGATAAGCATCCCACAAAGTCTTATTCTTACGGATTTGTTGCACCTGTAGTCTTATTACAAATGAATATGCTTGCCTTTGCACTTTTCAATATCAAGAAATGCATATTTCCCTTCCCCAAAATTGTTGCATAAAGTCCACTTACCTGTTTGGTCTTCCATTTCCTTCGAATCCATAGGATCTTTATGCTTGCTAACAAATCTTCCCTTCGAAATCGGCCTATAGAACCCAATAAGAGAGCGTAACAGTTATTACAATCCGGGTTAAAAAATCCTGCCCTGAAAGGTTTTCTCGGGAAAAATTGTGACATTAATAAGAGCGTTGATATTTGTACAGGGCGCTCTATTGGTAGTCTCAGACCGTTGGATGTCAATTTCGTGCAATTCTAGGCATCGTTAGACGCGACTCGTTTTATAGAAAGTTTTAGTTATGAATACAGGTTTTTTCAAAGGTTATGGAAAGAGGTCGAGAGGGTTTGATTCAATGGTTCAATTTCTTAGTATATTAGATGCCATGTACAATGGTTAGATGTACAATTTTGATATACTATTATTAATATGATATTTGTATATAATGGAGTGTGTGGGTGAAAGAAAATTTTGGCCCCTTCCACTACAAGAGAAGGGGTCAATTAGTGTCACTTTTTATGTCAATTTTTGGCCTAAAAGTGCAAATCAAATTTTCTTAAATACTGACATTATAGGTGACGCATACTGGTGACACAAATGTAGCAATGATAATGTCACATATATTGTTGACACCTTCGTCACCAATAATGACAGTTCCAATGTCACATGTAGCGTCATTGGTAGTGTCACTTATAAAGTCAACTATAACACCACGTTTAATGTCGCAGTTAATGGCAGTCGTAGAGTCGCCTATAGAGTCAGAGATAGCATCATCTATTATAACATATATAACGTCAGATATAACATCATATATAATTTCACATATAGCGCCATTTATAAGGTCATTTATAATGTCACATTTAATATCAGTCCATTCATAAGATTAAGATTATTGTCAGGTGTAATGTCACTTATAACACCACTCATAATGTTAATATTAAGATTATTGTCAGGTGTAATGTCACTTGTAACATTACTCATAATGTTAGGAGGTTTGTCACAACTTGTCCCATCCATAGTGTCATCCATTTTGTCGTTCTCAATGACATGTTTTGATCATTGTTAGATATTGCCACACATAGTGTCACTTACTAGCTCATATCATGTGAACTAATGTCACCATTTATGTCATTTTTTAAGGCATATACAATGCATAAAGTCGATTGCAATTCAGTGTATCACCTAAAACAACCATTCAAGCGATTTCATTATAAGCAAATGATTTATAGAGCAATTAATTTCATGAACATTAAACTTCCAAAAAAATAACCAAGACATTTTTTGAAAAGCAAAATCATTGAGCTTAGTTTTAAAATCATAATTGATCAAATATTTAAAATTTTATTTTGTATACAAAATCATTCATATTTGATCAAAATTTTATGGTTGTTCAAGCGGTAACGGTTCGGGTTCCCCTCAATTGAAATATATGTTTTTGCAAACATCTTTCACTATTTTTTCCTTCCGAGGCGGTGTTCTTGGTCTTATCTCAGCACTATCACTTTCATCTTCATTGTTGCCACTTCCATCCTTGTCATTAACAATATCTGAAGAGCTGCTAGTAGCACTATCACTTTCATCTTCATTGTTGCCACTTCCATCCTTGTCATTAACAATATCTGAAGAGCTGCTAGTAGCAAATGAGCTGCCACTTAAAGATTCATACTGCTTCCTAACTTTTACTGCTCAACATCACCATCTCCTCCTTTAGTCACCTCCTTTAGGCACATAAAGTCATGAGATATTACACATCCATAATCCACAGAGTCATCAAGAATAAGCATAAAGTTCCAAATGGAGCAAAGTTCAAGATTCTTACATTTGATAAGACAACAGTGTATAATTGTAAAGTTGCCAAATTCTTAGGTGGTAAATAAATTGCTCACCTGGTTTAGAGTTTATAATTTGAAGTAGTTATTTTCAACCGCCTACAAACATAAATCCATATTAGATCATAGTATACAACTAAATATCTCAAAATAACACAAATTAAAAGCCAAGCCGCTATGAGCAAGAATTTATTGATCCAGCACTTATGTATACCTTCTCTAATTCTGTGCATGTTAATCTTGAGCTACAAGCAAGATCTCAAGCTCCTTAGAAGTACTGCAGATACATCAATAAAGAATGGGATTTGTCAAAATGGGAATAAAAAATTATGCTTGCAGCAAACGGAGTCATATTGCGCTATTATTCATGATTTTTAGTTCTGATTCTTAAAAAGAGCTTACGTAATAAAGTCAGCAAATGGTTCTTGTGTATTCACTAGTTGAATAGTTACCCTGTCAGGAATCATGAGTACAGAGTAAAAGAGCTATCTGTAGAGCTATCTGGCTGCTACGGTAACAGTTCAGAGGCATCTCTTCATAACCTATTTTGTAAACACAATCCATTCAATGGTACGGTTGTATGAGGCAAGAATCTATTCACGCTGTTCTCAATGGGGAACAAAGGTCTCTGAAGCATATACCAAGGAACAATTATTATGCTACTAAGTAAGTCCAATATAAAGTGGCCATAGCAGAGTTTTCTTTAAGACAGGCGTGATGAGAGAGTATTATGTTAGTATTTAGCAGATGAATCATAAACCTATAATATAAAAGCATGCACCAATCTACAAATATGCAGGAACTACCTCATTTTTTAGCATTCTACCTCATTTTTTAGCATTCTACACGGCAGCAGACATAAAACAAAGATCTCTTTGAAAACAAAGACCTCTTTCAACTTCCTCTTGGAGCAGATTCGGCACCATTCCAGGGCATTCCGGGCCATTCCAGGCCAATTCGAAGTAGGGGGCAGCCAGGAATTGTACTCAGCAGGCAGGAACAGAGAGCGCCGCCAGAGCCGTTTGAGAAAGAACCGTGAGAAAAACCTAACATAATTTTTTTTTCCTTTCATTAAAAAAACATCATAAAATATCATATATATGTACATCGTTAAAAAAAAAAAAATGTAAGATTACGATTCAAACCTTTGCTTTATTTTCGAACCTAGATCGGCCTCCTCAAGCCACTCAATGCCCTAGGTTTTTCGATAATCACTCCACTTAATTTTTAAGGGTAAAAATGACCTTTTGTAGCTATTGTGCTCAATATTGAAGGCAAAAATTTGCAAATACTTTGTGCATTTTTTACACAAGAGGCAAATGTTATAACATGCAAATGCATGCAAATTAAATTTGTTAGAAATGTGAGAAATGGCATCCATGCACGTTTGCATGCAAACTAAATTTCTTAGAAATGTGAGAAGTGGCATACATGCATGTTTGTTTTATGAGCCAAACTTACCTTCGTGTCTTCAAGAAGTCTACCAAAATTCAAATGTCTAAGATTGTGTGGATATTAATTTGTACAAAGGTAAAAGTACACAAAACAACCTTATAACCCTCAAACTAAAATAAAGTTGCACTATCGGCACCATAGAGGGCCACGTAGGCATAGGGGCATGCATGGGTATGAAAATTAGGGCTAGCAATCTTGGCCGTTGATTAAAAAAAAGGGGCAAGAATCTTATCCGTTGAAATGTTGTAAGAATCTATGCATTTTTTAACATTAATGCATTGACTTTCTAGGAAGCTTCCTTTCCTTAACTGCCTTCAAATCTCCATAACTTGGAGTAGAGGGGTCGGATGAAGGTGAGGTCCACGTCTTTGGGTTCCTCTCGTCGATAGCTCTTCAATAAGTGGGTATTGATATCGTTCCGTCGCAGTTTGGAGCCAATGTCATCAAGTTGTAAGGGAATATTTAGGAATCTAAGGGAATCCTCGTGAAATGCTTGAGAATCTAAGGGAATCTTGATGGTCTTGAAAATCTTGAGGAATCTTGATGGGATGTTGCAGAATCTAAGCGAATCTTTATAGAATCTAAAGGAATCTAGGAGAATCTACATACAATCTTATAAAAATCTAGAGAAAATTTGAGATAATCTTTGAGAATCTAGAGGAATCTCAAGAAAACCTTAAGGAATCTAAGGGAATCTTTATAGAATCCAAGGGAATCTAAGAGAATCTACATAGAATCTTAGAAATCTAAGGGAACTTCGCAGAATCTTAGTGGAATCTAAGGGAGTCTCAAGGAAATGTTTGAGAATCTAAGGGAATCTTCATAAAATAATTGAGAATCTAAGGGAATCTTGATGGAATTTTAGAGAATCTAAGGGAATTTAAGAGGACCTACATAGAATTTTGGAGGACCCAAGGGAATCTAATAGAATCTTTATAAAATTCTTAAAATCTAGAGGAATCTTGATGGGACCTTGGAGAATCTAGGGGAATTTTTATAGAATCCAAAGGAATTTAGGAGAGAATCTATATACAATCTTACAAAATCTAGAGGAAATTTTGGATAATCTTTGAGAATCTAGGAGAATCTCAAGAGAACCTTAAGGAATCTATAGGAATGTCAAAAGAATCTAAGAGAATCTTTATAACATCTTTGGGAATCTAGGGGAATTTTTCTTGAATCTTGGAGAATGTAAGAGGTTCTTTATAGAATCTTCATTGGATGGCTCAGAATTTGTATACTCCCTCATAGTACAACCATTTGTATAGATAATAGTAACTATTGATTCATTTATATGATTGTCATGCTAAATATGCAATCTTATGAATTTAGATGTGACTATGGATTGACATAAAGCTTGACAATAATAATGGGACATTATATTATTAATAGATAGTATTTTAACAATAGATAGTATTTTAACGTCACGCCACTAGGCAACATCCAACTGGACATATGACCACACAGCTTGGTTGGGTCCTGCCCGCAACCACTTTACATTATGGCTGTGGGTTTCGACACCCAGTACTTCAGAGTGCAATTTTGGGCGATCTCGAACTTGTGACGGTCCAGGGGAATATACGCCATAAATACGTATATTCCTGGATCCGTCACCATACAAGTCTATCTTCATAGCCTTGTATACCATAGATTGTGGCACTAGGGGGCATGGCTAAGTTATTCTCATAACTTAGCCAACCATAGGTTAAGCCATTATCCACGTGGCCTTAACCTATTGGGGCACCGCCACACAGGACTCACCCGATTGGTGCCACGTGGCATCCTAGGTGGACCTAACTCATATAGGCATAAACCCTAACCCTAGACCTCTTTCTAGCCCTAGCACCCAGAGACTCACCTACTGCTCGAACCCCGTTTTTTCAACATCGCTTGTCAGGGCATAGACCGGTGCAAAGAGCCCCAGCCAGGTAGACTCGTTCTTGGAGTAGGAGCGACATCTCGTGAGTCCGGAGACCATGGAGGCACACGGATCCGGAGGGAGAGCTTCGGGAGCGTGTATGTAGGATAGTGGTTGTGATAGCTCATCCGGAAATTAGCATTCCAGATATGCTAGTATTTTGTATCTAGAGTAGAGCCATCCTAGAACCCATATTCAACATCTTGAACCCTAATCAAGGAACCCTAACTATTAGTTAGATTTGTATGATTAGGTTAAGATGTTCTTCTTATGATTATTCTCATGATGTGATGAGTATGGATGTTGGTTGATCTTGTTTGCTCCTCTTGTATTGGGAGGGGGTAGAGACCTAGAGCCATATGTAGTATGCTCCTAGAGTAGATCCCTTTAGTTCCTATTAGATGCGCCGTGCATAGGAGCCCACCGTGCTATTGAGGCTATGATATGACTCAGCACCATATAACGGGCTAGAGGGAAAGTGGAGGGAGGATCCCCGCCGAGTGGGGGCTTCGGGGATCCCATAGTGGGCTAGGCTTATGGTCTGGTCACTTCGGTGGGCCGAGCATGGGTCCGACACCTCCCGGGGCAATGGTGTTGCCCTCGCCTCCTCGAGAGCCGCAAGTGTTGGCTTGGCTCTCATTTTGGGGGTTCACTGGCACTAATCGCGGTGTCGCCACGATTCTCTAGCCGCCCACGGCACCTCTAGATCCCGGGAAGGGGAGATGCAACCCTTCCCGCCTCATCGGACCGGGAGATGCAACTCGAGTATCCAGGAAGGCTAGAGTCCCCGTCCGAGCCCGATCTAGCCCATCCGCAAAGTATGCATGGGGAGGGGCGGATGGAGTGGTCAACCCTAGCCATTGTTCTATGCCAGCCCCGCCATTACCATGACTCGGTCCGCTCTATCTTGAGGCCTAGTTGGCCACCATCCTCCCACGAAGTCCGAGCCGGGGTAGGAGCTCCCATGTTTTATGGTTCGTGATTATCATCTTTGCCTTGGTTTATGAGTGATGCACTACCCTTCGAGGTAGTATTTGTATATGTTGATGCTAGTTTCGACGTGTTATCGCCCGGCTGTTATAGGAGCCCATAGGGGAAGGGGCCGCAAGACACCTTTCAGTTCCCTTCCCGCACTAAGAGTCACCCCGAGAAAGCGGGTAGATCTAAGGGCCCATGCGGTTGCCGAGCCGGATGGGGATTTCTCGCCGAAAGTGTACGCCGGGCCAGACGCTTAGGGGCGCCACAATGGTATCAGAGCGATGTTCTTGGTTGACCAAGAACTAGCACTGACCATAACCATGAAGTAGTCTAACAGGCCTATAGGGGTGTGAAATAAACATTTCCACCATCGAACCGCGAAAATGGGGGAAAAAATTTTCTCCTAGGTAGTGGGTCAGGACTTAGGTTAAGTGTTAGACGAAAGTTGAGTGAGTCAAATTCATCTTCTAGTAAATTTGGAGTGAAAATTATGCATCTGCATCAAATTTCACCTAAAATGGGTCGAAGAATCATGCCAATCGGAGACCCAGGTGAAAAATGGCGCAAATTCATAAATTGCACTTCGAACCATTAGAAAAATTCGAAAATTAAGTATAATATCAATTAATATAGGTTAATATATACATTAATAGTTAAATAATTACTAAATATGGTGTAATTAATAAGGGGGGGCTAATAAATAGGGGTAATTATGGTAGGAGAATATTCCCGTGGACCCTCCTTTTAAATATATCGACACCTCATTCTCTCTCTCCAACCCTTCACCTTCACCTCTCACTTGCTCAGCCTTACGTCACCCATTTCCTGAACCACAAGATATGGCACGCACCAAACAAACCTACAGGAAGTCTGGACCAAGACCTACCCTCTCCATGGCGCAGTAAAGCAGGCTTACATGTGAAGAAGATCCCGAGCACCTCCGACCCAAGAAAGGGGAAGAGGAGCTTCCCCAGCCAAAAAAGCAGCCGTGTGATATCGATCATGATGCCGAGGAGAGCCCCAGCAGCAGCTCGTCATCGGGAGGTACTCAGAGAACAGATGAGTCTCGCCACTTCGGGGCCTCGGACACCGAGGTGGAAGAGCAGCTCGAAGAACAGGTGGAGGAGCAGCACCACCAGACCGAAGAAGCGGGCCCTTCAGTGCCCAAAAAGAAGGGTAAGGAAAAAGTCGCGGAGTGGCCAGAGGAGAGGGCCGCCAGGAAGAAGCGGGAGCGGGAGAGGGAGCTGAGGGAGCAGGAGAGGCGGACGAAGAAGAGGAACGATGGCCCTCGCCGGACCATCGTTATTGACGAGCCTCAGCGGGAGGAAGAGGAGCAGGAGGGCGGGGATGGCGAGGAGGAGGAGGGGCAGCAGGACCCCGACGCTAGGCCACCCTACCCCAAGTGGCCGGAACCACCTAAGGTGGTGAAGAAGCAGAAGGTAGGGGAGCGGGCATTCAAGGCCCGCCAGACCGCTGAAGTTTAAGCGGAAGATGGTGGTGATACAAGGAGTACCTTCGCCGCTGGACGAGGTACAATGAGTGGTATTGCCGCCAGGAGGTGCAAAGACGCCGCGGGTGGGCGGCAGGCCGAAGAAGAACCAGCCCAAGCCACCCCCACCGAGACCGGAAAAACCCAAGAGGGTTCACCACGGGCCGAATAGCACATACGCCCGGGTGTTTAGGGAGATTCGGCACTTCCAGATGTGCACGAATCTCCTGATAAGGAAGGCGCCCTTCGAGCGTCTCCTTAGAGAGGTTTTGCAGCAGTTCCGGACCGATTATAGGGTTACCCCTCTAATGACCCGCTCGCAAGAGGCTTCCGGGCGAGCTGGTCCAGCTCTTCGAGGAAGGGAACCTTCAAGGCTATCCATGCTAAGAGAGTTACCCTTATGCCCAAGGATATTCACTTAGCACGAAGGATTCGCAGAGAGAGGCCTTAGGCCTCAAATTTTGTAAATTTTGTAGGAAAGCTAAATTTTCATGTAACTATGTTTCTTATTAATATAAAAGTTATTTTCCCTCTATAATTAGAAAAAAATGTTGTATGCTTAAAATATAGGAAATAGAACCCAATTGTGGTAGAATTCTTCATAGCATGTCTAGAAACACCCTAGAAATCATGACTACAACAAAATTTTGGCAAAAAAATCATCAAAAATGCTGAAGATCGGGCCAACCGGGTGAGACCGCGCCTAGGGCCTCTGCGTTCCCGACGCAGGCGCGTTTCGCGCGGATTCACCCGACTGGGCCCAAAATCATGCTTTTAGATGTCAGTTTTGCTCAAAATAAGTTGCTAGTTAGGTTAGAATTGGCCCAATTAGCCATATTAGCATCTTTCAATTCCCTAAATTGACCAAAAATTGGCCCAAAACAGGCCAACCGGGTGAGACCGCGCCAAACACGTCTGCGTCCGCGACGCGGAGGCCATCCGCGCGGATTCACCCGGGTCAGCCCATCTTTGGCCCAAATTAGCCAAATTTGATCCAACAAATTGCCATGTAGTGTTTCTTGCTTTGTTTTGCTTAAGTTTGCACTTCATGGTAGTTCATTTGGACACCCAGAGCCATAGAACCAAGGTCGTCTTAGGTAGGTACCTTTTTGCACGAACCCCGAGGTCACCCATAGTCTATAAAAATAGGCCCCATTTGCCATTTTTCTTCCTACAGAACTGCTCCCAGCCCCTTAGGCAATTTTCTGATCCTCCACTGATCTTTGCAAGCCATTTTCTACACCCTTTCCTGCTCAATGGCGCCCAGCAACTTTGAGAGATGGTACAATGCTGCCAGCCATATCCATCAGCTCCCAGTAGATCAAGCCTTCTCTGTGTTTGATCACTTGTTTGATCTTCATGCAACTTTGACTAGAACACCCTACTACACGGACATTATGTGCCAATATGACCAGCAGGTCCTGCCTTGGGAAGTTAGACTGCCTCCTAGGGGAGGGAATTGGGTTTCCCTTGAGACACTTACCCAAGCCTTAGGTCGAGAGTTGGCAGGATCCAAAGGCAAGAAGCAGCTATGGGATAGGACTAGGACCATGCCCGATTACATGACCTGCAGACATAATAGGCATAGGTACCTTTCAAAATGCATGCCCCTTGCCCTCTTCATGCACTATAAGTCAATCAACAAAGTAGGGGAACCCTCTGTTCAGCCCTTAGACTTAGCGCCACTTGATACCCGTAGGGCCCAGGATCAAATCCTGAATATAGAGTCCTCCGCCTACGAATACTATGGCACGACGTCAGGGGCACCATCTCTGCAGATCCATGAAGACTACGAGCAGCTAGGGGAACAGAACCCAGAATGGGAGAGCAGGGAGGCAACAAGAATGAAGAGGTACGCGTCGAGGCACGACGACGACATGAGAACAGCTACCGACCCACCAGTCGGCATCACAAATTGTCACCGATAGTCATCGACGGGGAGGAGTACATTTTTGCAAATGACATCCTCAACTTGTCCTATTGCCAGGAACAGGGTCTTCGAATCGACGAGCTCTTGGGCATGATAGCACACGGGAAGAGCACAGACCTCATCGACTACTCATACCAGGAGATCCCAAGGGAGCTGGCGGAGAGACACTCTTATGCTGGGGAGACAATGTCGGATATAGCAGCCTATCAGCAGATAAGGGAGATCTATCGACAGCAGGAACCTATCATCTCAGAGGAGGAGTTCCAGCAGATACAGAGCACACTCTACAAACCAGGGAAGGGCCCAAGCTCAAGCCGACCGCCGATTCGAGCCAGAGCATGAGGGAAAGGTCCAGCAGCATCAACTTGGACAACGCAACCAGCATGTGGAGGGATCATGAAGACCTTATGGCGGTGGATGCCTACGGCGAAGCAGCTCAAAGGAAGGGCACTGGATCGCGAGGCGTAGGGAAGGGCACGGCACTTCGCTACTATCTTCCAGCCCTCAGCCAAGGGCAAATGATAGTCTTCCACAAGGAGTTTAGCCCAAGGGGGGAAGAATCCGTGGCACTTCTCATAGCACTTTCGGGCCGGGCAAAGACTCAAGATATACGCCCATGCCGATCACATCATTCTTTTTTCAAAAAGGGCCAAGGCTCCATTGCCTCGACTTTTGCGAGAGGGCACCTTAGGGATGCAACACTTTCAAGTGGTAGCAAAGAATAAAGACCGTAACTCCCGGAACCGGAGATGGCCCGAGCACTTGAAGGAAGATCGACGAGGAACATCTTGCGCAACCTCGGCAAAGGCCTCCGATTCAGGGATGTCAAGAACTTCTTCAGGCTTTCGGGAGGCCATTGAATAGTTGTAAAATTTTCTTAAGTTTTGTGCTAAATGTTTCTTGTACCCATTGTGCTAAGATATATCTACCTTATCATGTAATCCTTATGTATTAATGACTATTAACTGTTTTGTCAATGTAAGGCTTTGAATGATTTCTTATAACTAAAGATAATTCAATTGCAAGTAAAATTGATCAACATCTAACCCAAATAAAATGTATTGATGATCAATCCTTGCAGCAAGGAACTCAAGTGCAGGATCTCAAGATCAGCACCGACCACGCAATTGGGTACCAAGGAACTTGTTTGGCAGAGAACAGGAAGACTTTGAGCAGGATATGTCACCGAGGAGGTCAACAAAGGTTGGTGCAGATGAGGAACCAGATGCAACACCTCATCAACTGGGCGACACCTCTCATGAATGCACAGGAAGATGGTCCTCCACCTCCACCTTGTTTTCCGGGTGATGACTTAAGTCCCTCGCCAGAAGGGGAGGGCAACCTGTGGGAACGCGACGGGGATAGGAGAAGGAAGAGGAGAACAGGGAGTTCATCATCATCTAGCTCCAGCTCATCAGATAGCTCTTCCAGTGAGGACAGCTCTAGCTCCGACAGTCAGTCGGGCACACCTAAAGCAAGGAAAAGAGCAAGAAAGACAGATGACTATCAGAAAAAGGTGGATAGTGCTATGAGCAATGTATGGAAGACAAGGAAGCTTCGGCCGTTTCGTGGAAAGACAGATCAGGCATGGAGGCTGAAGCATGGCTTGATGAAATGGAAGAATTTGGCAACTCATACGGTATGAAAGACAAGGACATAGGGAAAGTTGCTACAGCTAACCTTATTGGACCGGCAAGGATCTCGTGGAAGGGATATGCTAAATCCAATGTTCGAAGAGGAACAATTGCGGTGTTTAAGACCTTCAAACAAGGCTTTCCGCAAGCACTATGTGCCAAGGTCTCATACTAGTAGACGATTCAGCAGCTTTTACAGTTGAATCGTGGTAGCTTATCGCTGGCTAAGTATACCAAGAATTTATGAGGCTCAGCCGCATGTTCCCCGAGTCTCGAGAGGAGGCAAGCAGTGGATACTTATATTGAGGGGCTGAACAGCAATATCAAGAGGCTTGTTAGAGCAATCAACCCAAGGTCAGTCGCGCAGGCCGAAGATAAAGCTATAAGTTTGGAGGAGGCACCAGCAACTCCAGCAGAGAAGCAGTCAACCTTCAGGGGTAAGAGTTCAGGCGTGATCGGGGACAATATCGGGGTAAGCAATCAGCAGCCTACACCATCGTGGAGCCAAAGAAGAAGGTAAGGGTCGAGCAAAGCTTTTGGGGACCGTAAAGCCACGTAATGCATCGGGGGAAGCTCTTAAGCCGCCTCCTAGACGCCTCCCGAAGGAAAAGAGACAGAATGCATTGAGAAAAGCTATGTTTCAGGTGCTTCCAGCCAGGGCACCGAACACATGATTGTCCATTCGTCATGCAGTCAGCATTGGCAGAACTCTTGGATTGGGACTCCCCAACAGAAGCGGACGAGGACGACGACCAGCAGGAGGGCCAGGACTTCATAGATGGTGAGTGCCACATATGTGCAAACATTGAGACAGGTGATATAGAGAATCAGTCAATGTCATCATCGCCATGACGGGATCATAGATAGTAATCCTTATGTAGTCCTCATAGATACAGATAGCTCTCATAATTTTGCATCTCCTAGATTGGCTGCTCTAATGAAGAACAAGGTATTGAAGTCTAAGCCAAGGCCAGTAGCTATGGCAAACGGCGCCATTCGGCACACTAAGGGGAGGAGGATCACCTTTGACATAGACCTTAGTGGGGCTAAGTGGCCGATGGGAGCAGAAGTCATGGACATCGGAAGATATGATCTGATAGTGGGGATGGAATTTTTGAAGCCAGCCAAAGCCATGATTGATTGCGACCGGAATGAAGTCACCATGACGGCACGTGACGGCAAAGAAGTTGATAGTGAAAGGTAAGAAGCTAGATTCTCCTATGCAGTGTATTTCTTTGAAGCAGCTAAGGAAGAGTATAGAAAGGAATAAGGTGGATTACATCTTGAGGATGGAATCAGTTGAGCCAGGCAAGCAGGATGGAAGTGACCCAAAGGGAAATCAGTTGCCCAGGCAGATAGCAAGGCTTATTTCAGAGTTCAAGGATGTATTTCCGGATGAAATCCGGCAGCTGCCACCTTATAGGGGTGTGGAATGTGAGATCACATTGGCTCCGGATGCGAAGCCTACCAGTAAGGCGCCATATAGAATGAGCACCCCAGAATTGATTGAGCTCAAGAAACAAACTTCGTGAATTGCTCGAGCTTGGATTTATAAGAGCAAGTGTGTCTCTTTTCGAGCACCTATACTCTTTGTGAAGAAGAAAGATGGGAGCTTAAGAATGTGATAGACTATCGCCAGCTTAATAAGCAGACGATAAAGAACAAGTATGCATTGCCAAGGGCAGATGATCTAATGGACCAGTTACAAGGAGCAAAGGTATTCTCTAAAATTGATTTGAGGTCAGGATACCATCAGATAAGAATAAAAGAAGAGGATATCCATAAGACCGCTTTCAGAACGCGGTATGGTCACTTTGAGTTTACAGTAATGCCCTTTGGACTATCGAATGCTCCAGCAACGTTTATGCGCCTCATGAACGACATCTTCAGAGACTTCTTGGATGAGTTTGTTATTGTCTTCTTCGACGACATCCTAATCTACAGCAAGTCCCTTGAGGAGCATTGTCAGCATCTCAGGAAAGTGTTGGAGAAGTTGAGACGTCATCGGTTGTATGGGAAGCTCTCTAAGTGCCACTTTGCAACAGGCCGAGTGGAGTACTTGGGGCATGTAGTAACATCCGAGGGAATCTCCACAGATCCATCTAAGATTGAGGCAATAGTTGATTGGCCAGCTCCAAGGAATGTGGCAGAAGTAAGAAGCTTTCTCGGGTTGGCGGGATATTACAGAAAGTTCGTCAAGGACTTTGCGAAGTGGGCGCCCCTCCGCCGGACCTCACTAAGGCCAAGAAGATTAAGGATTGACTAGCCATTGGTTAGAGAAAGTCCAAGCTTCTTTTTTGAGAAGCTTAAAGAGGTTTTAACAACAGCACCGAAAGGCTTGTTCTTCCGGATCCGAAAGTAAAGATAAGTTGGTAGCAACAGATGCAAGCAAGATAGCAAAAAGGCGCCTTGATGCAAGAAGGAAGGGTAGTCGCCACTCGACTCGAAGAAGATGAACGACGCCGAGCAACGCTACCCAACCCATGATCAGGAGCTGCTAGCCATTGTCAGGGCATTGAGGATATGGAGGCATTATCTGCTGGGAAGGAAGTTTCAGTTGGATACCGATCACCAGAGCCTTCAGTATCTCTTCACCCAGCCACTCCTCAACTTAAGACAAAGGAGGTGGATAGAATTCCTTGAGGAGTATGATTTTGATATTATATATAAGCCTGGTAAGCTTAATGTTGTAGCAGATGCCCTCTCCAGGAGACCATTTCAGACAAGGACGCATTGTAATGCGATTTTCACTCTTTTGAGTGAGTTTGGCAAGAAGATTGAGGAGTCCTTGCCAACAGATGTGGACTTCAGGGAGGTATGGGAAAGCCTTTCCAAGGAAGCCAGAACAGATAAGGAGCGGGAAGCCTTCAAGAATTATAAGAAGGAAGGCAACCTGTTGTATCACAAGCATAAGTTGTGTGTGCCCGAATCATCAGGGGTAAGGAAGCTAATTCTTCATGACACACATAACAGCCCAATAGCAGGGCATGCTGGCTTCATGAAGACCTATTTCAAGATTCGAAGTAGCTACTTCTGGCCAGGAATGAAGAGGCAGATAGCTGCATATATTCGGGATTGCCAGTTATGTCAGCAGACCAAGGCGGAGCAACTTCGGATTCCGGGTGCTTTAGAGCCATTGGGGGTGCCAAATGCAAAGTGGGAGGTCATAAGCATGGATTTCATCACAGGTCTCCCTAGAACTCTTCGAGGCAAGGATGCATTGATGGTTGTCGTAGATAAGTTATCTAAGATGGCACATTTTGTGCCTTGCAAGACTACTGACACCGCATTAGATTCTGCCAAGCTATTTGTAAGGGAGATTTTCAGACTCCATGGCATGCCTCGGGAGATAATATCTGATAGGGATTCCAAGTTTATGAGTGCCTTCTGGCAGGACCTCTTCAGCACCATTCAGACGAAGCTCTCCATGAGCACGGCATATCATCCCCAAACAGATGGCCAGACGGAGAGGACGAATCGGATCATTGAAGACATGCTTCGGAACTATGTGTGGAACAAAGCGGTCAAGTGGGATGAGTACATCCACTTGGTGGAATTCCTTCTACAACAATTGCCAAGGTGAGTCATCTCGGATGTCTCCTTTCATGGTAAATTACGGTACGGCTTAACGCCGGATACCGCACAATCCTCGTGTCCAAGGTAGAAGTATCCCAAACAGATGTTAGGGGATATCAAAGCAGCCTAGTGGAAGAAGTAAGGGTTATTTATTGGAAAGCAAGAAGTCGGCGTAAGAGTGTAGCCGAGCAAGCCACAGGATCATAAGAGAGTTTAAGGTAGGCGATACCGTTTGGTTGAAGATAAAGGTGAAGCAAGCCAAGCTGCGGATTGGGAGCTGCAAGAAGCTTGCCCCTAGGTGGGCTGGTCCGTTCAAGATTTTGGAGAGAGTGGGCTCTCAAGCCTACAAGTTGGATCTTCCAGCCCATCTCAAGGTTCACAAGGTCTTCCACGTAAGTTTATTAAAAAGGCACAATCCTAACCCTGAGGAGGTTTTGGATACCCCAACCTTGTTGGAAATGACGGAGGAGCAAGTAGAAATAGTGCCTGAATTGCTTCTTGATAAGTCATTCAAGAAGACTAGGAGGTCTCAGTTCCTCCAAAGATTTGGTTAAGTGGAAGCACTTACCCGTGGAAGATCGACATGGGTATTGAAGCAAGACTTGGAGAAGCAATACCCGAGTTTATGAAGGAGTTTGATGGGTAGTCGCCTCCCGACTTGGTCGACCCCGACTTGCCAGGTGGTTAGCTAGTATGTTGTTAGTTAGCCTTAATCCTGGCGCATGCATTCTAGTTACTAGGGTGCATGTGCCAGAACCTTGGATCGTGTGGGCGATGATGGGATACGCCTTTAGGGCATTCTCTAGGCCACACGCACCAAGAGGTGCGCATGACCATTAGGGTCATGTGAGGGAGGAATGAGGCATGGTGGGCGATGATGGGACATCGATCGGATGATCTCTATGCCACGATGCGGGGTACGCACACCTGGCCGTAGGAGGGTCATGGTGAAGGTTAAAGTGATCATCTTGGCGATGATGGGATCGCGGAGACGTTCCCTAGCTTCAAACCCATGGGGCATGATGCACTAGGGGTACTCGGCACCGGGTAACCGAGTACAAGGTAGCTCTCGATCATGGGCGATGATGGGAGCATCTTAAATGATCCTTAAGCTCAAATCCGAAAGGGCCATGATCTTGGGCAAGGTAGTAGGACAACCTTGAGTCAGTAGTTCGGCTCAAGGAGGTAAGGGGGGTGGTCCCCTAAAACTACAAATTATTAACTAAACTAACGTAATGTGCTCCTTTTGCAGGCAAGTAGAAGGTGGACTTCAACGAGGAGCGACACGAGAAGATAGGGGAGCCATAATTTAGATTATGAACCCTAATAACTCTTACCATAATGTTTTGAATTATCGTAAGAAATAACCGTGTTAAGGCTATATAATTTTGTATAAGTACAAATATAGCCTAAAATTTTGACTTGAACTAATAAAACTTGATTACTATAATAAACTAAAGGTTATGACATGTTGTTGTTTGTGCAGGCATAAGGTAGGTTCGTCACCTTAGCGCAATGCTGAGGACAGCATTGTCCTAAGGGGGGGAGAATGTGACGGTCCAGGGGAATATACGCCATAAATACGTATATTCCTGGATCCGTCACCATACAAGTCTATCTTCATAGCCTTGTATACCATAGATTGTGGCACTAGGGGGCATGGCTAAGTTATTCTCATAACTTAGCCAACCATAGGTTAAGCCATTATCCACGTGGCCTTAACCTATTGGGGCACCGCCACACAGGACTCACCCGATTGGTGCCACGTGGCATCCTAGGTGGACCTAACTCATATAGGCATAAACCCTAACCCTAGACCTCTTTCTAGCCCTAGCACCCAGAGACTCACCTACTCGTTCGAACCCCCGTTTCGAACATCGTTTGCTGTGGCATAGACTGGTGCAGCAGCCCCAGCAGGGTAGACTCGTTCTTGGAGTAGGAGCGGCATCTCGTGAGTCGGAGACCATGGAGGCACACGGATCTGGAGGGAGAGCTTCAGGAGCAGGTATGTAGGATAGTGGTTGTGATAGCTCATCTGGAAATTAGCATTCCAGATATGCTAGTATTTTGTATCTAGAGTAGAGCCATCCTAGAACCCATATTCAACATCTTGAACCCTAATCAAGGAACCCTAACTATTAGTTAGATTTGTATGATTAGGTTAAGATGTTCTTCTTATGATTATTCTCATGATGTGATGAGTATGGATGTTGGTTGATCTTGTTTGCTCCTCTTGTATTGGGAAGGGGGGTAGAGACCTAGAGCCATATGTAGTATGCTCCTAGAGTAGATCCCTTAGTTCCTATTAGATGCGGCCTGTGCATAGGAGCCCACCAGGCTATTGAGGCTATGATATGACTCAGCACCATATAACGGGGCTAGAGGGAAAGTGGAGGGAGGATCCCCGCCGAGTGGGGGGCTTGGGGGATCCCATAGTGGGCTAGGCTTATGGTCGGTCACTTGCGTGTGGGCGAGCATGGGTCCGACACCTCCCCGGGCAATGGTGTTGCCACGCCTCGAGAGCCGCAAGTGTTGGCTTGGCTCTCGCTTTGGGGGTTCACTGGTACCTAATCGTGTGTCGCCACGATTCTCTAGCCGCCCACGCACCTCTAGATCCCGGGAGGGGAGATGCAACCCTTCCCGCCTCATCGGACGGGGAGATGCAACCCGGAGTAGTCCCGGATGGGTGATGCCATGGGATTGCGTATCCAGGAAGGCTAGAGTCCCGCCAGAGCCTCGATCTAGCCCATCCGCAAAGTATATGCAGGAGGGGCGGATGGAGTGGTCAACCCTAGCCATTGTTCTATGCCAGCCCTCGCCATTACCATGACTCGATGTCGCTTCTATCTTGAGGCCTAGCCTGGCCACCATCCTCCTTACGAAGTCCGGAAAGGGGTAGGAGCTCCCATGTTTTATGGTTCGTGATTATCATCTTTGCCTTGGTTTATGAGTGATGCACTACCCTTCGAGGTAGTATTTGTATATGTTGATGCTAGTTCTGACGTGTTATCGCTTCCGCTGTTATAGGAGCCCATAGGGGAAGGGCGCGCAAGACACCTTCGTGTTCCCTTCCCGCACTAAGAGTCACCTCAGAGTGCGGGGTAGACGAAGGGCCCATGCGGTTGCTGAGCCGGATGGGGGATTTCCTGCCGAGTGTACGGCCGGGCGCCGTACGTTTAGCAGGGAGCGTCACAGAACTCGAGACCTATAGTTGCTTGACCTAATCTATTACCACTAGACTAAACGCCCAAACAATATTAGTGATATTAGTAGCAACAACTATTGTGGCATATACTATGGCCACACAAACATTGACAAAATTTGTGACACGAAAGGTGCTATTACATTTGATGCTAATAACACCATCTATAATGTCACTAGTTAGAATTGCCGCTAATAATGATGCTACATGTGTAACAACAACTAACGCTATAATTGCTGTTAATAACAACACTTATAATGTCACTGATGGCTCTGACATTAACGCTTATGCTATACGTGTAGCAACTGGTGGCGCAATAATTGACGTTAATAGCAACATCTATAGCGTCATAACAAAATTACTGACACTTTGGGTGACACAAACTGTGACTCCACTGCTGAGAAAAATTGCGTCACCTATAGCATCACCGACGTATAAATGTCACTAATAATGTCATAATGTATATTTGCCAATATTGTGGTGACGTTTTGGTGACACTAATTGACCCCTTCTCTTGTAGTGTTCGGGGCTTAAAGGTGTTGTGTCTAGATATTTCTTGACAATTATAAAAAGGCCAATGCATAAGTGAAGGTTCATACTTGAGCTACACAGCATGGAATAACATTGTGGACCATGCTCCCAAATGTGCTTTGTTTATATAATCATCCCTTTTACCATGAAAACAATCGTGGTCTGATGCAATGAAGTTTAGAGCTCCCACATAGTGATCTTGACTCCTTCCTTTCAGATTTATCTATACTTTGGGGTTCAATATGCCAAAAGAACCTGCAATATAAAATAGATTCAAGCAACTTCAAATCTAAGAAAAACTTAAGAAAAATCAGAATTTACCTTCTTATATGAGGGATTCCAGGCATCGAGAGATGTCGGATGGGCATATTTGCCCATTATTCCTTGATCCAGACCGTACATTATTTAATTTAAATGTGTTGGACCCAATGGTTTGTGTTAATTAATGTTAATGGTAGTTATGTGTTGGTTGTTATACTAAAAAAAAATATGGGCCCTTCAGGCCCTAACAAAAGCAAACATAGGTAAACTTTAAGGACCTATATATTAATTACTAAGAAGCTTGGATATTCTAGTTGAACACATGTATAAGAGGGCATGGTTCATGCTAGAACATGGATTAGTTCCAAGAGGAACATGCAATTTGTCCAGATATAAAGATAGCAAGAATATATTTAACGTTGAGCTATGAGACGAAATATTGGTAACATATCTTTTGAAAAGCCTCCAAATGCTCTCTATAGTCGCACCTGGATCTGTTTGAAAACTCCTATGATCTTCTTTCCAAAAGCATGAAATGATTTGTGCCTTCCCAATGTGCAAATACATGACCTTCACTTTCTAATGTCCATGCATATATGCTCAATGTTGGCTAATGTTGCTCCTAGCATTGTATATTGTAAAATGTAAAATAGATGCTATATTTGATATTTTTGGGGGATTTTCGCCCATTGCGTTAACTTCTTCTCCAGCACACCTGCTAGAAGTTTTGCGAGTAACAGGCTGACCATGATCATACGGTAGTTGGTGGAGTCATCCCTGCTTCCCGTCTTATGAATAGGGGTGACCTTGCTAACCATCCATTCCTGCGGGAGGCCCTCTCTGATGGCCTGATTGATTATCCCTGTCAAAGGCCCGAGTAAAGCTGGCCCACCCCATTTCAATAGCTCGGCCTGAAGTCCCTGCAAGTTCTTTGCTTTACCATTAGCAAGATGCCTAAGACCCTGGTGGATGTCCTCCTCTGAAAGCTGTAGTGTTTCTCCTAGCTGATCTGGTACGTCAGCGATTGCTCCTGGGGGGTCATACAACTCCTCCAACCGCTGTCTCCACTGGTCTGAGGTAACATTGCCAAGTGGTTGATGCCTCTTATACAGCACTCTATGCCAAAAAGCATAATTTCATTAATTGTGGACTTTGCCTAAGTCCATATGACTCCCAAATGGACCCGATTTTTTAGAATATAAGGGTTTTATTTGGTGGAATGATGCAAAATTTCGAAATGCGTGCAGGTAGGTGAGTTGGCATGCCTTTTATCTACTATGCCAAAGAAGTGGCATCCGAGTTTGTTTGCCGCCCAAGCGCCTTTACTGGACGTGGTCTCTTGCCGCACCAACCGGCATTCGCAAATCTGCACAGTTTATATTCATAGTCGGGACAGTCAGAATGGTCCGAACTAGGCGCAGCGACGGATTCACAATGAGCGAAATGCAGTGCCATATCTTCCAGCCAATATTAGCTCATGCGAATCAGCTTCAGCTTGAGGTGCAGAACGAGATAAACGAAAATGGCACAGAAGAAATGAGACACCAACTGATGAAGCTCCTTCGTCGTGGAGAGTTGATGAAGGATGGTGATGAGACGGATCACCTCAGCAGGGTAGAGCTGGAAGGCTGTTTGATTTCCTTGAAAGGCCATATTTACAGGGCAGAAGCTCTGAAGAGGTTGCTGAAAATGGACGACGTTTGGCTGCACAACACGTTCCGGTCCATATTTAAGAAGCTTTACAAGAAGGAAAAAAGGGAGCGTGTGGGTTTGGTAACCAAACTCATCCTCAGCACTCCCTATCCAATGGGAGAATTGGATGACTGGGTGGATCTGTATAGCAGACAAGCCATAACAGAGTTCGATCTGGGGGATCTAATTGCGGTGGAACTGGATATTGACTGAAACGTCCATGTTTAATATTATCTATTACTATCTATTATCTTTCTATTCAACTATCTCTTTCGAGGCATGATGTTTAGTTGAAATTATTATCTATGTAATCCATCCATGTACTCCATTCCTATATGAATAGAATGGTTCTTGTCTACATTGAGAACAGCCCATGACGTGCAATTTTTGAATAGTAATATCTTGTTTCCTTCCAGAGGAAATTGGGCGCCCGCCGATTTTCCTTCCAGAGGAAATTGGGCGCCCGCCCACTTTCCTTCCAGAGGAAATTGGGCGCCCGCCCACTTTCCTTCATGTAGGCAAAAGGAAAACGAGAAAACGTAGATCATAACCGAAGATAAGAACTGAAAGATTACAACTGAATCATGCACAACACAGTTACATCATCGTATCATATAAAGTTATGAAATACATGAGTCACAGATTGTAATTATTGGTGATTCTATTAATCTCAAAAGCCTCGCGCATGATAAATAATGTATCTATGGAACTACTTTTTTTGTGTCAAGACCAACAGGTTGAAATAACATAAATAAGCTAAAAGGCCATGCATTAAAGGTGGAGTCATCTACTTGGGAATCAACTATAGGGGAATCTAGGTCAATAAAACCATACAAGTTGAAGACGTCGCCACCGAGGTTTTTTTTTTTTTTTTTTTTCTTTTTTTTTTTTTTCAAACATCTCTCAACATAGACTTTAATTTTAGAACTTATTAAGTTCGTATTGAAATATGCAAACTTTTGTAGGCAAATTTCTAATAGTCAAACAGTTCTGGAATTTTGTATGCTCATCTTATTTTATCCGTAGCAAGGATGAAATCTATTTGCTTTAGTGCATATCTGTGATTGCCTATGGTTGCATGCCAATTATCTTGCCTTGGCCACTGGTTGGGAACAATGGCAACACAAATTTGATCAAAGAAGCATGTGTCCATGTGGTAGCCATGTGATGAGACATCAGTGCACTGGTCATGGCCTATAGTCTACCTCCACATATAAATACTTGAGCAACCCTTGCTAAATTTGAAAAATATCCTTGTCATGTTTCTCAACTATCTATCATTTCATGCACTGCATTGACAAGGTTGTTGTTAAAGTGTTGAAATGCCGTGACAAATAAAAAAAACCACAGTCATTTGGCATTAACATGGTTTGCAATAATAGTAATGGACAGTTTCTGTGTGATAGGCCAACTTCTGCATAGCAGACTATCCACTCAAATAACATAATCTGCTCACATCTATCTTCTTTTCCCAACTGCATGCTGAGGTTAGCTACATTTCTGCAAGGTTGCATCTTAACAAATGAGGCTATACCCCATCAAGATACAAAAACTTTGTGCAAATCATAGCCATGTATGTCTCCGAACCATATGTCCTGCAGCAGAAAAATGTAGAGATCAATCGCAAAATATGATGGCCAACCACGTATTATCTTCAATCTACTAAGAGGAAGGCTAAAATTTATAGCACCATAAACCGCATTTACGTAAAAACGTAAATAGACGGGGTAGCTTCGCTGCAATTAAAGTCTTCTCTTAATTTAAAAAGATGTTTCAGATCTATATGTTAATTTACAACATGCAATAGCCATTGCTTCCTGCATTTTTTAGTCTCCCATTGTACATACCAAACCTGAGAATTTTTTAGTCTTTTCATTGTTTCTGTTTTCAGCTACATATATGTTGGAGCTGCATATTCCATGGCCAGAAAGTTGATAAATAAGACTGCCTACCTATATCTAGAATGTCAGCATAATAACTTCCTTATTGTATGTAAGTAACTTCTCGATGTAGCAACGATAATGTATGTTGAAACCAGAACTGACGCTGATGCACATGATTGGAGCGGAGGAAGGCAAGTTCTATGGCTCATGCTCATTCAATCAATGACCAACTTTTATACTGCAACTAACAATTTTTCCTCATTATGATAGTGTTTTAGATAACATCTCAAGTACAATTGTGGCTATTTCGACTGCAGAAGGTAAGGAAGGAAGTTCAGATTATTACTTTCCAAAAAATAGAATGGGATTTGATAGCTCTACTCTACTATGTGCTAAAAATACATAGAAAGGAAATAGAGTACAAATGGCAGTTTACAGAATTCTTCTAGGATTCATCCAACACCGTAATTATATCCATCAGTCTTTTTAATGGATTCCCTCGTATTGTATTACATGTCTCTCAGTTGGTTTGTCCCTTCATATTCATTAATTTTCCAAGTTATTATACATATTGGTTTTGCACATATCTTTCCCCAGCTCCTTCATATTACCGGTGTATATGGTTCTCTTCAGGACCTCACCTATGAATATGACTAATATTTGCCAAACGCCAACCAAGGCTTTATTCAATATAACAGCTGAAATATAGCTTAAATGCAATGGTCTAGTAAGGAATTTGTTAAAGACATATCAGCTACGGACAACCGATTCAATGGGTCCTGTTGGTCCTCTCACCGACTCCATTCTGGGAATGAGCATATGGAATTATTAGTTGCCCGCGAGTACCCTGAGCATCAGTAAACTCTGGAAATAGGACATGTATTCAGGACCCTGGAATGCTTTATTAACAAAGATTAAAGTCCCAAATGCTTCGTTTCTTGATCTACGTGACTCACCTGTCAAAGTTGAATCAACACGCACAAGAGATTTAGATGCAATGATGTGCTGATTCAGGAAAGGGAAGTCTGACTTCAAGGAGGAGGAGGATGAAAAATAATTTAATTCAAATGACCATATCAAAGCCACCATAAGGGTTCAGTTATTTGGTGCTTAACAGGCTGCTTTCCTGGCCTGCAGCACCGTCTATGAAGTTAAATCATTTCTCCATTTAAAATTTGGTGACCTTTGATGTAGCAAAGGACATTCTATGTGCATACACAATTCTGTGTGTATATGCCTGGAAAAGCTGGCCAGTTTAGATGCAATTTCATCTCTTTCATATTACAAAGATGTTGCTCCCTAGGATTATTCTTCCAAACCAGTTTTCAGGTAATGTAAGGGGATGAGGGTTGATATGTTTGTTAGAATCCCATTTCAGATGTCATAGTATTACCATTATCCTGATATCCCCTTTCCGACCCGCTTTCCTGCAGCATAACCACTTTATTATAGCGTCGCCCTCTTTTAACAATAAAGATATTTTCTACATACATGAAGGAGCCAAGAGCTGCTTTGCCAAATCTTCACGTCTAAGAGGTTTGTTCCTAATAGGCACTTGTTCCTAATAAGGCATTTGCTGCTTGATTCAGATACAATGCATGTTGCTTGCAGATGCGTTTCATGCAGTAGGAAGAGCAATTAATGTGAAAGAGAAATACAATGAAAAATGATAATCTGCATATTCAGTGCAGGGTTGTGCCATTTTTCTGCACAGGAGGAAATCTGCAAGTCCTCATCTTATATGGCAACCAGCTTGCTGCTTCTATTTCTGACAATATGGGATCTGTCAATGCTTGGTAAGAATCACAAAATGCATTAATAAACTTACAAGGGGCGTAAAGGGCTCCGTATCTTCAAAGCATTAGAATGCTTAAGCTTATCGGTAACAATCTAAATGGCAGCATTGAAGGGGATCTTAATGCCCTCAACTTGAAATTTTTAGATTTCTTCAAGAACCAGATTCGTGTTACTCTTTCTGATCAAGTCGACAATCTAACCGCTTTGCAGAAGCTAGAAGCTGTGCATTTTGGACAACTGGCTCGCTTAACCTATTCTTTGAGGCATTGCAAATTTGCACCTTAATGCAATCCCTCCTGAGATTGGAAAATGTGAAAGGCTTGCTACCATCATTTGAGTAGGAATCATCTCTCACTTGAGAAATACCTCCTGAGCTTTCTAATTAAGCTGCAGTTCCTAGACGTGCTAAACCATTTTAGGAAGTTCTTAAGCAAAATATGGCAATGAAGATAATGTGGCCTAGCCATATACAAATATTAGCTGGTTAGCATCCTAAATATTACTATTGAAGTAGAACTTAAGCGAAAGAATACAGAGCTCATGTCCAATAAGGGACATTCTTATATTTCCATGCTACGAAAAGTAATTTGTACTTACATGTATAAATATCCCTTCAGATTCGGCAGTGGAAATATAGAGGAAGCCATTTTCAGCATCAAGCACATAGGATTTGCCATAATTTGAAGAATCTGCAAAAGGCTTCTTCAAAGATGGAGCTTTGGCATGACAGTAAAAACAAGACCTTTTCTGGGCCATTTCTTGATGCTGCCATATCTTTGTAGACACGTTGTATTTCTCAGACCAATCTAATTCAAAGAATACATCTCATTCAAACTGGAGCTCCTATCCAAAGAGGCATTCTTAGATTGCCATGCTACAAAATGTAGATTGTATTTATAGCTATAGACGTACCTTCAAATTCGGCAATATTTCAAAAAATCCGCAGAAGGCTTTCTTTGAAGATGGAGCTTCGTTATAAAGCTAAAAACATTGTTGTCCTTCCTCAATGCTGCCGTATCCATGTAGAAGCCTTGCATTTCTCATACCAATCCAATTCGTATCACAATATCAATATGTAATACAGAGGAAGAGGCGTGAATGCAAGAAAACCCTAGAAATGAGGAGCATAACTTTTTGCGCTCAGATAGCCGCTTTTTACAGCCGACAGAAAAACTGTCGCCAGCACATCCAAAGGACATAATGCAAATTTTTCGAAATGATCAAGCTACATTTTTTATAGAACAAATGCTGACCACTGCTCCATAGTCTACATAGACATGGCCGTTGACATGAAATCTTTTGGCCCTCTGCCAGAGGAGAAGCAATGCTCGTCCAAGATTTACCCATGGATGTGGTGCAAAAAGACTCATGCCATGGATAAAATGTTCTCGTCAAATGCCTTTCCCAAAAACATGAAATGGTTTTGCCGGAGTAAGGCCCAACTGCTCATGGAAAAAAAGAAAACGCATCTCGACCATCTATTCAATCCAATGGCCAAAATTGCGCACAAACTATCATAAAACGCCATTATTATTATATATAGATACTCGCCGGGGGAGTCTTTCTTTCGACCAGTAGCTATACCATACAGCCAGGGATCGAGGGAGATCCCTTTCAACTCGCAGGCATGAAGATCGTCAAAGGTCATAAGGCAAGTAAGGGTGTCAAGATGGGGCCTCTGAAGATGGCGAGACATGGCAGCGGAATGTGTTGTGCCCTCGAATGCAGCTATATTTATAGCAATGGAATTATTGATGACCACTGTAGCAGCATTATTGGGTGTATATACGAGTAGTATGTATATCCAATAATCTTTGCGTACAATACCATCAATAATTATGGTGGGTATAAATATATCTGAAACCAATTTTGTCCATCAAATTTGGCCTTCGTCTAGCCATGTGGTTTCATTCTGGTCCTGAACGTGATTCCATCACCTGCAAGATGAATCACAAAAACTTCAAGCAGTGCCGCGAGCGAGAGATACCCATGGAAGACTGGATGACCACAGTCGCTCTAAATCCTCGCCATTACCCTGATCCCTTCGATGTTATCATCCATCTGATATGGAATAGAGAGCATCAAATGTACATGACAGAAAAGATCGCTGGGGTGATAAAGTATTAGTACAACTTGTCTTCTATATGTGCAACTTGTCCAACATGTCCCGTCAAATTGGGCGCCCGCCCACTTTGCACTAGAATGGTTCCCCTTGAATGCGCATAGTGAATGGTACGCGAAATTGGGCGGCCACCCAATTTCGCGTGGCTGTACAGGTATACCGTATACGGTCAATACTGGCGCTAGAATGTATGCCAATAATTGACATCAATAATTTTTCACCACTATAAAAGCAGCTCCACTGCATTCATCTCTCATGGCTTCCTTGCCGGATCGTCCGGAGAACATCCGATCCTTCAAGTGCTACTTGAGCTACAACGATATTAACCAGTGCTATATGAATGGTGTTAGTCTTGATCCATGGCTCCAGTCCAAAGCAGATGGACCTGCGAGTGCTTGCAGGAAGCTCATTCGTGTTGTGGTCCACCTGTATTGGCTTCCTGATCAGCAGATCTTTGAGTTGAATGGCATCGCCTTGGCAGGCGTTGACGACGAGTGAATCGTTGTAGACTCGGATATAATAATGTACCTGACAAGGATATAATAATGTTGTAAGGATGTAATAAGCATAGTCAATATTATATAATGTAACGTACCTGAGTAATTCCTGAGGGTCTGCTCTTTCATCTCCACTGTTTCTGCACCTCCACTTCACTTCATGTTTGATGACGTTTACTCTGCTAGTAAATTGGGCGCACGCCCAATTTGTGGCCGAGGATAGCGAAGGTCTCAAGTTAACAGCAACAAGATTGGTCGTGAAATAAATTAAATTAAAGGTTTTAGTTTCTACGGGTAACCAAATTGGGCGCCCGCCCAATTTAGTTAGCAAAGTAAACTAGAGAATTTTAAGAGAAGGAAATGAGTGCAACGTTATCATTTCTGAAAAAGAAGTAATTACAAATGTTCATAACATATTTCAAATATTTTGAAATCATAAATCGCTCATTCGTCTGGAGGCACCTCTTCTGAATGATCCTTGCTGGGTTCTTCATGCTGGGGCGGAGGTTGTTGTGCTGCCACTTTGATCTTTTCCATTCTTTGCCTAAAATCTTCGGCCCCCAGTTCCTCATTCTCCTCATCTGCACCCTGATTGTCTTCTGTGTTCGCGACCTCTTCCTCTACATCTTGACTGTTCAATGTGTTGGGGACCACATCCTCTCCATCCTGATTGTCCCCTTCCTGTGTTTCCATGACAACGACAGACTCAAGATCCCTAGCAACCTCTTCCTCGAACTTTGAGGTCGCCTCAATCATGTCCTGAGTATTCACCAGTGCCGTCCCTGCCAGTGCGTTGATGTTCTCTTTTCTTCTCCTAAATAGTTCCAAATCCTGAGAGCCAAGGCCGCTGCCTTTTTGAGCTCTACTTGAATGGAGCTCTTGTCCTGTCTGAGAATGGATTGCACTTCGTTTATGGTTGTAGAGGAGAACGGACAAGGTGTCTCGGGAGCAGGAAGCTGAGGCTGAGGAACATTTTTGGAAGTAGAGGCCTTCTTCTTTCCCTCTTTGATCTTTTCTAGTTCCCGAGCTCTTGATTTTTTCTCGTCTAACATGACATCGAGTTGCTCGAATATCTGTACAAGCTTAATTTCCAGCTTCTCGTCTGTCTCAAAAGACAATGTTTTATAGCCCTCGCACACTGCAGCTCGGTTAAAAGCACCACCGGAAAAGAAGTCGAGAACAAGGCAACCTTCCAACATCAACTGTGACTAGATAGGTGCACGCCCTACTTTCCAACCGATTCTCGCACGAGTACTCCCTCCCCACTGGGCCGCACCCTTTGTCGCACCAAGGACGACATCTGACCAATAAGTCTGCGGGGAAAACAAATGTTAGAAACATTCATAGTCAACAACAAAATTGGGCGGGCGCCCAATTTAAAATGCATACCTGCTGTACACTCATGATCAGGCAAATTCTTTTCGATGTCCTGTTTTTCTCGTAAATGCTTGGGAAACTTAGCATATTGCTTTGGATGGTCGGAATTGGCGAAGCAAATATTTATTTCTGTCACGGATGGCGAGCCAGCTGCGTCTCGGCAACATACATTAGCGGGACAAGACATTGCAACTCTCGAACTCTAGAGGTAGAAGAAGCGGTTCTTGCCGGGGTCTGGTAGGAACCAACCCAAACACTACCGCCACCGTCTATTGTCTTCATGGCGGATAGGCACTCATTGAGGCGGTCCGGGGTAATAAATATAGCTATCCAAGTAAAAGTCCGCCGGTCCACATCATCGGCCGAAATGGGTCAAGGAATTTTTCATAATCTTCCTTTGGCCATTTCTTTGTATATCCTCAAGTCGCATCCAATGAAGCGGCGTAAGTGTTTACCACGTCCACGCACAAACCTCGCAGACTAACGTGGAAACACTTGAACGGTTTGCCACCCTCCTCAACTGGCCCAAGAAGATATTCGTCTACTTTGCTGTAGAGGGACTCCGGAAAGCTTTCCTTCTCCATCTCTTTTGCGCCCTTACGCCCATCCAATCGACATCTGGCGGGCGAACATAAGCATGAGATTCAGCTCTGTGAATATGGGATGAGCTTGCCTCAAGGCAGCCATGTCTTGAAAAGGAAGTTTCTTCACTTCCTTCATGTATCTGACAAGGGCCCGCTCCATTGTTCCAATCTTCTTCAGCTCTAAGGCTCTGACTTTCATGGTACGTCTCCTAGTATAATCCTTGCTTCCCTTCAGGAATGTGGTGCCATCCTTGATCTCCTTCAGCAGCCTTTGCAGATCTAGAGGATGCATGGACTTTAATGGGCGACAGGAATTGTTGGTGAAAAGTCTAAGCCTATCTTTCACTTCAATTCTTTCTCCCTTCTCGTCCTTCAACCGGTCTTCGTAGAATAACTGGGCTACTTCGGTGCACATTGACCACGATTCGTTATCAAGATATACAAAGTAGTCGTAGTCACGCATAGTTGACTTTTTAATCGTTTGCAGCGCTATAGCTTTCCAATCCTGCATGACACAGAAGGCATTAGATAAGGCCCATACAAATCATCTTAATTTGCTTGCATTAGCAGTCCCAAATTGGGCGCCCGCCCAATTTCAGACCATCCGACACCGAAGTTTTTTCGTGGACCAATTTCCTGAACGGGTCGCAAATAGGGCGGGCGCCCAATTTGCACTCGTTCAGAGAAATTGGGCACCCGCCCAATTTGAAAAGAGTGTCAACAGTTTGAAATTAGGCGGGCGCCCAATTTAGAAGTGGTGGATAGCACGGACTGTCAGAAATAATGGTGATAGTGCACTCACAGAATAAGCTCCACCGACGGAGTGCCCGCGTTTGCCCTTTTTAGGCTTCCCATAGAATGCCCACTGGTTTCGAAGCTGCTGAATTTCTTCGAAGAATACTTCTTCGTGTATAGTCTTCTTTGTTATGTCATTATTCTCCGGCCGACACCTAACGTATTCGATTCTTTGGAGATTTCCTGCGGGACTCGCATTTCCTTTTGGCATAGAAAAGAATATCGGGCTTCTGCCAAGTGCTTCCTTTCAGGAGGCCATGCCAAAGCTTGTGTGACAAGCAGTTGAGCAACCGTGGTCGTATGGTTGCCATTTACAATCCAAAATTCTGCATTTTGCAGGTCCTCTGCCTTCTTCCACTTAATTGCTCGCCTCGCCTGCGTGGATCGAGCGGCGCGACATCAAGACGAGGGAGGGTGCATCCGATGGTCGATAAACGATTCGTAGAGAGTGTCCAAGTGCTCGGACTTATGACCCTACAAGTCATATTTGCGGGGCTTTATGCATCTTGAACACATCGACTTCAATCTCGAAGCCCACTCCCAGAGGGTAGATTCTCTCCCTGTGCTTGATGCTTGCTATGGCGCTCTGTGACAAATCATGTCTGCTCTCCTGTGTGACGTCGCCACCAAATGGAGTGAACTTCACGATCTGCCGGTTAGTCTCCCGTTCTTCAGACGAAGAAGCAGACAAAGACTCCCTCTCCGAACTATTTGGGCTCTGTGGTGAGATGTCCCGCTTGCGCCTCTTGGACGGACCACCTAAATCTTTTCCTCTGCGCTTAGAGGGTTCCTCTTCAGACGACTGTTCCTCTTCTGCACTCACCTGGAGTGACCTTGCTGTTCTCGACATTCCACCGAATACAAGTTTAGGGGCAGCTTTACGGGGAATAGCTGTAGCAGGTGTCCTCGCCTTCTTTGCTGCTGTCTCAGTCTCCATGGGCGCTGGCGCCTGCGCTTGTGCTGTCTCACTCTTCTTGTATCTAGACTTAAGCCACTTACTATCGTATACTTTAGGTTGGTTTTTGCCACGATACTCGTGAGCGATTGCTTTCGACCTGCTCGCATTTGTGTTCTAATATCCATCACCGACAACAGTAGTAGCCATCCAAGATATCAGTTCTTGATTTGATGTCCGAGCGCTCTAAATTTTCATATGAGTCTAGCGCCCATCCTTTATGAGCGCAAGAATGTGGGCTTTCCTTTATACTTGCGTTCATCATACATGGCTCGTATTTAGAAAGTGGAACTTTATAACGGATTTAAAGTCCGATCTCACGGTGTCTTCAACATCGATGAGGAAGTCATCGTTGTTCGGCGAGACCTCCATGTCGATGACGATACCCGCCGAAGTTCATTTTTCCGTCCCTCTCTTGCCAAAGAAAAGCAAAAGATCCTTGAGGTGGTTTGTCCGGAACCCGGGATGAATATTGCCTATCTCTATGCACGGACCCATTCCTCAAAGAACCGTCAAAACTTCATGGGGCACTACGGATGCCAAAGAAACAGTTCTTTCTCTTCTTCTGTTCTTGCATCCTCTCTTGCACTCTGCAAATTTGGGTGCGGGACCGGGAACCCGAGCAGTCTGCTTTGTTCGCGCCATAATAATTCCTGCAGAACGGAAAGTAGTGTTAGTACTTGGGAGACTTGGGGCTGAAGAGACGGTTGTATCATAGAGGCCAAATTGGGCGCCCGCCCAATTTGGCCGGATCCCTACGCACACCAAATTGGGCGCCCGCCCAATTTACTCCGGCTCAACTCATGGTGAGACTTGGGGCTGAGGAGACGTTGCATCATAGAGGCCAAATTGGGCGCCCGCCCAATTTGGTGGATCCCACAAGACACCAAATTGGGCCACCAATTTACTCCCGCCTCAACTCATGGTGAGACTTGGGGCTGAGGAGACGGTTGCATCATAGAGGCCAATTGGGCGCTGGCCCAATTTGGTGGGATCTTCACACACCAAATTTGGCGCCCGCCCAATTTACTCCTGCCCAAGTCTACCATCCAAGGAAGTCGCGGTTGTCGGGATGAGTAAATTGGGGCCCCACCAATTTGGTGTGAGGGAGAAGTTCTTTCATCGCCTTGAGAGTGTAGTTAAGATACCCCTCATGATGGAAGGGTAGCCTCTTTGGAGAAAAAGGCCAATGTTGTGCAAAATGAAAGCCCCTCAGGGAAGCAATTGGGTGCCCTATGAAGTTCTGCACACAGGTATGCATTTGTGGGGACCAGTGAGGCATCTAGAAGATGTTAATTTGTCAGCCACAGCCCAATTTCCTCTAAGCAAAAGTGGGATACTCAATCAGGCAGGCGCTCAAGTTTATATTAAGATAGTAGTCCAGCTTACCTTTGCCTCCTGTGGTGGGGCGAGATGCCATCAACTGCTAAGATTCCTTGGTGTACAGGGGTTCCCAGGCGATAGGACAATGAACAGAGGAAGGCGCCAACAGGATGGCGACAAGCGGCCGAGAAACACAAGGCGCCAAGTGCTCGATCCGAAGCCGACAGCTGGTTCGGGAGTATAGTGCGGCGACAGGATAGGGATGAGAATGACTTTCGTGGGTAAAAAATATGAAGGCGACAGTGTTAAGCGGGAGGAGTAAAGCCAAAGAAGCTACCGCAATTTTCTAAAAACTGCAATGAGGAGAATGAGGGGCTTTTAAAGGGTTATGGACCTTTCATGAGCGAAGACAAGTGTCGTGCATGAGAGTTTGCCCTTCAAATAAAATGGACCGTTGATGGGTTCGGAGTGGGGAATTAATTGTGGACCTTATTAATAATTGCACGGAGATTTAAATTTCAAATCCGGTCATTTAAAGCCCGCCCAAATTTAATTGAGTCATGCACGTGTCGCACGTGTTTTAGGCGGAAGTTGTGTTTAAAAGTTCCGCCAGGACATATTACTTCGAAAATTAGAAGGGACATTTAACTTTCAAAATAGGGGAAATTACATTCAAATTTTGAGGGGAATTTGTGTTTAAATGTAAATGCGCTTCAAACCTCGTTGTCTTTCTCGCACCGCTGCTCGTTTGGCTACTATCTTTTCTTCAAGACATAAAACATCTTCAGCATTCATACTCATGGCCACGAAATCTCCAAAGGTTTGTCTTTGCTCCTCGTTTTATTCGCCATAGCTCGATGTGTAATTGTTGCAAATGTAATCCCAGAAGGGATGTAATCATTCACGCCTTTCCATTCCGGCCGTTTCATTCGCACCTCTTCAAGCACGCCTGTTCATTCACACCTCTTCATTCACTTTGTTCATTCACACCTCTTCATTCACGCCTTTTCGATGGCGCCTGTTGATTTACTCCTCATCATTCACCGGGGTGGTAGTTCGGTCACATTTTTGAAGTTTGGACTTCGACAGCTATTGTCACATTAAAATTGGTGTGCAGGAATTGTGTGCTCTCTTTGTTTTTCTCCATGCTCGTTTGTTTGCCCCCAGTCCACCCTTGTTTGTAGTCAGGTCCTTCCAATACTCGATTGTATTTGTTTTGGTAGGTCAATGATAAATTCCACTTAGGTGTGCAGTCCAACCCTCCCCCTTTCAATCGAAGGGGGTTCTTTTAGTGTCTGCCTCCTTCAGTTTCATCTACAGAAAGGGACAAATTGGGCGGTCGGCCAGATTATCCCTTTGTGTAGATGACCAGATAGGTGAAACTGGGCGGGTATCTCAAGTTGTGCCTATTGTGCCTATTCTCAAGTTGTCACTCGAATGTGTTTTCTCTATATTGACTAAATTGGGCGGTAGAGTCTTCGCCTACTTTTTCTTTCTTCTACAACCACGACCAAATTGGGCGGGCGCCCAATTTGTACGCGGACATGGCCTGTTCAGAGCGAGAACCTTTTTTTGTACCCATTGTGAGGCTGACTGCATCAATACTAACCTTATATAAGCGCCTCATTCGGTTCAAGTATCTCAAGTTGTGCCTATTGTGCCTATTCTCAAGTTGTCACTCGAATGTGTCTTCTCTATGGCAGCTAAATTGGGTGGGCGCCGAGTCTCTGCCTTCTTTACAGTTCTTCTACAACCACGACCAAATTGGGCGCCCAATTTGTCCGCGGTCATGGCCTGTTCAGAGCGAGAACCTTTGTTTGTACCCATTGTGAGACTGACTGCATCAATACTAACCTTATATAAGCGCCTCATTCGGTTCAAATTGGGCGGCCGCCCAATTTGCAACAAGGGGGATCTAAAGACCTCATAGGTAAAAAAGGGCACCCGCCCAATTTCATTGTCCGTGTAACCATTGAATGGCCATCCCCCCATGTCCTTTGCATTGCTTTCTCGTCTTCCTTACTCGATTTTAACACTACTGAAATCCTTGTGCAGGTTGTGTATCTCTTCCTTAATAAACATCTAGTAGCAAAGGGAGTTGTGGGGCAAATGACACAATGCCACTTCAAGGAGATATTGAATGGAGTAGTGAGCGTAGGTGTGGAGGAAGTGTTCGAAGGCCACCATACCCTTCCTTGGCCAACTCCAAATGCAAACACAATAGCAGAAGCCAGGGGCTCATTCGTTCTCTGGAGAAGTGAAGATGCTCGTGAGTCGTCTGCTAATGACGTCCCCAGCAAAAGACAGCGGACAAAGGTGGGAAAGGAGACCCGCTGACAAGATATACCCTTCTTGAAAAGGATTGTGAGATATGGCACTCCTGCGACTCCATTATCGCCGGAAAGGGATTCATATTTTCACCGCCCCGATGATGCGCTTTTGTGACCGGTTGGTTTCAAGTTTGTGGGAGTATTCAGAATCGAAGGTTTCCCTTCCCTTTCTGAAGTGAACATCCGTTGCCAAGGTTGCTTGGTTTGCCGCGAAAGGGATGCTCGTGAGATGGAGCAATGACCTCGTCCATGTTGATGGAGTAAAGGTCTCGGAGATATTGACCGCAACACCGCAACAGGAAGCAGATATTGTGTCCAGCCAGGGGAGCTCAGAGCATCAGAAGCACCCAAATTATGAGAAACGACATTACACTTTTCATTCCCGACAGCCCAGGAAGGTTGTAAGGCCACCAAAGCTTGCTCGTCTCACCACTCAGAATGCTATCCTCGCCTGGGAGGACCTTGTGTTGCAAGAATAGGTGTTGCGCCAAGTTCTCTACGAATCAAGTTGTTAGCATGCTTAAAGGAATTCCTTGCCATGAAATCAAGTGATAGGGTTACTTTTGTTTATGACATGTTCGCCAACAACATGAAAGGTCAAGAGTGGGGGACGACTAGTGCCGCAAGGGAATCTCGCTTTTGCGAAAAGGGCGTGGTACCTTGGTCTCGGGATCTCAAAGTCGGCGTGATCTGAAATGGAAGGCCCAATTTCTTGAGGGTGCACGCAAGGTCAACATGATAACCGTGGCACCTTGAAGCCTCGCCTCGACGCTGGCATGTGAGGCCGTGTTTTCCATGTTTGTGAGGGAGAACGGTGAATCCTTGCCCCACCGCAGCAGGAGAAACGAGGAGGGGATAAGAGAGAACGCCGTGAAGTTGCCTCGCAATGTTTACTTAAGTCCAAAGATTCTAGAAGAGGTTAATGCAGAGGTTGTGGCATTGATCGGCAAGAAGGTATCACCGATGTGTTTTCATAGAACGTGGAGGCGGAGCTTCAGGGATGTCTTAAAAGATCGCGAAAGAAAATTGCATTCTCCAAATGCGATACATGTGAGATGATCCGCATAAAGTTATCAAGACCAAAGATGAAGGAGAGAGGAGGATGCCGCATGATGAAAGAAGAGCGATAGATCGGAGCAGCCTCGTGGTCGCATTACAAGATCGGGTCGTGGAGATTATACTCCCATGTGTATCCCGCCAATATCTTTGTATTATTCACGACAAAATGGATCAAGCGAAAACAATGATTCCAAAATTGCAACAATCTATGAAGTCTCTCTGGAGACTTGACAAGCTCAAAACTACATTGACTGGTGCATTGACTCATGGTCATGGAAATGGATCCTATGGAAATTTTGCCCTGGACTTATGGCCAGATGACTCTAACTTCCATGTAGGTTCTTTGAATAGCATCTTGAAGAGATTAGAGATGGGGCACGAGTATGCAGGAGGCCACCTGTCAGTGCCTGAATCATCTGCTCCAAAATGGGTGTCCTCCTTGCGAGACACCACGGCCTTGGGGTCAAAGTTGTCACTATCCAATAACAGCATACCTGCTAATTTGCCACAGGCTGAGGGATCATCATTGAAGCCTCTGCCCAAGATACTTTATTTGCAGCTGGACAATGCATCTGGACAGAACAAGAATAGGTATGTCTTCTCCTATCTTTCTTACCTAGTATATCTTGGTGTGTTTGAAGAGATTGAGCTAGGGTTCATGATGCCCGGTCATACACATGATGATATCGATGCCTTGTTTGGTAACTTCTCTACATCTTTAAAGAAGGCTGAGGTGCTCACAATGCCAGAACTACTGTATGAATTCCACAAATGCAACTTGAATACACCTGTGCCCTATGTTGTTGACAAAGTTCCGGATTGGAAGGGTTTTATAGAAGGCTACATACCAGATGGGGATGATAGATTGACAGGTCATACCACCCCTCTAACTTTCAGATTCGCTATGAATGGTGATTGGCCAGTCATGTATTACAAAACTCGACCCACTTACTTGGATTGGTTGCCTGCTGGTGGAATAAAGATGTGGAAAGAAAAAGAGGACGGGAAGCCCATGATGCCAGTTGGATATCCTAAGCTGCTTCCTCCCAAGAAATCGGTGAAGGACCTTGGCCTCCTGCGAAACAGTATCCACAAGCATATATTGCATTGGGTTGCTTGTTCAACTAGTAACAAGGGAGTGCGAATTTTTAGAGGGTTTTTTTTGGAAGGGTTTAGAGCGTTTTTTAGATTGTCACATCAAATTTTGCTTTTGCCATTGGTGTAGAAGATGCAATTGAAGACTCCATACTATAGAAAATAACACTGCATTAAAGTTATGTAGAAGTAGTTTAAAGTAAACTATGGAAGACAAAATACTATAATCCATGTTATGAAAACCTAGACGACATGAAGTCCTCATCCTTCTTCACACTCGTCATCTACAAGTACACAACGCCTACGTCTTCTTTCCTTATGAACTGGAGATTCCCTTTTTGACAAAACTGAAGCCATTGATTCTGCATACACAGGAAGAATGCTAATACGTTAAAAAGGATAAGTAGTACTACCATAATTGCTAAATATTTACAAAGAGAAATAATCAACGTACTATGAAGGTTCTTCATCTTCCTCTGCCAGTTCGTCATCTGAATCCTCGGAAAGCTCGTAATTCTTCTCATCATACTTTTTTAAACCACTTGCAAGGGCTGAAAGACGAGATGCATTTACATGTTCCACTAACATTCTATCATTGTCTAACCCATAGCAATGACGAGATAAAACAGCAGATGCTACTATTGCTGAACCCGTTCCACTAAGCAAGTCCAATACAAGGCCTTCTCTTGGACTAAAATTCTCAATAATGAACTCCATGAACGAAATAGACTTCTCGGTGGATTTCCTACCTGTGGTAGTAGGGCTTGCAGTAAGCTTACTGCCGTCCATAAAGAAATGAGCAAGTGATTGCTTAGAGAGTGTTAGACGTTTGTCTGAAATGGACAAATATTAATAAAACATAAAATGAGATATATTAAAATTAAGAAACACATGAAATCAATATACATGAGATACGATAGTTTAAAATAAGATAGATAAAAAAAGAAAATCACTTACTTGAGAAATGAACATTGTCTTGGATGCTTGGAGAGGTGCCCTTTCTAAATCAAACAGTTACAAGCAAGACATTGCTTGTAAACTTTCCAAATCTGTCCTTCATGTATCCAAAAGGTTCTTTCTGGTGCAAAAAGTAAGTTCTGAAGGTCTCCAAGCATTTTAATCTTGCCTCTTTCTCTACTGTCCTTGCTTGTTCAACCGAACAAATAGAAACCAACCAACCATCATCATCAAGGCATAATGTCCCAAATGAGAAAGCTGCTTGAATTAAAGAAGTATTGCATACGTTCCATGGTGGAATCTCAAAAATACCTCAAAGGCATGTTATTTGTAGGGAAATCAATAATAACTAAGTCAAATCCCCAATCTCTGACATTACCACTTCTCTTATACTCATGTGGCTTCCTAGCATGCCTTTTTGCAAATTCTCTAACGTCTTGAAAAACTGGAGCATCGATCTTCTTTGAATATTGTTCATAGGCACGCAAAATGTCTCCACAATGCAATTCAAGCGAGGTGTTGGAGACCACCTTGGAAATGTCGAAAGGGTGGACATCTTCCTCAGCATCGGCTAAATCCAGATCGATTGTTGTACCAGCTGCCACACGTGTAACACGGTGTCACATGGTTGTAAGAAATCAATACGTACATGAATGCAAAGAAATAATGATAATTATTTACCAGAAATTTCTTGTGACTTCTCTTGCTTTCTTCTCTTTCTTTTTAGATCTCCTTTATCAAGTGGATCATCCAAACTTGTTTTTGTCTTTCCAGGTGACTCCACTTTTCTTTTAAGAGCCGGAACTTTCACATTTGCCTTATACTCCTCCTCTTCACTTAATGGATATTCTCCAATAGCGAAATCGATCCACCAGGGACAATTTTGAATCTCATAATCACTTAGACCACCTTGCCTATCCAAGTTCCCCTTTTTTGAGTACATGCAATTTTCATGTGTGGACTTCCAACATTCCAATTCAGTTGGCAGGTTTGCTAAAAGTTTCTCACTGATAAGGTGTTTGTAATATCTGCAAAATTGCACAAAAAAATTAAATGTATTCACACGAATAAAAAACTGTAGAAACTCTATTACTTATACCTGTAGGCTACTCTTCTTGAACTTCTATCAATCTCATAAGAAGACGCCATAGCCACAGTTGCAGACATGTGTTTGTGATATGGCTTGAACATAGTGGCTCTATTCTTTAATTTGAAGGCTCGGAACCAACTTTCTAAGTCACCACCATGTGGTACTTGAATCTGCAATTGATATGTTGCAGTAGTCTCACTGAATACTTCACTAGACTTCTCCACCAAATGCTCCAACCAAACTTCCTTTTTTATCCAATCTTTGAAGCTTTTATCACCCTTAGGAATCCCGTACGTACTATGGATCGCGGACCCAGATGACATCCAATGCACCCAACGATCTCTTACGTCATTGGGTACCTTAGCCTTCACCATCTCGAGGAGCTTTTCAATTGACAATCTAGATGTTTTGGAGTCAAAATCAGCCCTAGTAACAGCATCTAACCAACTTGTCCCCAATGCAGGATTGACAATAGCAAGCATCTTTCCCATTTTTTGAACCCATTTATCTTGAACCCTTTTTGTTGCTGCTGTACGTAAGGCGTCTTTGTCATCACCATCTTTTGCTGCAGCCAATTCAACCGCTATCTCTTTATCCATTTGCCTCTATTTAAATCAAATAGGTGGTGTGAGCACACAATTAAGGACACTAAATTCAAAAGGGTTACTAAACAGATATGGAGTGTAACCTGAAATAGTATCTTGCAGTAAGCCAAACGTGGTAGTTGATACCATTGTTCTGTACCAGTGCTTGAAGAAGCATTATCTTTTATCTTCAATGTAGCTAGGTATTGAGGATCCAATTTGGAAAAATATTGCTCTGGATTTGCTGTTGCAATTTTGTGGACACTATATATTGTATCCTTCATTGTGTTATGCACAACACCATCCTCATTCAACCTGAAGGCAACATAAAAACAATAAACATAATTGAATAGTGTAACGGATCCAGAATATTCAATTCACTTACTCATTAACTCTATTGAGGGCCGATATGAGTTGTTGAACATGGCACTTCTCCACATCAATGAAAGACACTTCAACACGAATGTGCCTGCGCTTCTCATAACAGAATTGATGGTTGTAACGTATCTCCTCCATCCAACCTGCTGTTCTATGATTACCATCCCAACAAAGAAACATCTTGCCTGATAAGTCCTTCCATTCCTCAGAATCTTCAAGTTCCTTCTCGAAGTCGTCGTTGACCTCATTCCAGTAATCATCCCATTTAGAGCGAATAGAGTCAGTAACCGGAACATCACATCCCTTAATGGATTTCATGGATAACACAAATTTCCCTTTCTCAACAAACAAAATAATCAAGGTATATCTACTTCGAATTAAACTACTAACATGACATTTCAAATAAAAACTATGTTTACCGGTGTGTCTGGTGCCCTCCATAACTATGCTATAACAGATAACCAGATGGTCGAAACCGAGCTAATTCCTGCAATATTTAAAGTACCAAAACAGGCTAGACAATGAAAAATACTTCCTATGCCTGCAGCTTTGAACATCAATGCAAAATCAATGCTTTGAACATCAATGACATCCAATGCAAAACTGGATTTAATAAAAATGACAGAAGGTCAATGCTTAAACATAAACAGATAAACTGATAGATAAACTGATGTTCGATCTAAAAAACATAAACAGATAGCTTGGCTTGCACAGAAAGGTGGAGGTGCGCCGCCGCACTAGGTCCAAAAGCACTAAAGAAAAATGGATTTGCACAAAAATTTTGGATTCAAACAAAAATTTGAACTGGAGTTATCTGTTTATGAGCAATCTGTTTATGTTTTCTGAGTTATCTGTTTATGAGCTATCTGTAAAACAAAATTTTTTTAAAGTAATTCAGAAAGAAAGCATATGACAGATCTATGCACCTGTAATGGCGATGTCTCTGGAGTCCGGATTGCACAAAATCTGTGAGGAGCGCCGCCGCACTAGCTCTGGAAGGGCCAGGTCCGGATGAAAAAGAATAGTGTTTTTGAAAGGAATGCCTTGTATTCTTCAAAGGAATGCATTTGTATTTCTTAAGAAAACAAGCTTAAGACATATCTATTACCTGTAAGAGCGATTTGTCTGCAGTCAGATTGCACAAAATCTTTGAGGAGCGCCGCCGCACTCGCTCTGGAAGGGCCAGTTACGGATCACAAAGAACAGTGCTTTTTGAAAGGAATGCGTTGTATTTTTCAAAGGAATGCATTTGTATTTCTTAAGAAAACAAGCTTAAGACATATCTATTACACCGGAACAAATGATTTGTCCGCAAATGATTATAAAAAAATGCGGTGGAGGAGCGCCAGCCAAGACTCGGCCTGGAAGGGCCAGTTCCGGATCACAAAGAACAGTGTTTTTGAAAGGAATGTGTTGTATTTTTCAAAGGAATGCATTCGTATTTGTTAAGAAAACAAGCTTAAGACATATCTATTACCTTGAACAGCGATTTGTCTGCAGTCAGATTGCACAAAATCTGTGAGGAGCGCCGCCGCACTCGATCTGGAGAAGAAAAAGCAAAAGAAGAAGTAGAGAAAAAGTCAAAATCTGTTCTAGCGCTTGCCCACAGTCATTTCCGCTTGCCCACAGTCATTTCCGCTTGCCCAGAAACAATGAGGAGCGCCGCCGCACTACCTCCAAAAGTATCCGCCATTTCCCCCTGATCGTTCTTTTTTTAAACGATCTTCAACTTTTTTTCCAATTAAAAATCCAACGTAAAAGCCATGGACCCCATCGTTTTTCTTTTCGTTATTTTCTATGCCTCTATTCTATTGCCTCTATTCTACAAAAACTTACGTTTCCTTTCCCATCAAAGTCACGGATTTCCAAAATATAAAATATATCATATCTGTATGTGTTAATAAAACCCTCCACCGATTTTCGAGCCTTTGTTAAGGCCCATATTGACCATACTTGGTAATAAAACTTGGTAAAAGGAAAACGACACGCTATAGTCTATATTGGTCTACATCTCATTATGCTCAAATGTTGGCTAGTCCTGACAAATAAGAATATAACAGCAGTAGCTAAATCCTACATTTATGTACAACATTTTGTTGCTTTTCACAAATACATGTTTTCTATTTGCAACATATGTCAAGAATGCCAAGTTATATTTTTTAACTTATCATTTTCTTAAAATGATAGAACAATTTTAAAGGAAGCACAATTTTCTCGTTTTTGCAAATAAACGGACAATTCTATAACGTATATAATTAATGTCATAAAATTTCAACGGGCAAGAAATTAATTATCTTACGAAATTGTAGTAGTGCATTTCGCCAATTATGATTATTCGTGGTCCAAATTTAATGTGCTAAGGGATTTTCTTGTATTACCATTCTAGTTACGCAGAGGGTGTGTTGTCTGTGTTCGCAGAGGGTGTGTTGTCTGTGTAGCACAAATTTTTTCTTCAAGCAATGGCTGAAAACGATTGTGAGATTCTTGCTTTCACTGCAAATGACGTGATAGTCACATCACCAGGTAAATGATTGAGAATGGTATGCGCTTTCGAGAATGGAGAATGTCAACTGTCGAGGAAATGGCTGTGTGATAGTTTTCAATTTCGTAGTGAAAAATTGTGTGTTGTGCAATCCACGAGTGGGAGAGGCAGGACGGTCCTCCTTGAAGAAGTTTTGAGTCAAGAGGGTGATAGTGTGTATGTGGCCCTATCATGTAATGGGAACTTTGTAACAGTCGAAGGCACTCCTATTCCCACTGAGGTCAGCACTCCTCATGCACCAATAATTGTTGATAGTCCGACCCAACATATTCTTGAGAGCAATGTAAACATTGTATCCACGTTTCGCATGAGTTGATAGTTTTGGATCAAGCAAATTGAAAAGATTGTGTTCATCCTGTTTTACGCACCAACATCGAAGATGTCTACCCTCCCATTACAATGGCAATGTAGTATTCGAGCTGCCTCCAAATGAATTGAGTTCTATGGCAGGCATGGAAAGAAAGGTCGATCCACATCTATGGACCAAACCCGAGAAGACAAGTCACTCATTCGATGGCATAGTTAAATATTCCAAGTGTTGTGGTCATTTAAGGTGCATGAACTGACATGTGACTATTTTCTTTCTAGAAGTCTACCAAATGATGTCCAATTGGAAAGGAACTATGAAGCAACAACCCGCACTTGGCCCCATATCACGATCACATGGAGTGCTTGCTTGTGAATACTGTGAGGAACAGCCAACATGCCTGGCACTATGCAGTTGTGTGATATATTATGTTATACCAGACGAAGCCACACATACAAGATTAGCCCTTCATGCTGGTACACATAACCATCCTATCAGGACTCCTCCAACTCGTGAAGAATTAAATTTGCTATACCAAATGGTGAATAGTAGACTTAATGCTTCAATAGGAAGCAAAAAGGGGGCAAAACAGATACAGATGGAGGTAGCCATGGAGATCACTATCAACAACTTGTTGACAACTACTGACTGTGATGACATACAGTTGTGGGGGAGAGATAGAATAGACAATCCAGGAGGAGACTTAGAAGACTCTTGGGTCCATTTTGACCACGTAAAACGCACTGTTGGATGGACTACTTTAGCATGTCATGTGTACGACCCTAGGTTTATTTGTTTTCTTTCTACTTTTCAATGGCCATTTTAAAATATTAAAGCAATCTTTGGAAATGTTCAGTATGCGTTGTCTTCTTACAATAGCAACATGTGATATGAAAACGGAGGACACGGAAGCTCAGATAAAGTTCTGGAATAAGCTAAACAGAGTCATGGTACTAAAGAACTCAACACCTGCTCAGTTCAAAGGATTCATGGCAGACGAAGCTCAAGCTAATTGGAATGCCATTCGAGCTGTGTTCAATGATGGCCAGCCCATGGAAGGAAAGGAACGTGGTTGTAAATTTCATTGGGAACAGTGTCTTCAAAGACACACAAATAAGTACATATCACAAGAACATAGACAAGAGCATCTGAATTTGTGCAGGGCCTGGAGATCCGCACCCACTGCGGAAGATTTGAAGTTGCTTTTGTAATATTGTCAATTGGTGGTTCGGAAAAACTAGCCCTTCAGACATAAGTTCCTTAGGCTCATGGCTAGCATGGTGGCATCAAAGAGTGAGCAGATGGGGCAACTTTATGGAGGATGGAGTGAATCTAGCAACTGCAGCTCAAATCCCTAACACCAATCTATCTGAATCTGTGCATGCCAGTTGGTTGGCATCAAGAGGGTATGTGAATAAATTATCCTTGTACGATCTGACAGAAGCTGTGTTGCAAAGTGCAAAGTGCAAAGCCCATAGAGAGCATAATTTTGTTGGAATAGGTCCAGGTATGGATACTTTGATGCTGAGAATGGGCACTTCAATGACTAGTAATGTTACCCCGATCGCTTGTGTCGGTAGCAGTTGAACTCGGCAGTAGTTTTACATAGTGGAATACGACCCATTCATGCTGGTTCAGGAGGAAATAATCAGACTATTCTAAAAAGGACCAGAGATAGCACAGAATATAGCAAGGATGTAGGTTCTGGTAGTCATCGTCCCGACAAGAGGGCCCATACTCGCTCTAGAGTTAGGGTAGATGCTTCAGCAAAACGGAATATAATTTTTGATGATGCTACATATCTTGTCTGAGGAGTATGATATGCCGCCAGGAGGATTGGACTATCGGAAGAACAGAGCCCCGGTAGTAAAATAAGATGTCAAGGTAGAATCAAGTCCAATGGTCGAAGATGCAATTCTGAAATTAATAGGGTACGTACATAATCCACTATTGCACCATGCTTCACTGGGCAAAGGAAAGCAAATGGTAGAGAGGTCACACAAAGGTTTTGGTTTTGTCCTCAAAATGTGCAGCATACCTACTATCCAGTTGCGAGCATCATAGCCATACCTACTCGTCCAGCAGATTGGCCTGTGGCAAAGGGTGTGAATATCACTAGTGCAGAGTTGGAAACATTGGAGAAAGGAAACTTTTCTATTAGAGGGATTAATCCAAGGAGCTCAATTCCCAATGTGACTAGTGTGAATTCTCCCATCGTTAATGACTCTTCCCACTTCATGGAACGTTTTGGGAAGCGATGAGCAGGGCGAGGGAAGCTTTGTGTAGAAGCTGAAACAAAGCTTAATCAAGCTTTACAACTAGAGTGTGATATAGAGTCCATAAAGGTCAATATCCACCACACGGATGTTGAGTACCAGGTGCGTCGACCAGATGAAACTTATACAGTAAGGGTCTGCAAGCATCCCACATGCACATGCCCGGATTTCATGGTCAGAGAGCTGAAAAGGGTATATATTCCGTGCAAACATCTGATGTACGTATTTGCGAAAGTCCTCAACCATGACCCTAGGTTTTTTTTGGACATCATTCAGCCTGTATTGACAGAGGATGTTCTACATAGGCTCCTTCCTTGAGGAAGAACGACAGTTTTTTGTATGCACTTTTTCATATCAAATTCTAATAGTTAATAGTGTGGCTGGTAACCTGCACTGTATATATTAGTGAATGTATGCAATACATATATTATTCAGTCCATTTTTCTTTAGCTATACGTTGACGCGTACAGAATTCATTCTGGTATATGTTCATGCTGATACATGTTACCAAAAAAATGGCAACTAGTACAACATGCCATAACAAAATATTCTAAGGAATATTCTCTTGTAAAACCCTCCAAGCCATCCACAAAAAAACCTTCCAAATAAAATTCCCCTAACAAGGGTGCTCCAGAAACAGCCAAGTACTCGGCACAGTTCACGTCCACGATTGAATATTGGATGAAACTCTTGCAAGAACTCGGGAACATCAGCAGTGACGAAGGCACTTATAATGACTTCTGGCCACGTACTAGGCAAGGGCGAGCTCCACCTCATGTAGCTGTAGTGGTGGAGCCAATTGCTACTATCACTCCTCCTTATGTCGGCCCCTGGAAGGACAAACCTGTACCGGAATTCAACCCATACAAAGATTTGAAGAAAGGTATGTTTATAATGGCACGCCCTGATGATGTGATGTGCCCAACTTGGGTGGGCCTAGCTACTGAGGACCCACAAATGGATAATAAGAAGGAGAACTTCGAGACTATTCTTGTGACTTGGTGGGAGCCAATCCCAGTGAGGAACCAAGTCTACCCAGCTAATTATGCCAATTGTTGGAAGAAGAGATGGAGGCCAACGACTGCAAGTGACCGCATAGAATTGGAGACTATCGACTACGCTTGGGAGCCATCAAACAAGAAGAAGATACCTAATACTATTAAGATACCCGTGCATGCTGCTGAGGCATATGCAGCACTCGCAGGGGATGTCAACTAGTGTATGAAAATGAGTCATTCATGCAAGTGTACTAAAAAATGGTCCATAAATTCAGGTATTGTCCATAATTAATGAAATTGTGCTTCAAAAGGCTTTTGGCTCAGTCATCAATAGATCAAACATGCGTTGATGATTTTCTGCGATGTAGCGATGCTTTTTGGATTTCAAGAATGCCTTATAGTCCCTAATGGCCTGTTGCTGAAGCTGTGGATCTAAGATGGTGCATAGCTGACTCTTTAGAGCCTTACATTCAGCGTCAAACCAGGGGTTTTGAGGGAATTGCGCAGTGTCCCTTCGCGGGGGCTTTCTTGCTTCAAAGCATTCACTGGCTGCTGCGAGTAAGGCCTTCACCAACCATTCACACTTATAATGCAATGTATAGAGGGTATCAATTCCCCGGGGGGTTCACCTCTTTTTTCCGTACAAAACATGTGGCGGAGAAGGGTTTTTTTTTAGTTTTTGAAGTACGTATACTTAAGGTGTCCCCCACGTTTTGGCGCCGGAGCTGCTGTATTTCCACGGTTTGAGGAGCGGTTTTCCTGCAGGGGTATGCACTTAGAAATATGTTCAAGGGGGTTAGATGCTTTGCTGTTTGCCGGGCAGATACATTTAAGGGTCCTTGGATTTCCGGAGGTATGTTTCTAATTTTTTTTCCCTGTACATTTTTTGCCTCAGAATACTTGTTTTTATAGTTTCTTATGAACGGATTAGAAGTACTTTCATCTCAAACACATAAGGCATTGTTGAGGATTAAATCTGTTTAGTCCACCTCCATTACCCTGGATAAATTTTGTTTTGTGGCTCAACCTTCCCGTGCCTCCATTTTGGCCGTTTCTACAAGTTTTTGGGTCTGGATATCGAAGATAAGGTTTCCAATGAAGAAGGCAATGATTCCTGATGACAGGTTAGTCGTGTTTTGGCATTCAGTTTCTGAGAACCATGGCAGAACTGGGGGCAGAACTATGGTTTTAGTGCTTGTTTAAGAAGTCTAAGAGAACTAATGGCCGGGCTAATGGCCTGCATTTCAGTGTTCAAGCAGGGTGAGAGCATTTCAGTGATTTACTTATTTGCATATCGTGAGCTACTTTGCAGCCATGCTTTGTCGTGCTAAAGAGTAGTTTTGTGCATGCATATCTCTAATACTATAGATTTACATGCTCTAATATTTGATGCTTCTTCTTTGCAGGTTGACAAAAATGGAGAAGACATTAGTCATCAAGGTGAATGATGGGTGTGGAGTTGTGACTGACCTTGGCCTTGTCATCGTCTCCCATGAGTGCACTTATGTGGATGTACGAAACGAAATAAGATGGGACGGGCTACTAGAGGATGAAAAAGAATTTGTATTTCTTGGAGATAGAAAAGTGGCCTTCACACCAAGACAGGAGCTAAGGTTTAAGGTTTCTACGGACGAGGTTACTATCAAGGTGGTTGGGGAGCATGCACATAAAAGGCAAAGGACTGCAGTTGAAAGCATTGCATCTCTAAATCACCAATTTGTGATGATAGACCAAACTGTCATAGCCGAGGAACAGACCAATGAAGAGGTAAATGATGATGAATTCGATCTAGTTGAAAATGCTTCCTTTTTAGATGATGTGCCAGATTTGAATTCAGCAAAGGACAGGCTGCTATCCAAGTTAGCAACTAAATTTGATGTTGCCAGATGGCAACATGCCCTGAAGAAGTTGAGTAGGAAGTTGAAGCAAAGAAATCGAAAGGACAGGTTTGAATTGTGCTCTTATGATGTCCATGGTAAAGCAATATTTTCTATTTGGTGTCTTGAATGTGAAAAGAAATATGGGAAAGGTGGAGATGATACTATGTGTAACTTTGAACGCAACCTTCTAAAGTCCAAGGGCCATGCCGAGAATTATGAGCGTAACCTCAAGCGTGAGGAAAAGGGTCTGCCGGGGGGTCTGCAGATTGAGGAAAATGAGGATCAGCCTTGTAATGATGAGGAAGAGTTGCATATGTCCAAAGAGAACCAAGCTCTAGTTGAAAGTACGTTTTCTGTTGCCATTGCAAAGTTTCAAGAGGAAACTAGAGTATTCGATGTTGTGTTTAAGCTTTATGAGAATAGAGGGCTGTTCGTTGGATTCCGAGAGATGATTGTTTACTTGGCTTTTGTGGAAAGATGGAAGGACATGTCTGCAATGGCACATTTGAGGTGGTTGTTGGCTCCAATGAAGTGGGCTACAATGTCATTACGAAGGCCTTCGAGGAGAATGTGATTTCTCACTATGCAAGAGTTCTTATTGTAAACCCCTTGCACAAGAAGCTACCCACGCTCGTCCTTGCTATTATTCTTACGTGTAATAGATTTGATCACCTTGACGTAAGACGTCAGTGGAAGCGCATCCAAGAGTTGTGGAATACGCTTGAGAATGGTTGTTGGCCCTCTAATCGGCCACAGCTCGGGATGAGATTCAAGGCGAAGAGCATGCATGTTTGAGGACTACACATTAAAGGGTTCAAAAGACTCTACATTTGAAGTGCCATGGATTGGTTGGCCTTTAAGTGCCTCAATTAATGATGATGTTTATGGGCTGCATGATCAAGATTTCGTGCACAATGGCAAGAAGCTTGTTAATCCTTTGGACAGTGCATCTAGAAGATTGTACTTAGGGAACGAGCTAGTGACTCTTAATGACATATGCCATGTGTTTGACCTATGCCAAGGAAAGCATGGTCTGGAGGTTGGGGATGTGAAGCGTCAGGATAGGCAAAACTGGAGGGCTGCGCAATGCCTTGCCTCAAGAAAGGTTCAAGGATGCTTGGACGACCCTAAAGAAACCGCAGCTGGGCCCACCAATACGGAATTTGGGGACAAAAGTTTATTTGGAAGTTGTGGCAACCTATATTGACATCTTCTTGTCACCTACTATGGACCTAAGAGCAAGGGTTAAGGCTGCTGCAACAGTTTCCTTCTTTTTTAGGTGTGCAAGAATATGTTTTGCTTCTTTTAGTTTGGATTGTTCTCTAAAATTCTGGGAGTTTGCTAAAATTCAACTTCTTTTTTCATAACAGACTTTGGAGGCTATGGTTGAAGGACCAAAGCACGCATTCGTTGAGTAGAAACTTCATTAGTCAGGAAAGCTTCATAGATGTGCAATTGTCATGTCATTTTGTTGTGCTGCTCATAAAGTATTTTAGGGATAAATTTGGGCATTTAGAGTTTCCCTTAGAGTGCACAAGATCGGACGAGTGCGAAAACTTCTTCTCCAAAGTGGGTGGCATGGTGCGTAATGTGGGGCAGACTTGTTGGAGAGTGCCTCTGCGTTGAATCATATCTCGAATTTCAGTCGCCACGACCCTCTTATTTCCGGCAACTCATGTCAAGCAAGAGCACATTTGGCAGGAGTTAGAAAAAAAGGTAGATACTGATGGTAAGGTGCTGAATAGTGACCTTGCAGATTATAGTGGCATGGATACGGATGACAAGATTGTTGCTGCTTTAAAGGAAGGGCTTACTGCTGCACAAGAATTGTGCGAGAGTGTCGGCATTACATGCACGGGCACTGATAAATGGTTTACTGAACCATGGAACTTTGAGGATTGGTTTAAAAGTAATTTCTCGCTAGACTTGAGTTCTAACAATTGTAGGAGATGAGACCGATGTTGTGGAAGAGAGCACGGAGCTGAACATATATACAACTTTCCATCCAACTAAAACATATATACGATGTAAATCAAGAGACAAAATTTGTGAAACCATGTCATATATCATATTATATTATGTATTCACAAAAAGGAACCGTCACAAGCTGCCCAAGCTTTTCAAAGATGATTCACAAAATAAAACACATCGGCCAAATGTTTTCGCTTGAGTTTACAACATAAGTTAAGGAGCCTTCGGATTTCATATACATAGCCGCGGAAAACAAAAACCTAGGATGCTAGTCGGACCAAGAAGCCACTAGGCGTGTCGGAGGAGGCATCTTCAGCTCCACATAGAGTTCATTGCCTTGAAAAAAAATTTCATCTCCAAAGTCACTCCTCATTGATATGAACCCGATCAACCAACCTTTGCACCTTTTCGAAAGGTAAGCTCCTAGTTCTCGCATGCGAGATACCTCGAACAAGAAAATCGAGCCACAATTTTCATTGTGGTGCCAGAACCTTGAGAATGGTCGAAACCCACGATCCGCCCGCGCAGATCCGGACAGATTCATCCAAGTGGCTTTTGCTTTGGTGGTCTTGGTCCTCGCCATTCCGAGAGCTTGAAAGAAGTAGAAGAAGTGGAAGCCGGATGGAAGAAGACGGATGTGTAGCTCGAAGGAAATGGAGATCAGAAGTTATATAGTTGCATGCCATAATGCCCGCCATAATGAAAAATCTTAAAAGACGTGCCACCCAATAATAAAATCTATAAACCCTATTAAGCCTAAGAAATTCATTCATACCCAATAATAAAATCTATAAACCCTATTAAGCCTAAGAAATTCATTCATACTTAAATTCGGGATTTCCCAAGTGTGTTGGTTGGTGTTTCCTTTTTTTTTTTTGAGTGACCACCATTGAACTAAGAGGGACCATTGAACCATTGAACCCTAAACCTTGAGTTAAACTATTGCCTTGAAATTTAAGCATGTTTGGATCAAGCATAGAATACTTAGAAGTTAATTGGGAGTAGATAATATAAAAATATTGATCTTATGGAACATATGCCTATAGTTCTTAGCCTTCATGTCAAGGAGCTCTACAGTCCTCTAGTCCTATGCAACCACTCTACAGGCACAAAAGAAATCCCAGATGTGCAATTTGGCTGAAATCAAGTTCAACTAATATGAATTTAGCATTGGTATGCAACCATCCTTGTGGAGCTTACAAAATTTGGAGGTTGAATGTAAATGTAAGGTAGAGGGTAGGCTACATTAGTGATATACTTGACGTAAAAATACGGTTAAGGGTAGGGTCAATGGGGATTGGACTAGGCGTAAATGTATGGAATCAAGTATTATTTTTCACCAACACCAGACTGTATACATAAAGGTTTCTATGGGGGGCGAGCCGTATACGGAGGGGTTTCTCCCGACCCCTGGAACGCACATGCCATATCCCCTTTACATAGAGGTGAACCCCGGGATCAATTCCTCTGTAGCTCACGTTCAAGCACGTGCACTTCTTGGGAGGCTTGAATATCAAAGAGGAAATGCATATGCAGACTTTACAAGTTTTAAATGGTATTGACATGAATATGGTTGTTCCTGGTCTGGGAATGCCAAGTTCTCGAAAAGAAACGTCATATCTCCCAAATAGAAGTAGAAACACGTACCACTTGATGCAGCAAAGAATGGATTAATGCTTCGAGTGGAAATATGATAACTCCGGATAGAGGAAGTTTACTGGAGGGTATTGATTTTGGGAGCTCTTGTATGTGCAAAGCACGTTGCATTTGCAAATAATGGTGGCCCATAGAAATGTAAAGAAACACTAGCAACAATGGTGGCATGTAGAAATTTAAAGAAACACTAACAACCCAGTAAGGATATTAACAAAAGATTAGAAATATACTAGGTCACTCACATTTTTAGCTCCCTCCAAACCCCTTCTGCAATAAAGAGCTCTTTTTAGCTACAGGAAACTTGAATTCTAACAATTCTCAAAAAGATCAGAGGAGCCGAAGAACCAACCAAAACGAACCTTCTTGTCTTCCATTTCTTTCCTTTTCCATAGCTGCATGAATTTCAAATGTAGGGCAGCTACTCTTTCCGGTCTACCCAGCCAAACCCAAAAGCTACAATCGCGGCTCCTATAGCTTTCATCAAGTCAATTTTCCTCTGATATATATGCTGCTTCACATTCTATCTGAAACCCAGTTCCTCTCTCTTCCAAATTCTTCCCTGTAGCCGTTCTTAGGCCGAATACTCCCATAAAGCTGCCTTCAAGGATTTTGTGCATCTGGCAGCCGAAGCAAATCTGATGGGATCCTGAAACCCTAAACTTAATAAACACGATGGTTGCAAGCCCCTTTATTAAAAAAAAGAGGGCTTTATTGTAAGCCCTTAGATCGTTTACCATTAAGATGGGTTGAGAAAAATGCACAAGCTGCATCAAAATACTTGGCACACTTTAGATGTACTAATTAGTATATCTAATATAATACAGTCACTAAATCATATAAAAACCTTGTTGAGTCTAGCGCCCATCCTTTATGAGCGCAAGAATGTGGGCTTTCCTTTATACTTGCGTTCATCATACACGGCTCGTATTTAGAAAGTGGAACTTTATAACGGACGAAAGTCCGATCTACGGTGTCTTCAACATCGATGAGGAAGTCATCGTTGTTCTCAGGCGAGACCTCCATGTCGATGACGATACCCGCCGAGTTCATTTTTCCTGTCCCTCTCTTGCCAAAGAAAAGCAAAAGATCCTTGAGGTGGTTTGTCTGGGACCCAGGATGAATATTGCCTATCTCTATGCACCAGACCCATTCCTCAGCAACCGTCAAAACTTCATGGGGCACTACCTGGATGCCAGCAAACAGTTCTTTCTCTTCTTCTGTTCTTGCATCCTCTCTTGCACTCTGCAAATTTGGGTGCGGGACCGGGAACCCGAGCAGTCTGCTTTGTTCGCGCCATAATAATTCCTGCAGAACGGAAAGTAGTGTTAGTACTTGGGAGACTTGGGGCTGAAGAGACGGTTGTATCATAGAGGCCAAATTGGGCGCCCGCCCAATTTGGCCGGATCCTACAAGACACCAAATTGGGCCCAATTTACAAAACTCAACTCATGGTGAGACTTGGGGCCGAGGAGACGTTGCATCATAGAGGCCAAATTGGGCCATGCCCAATTTGGCTGGAATCACACACACCAAATTGGGCGCCCGCCCAATTTACTCCGGCTCAACTCATGGTGAGACTTGGGGCTGAGGAGACGGTTGCATCATAGAGGCCAAATTGGGCGCCCGCCCAATTTGGCCGGATCCCTACGCACACCAAATTTGGCGCCCGCCCAATTTACTCCTGCCCAAGTCTACCATCCAAGGAAGTCGTGCTGTCCGGGATGAGTAAATTGGGCGTCCGCCCAATTTGGTGTGAGGGAGAAGTTCTTTCTACTGCCCTTGAGCGTAGTTAAGATACCCCTCATGATGGAAGGGTAGCCTACTGGAGAAAAAGGCCAATGTTGTGCAAAATGAAAGCCCCTCAGGGAAGCAATTGAGTGCCCTATGAAGTTCTGCACACATGTATGCATTTGTGGGGACCAGTGAGGCATCTAGAAGATGTTAATTTGTCTGCCACAGCCCAATTTCCTCTAAGCAAAAGTGGGATACTCAATCAGGCAGGCGCTGAAGTTTATATTAAGATAGTAGTCCAGCTTACCTTTGCCTCCTGTGGTGGGGCGAGATGCCATCAACTGCTAAGATTCCTTGGTGTACAGGGGTTCCCAGGCGATAGGACAATGAACAGAGGAAGGCGCCAACAGGATGGCGACAAGCGGCCGAGAAACACAAGGCGCCAAGTGCTCGATCCGGCCGCATACTGGTTCGGGAGTATAGTGCGGCGACAGGATAGGGATGAGAATGACTTTCGTGGGTAAAAAATATGAAGGCGACAGTGTTAAGCGGAGCAGAAAGCGCCAAAGAAGCACAGAATTTTCTAAAACTGCAGTCGAGGAGAATGAGGGGCTTTTAAAGGGTTATGGACCTTTCATGAGCCGAAGACAAGTGTCGTGCATGTGAGAGTTTGCCCTTCAAATAAAAATGGACCGTTGATGGGTTCGAGCGTGGGGAATTAATTGTGGACCTTATTAATAATTGCACGGAGATTTTAAATTTCAAATCCGTCATTTAAAGCCCGCCCAAATTTAATTCGAGTCATGCACGTGTCGCACGTGTTTTAGGCGGGAAGTTGTGTTTAAAAGTTCCCGTCCGGACATATTACTTCGAAATTAGAAGGGACATTTAACTTTCAAAATAGGGGGGAAATTACATTCAAATTTTGAGGGGAATTTGTGTTTAAATGTAAATGCGCTTCAAACCTGTTGTCTTTCTGGCACTGCTCTGTTTGGCTACTATCTTTTCTTCAAGACGCAAACATCTTCAGCGATTCATACTCATGGCCACGAAATCTCCAAAGGTTTGTGCTGCTCCTCAGTTTTATTCGCCATAGCTCGATGTGTAATTGCTGCAAATGTAATCCGAAGGGATGTAATCATTCACGCCTTTCCATTCACGGCTGTTCATTCGCACCTCTTCAAGCACGCCTGTTCATTCACACCTCTTCATTCACGCCTGTTCATTCACACCTCTTCATTCACGCCTTTTCGATGGCGCCTGTTGATTTACTCCTCATCATTCACCGGGGTGGTAGTTCGGTCACATTTTTGAAGTTTGGACTTCGACAGCTATTGTCACATTAAAATTGGTGTGCAGGAATTGTGTGCCTGCTGTTTTCTCCATGCTCGTTTGTTTGCCCCCAGTCCACCCTTGTTTGTAGTCAGGTCCTTCCAATGCTCGATTGTATTTGTTTTGGTAGGTCAATGATAAATTCCACTTAGGTGTGCAGTCCAACCCTCCCCCTTTCAATCGAAGGGGGTTCTTTTAGTGTCTGCCTCGTTCAGTTTCATCTACAGAAAGGGACAAATTGGGCGGTCGGCCAGATTATCCCTTTGTGTAGATGATCAGATAGGTGAAACTGGGCGGGTATCTCAAGTTGTGCCTATTGTGCCTATTCTCAAGTTGTCACTCGAATGTGTTTTCTCTATGGCAGCTAAATTGGGCGGGCGCCGAGTCTCTGCCTACTTTACAGCTCTTCTACAACCACGACCAAATTGGGGCGCCAATTTATGCAGCGGACATGCTTTGTTCGAGGCGAGAACCTTTTTGTACCCATTGTGAGGTGATTTGCATCAATACTAACCTTATATAAGCGCCTCATTCGGTTCAAGTATCTCAAGTTGTGCCTATTGTGCCTATTCTCAAGTTGTCACTCGAATGTGTCTTCTCTATGGCAGCTAAATTGGGTGGGCGCCGAGTCTCTGCCTTCTTTACAGTTCTTCTACAACCACGACCAAATTGGGCGCCCAATTTGTCCGCGGCCATGGCCTGTTCAGAGCGAGAACCTTTGTTTGTACCCATTGTGAGACTGACTGCATCAATACTAACCTTATATAAGCGCCTCATTCGGTTCAAATTGGGCGACCGCCCAATTTGCAACAAGGGGGATCGAAAGACCTCATAGGTAAAAAAGGGCACCCGCCCAATTTCATTGTCCGTGTAACCATTGAATGGCCATCCCCCCATGTCCTTTGCATTGCTTTCTCGTCTTCCTTACTCGATTTTAACACTACTGAAATCCTTGTGCAGGTTGTGTATCTCTTCCTTAATGAACATCTAGTAGCAAAGGGAGTTGTGGGGCAAATGACACAATGCCACTTTAAGGAGATATTGAATGGAGTAGTGAGCGTAGGTGTGGAGGAAGTGTTCGAAGGCCACCATACCCTTCCTTGGCCAACTCCAGATGCAAACACAATAGCGAAGCCGAGGGGCTCATTCGTTCTCGGAGAAGTGAAGATGCTCGTGAGTCGCCCGCTAATGACGCCCCCAAAGAAAAGACAAATGGACAAAGGTGGGAAAGGAGACCCGCTGACAAGATATACCCTTCTTGAAAAGGATTGTGAGATATGGCACTCCTGCGACTCCATTATCGCCGAAAAGGGATTCATATTTTTCACTGGCCCCGATGATGCAGTTTGTGACCAGTTTCTGGGTTTCAAGTTTGTGGGAGTATCTGTAACTGAAGGTTTCCCTTCCCTTTCTGAAGTGAACATCCGTTGCCAAGGTTGCTTGCAGCTGCCGAAACCGAGGATGCTCGTGAGATGGAGCAATGACCTCGTCCATGTTGATGGAGTAAAGGTCTCGGAGATATTGACCGCAACACCGCAACAGGAAGCAGATATTGTGTCCAGCCAGGGGAGCTCAGAGCATCAGAAGCACCCAAATTATGAGAAACGACATTACACTTTTCATTCCCGACAGCCCAGGAAGGTTGTAAGGCCACCAAAGCTTGCTCGTCTCACCACTCAGAATGCTATCCTCAGTTACAGGAGGACCTTGTGTTGCAAGAATAGGTGTTGCGTCAAGTTCTCTACGAATCAAGTTGTTAGCATGCGAAAGGAATTCCTTGCCATGAAATCAAGTGATAGGGTTACTTTTGTTTATGACATGTTCGCCAACAACATGAAAGGTCGAAGAGTGGGACGACTAGTGCTGCAAGGGAATCTCGTTTGCGAAAGGGCATGGTACCTTGGTCTCGGGATCTCAAAGTCGGTGTATCTGAAATGGAAGGCCTAATTTCTTGAGGGTGCACGCAAGGCCGAACATGGTAACTGTGGCACCTTGAAGCCTCGCTCCTCGACGTTGGCATGTGAGGCCGTGTTTTCCATGTTTGTGAGGGAGAACGGTGAATCCTTGCCCCACCGCAGCAGGAGAAACGAGGAGGGGATAAGAGAGAATGTCAGGAAGTTGCCTGCAATGTTTACGAAGTCCAGCATTCTAGAAGAGGTTAATGCAGAGGTTGTGGCATTGACTGGCAAGAAGGTATCACCGACAGGTTTTCATAGAACGTGGAGGCGGAGCTTCCGGGATGTCAGTATCGCAAAGAAAATTGCATTCTCCAAATGCGATACATGTGAGATGATCCGTACAAAGTTACTGAAGACCAAAGATGAAGGAGAGAGGAGGATGCTGCATGATGAAAGAAGAGCGCATAGACTGGAGCAGGCCTCGTGTCGCACACAGTACTGGTCGTGGAGATTATACTCCCACAGGTATCCCGGCCAATATCTTTGTATTAGGGTAAAAGCATGTTAGGGTGTCCCTTAAAAAGTATTATTTAGTGACCAAAAAGGTACCTAAAAAGGTAGCCAGGACTGGGTACTGGGTACCTGTATAATATCTCAATATAAGGTATGTTTTAGAACTTTTTATATATATATTGATCTTCGATAGCATTATCTTTATCCTAACTTTGAATATTACCATGTCCTTGACTTTTATTTTGGATTTTTGTATTAGTTTTAATGAAAAGAAAAATGAGAAAGTACCCAGTTCTGAAGTACCTAGTGTATGTACTTTTGCAGGTTCCAAAAGTGGTACACCCTAACATGCTTTTACCCATTATTCATGACAAAATGGATCAAGCGAAAACAATGATTCCAAAATTGCAACAATCTATGAAGTCTCTCTGGAGACTTGACAAGCTCAAAACTACATTGACTGGTGCATTGACTCATGGTCATGGAAATGGATCCTATGGAAATTTTGCCCTGGACTTATGGCCAGATGACTCTAACTTCCATGTAGGTTCTTTGAATAGCATCTTGAAGAGATTAGAGATGGGGCACGAGTATGCAGGAGGCCACCTGTCAGTGCCTGAATCATCTGCTCCAAAATGGGTGTCCTCCTTGCGAGACACCACGGCCTTGGGGTCAAAGTTGTCACTATCCAATAACAGCATACCTGCTAATTTGCCACAGGCTGAGGGATCATCATTGAAGCCTCTGCCCAAGATACTTTTTATTTGCAGCTGGACAATGCATCTGGACAGAACAAGAATAGGTATGTCTTCTCCTATCTTTCTTACCTAGTATATCTTGGTGTGTTTGAAGAGATTGAGCTAGGGTTCATGATGCCCGGTCATACACATGATGATATCGATGCCTTGTTTGGTAACTTCTCTACATCTTTAAAGAAGGCTGAGGTGCTCACAATGCCAGAACTACTGTATGAATTCCACAAATGCAACTTGAATACACCTGTGCCCTATGTTGTTGACAAAGTTCCGGATTGGAAGGGTTTTATAGAAGGCTACATACCAGATGGGGATGATAGATTGACAGGTCATACCACCCCTCTAACTTTCAGATTCGCTATGAATGGTGATTGGCCAGTCATGTATTACAAAACTCGACCCACTTACTTGGATTGGTTGCCTGCTGGTGGAATAAAGATGTGGAAAAAAAAAAGAGGGCGGGAAGCCCATGATGCCAGTTGGATATCCTAAGCTGCTTCCTCCCAAGAAATCGGTGAAGGACCTTGGCCTGCTGCGAAACAGTATCCACAAGCATATATTGCATTGGGTTGCTTGTTCAACTAGTAACAAGGGTGCTCCAGAAACAGCCAAGTACTCGGCACAGTTCACGTCCACGATTGAATATTGGATGAAACTCTTGCAAGAACTCGGGAACATCAGCAGTGACGAAGGCACTTATAATGACTTCTGGCCACGTACTAGGCAAGCGCGAGCTCCACCTCATGTAGCTGTAGTGGTGGAGCCAATTGCTACTATCACTCCTCCTTATGTCGGCCCCTGGAAGGACAAACCTGTACCGGAATTCAACCCATACAAAGATTTGAAGAAAGGTATGTTTATAATGGCACGCCCTGATGATGTGATGTGCCCAACTTGGGTGGGCCTAGCTACTGAGGACCCACAAATGGATAATAAGAAGGAGAACTTCGAGACTATTCTTGTGACTTGGTGGGAGCCAATCCCAGTGAGGAACCAAGTCTACCCAGCTAATTATGCCAATTGCTGGAAGAAGAGATGGAGGCCAACGACTGCAAGTGACCGCATAGAATTGGAGACTATCGACTACGCTTGGGAGCCATCAAACAAGAAGAAGATACCTAATACTATTAAGATACCCGTGCATGCTGCTGAGGCATATGCAGCACTCGCAGGGGATGTCAACTAGTGTATGAAAATGAGTCATTCATGCAAGTGTACTAAAAAATGGTCCATAAATTCAGGTATTGTCCATAATTAATGAAATTGTGCTTCAAAAGGCTTTTGGCTCAGTCATCAATAGATCAAACATGCGTTGATGATTTTCTGCGATGTAGCGATGCTTTTTGGATTTCAAGAATGCCTTATAGTCCCTAATGGCCTGTTGCTGAAGCTGTGGATCTAAGATGGTGCGTAGCTGACTCTTTAGAGCCTTACATTCAGCGTCAAACCAGGGGTTTTGAGGGAATTGCGCAGTGTCCCTTCGCGGGGGCTTTCTTGCTTCAAAGCATTCACTGGCTGCTGCGAGTAAGGCCTTCACCAACCATTCACACTTATAATGCAATGTATAGAGGGTATCAATTCCCCGGGGGGGTTCACCTCTTTTTTCCGTACAAAACATGTGGCGGAGAAGGGGTTTTTTTTAGTTTTTGAAGTACGTATACTTAAGATGTCCCCCACGTTTTGGCGCCGGAGCTGCTGTATTTCCACGGTTTGAGGAGCGGTTTTCCTGCAGGGGTATGCACTTAGAAATATGTTCAAGGGGGTTAGATGCTTTGCTGTTTGCCGGGCAGATACATTTAAGGGTCCTTGGATTTCCGGAGGTATGTTTCTAATTTTTTTTTCCCTGTACATTTTTTGCCTCAGAAAACTTGTTTTTATAGTTTCTTATGAACGGATTAGAAGTACTTTCATCTCAAACACATAAGGCATTGTTGAGGATTCGTCTGTTTAGTCCACCTCCATTACCTACAGATAAATTTTGTTTTGTGGCTCAACCTTCCCGTGCCTCCATTTTGGCCGTTTCTACAAGTTTTTGGGTCTGGATATCGAAGATAAGGTTTTCAATGAAGAAGGCAATGATTCCTGATGACAGGTTAGTCGTGTTTTGGCATTCAGTTTCTGAGAACCATGGCAGAACTGGGGGCAGAACTATGGTTTTAGTGCTTGTTTAAGAAGTCTAAGAGAACTAATGGCCGGGCTAATGGCCTGCATTTCAGTGTTCAAGCAGGGTGAGAGCATTTCAGTGATTTACTTATTTGCATATCGTGAGCTACTTTGCAGCCATGCTTTGTCGTGCTAAAGAGTAGTTTTGTGCATGCATATCTCTAATACTATAGATTTACATGCTCTAATATTTGATGCTTCTTCTTTGCAGGTTGACAAAAATGGAGAAGACATTAGTCATCAAGGTGAATGATGGGTGTGGAGTTGTGGTGACCTTGGCCTTGTCATCGCGTCTCCCATGAGTGCACTTATGTGGATGTAAAACGAAATAAGACGGCGGGGGACGGGCTACTAGAGGATGAAAAAGAATTTGTATTTCTTGGAGATAGGAAAGTGGCCTTCACACCAAGACAGGAGCTAAGGTTTAAGGTTTCTACGGACGAGGTTACTATCAAGGTGGTTGGGGAGCATGCACATAAAAGGCAAAGGACTGCAGTTGAAAGCATTGCATCTCTAAATCACCAATTTGTGATGATAGACCAAACTGTCATAGCCGAGGAACAGACCAATGAAGAGGTAAATGATGATGAATTCGATCTAGTTGAAAATGCTTCCTTTTTAGATGATGTGCCAGATCTGAATTCAGCAAAGGACAGGCTGCTATCCAAGTTAGCAACTAAATTTGATGTTGCCAGATGGCAACATGCCCTGAAGAAGTTGAGTAGGAAGTTGAAGCAAAGAAATCGAAAGGACAGGTTTGAATTGTGCTCTTATGATGTCCATGGTAAAGCAATATTTTCTATTTGGTGTCTTGAATGTGAAAAGAAATATGGGAAAGGTGGAGATGATACTATGTGTAACTTTGAACGCAACCTTCTAAAGTCCAAGGGCCATGCCGAGAATTATGAGCGTAACCTCAAGCGTGAGGAAAAGGGTCTGCCGGGGGGTCTGCAGATTGAGGAAAATGAGGATCAGCCTTGTAATGATGAGGAAGAGTTGCATATGTCCAAAGAGAACCAAGCTCTAGTTGAAAGTACGTTTTTTGTTGCCATTGCAAAGTTTCAAGAGGAAACTAGAGTATTCGATGTTGTGTTTAAGCTTTATGAGAATAGAGGGCTGTTCGTTGGATTCCGAGAGATGATTGTTTACTTGGCTTTTGTGGAAAGATGGAAGGACATGTCTGCAATGGCACATTTGAGGTGGTTGTTGGCTCCAATGAAGAGGGCTACAATGTCATTACGAAGGCCTTCGAGGAGAATGTGATTTCTCACTATGCAAGAGTTCTTATTGTAAACCCCTTGCACAAGAAGCTACCCAAGCTCGTCCTTGCTATTATTCTTACGTGTAATAGATTTGATCACCTTGACGTAAGACGTCAGTGGAAGCGCATCCAAGAGTTGTGGAATACGCTTGAGAATGGTTGTTGGCCCTCTAATCGGCCACAGCTCGGACAGAGATTCAAGACGAAGAGCATGCATGTTTGAGGACTACACATTAAAGGGTTCAAAAGACTCTACATTTGAAGTGCCATGGATTGGTTGGCCTTTAAGTGCCTCAATTAATGATGATGTTTATGGGCTGCATGATCAAGATTTCGTGCACAATGGCAAGAAGCTTGTTAATCCTTTGGACAGTGCATCTAGAAGATTGTACTTAGGGAACGAGCTAGTGACTCTTAATGATATATGCCATGTGTTTGACCTATGCCAAGGAAAGCATGGTCTGGAGGTTGGGGATGTGAAGCGTCAGGATAGGCAAAACTGGAGGGCTGCGCAATGCCTTGCCTCAAGAAAGGTTCAAGGATGCTTGGACGACCTCAGAAATGGTACTGCAGGCCCACCAATACGGAATTTGGGGACAAAAGTTTATTTGGAAGTTGTGGCAACCTATATTGACATCTTCTTGTCACCTACTATGGACCTAAGAGCAAGGGTTAAGGCTGCTGCAACAGTTTCCTTCTTTTTTAGGTGTGCAAGAATATGTTTTGCTTCTTTTAGTTTGGATTATTCTCTAAAATTCTGGGAGTTTGCTAAAATTCAACTTCTTTTTTCATAACAGACTTTGGAGGCTATGGTTGAAGGACCAAAGCACGCATTCGTTGAGTAGAAACTTCATTAGTCAGGAAAGCTTCATAGATGTGCAATTGTCATGTCATTTTGTTGTGCTGCTCATAAAGTATTTCAGGGATAAATTTGGGCATTTAGAGTTTCCCTTAGAGTGCATAAGATCGGACGAGTGCGAAAACTTCTTCTCCAAAGTGGGTGGCATGGTGCGTAATGTGGGGCAGACTTGTTGGAGAGTGCCTCTGCGTTGAATCATATCTCTGAATTTCAGGCTGCCACGACCCTCTTATTTCCGGCAACTCATGTCAAGCAAGAGCACATTTGGCAGGAGTTAGAAAAAAAGGTAGATACTGATGGTAAGGTGCTGAATAGTGACCTTGCAGATTATAGTGGCATGGATACGGATGACAAGCTTGTTGCTGCTTTAAAGGAAGGGCTTACTGCTGCACAAGAATTGTGCGAGAGTGTCGGCATTACATGCACGGGCACTGATAAATGGTTTACTGAACCATGGAACTTTGAGGATTGGTTTAAAAGTAATTTCTCGCTAGACTTGAGTTCTAACACTGTAGGAGATGAGACCGATGTTGTGGAAGAGAGCACGGAGCTGAACATATATACAACTTTCCATCCAGCTAAACATATATACAGACAGAAATCAAGAGACAAAATTTGTGAAACCATGTCATATATCATATTATATTATGTATTCACAAAAAGGAACCGTCACAAGCTGCTCAAGCCAGTTTACAGCATGATTCACAAAATAAAACACATCGGCCAAACGTTTACGCCAGAGTTTACAACATAAGTTAAGGAGCCTTCGGATTTCATATACATAGCCGTGAAAACAAAAACCTAGGATGCTAGTCAGACCAAGAAGCCACTAGACGTGTCCAGGAGGAGGCATCTTCAGCTCCACATAGAGTTCATTGCCTTCAGCAAAAAATTTCATCTCCAGCAGTCACTCCTCATTGATATGAACCCGATCAACCAACTGCTGCACCTTTTCAGAAAGGTAAGCTCCTAGTTCTCGCATGCGAGATACCTCTGAACAAGAAAATCGAGCCACAATTTTCATTGTGGTGCCAGAACCGCCAGAATGGTTGAAACCCACAGATCCGCCCGCAGATCCGACAGATTCATCCAGTGGCTTTTTGCTGGTGGTCTTGGTCCTGGCCATTCCGAGAGCTTGAAAGAAGTAGAAGAAGTGGAAGCCGGATGGAAGAAGACGGATGTGTAGCTCGAAGGAAATGGAGATCAGAAGTTATATAGTTGCATGCCATAATGCCCGCCATAATGAAAAATCTTAAAAGACGTGCCACCCAATAATAAAATCTATAAACCCTATTAAGCCTAAGAAATTCATTCATACCCAATAATAAAATCTATAAACCCTATTAAGCCTAAGAAATTCATTCATACTTAAATTCGGGATTTCCCAAGTGTGTTGGTTGGTGTTTCCTTTTTTTTTTTTTGAGTGACCACCATTGAACTAAGAGGGACCATTGAACCATTGAACCCTAAACCTTGAGTTAAACTATTGCCTTGAAATTTAAGCATGTTTGGATCAAGCATAGAATACTTAGAAGTTAATTGGGAGTAGATAATATAAAAATATTGATCTTATGGAACATATGCCTATAGTTCTTAGCCTTCATGTCAAGGAGCTCTACAGTCCTCTAGTCCTATGCAACCACTCTACAGGCACAAAAGAAATCCCAGATGTGCAATTTGGCTGAAATCAAGTTCAACTAATATGAATTTAGCATTGGTATGCAACCATCCTTGTGGAGCTTACAAAATTTGGAGGTTGAATGTAAATGTAAGGTAGAGGGTAGGCTACATTAGTGATATACTTGACGTAAAAATACGGTTAAGGGTAGGGTCAATGGGGATTGGACTAGGCGTAAATGTATGGAATCAAGTATTATTTTTCACCAACACCAGACTGTATACATAAAGGTTTCTATGGGGGGCGAGCCGTATACGGAGGGGTTTCTCCCGACCCTTGGAACGCACATGCCATATCCCCTTTACATAGAGGTGAACCCCTGGGATCAATTCCCTGTAGCTCACGTTCAAGCACGTGCACTTCTTGGGAGGCTTGAATATCAAAGAGGAAATGCATATGCAGCTTTACAAGTTTTAAATGGTATTGACATGAATATGGTTGTTCCTGGTCTGGGAATGCCAAGTTCTCGAAAGAAACATCATATCTCCCAAATAGAAGTAGAAACACGTACCACTTGATGCAGCAGCAATGGATTAATGCTTCGAGTGGAAATATGATAACTCCGGATAGAGGAAGTTTACTGGAGGGTATTGATTTTGGGAGCTCTTGTATGTGCAAAGCACGTTGCATTTGCAAATAATGGTGGCCCATAGAAATGTAAAGAAACACTAGCAACAATGGTGGCATGTAGAAATTTAAAGAAACACTAACAACCCAGTAAGGATATTAACAAAAGATTAGAAATATACTAGGTCACTCACATTTTTAGCTCCCTCCAAACCCCTTCTGCAATAAAGAGCTCTTTTTAGCTACAGGAAACTTGAATTCTAACAATTCTCAGAAAGATCAGAGGAGCCGAAGAACCAACCAAAACGAACCTTCTTGTCTTCCATTTCTTTCCTTTTCCATAGCTGCATGAATTTCAAATGTAGGGCAGCTACTCTTTCCGGTCTACCCAGCCAAACCCAAAAGCTACAATCGCGGCTCCTATAGCTTTCATCAAGTCAATTTTCCTCTGATATATATGCTGCTTCACATTCTATCTAAAACCCAGTTCCTCTCTCTTCCAAATTCTTCCCTGTAGCCGTTCTTAGGCCGAATACTCCCATAAAGCTGCCTTCAAGGATTTTGTGCATCTGGCAGCCGAAGCAAATCTGATGGGATCCTGAAACCCTAAACTTAATAAACACGATGGTTGCAAGCCCCTTTATTAAAAAAAAAGAGGGCTTTATTGTAAGCCCTTAGATCGTTTACCATTAAGATGGGTTGAGAAAAATGCACAAGCTGCATCAAAATACTTGGCACACTTTAGATGTACTAATTAGTATATCTAATATAATACAGTCACTAAATCATATAAAAACCTTGGGAAAAAAAGTACAAAAATACGAAAGAAACCCCCTGTTATTATGCTATATATTGTTCATCATGTACTAGTTCATGAAGTCCACAATGTCTTTGGCACCCTCCAATTTCCAGGACTCATACTTTAATTGCTCTCTTGCCAAAGTTAAATTGCACCTTGTCCATCATGTTCTGCCTTGCCATGAGAATTGGTAAAGAAATTCCACTCATACTCAATTCCTTCACTAGACTCATAGTTCCTTCCTAAATACCAAAAAGGCCTTGCTCCTTTAAACTGTGCTGTGCAATCATCACTCTAAAAATATGTTTCTTGTACACAATATTCTCTGCTCTAAGCCATTTAGCATGTACTTTCAATCAATGTTGTACAAACTCGCTGCTATGCTCCCTCTCATCTGAAATATAAAAATGTACTTCCTTTATGATTCTCCTCTCATTAGTGATGATGGCCTCCTGACTTGTCTTCTTCTCTCTTTTCAGCTTATCCTTCTCTATTCCCTTTTCTCTGTCTCTTTAACCTCCATCTCCTCTATCTCAGTCTGGGTTGCATGTCTATATGTGGTATGAACCAAAACTGAGGCCTGGTCCGTGTGTTAGTGGCAAGATTGTGCCTCCCTCTGAATTTTAAAACAGTAATTTTCAGCAAAGTCAATTACAGAGACAATTGGATCTTCAAGAAAGGTATCCAAACATGTCCTGAATTGCTTTGGCTACCAGTGTGCCACATAATTGTGTGGGACAAATTGTACCATTGTCTTGGAGGCATGCTTCATGAACTGGGGCAGACTCTCTTTTTTGTATGCAAGTCTTGTTACCTTTGCTGGTTTTTTAATCTCCCATTATTTCCTTAGTAGTCTCCTTCATGGAACCAACTTCTTGCTGATTTCAGACAATAAATATTTCTGTCAGTTTGCAGGTTATTTATTACACAAGCACAATTCAATTAAGCACAAATGCCAAATATAATACCTTCTCAAACTGTTTCCACGTCATGTTGTAATCAATTTCCTCCTTCTTCTGAGGACAAAAAGAAAATCTGTTTAAAACACCACAATTAAAATTACTGAGAATTACTATCTTTAAACATCATAACATTGAAGAGACAAACTTAAGAGTACCTTTTCAGCCCACAATCCTTGCATGCCACGAACAGACATTGATATTTGTGCCATTCTTCATCCTCTTCTCTAGGGCAGACCATTTGCCTTTAAAAATTACTAGTAGGTTTATAAACATGGTTCTTGGCATTATAGAAGTTACTATCACCACAAACAACACAATTGTAATTGCAATCTTTGTGCACCCCAATTAATTATGTTTTGATTTTGTTGAGTGCTTGTATCACATACTCAAAGTGCATGTGATATTGGCAGTAGCAGGTCTCTCTTTCTTTTAAGTGCCTCACAAAAGATGGCTTAGCAATTCAAATGTGTGATGGGTAATCTTTATGTCATTGAATTCCTTTTGAAGGCCATGTAAAATTGCAACTATAAGCAAAGCAAAAATACAGAGTTCCAAGAAAATTTAAAAGCCGCAATATAAGAAAACAGAACAAGCAGTAAAACATATGAAGCATAATAATTACTTGAGAGATTTCAAGCAGTTGTATTGGATGATCAACTTTTATACCCTCTTTCGTAACAAGCTTTCTAACATGCTTCCTCTATGGTGAGACTCTTGTGTTTTCTGTCCAGAACTTGTAAACAGAATTCTTAACCTCATCAGTTATTGCATTTGATCTCTTTTTCCTTGAAAACATTGATTACAGACTAGATTCTTGTTCTGCCATTTTTGTTCTTCTGGTTGCTGCAATAACAGATTTTTTTGATATATAAAGGAGGCATGCAACTGCAGATTGGTTGGTTTTGTTTGGTGTTGAAGATAACATATGCAATGTGGACTTTCTTGCTTGCAATATATCTGTCTTCCTCAGTTTCTTTTGCTGATTGAGTGTCTCTTGAACATTTCTAATGACATTCTTTGTAATCTTGCTTTGATCATGATTAACAAAACCCACCTCCAGTGCCAGTTTCGCTTTCACTCTCTTCACAAATCTGTGCACCACCAGTGCCTTATCCCCTTCTTTCAAAGGCTTTGTAATATCATTGAAATAATCATCCAAATTCTTGGACAATTCTTGAAGCCTTCTCGCACTCAGCCGCTGTCAACTTGAGGCTGTATATTTTCTTTCTCCTTCTCCCTTTCTCTTTCCCGATGTCTAGATTGCCTTCTTCTCTTGGCTTGAATCTCCCGAAAATTTTGAGGTTTCTTTTCTTCATTCAAATTTGATACTGATTGATCCATTTAGGATCGTGTTGTACAGAAAATTGTGTTGTACAAAGAAACTGCATTGTACAAAGAAAAATTCGGTTCAGGGGGTACAACCTGGACAATGCTTCACGCCATAGCCAAATCTAAGAAACTCGCCCGCCATCTCAAAACAACCTCGCCAAATTGTTTATGTATTGAATCTGATTTTGCGGGTAGCCATGTCATCGATCCGGAAACAATTTGCTAAAAGAGGATCATCGCGTTACTACATGCCAAGCACCCCCAAGCAAAGTGAACCCAACATGAAAAGCAGAGCGTCTGGACGGGCGCTTTTCTACCCCAATATCTAACTTACACTCGTATGCTAACTGAGGTCTTTTGACTCATCGTTATCTGCCATATTCAGATCTAAAATCATTTTTTGATGCTTCTACTAAGCTTGGAGATAAGCCCCTAGCCATGAAGGAGACATGGAAAATAACAATGAGAAACTCATAAAAAACATAGAATCAATTCCATGGGCGTTTTGTCTCTCTGCAAAATTAGAGTACTCAAGAAAAGCATGGTGTTCATCTTCTATTGTAGGTTCCATCAACATAGACAGAATCTCAAATCACGTGGGACATCATGATCATGCTCCACCTCCAATACGTGGGATCTGAAATGAACTTGAGAAATAAGCTTGCATCCTTTCAGACCCATCCCTGTATTGAGATATTCTTATTTAGCATATAAAACTATTGGATTTACATCATTTCAATAATAATCTATTTTTTTGTGCTAAAGGAAATTCCTATAAGCTATTTATGACTCTTGCAAAAACCAAACTGCGAATTCCCAAAATTGTATCAAGAGTACCTATAATGTCTAAGCCCCATCTACGTATCGATTCTAGGAGCTGCTTTTACCATTCAGTATATGATCGCTTCAAAGATTCTTGAAGAGCTTCCTCGTCAAGGTGCTAATCTCTCTGAAAATGCTCAAACATCAGACACAATACTTCAGCCTTTAATGGTAAAAATCATGTTTCTGAGCATCATAATATAAGGCATTTTGTCAAGAACTTCTTTTATATCTATTCAATACTTATCAATTTCTTTTTTGATAAACCTGGTCCCCAAACTCGGTATTCATATAATACCATATGTTGCATCACCATCTTGAACATGATTTTTCTCATATACCATTTCTGAATAGGCATATTCCTTAAATTCATAGTGCCATACAAAGCCTGCATCTTACTACCAACCCTTTTTATCACACTTGCATTCTACTTGTAATTATCAGTAAATTCAACTTCCAATATTTATATTGGCATACTTTTCAATCCTCTCTCCATCAAATTGCATTTGAAAGATTTTCTCTTTGCACTACTACCATCATTTATTTCCTTTTTGTTTACTACCATTGTTTTTTCCTCACAAAATGATTCTAGTGCTTCTAGATGTTTCTGAAGTCATGTTGATGTTTTAGAAAAAAGAACAACAATCACATATTTACCAAGGCACATTCCTGCATCACCTTTTCTCCTCAACCACTCCTTAAGTTCATCTAAACCCCTAAACAAATCAAATAGTGCCGAGGAAATTGGACAACCTCGCTTCATACTTGCAAAGAAAAATGGTCGTGTCTCATCTCCATGATTGGGCTCATCACTCGCACCTGTTCAGGGTCTTGGTAGAACCTATGGGCACAGAAGTCCACAATCCCAGATTAGATTTTGTTGCAGGAGACAAGCTTCTTACCCCTTTAAAGGCCAGCCCTTGATCGCCACATCGTCTAGCTTTCAAAAGGTGGTCAATATGGACGATGCTCGTCTCCCTAGCCTGGTTTATACCATGGAAATGGAGCCACAATGCTCCAAGGCTTGTTGAAAGAAAAAGCAAGCTCAGTGGCTTGCGAGATGGAATGTGCAGGAGCACAGATGCATACACGTACAAACACAGGCAGATTGCCACAGCTTGAGACAGTACCGTGATATTTGCTTCCCACCAAGCTCTGGGGTGCCAGCTTGAACAGATCAAGACAGCACATTACCAGTGTCACATAAATCCCATATTGGAACGAGGTCAGCAGTGCTACCTGCATACCCACCTGCCTATGAAAAGGCACAGGCTCATTGCCTTGATGCACACACGTGCACATCATCTCCAAATTGAGACAGACAAATGGATTCGGGAGCCACGACAGGATAGGCTTTCTCGATAAATACCATGCCCTCTAGAGTTGTCCGACGTATGATCAAATCCGGGCACGCTGAGTGCCCCTGCATGTGATATTGGGCACATCTTCAGTAAGATACTGAGATTATACCTTCAGGAGGTAATGGATATGGGGGATTAGCTGTGTCCCAGGACACTCGCTTGACTTGTAAGTATGTTACACAAATATTACTAAGAATGATTCATCGCATAAATGCATATTTATATGGCCACATTGCTATGGTTTTAATTAATAATAATAATAATAATATATTAACGTCCTCTGAAGCCCGAGGGCTATGGGACAAGGAAAATACATATCTAGTACACTCAATGAAGTAGTGGAGTCTCTAATCATGTAGAGATATATCTCTAGCCATGTTCAACATTATTCAAAAGCTCTCTAAGAAAGTTTCCCAAGTGAGGGAGTGAGGGAGTGTGTTGAAACAACTCATTCATGGGTAGCATATATTTAGTTTGACATATGAAACCCATATTTCTAGAGTGTGCGCATACTGTTAATTAGAGCATATATTTAGTTTGACATATGAAACCCATATTTCTAGAGTGTGCGCATACTGTTAACTTGCTTACTTATCATGTTTGCATAACTATGACTATAGTTTTTGTAGGCATGCATTTTCATGTACATGCAAGGCATTTTGTTCACTTCTTGATGTCTACTTTATATGCATGCCTCGAGCGAAGCCATTTTTGGGCTTCTAACGATTCCTCGACTTGCTTCAGATGACGGTGTTGGAGTTGGCTTGCCAGGGAGTCGGCATGGTTGAGCTCAAGGGGATGCCCACATGTATATCTGCTTCCCATGTATAACAACTTCTGCCTTTGTAAATGAGGTGGAATTTTGTACAAGTTCAATTCAAATGAGGATTTAAGAGGTGCCCATGAACGCATTTTTGCAGCAAAATTGAAACCCTGAGATTTGTTTAAATTTTTAGGAGCAAGATCCATGATGAAATTTCTTTCTCATGAAAAGCAACAAGGTTAATAGCCATAGTAGAGTCACTCTCCTCCAATCCCTCTTGATCTTCATATTCAAATAGAGCATTGGGAAGGTAGGAGCTTGGATTATTGACTAGGTGGACTACTTTCACACTAATATCATAGGATTGAACTTTACATGCCCATCTACGAAGTTTAGCTTTTGACTGATTTTTGGCAAAGAGAAGAGACATGGGGTTTTGTTTCATAGACACCTGAATATGTAGCAAAATAACAGGAGATTCCAGATCTGGATAATGAAAACTTGGGGATCTATTTGTGCATTCAGTTTGATGCTACTCTGTAGTTTGCGATCCTTTCATTGAATATTGTCCTGTTTCCATTCCTGTAAAAGCCTTTAATTGTCCAGCCGCCCTACCAAATTTTTGCTGGAAATTGTTACCTATGTCTAGTAAAAATTTGGGAAGGTTTGCATCACGTCATATGAGATTATCGCATCTTCTATTCTATCTGCAATCCAATCATTCTCTATTTTCAACAATTTCTTGGCGGCAAACATGCATCTCATTCTTTGAAAGGTGCAAAATAAGAATTTAGTTCCAATAAGCTTAGCATGCATGACCTTTTCCGAAAGCAAACTGGTTATTTTCTCAAATGCATTAATTCTGTAGTAGAATGAAGAAAGAGATTTATGATTAGCTTATGATAACTTCAACATAAAGGATCGATGCTAAAAAAGGTTATTAATGAAAATACAAACTATGATTGCTTTCAGGATATGGTCGCTGCTCTAGAATTTGTCCTCTGTTTCTATAGGGCTGAACAGGGTAAGAATATGTCCTTCTATTTCTGCCATTTGATTTGAGTCTAGATCAGATTAACTTACCATTCTGCAAGCACTTGAAAGCATCTTAATGCCTTAGAGCTTCAGCAACAATAAGGCTTGCTTGTATTTCTTATGTTTGTTTGATTGGTGCCTCGCGTTGCTTCTAGGGTTATGTGTGCATGCATGATTTGGCAGCTTTCAGCATGGAAAATAGACATGCAAATACCATTTGTTTTACAGACAATAGAGAAAGAAGGACCAGAAGGAAATATTATTTGCTATCATAAAATGAATATTATTCTGTTGGTTGTATAACTATTTTGTGATATCTTAGATTGAATTTCTATTCTCGTATTCTGCCATTATGTTGTTTTTATTACAGTTCTTCTCTTCCACGTGAAGAATGGCACATAGATCTGAATGTGCTTCACAGTAGGAGAGGCAAGGAGTTGTTGAATGTAAATATCTATGAGAGGTGTGGATATTGTTTTATACTCCTTGACTCATCATGGACTGGGAAAACCTCTAGTGGGTTTCCTGGAACACATGCTGCTGCCGCTGCATTATTGCAAACATGAGTAGCTATTGTTTTTTAATAACTATTAACCTTTGCTGCTTTAGGTGATTGTTATGGATTAGCAGGCAGCAAGGCTTCATGCTACTACAGTTCCATTTCATTCAACCATTGCGATGTTGATGTTGGATATCATGACCAAACAATCTAGGAGATCCTCGGCTATGATTGTCATTCCTCTTAATATGAACACATTTGCAGTTATTATGCTTGCAGCATTATTACTAGTCAGTTTAGTCTTTATTATATCTGTATTTGATTTTGCCGCCTATGGACCTAAGGGTCTGCATTAGCATGATAGTAGAACCATCATCATCATCATTAATTATAATATGCATTTAAAAGGCTTGATTAAAGCCATAAAACCAATATGTTAGATTTTAACTCGAAATGCAATTGTAGCAGGATGAAGAAACTGAATTATTTAGATTTTCTCAAGTGAATTAATTTTGTAATAGGATGAAGAAAGAGATTTATGATTAGCTTATGATAACTTCGACATAAAGGATCAATGCTAAAAAAGGTTAGTAATGGAAATACAAACTATGATTGCTTTCAGAACATGGTCGCTGCTCTGGAATTTGTCCTCTGTTTCTACAGGGCTGAACAGGGTAAGAATAGGTCCTTCTGTTTCTGCCATTTGATTTGAATCTAGATCAAATTAACTTACCATTCTGCAAGCATTTGAAAGCATCTTAGTGCTTTAGAGCTTTAGCAAGAATGGCTGTGTGCTTAAGGCTTGTTTGTATTTCTTATATTTGATTGGTGCCTCGCACTGCTTCTAGGGTTATGTGTGCATGCATGATTTGGTAGCTTTCAACATGCAAAATAGACATGCAAACACCATTTATTTAGAGACAATAGAGAAAGAAAGACCAGAAGGAAATATTATTTGCTATCGTAAAATGAATATTCTGTTGGTTGTATAACTATTTTGTGATATCTTAGATTGAATTCCTATTCTCGTATTCTGCCATTATGTTGCTTTTATTACAGTTGTTCTCTTCCACGTGAAGAATGGCACGTAGATCTGAATGTGCTTCACATAGAAGAGCCAAGGAGTTGTTGAATGTAAATACCTATGAGAGGTGTGGATATTGTTTGATACTCCTTGACTCATCATGGACTGGGAATACCTCTAGTGGGTTTCCTGGAACACATGCTGCTGATGCTGCATTATTGCCAACATGAGTAGCTGTTATTTTTTAATAACTATTAACCTTTGCTGCTTTAGGTAATTGTTATGGATTAGCAGGCAACAAGGTTTCATGCTACTACAGTTCCATTTCATTCAATCATTGCGATGTTGATGCTGGATATCATGTCCAAACAATCTAGGAGATCCTCGGCTATGATTGTCATTCCTCTTAATATGAACACATTTGCAGTTATTATGCTTGCAGCATTATTACTAGTCAGTTTAGTCTTTATTATGCCTGTATTTGATTTTGCCGCCTATGGACCTAGGGGTCTGCATTAGCATGATAATAGAACCATCATCATCATCATCATCATCATCATCATCATCATCATCATCATCATCATCATCATCATCATCATCATCATCATCATCATCATCATCATCATCATCATCATCATCATCATCATCATCATCATCAATTAGAATATGCATTTAAAAGGCTTGATTAAGGCCATAAAACTAATATGTTAGATTTTAACTCGAAATGCAATTGTAGCAGGAAAATGAAAAGGTTGGTTTATAACGTTTTAGTTCTTTATCGCAATGAAATGTTGATTTATAAAGCACGCCAGCCTAACCAAGCGTGCAAACCTCCTTGCAATTCTAGCCTATCCACGTGTCTATTCCACATCATCAAAATATGATGTGACAACACCCAAGCCGTCCGATCTTTAATTTTATGAATCTACGGATATGAAAATTAGAAAAACAGGGTAAAATGGCCTACGGAGATGGAATGGGTTGCCAGCTTAAGTTTTACGCCTCGTTCTACTAAGGGTTATCGATTCCACATTGTTTCTAAGTTAGATCTTGATCTAAGAAAGGATGGTGAAAATATGGGACCGTGCCTATTCCGGAACGTCGCCATAGCTCAGGAATTAGCCCTTATCTGTCTCCTTGTTTTTCTTCCTACAGTTTTTTTCCTTGTGGCTTACCGCCAGACGATCGTCTTTCCGCTATGGCAGACAGAGCAGCGCATCCGGCAAGCCTGGATATTTTCTTTTTAAGGTAATAGAAATGTTTTTCGTCCTTTCCGTTTTATGGTTTCAAATGTATCTGATTCATTTTGTAGGCTGAAGTAAGCACATTCCTTGAAGGAACTATGCGGAAATGTAATCCGATAGACCCTTTGCTGTGCCAGCTAGGCGTATGAACACAATGGAGAACATGGACGTTGTTGACGGAGTGGATGAGCCCAAGCTACCCGAGCTCAAACTAGGTAGCTCAATTCGGGATTTTTACATGTGCTTCTTATTTTGCTTCCATTGATTTAGTAGGCTAAATTCCATGTATGCTCACATGCAGATGCAAAACAAGCACAAGGTTCTATAAAGTTTTATCAGAAGCTTTCAAAGGTGTGTCTTTTCCAACTCCACATTTCTGGACATTTGAGAATCTTCCAGATACAGTGTTTTGCATGTACTCCGCAGACTAAAACTCCTTTTGCTTGGCTCAGTATTTATTTGAAAGGGTAAGAAGCAAAATGTGATTGTAAGCATACGGAGGATTCTCAAGAAGTGCCTCAGCCTGAAACCAGTGCTCAGGTTTCTCAAGCATCTATTGTGGAACTGGAAATCTATTTCTTAAATGTTGCTGCTCCTCGTTTAAACAAAGATTTATGGCTCGGGTGCAACAAAACCTTTGGCAGGTCAGTCAACTGTTTTTGTAAGGATCTGAGGTCTCACGATTCACCTGGCACATGGGAAGCTTGCCACATCCAAAGAAAAATGTATTGTCCATTTTCCAGCTTTAGACATACCTTTCCCCTACTTTTCAGACATCATTCCTACTTTTCAGACATCATTCTGATTCCTGGCCTGCTAGTAAACCTTGGCGAGTTTGAGACTAATGGGAGTACTAATGGGGCTTCTCAAGCATCCTAATTTTCGTAGATCAACCCCAAATGATATAAGATCTGGACCAGATTTTTATTCGTTTGGTCCTTCATAATGTCAATTTAAGACCTAGTGAAACCCATTACTGAAAACTTCTGTGAAAGATTCTTCTCTTTTGTGTTGCCATCATTATGTTCCCATGGATTTTACATGCATCAATCAGAGCTATCCAATTGTATAGGCTGAAGGAAATAAACAGCTTCTATAAAATATCCTCCATGTCCCAAGAGATCGAAACGTATTTGGTATTATGCCATTATTGCTGTGCATCCTGCTTTTCCACTTGCATGAAGTATCTTTTCCTGCAAACATTTGTTTTTCTTCTATTTTAAGTGTAAAGAATCTGGTTTCAGAGCACTGGATATCAGAGCCCTCTAGGCCATTATTATGGCTCTACATCCAGTATTTGCTTATTGTTTAGCTTGGTGAAATACTTTTACACCTTTTCTGCCTGTTATTTGCTTGAGTGTTATATGGATGCTCTCCTGTACAAGATGGGCCGTTAAGGCTTATGCTATTGCATCACACTGAAAACATAAGCAGGGATCATGGCAAAAGCAGCAACTAAGATGACGCAACATATTATAGGGAACCTATAGCCTGTCTTCCTTCCATTTCTTTGTTGTGCAGAAACTTGGAGAATGCCCATTTTTTTCATTCTCATTACCAAAATGTTGCACAAACCTGATCAATTAGCAGCATGTATCTGATCAATTAGCAGCATGTATCTTATATTTGTCGGACACTAAAAATATATTTGCAGCTCTTCTATATTTTATGCATGAATCTGGAGTAGAGTTTGGTTTCAAAAATCCCCCTAGAGTTTGGTTTCAAGATGCCGCAGAACAGAGATCTCTAGATCCTAATAATGGCTCTAGCTTCAAATACAGGTCAAGTATTTCTTTTATCAGCGCCATCTACTTTAGAGATTAGAATTGTCTGAAAAGTAAGCTTAAACTATGCTATTCTTTTACTGCTCAAGATGCCCAAAACATATCAGAGAAGTTAGAAATAACGACATCTGGTCAACCAGCCGACCTTTATAGAATGAAGTAACATCTGATCAAGGAGAAAGCATTAAGCTTATTGCTCAAGTCACAGAAATAGAAACAGGTAAGAAGTCACTCTTTGATCTAATATTGCTTGCTGCTAAATATTCTGTTTTCGTGACACTCTGTTATCCTTGCAGTAACAAATGACTCTAGTACCTCATATGGTTTTCCAGGCAAGGTATGATCACCTAAAATTTGTTCTATCATATGGATTCGTGTTAATTATAATGCATATATTAAAGAAGATGCAAAATGAAGAATATAAAGCTGGTACAACTAGACGGAAAGGTGGAAAGGTGGCTAGAAAGAGTGATAGCCCAGATGCCCTAATAAGAATTCTACGGGACCAACTCATTATGGGAAAGGCATATGCTTCAATAGCCCAAGCACAGAATAGCATTTTACTGTTCCAAGAACCCAAGACACGTAATAGAGAAATACAGGAAATGTTGGCTGAAGCAGAAGTTGACACTGAGCTGCCACCTAAGTAAAAAAGTCATGTCCATCTCCACTACCATGTACAGCATAACTCGAAGCCATCACCGACCAGGAAACAACATTCCTTAGGGAGAAACTGTTGAACATTTGATATGCTTCCTCTAAACATTCACATTTAACAGACATGTCCATACTGCATTTCCTACAAATATATCATAATTACATCCAAAGCTAAGTGCATTGGCATGCACCAGCTTTCCTTGTGTCAAACACTTCATTGCAGCACAAGCATTTATATCATTGACAAAACTAACATTGTTTGGTTCCATTTCATGTTGCATCTTTGCAAAAAGTCTGATAGCATGGGCACCATCTTTTTCAGCATGTGCAGCAATTATTATATTCCATGAGATGATATCGCGTCCAAAGAGTGAATCAAAAACTTTACTCACATCATTTAAGCTCCCACATTGTGCATACATCTAAGCTCCCACATTGTGCATACATGTCAAGGAGACTACAACTGTCAAGGAGACTACAACTAACGAATGTATCCAAGTGAAACCCAGCTTCCAGTGCATTGGCATGAATCAACTTTCCATGTCCCAAGGCTGAATCAAAATCTCAACAATAGTAATTTTAGCTGGTTTCATATTTTGCAGTGGCATTTGTTTAAACACCACAATGATTCCATGGCACAACAGAATGTATTGGTATCAAAATAAATCCTTGAGAGGCCTCCTTTATCCCCCCACATTTGGCATACATGTCTATTAGATTGCTACCAACAAATACATCTATCTGCAAGCCAGATCTCAGGAGAACGGCATCGACCCATTTCCCCTCCTGCATAAGGTGAGCGGCATGGACCCATTTCCCCTCCTGCATAGATAACATGGAGGTGCATGCTCCTAGAAGATTCACAATTGTCATATGTTCTAGTTTCATATTTTCTTGCTGCATCTAGTGAAATACCATCAAAGCTGCCTTTGCCTTGCCATGCTGAACATATCCTCCAATCATTAAGTTCCATATCCTCCAATCATTAAGTTCCATGATACAATTGTCCTATAATTCATTCTGTCAAAAACACTACGGGCATTGCACTCACGGCATTATTCCTGCCACGTTTTGCTGCTTATTAAAAGTGTTGTAAACCTCTTCATCAACCAACAAACGGTATCTGACTCCTTCCAGAAATTAGATTCCTGCACAACACGTGCATCATAATTGTTGGCTTAGGACATAGTAAATAATAACGATCTCGGCTCGGCTCAATTTCAAAGCGGTAGATTTGAAGCGACCCTATTTGAAGCTATAACCTTCCTTATTCCAATTTATTTGGAGTTTAATATCAATAGCAAGTGTTGAGGGCAATCTTTGGGAAAGTCTTTATCCTTAATTCCATTACATTCCGGAGCATTCGAAAATATAAATTCCAATGCAGTTAGTATTCAAGATCATGTTTTCTCTTAATTGATCCAACAATGCTCTAAGTTCAAGTTTTACATTGAGAGCTTTAACTTATCCTTTCATATGATACAACAGAGCATTGCAGTATGTAGGAAGAGGAAAAAGAAAGAACATTGTATTTCTTGTTTAAGGCCGAAATCACACTACAGCCCGAACCCAAAAAATACGTGGCATTTTTGGTCACCCGGTAAACTTCTAAAAAATTTCGTCGTCCTCTTGGTATCACACCTACTTGTGTCCAAAGTGGACACGTCATTTGCCATGCAATCCATCTTTCGCCCAACACGAACGGCACGAACGGCTAGGCTATACTCCGTTCTCCAGTTTGTTCACAGCAGCAGCGAAAGTTTTCATGAAATGAATTACGTCTCTAGATCCCAAACAACAAGTATGGATTGAATTTTTGAACTTTACCGACAATTTGCACCTATTTTATGAACTTCTTGAACTTTGTCTTTGGTGAGCAGACTCTACCGGCAATTTGCACCAGAAAACATTTACTCACAATGTCAATTTTGCGGATGCCTCTAAACCAACACATCAAGCTGATAAGCAGCAAGCTGATAGGAATAGCATAGCATAGGATTTGGCGATGTATAAAACATTTACTCACACAATCTCAATTTTGAGGATGCCTCTGAATCAACAGATCAAGCTGATTGGAATAGTAGAGCAGAATATTTAGCTATGATGGGAGGAAGGTTTTCCTTTTCTATGCTTCAAGTTGCATAATTGATTGCTAGCTGCTGGTGACACATTACAGGCATTGCAGACTCATATAGAGTTGGATTTGCTACTGCACAACAAGCTGTTATTGCATTTGCTACTTCTGTCAATTACAAACTCAAGAAATTGTATATTAAATGGTCATCACCAATTAGAATGAGAAGTGTGGCAATAGCTTTCGAGAGCATTCCATGCGTCATTGAAGCAATTGAAGCCAGATTCCCATCAGTGTGCCAAATGAATCTGCACAAGAATATTATAACAGAAAAGGATTTCATTCTATATTACTTCAGTTGATAGTACCAAATCAAGAGACTGCCTTGTGTTTACTTGTCAATATGTTTCAGCTTTTATGAAAAGAAAGACGTCAGAAAGGTTTTTTATTCTACTTTCATAAACTATTCCACATAAAAAAAGGCAATTCTTGCACCCATTTATTGCACGCATGTCACTGCAACAGAACTTGCTTGGAACAGATTGGGAAAAAAATTCTTGTCAGAACCATGTGCTCCATAGCCCACATGTGAATTCTCATATATGAAGTCAGGAAGAAAGCAACTAAGAAGGCAACTGAGTGTAACTATAATTAAAACAAAAATGGAGTACTAGAGCTACAAATAGGACTGCACCTACAAATTTGAGCGTAACTAGTAACTACCAACTACAACCAAGTTATTGTTGAAAGCTTCTTGCATGTACCTGTGTACCTGCAATGCAGAAATTATATTTAAAAAGTCACATTCAAGGTGGATGGAAATGGATAAAGCCCCTGCACTAATACCACTATTCAATTAGTGTAAGTACTCAAGATATAGTACAGAAACAAAAAGGTGTCATTTCATGGTGGTATGTAAGTGCGTCGAAATATTTTTACCCCGGTTATTGTGATTCCATCGCAAGATATTCCTTGCCGCAGAATCACGAGCTCGGGGAAACGGGATCCGTTCCGGAGGTCCCGTTATTCGTACCTGACAGTGTCAGGTGTACCTTCTGATGGATCTCAGCCTTCCATTTACAGGGTCCATCCTGACCGTCCGTTTTATACCTTCCAGCAGAATCACCTCCGCAAAATACCGCCGGATGGAATCACCGCCCATCGCAAAATACCGCCGGATGGAATCACCGCCCATTTATTCCACAGGGCGGAATCACCATCTGGAATATCTGATACACGGATATGGCTATGGCGGAAAACACGGGGCTTCAAAGAATTTCCCTCTCCGGCGATTCCTACACTTCTTCCCGCCATAGCCGACCTTGGTTAGAGCTTTTCCTTTCCAGCTTTCGATATTCATTCTAAGTTCTTCTATTCAATCGATTGTTTGATCCATTTGACCAGCAATTTAGGAAGTTTTTCCCCCTTTTCTGCCGCCCATTTTGGTCCGGTAGTTGATCCCCATATTCTTGCTCAAGATCGGTGGCTAAGTACCTTCTTCTTTCGCTCTTATCGTTAGAAAGCAGCGCCGCTTGGTTTTGCTTTTGCAAGCAAAGGAGCTCCAAGGAAAAGCTCTAACTTAGTTTCTGAGCAGAAACTTAGATTAGAGCAGCTATGGTGAAATGGGTATGGATGCTATGCATATTTCTGGTTACCCATCTGTTTAGAACGGCAGAATCAGGAGACCCATTTCAGTTTCTGGATTGGGAAGTCACGTATGCTCATCTTGCTCCGTTAGGAGTTCAACAAAGGGTCTGTGTTGCATGAAGCTTAATCTGTTTCTGTTCTTCAAAAAATGAAGCCTAATTTTGAAGCATTGTTTATCTCAGGTCATAACAATCAATAGGCAATTTCCAGGGCCAAGTCTGGACACTGTGATGAACAATAATCTCGTCATAAATGTGCACAACAGATTGGACGAACCCCTGCTCTTCACATGGTAAGAAACCGGGGAAAAAACGGCCCCAGAAGCACAAAAAAATCCCCCGAACGCAAGAAAAGGCTGATTCTAGCATTTTTGGGTTAATCTTTTACAGGAATGGTCTGCAAATGAGAAGATCTTCATGGCAAGATGGAGTATTAGGAACCAACTGCCCTATTCCGCCTGGCGGAAACTGGACGTATCAGTTCCAAGCCAAAGATCAAATAGGGTCATATTTTTACTACCCATCAACTTTGCTACAGAGGGCCGCCGGAGGATTTGGGGGCATAAGGGTTCAGAACAGGGACGTGATTTCTGTCCCTTTCGCACCCCCCTTGGATGACTACAGTGTTCTGATCGGGGACTGGTACAAGATCAATCACGCTGTAATATTTCTTAGCCTAATAATATCTCTGTTCCAACGATTCGTCCGCATTTTTTTGGCTGCGAAATTTTCATTTCCATGCGAAACATTAGAAACGGGTTTTTTTGTTCTTGCTTTAAAACAGGCATGTTTATTGTTTCTTGTTCTTGCTTGAAGCACCCCATGGCATTGCCGATAATGGCAAGGGGTTCAAATCCCCAACCAAAAATGTTCTGGGCAGTGCAAGGGCTTGTTTTTTTCAACGATTGGTTTAATTTAATTTTCTTCATGATCTTCAAGTAACCATCCTCAACCATTTTTTATGGACTCATGCATGAACTTCTGCTGGGAATGAACCATCAGCCAATTTTTCCTCCCTGCTTGCGGTTATCACAAATTCAAAGTTCCCCAGGCGATTCCTTCCCGCGGAATGCATTCGTGGTGATTCCATCTCGAAGAATTTTACATTTGTGATTCCACCGGGCAGAATCGCATGGTTGTGATTCCATCTGGCGGAATAGCAATGTTGTGATTCTGTCTGGCGGGATACGTAAGTGGTGATTCCATCTCACGGAATCAGACGTTCGTGATTCCATCTGGCGGAATAGCATGGTTGTGATTCCGTCTGGCGGAATAACACGATTGTGATTCCGTCTCGCGGAATAAATAATACGGTTGTGATTCCGTCTGGTGGAATACATGAATAGAATAGAATAGTTTTTTTAACGTCCACGAAGACCAATAGGTCATGAGCGGTGATTCCATCTCGAAGAATCGTAAATTGGTGATTCCATCTGGCGGAATAGCAAAGTTGTGATTCCGCCGGAAGGTATAAATGACCTGAAAGCGACCCTGTCAGGTACGGATAACGGGGGCTCTGGTACAGATAACGGGGTCTCCGGCCTGGTGATTCCGCGGGATGGAATTTTTTGCGATGGAATCACAATAACCAGGGTAAAAATATTTTGTTCCGTATGTAAGTGTAGCTTGTGGAAACCATTAATTATGTGCCCATCACACCACACGTGCATGCTCTAATATATGTTGACACCTTTTTTCCGGCCAATAAAAAATCATCAATTAGCTTTTCCAAAGCCATAGCTCACCTGTTACCAATAAGGAAATCTCAATCCATACTTTCCTGTACCACTTACTTACAGTTTTTCCAACAATAGTGTGCCTGCATCAAAATCACTTGGGAAATGGGTAAAAAACACTGATTTTGATCAGATCAAGACCCAGGATAGGCGAGATTTGGTAATAATGGGTGAATGTGGACAGACTATTATGTTGAAGGCATGGGGTTTGCATATGAGGAACCATTAATAAAGGTACATCTCAAAGGAAATAATATTCAAAATCAAACATGAACTACAATTAGAATAGAATTCGTCAAGACCATAATGACCAAGCTGCCAACAAAAATGAAGAGTAGAGCTTCCAACAAAATGAAGAATCCGAGTGTCATTGTGTAGGGCACATATTCGATCTGACTAGCATCCATCTAATGCCAAAGGAAACATTCAAGCACAGAAAAATTTATGTTTCATACAGAAGAATGGATGTGAAAGATGCAATCATGATATAATCGCAATTTCTTGTAATGTTAAGTGAAATCGTAATCCATATCCATACCTTAGGAAAAACGAAGGCCGATGAATAGCTGCTACAAAAAGCTCGTGCAATGCTTGAGCGCATTCGTTCTCTCTCTCTTCCATTGGCGCCAAAATTTGCAAGAAGAAGAGCGATGACTTGAAAACTCTGCTGACGTGGTGCCTCTCAAAACTTTAGACAGGCGGTGTTGTGCCAAAATGCTGATTGGACTTTGGGCACCCTATGTGTGATAGGGTGCATGCCAAAAACGGCCATGTGTCTATTTCTCATTTGCTTTTAATTATATTTTTCTTAGTTCGGGCTGTAGTGTGATTTCGGCCTAAGGCAAAACAGAGGAACATGCATATAAGAACAAAGAAAGTCTCTGTGATTTAGGCAGCCAGTGTTTAACGTGGAGTCCGAAAGGGAAATGTTGTATGCAATTCCGAAAGGGAAACGTGGCCCATTTCAATTTTTATTTTCTTCTAGCAGGTTAGTACTCTGTTGGGATTCCATCTTTCTTGATTAGCATTTTATTATCAGGTGACATGACAACCAAGCCTACAGTCATTTCTCATGGCAGGAGTACTGCTGAAAATGCTAGTGCTACTTCAATTGTATCCCTATGCACATAAAGAAACATAACATGTATCCACTATTTTTGTTTTCAGCAGAACAGAACCAACCATTGCATTTGTTTATATCTAGTAATAATTCCAACAGTGTGGATGATACTAGATGGCTTGCAAAAAATTTACTTGAGACTGTCAGATCTGATCACTTAGTAAGCATGCAGGTGTCTTAATAGACTGTCACAGTTCCTGGACAACCATTCTATGGTTCAAGGCCATAAATTGTACCCTTGCCAATGTCGGCTAGTTTGCCTATAGCAGTAGACGTCGATAAGCACAAACTATAAGCAAAAAACTTCAACATCAACCTCTTAGAAGAAATCAAATGCAAGAAAAAAGGCAAATGAATTTGAAAAACATTACATAAACTTTTAGAACACCACCAAAGGGAGGCAACAACTTCGTACTTCGCCTGTAAAACTAGGAAATACTGGTACCTTAAATGCAGGGGCATCATCTAAAATATTCAAACAGCATATGCTATTTGTACTTTGAAATAGTTCTTACTATGGCCTCTGGCGTGCCTTTTTGCTAGTTATATTGTTGAATACTCACCAGTACTATTTGTGATGGGTTGGCTACAAGGCTATTGTATCATCTATTGGTGGCTTGTTATTGTTGGAGTATTTATTTTCCTAATTGGTTTAATTTATCTCCCCTTTTTGGGTTGCTTAAAGTTTGGGAGAGGTAGGTTGATTCAATATATTATTCGGATATGCTAATTTCAGTAGATGAGATTAGGAATCTCTTAGTATTCAATGGCTGGGGCCGTTTTCATTGCATTATGTGAAGTTAATAGGTGATTAGATTGCAGTTGGTTGTCGTGATATGATGTTACAACACCATTCGATCATCCATCCTATCCAATGCCATCTCCTTCATCTCTTTTTCATGCCCCTATTTCAGCCCAAGGAACTCACATAGCCCTGGGCCTCCATTCTGCTATAGCTCGACACCATGTACGTAGCTCCAACAGGTGCTTAGTATTTTTCTATTCTATAGTTGTTTTTGTATTTTGGCTTAACTAATCTTTAGGGGGTAGTTCGGCATCGGGCCCACCCATTCCAATAGACTTCTTTTCTTTCTTATTTTCTTTCTAGGCAAAAGCAGTAAGGGGGATATCTGCGGCATCCAAAATAGGATCGCTCGACACCCTTCCACCTCCAGCTTATAAGTTCAAAGAGACAGTGGCCAGAATACGTAATTTTATCTAAAGCGGCAACGAGACTGGAGCAGTGGTCAAAGTGGCTTGGGAAAAGTGCATGCATCCTAAGAAAATGGTGGTCTCGGGATGATGGACTTATTGCTTCACAACAAGGTCTTAATCTCAAAATTCCTTTGGAGATTTCTTTTGAGTCACATACAATCTTGTGTTTTATCCTTTGAAGCCACTCTCCCCTTTCCTTCGCGGTCTCAAAGCTTGGAGAGTTGTCAGCCCATTGGCTCCATTGCTTCCTTTAAACAGACTACATGCCTCCTCTCCTTTCCTTTGGGTGCCCTTACCCGATGCACCTCCACTGATCTCTTCCATGCATCCTAAGACTCAGCATAGATGGCTATCTGCAGGTATCTCCCAACTCCATGATTGGTATTCTAATGGACATCTTCGTTCTTCGCAAGAGTTTAAAGACACCTTCAGCTTGACTTCACCAGAGTATTCCATATGAAGTTGTGGTAGATAATATCCCCCTGCGGCCCAACCTCGAGAATGACTGTGTGTGGCATTTTGTAGCAGATATTTCATGGGGGGAGGATTTTGTTCAGACTTGCTATAGGTAGCTCTCCATGTAATCCTCTCTGCCTCTGTCGATGCACTGGCAACTAAGAATTTTAGAGACTAAGCATGCATTAGTATGGTCCAGAGTGTGGGACAAGAACATTATTCCAAAATACTCAGTTCTTTTATGGCAAGTTGTGCATAGGGCAGTGAGGACTAATGTTCTAGTTCAGTCTTTCAAGCCAATTGTCAGTCCTAGTCAATCTATAAACTTGCACCCAAAACAATCGAGCATTATTTTGTGCTCTGTAGCAATCTCTGACATATATGGTCAGTTATGCAATCTTCTTTTCGCGCTTATCTCACAAGTCAAGAAGTTCTTTTGGGCATTCTTCCGGATAGATGGCCTCGCTTTAAGGAGTGGGCATTCAATATTTGAAGGGCCCTAGTCTGTTGGGCAGTGTGGAAATACAGGTGTCATGTCATCTTCAAAGGGTTGCATACTCCCGAGTCCTGCTACGAACCCCTATCAAGATATCAAATCGCATCTACATGACCAGTTTTTTATTTTGAAGATATATTTTAATATCAGGGACGCAGTTTGGGGTTATCTCCACCTTCCTTGACTCCCCATTGTATTAGTATTTTTTCTATTAATATAAATTGTCTTTTGTCCTTAAAAAAAAAAGATTGTCCAGAAGAATAGAGGGTGGTACCGAGCCCCCTCTTCTAAGTAAGTAAGGTATGTGTCCTGTTTAATAGCGAGTCGCTCATTGTGAAAAACATTGTGCAGTGAAACACACTGCTAAATGCTACAACTAGAAAAATATGTTGTAGCAAGAACACCATTTTATGTTTTTTCAAGCTATATACCATTTTTGTAGAGTATATATAGTTTATCTTTTGCATAATTTATCCTGGTTTGTAATTTATTTCTAGCCCCTGTTCTCATGCCCCTGTTCCAGCCCATGAAACTCACTATATCTCTTTCTCATGCACCATGTTTTGCAATGGAACTCTAGATCCAACCCAAATAACAACACTTGGCTTAGTTCTTTAGTAGGAATTGATCCTTACTCTGGCAATCATAATATCTTGATCTGTGATGAAGCTTCTTTTTATAGACGTCTGATTTATCTCCAATTCAAATAATGCCCCGTTGATACAGTTTTGTCAAAAGATTTAGACAAAAGACACTGTCAAAAGGTTCGCTTCTGATCATTGCCTTGTAAAGGCAATTCCAACTTGTAAACTGCATTGCAAGCTTGGAACTAGCTGATGGCAATCAAGATGCAGCTTCAATTTTGGGCATGTGGCTTTGGTAAGATGCATAAATATATAGAAAAATAACAGGGTTTTTTTTATGTTTTTGTACTGTTTTCTCTAAGGTTTTCATATGATTTGGTGGCCGTATTCACCCGGATGTACTAAATAGTATTTCTAGACTGCACCCTTTTGTTAGCCATTGATTTTAGGAAAGGGGCCAAATCCTGTGGTGGAGGCTTTTTTGTGTGGAAGTTTGGATGTAAACAAAGCATGCAAATATCCTCCCATTATTTCTAGGGTTCTTTTTAGGGTATCAAGGATTTTAGGATATCAAGGAATCCGGCAGCACTTCTATCCTGGGAAAGCCATACACGATTCTTCTAATATACAATGTTTTGGCAGTTGCAGTTGTTGCTATGGGCTTGTCTTCCCGCCATAGCTGGATATTCTTCTTGCCATAGCTGGAGTTTTCTTCCCGCCATAGCTGGGTCTCAGCAAGCTGGCTTCCTTCATCTCCACAGAAAATTTGGTACAGCTATTGTTTTGGGATGAGCCCCTTTGGCATTTTAATGGGGACATATCTTTCTTGAAGCTGAGGTCGGGCAGAATCTTGACACCCATGTATGGAGATCTTGATAGTATCTGCTATGTTTCATAAGGACACGTAACTACAGGGTTGTTGCATCCTTCCAGCATGCCTACCAATGTGAGGTATGTCTTTTGTTTCCGTTCAAAAACAATTTGTATATTATTTGAATGCATCTGTCTATATTTTTATGCAAGATGATGCAATATAAGGGTGTTCTTATCTGCTTTGAAGAGATTGATCCTGACTGGTTGCCCACTGAAAGAGCTACCAATATCCATGCAAAAGGCAGGAAGAGGCCTAGCTTGGAGTGAAATTTGCCATGGCGTGAGTAGTATTGGTGTATAAATGAATCATAACAGAAACACAAGCAGTTCCTAAGAGTTGAAGATTTCTCGTTATGCCATAATTCCACGCAAAGAAATGTTCTGATTGTTCTTCACGAGGAAAAATGCTCTGGAAGGTAAGTACACCTATCCCTTGAACCCATTTCTCGTCTGAACCCATTTCCAGTGAGCCCGCAGATTGAATACTTGATCCACATTTGCAGGGGTTTCTCCAATTTTCTCGCATTCCATGCTGAAGAATAATTCTCAACCTGTTTTAAACCATTTAGTCACCTTGACTATGGGTGAAAAAGTATCTGTATAGTCTACTCCTTCTTCCTGAGTGTATCCCTTTGCTACTAGCCGAGCTTTATACCTTTCTACTGATCCATCAGCATTTCTCTTTATTTTGAAGAGCCACTTACTGCCAACCACATTTTTGCTCCTCGGACGTGACACTAATTCATATGTTCCAGTTTCTTCAAATGATTTCAACTCACTCTCCATAGCCTCCTTCCATTTGAGGGAATCAGCTCCCATCACAGCTTGTTCTACTGTCTTGGGCTCCACCACACAAGATATTATCTTCGGTTTTGGAACTCGCTTTGTTCTGCCATAAGCATCTGCATCAAAAGGAAGTTCTGCCTTAAGTCGTTCCACCTCTGTACGGCGTGTGGATCTCCCCCTTGTTCTACTTTCAATGTCTTCTTGCCTTCCTTCATGCACTTCTTCTTGCACATCTGGCACACTATCAGCTCCAAGAGCCTCATGCACCTCCTCGTGCTCTGCCTCCGGTGTATGTGGTGCACTGTTGACCTCTATGGTCTCATGCACCCCATCCGGCTCATCATCTGAGTCATCGCTTATTACTACATCTGGTTCCGCTACTGTCTCCTTGATCTTCTCCGCATCCTTCTCTAGATCGTCTATTGGTATCCATTCTGCTTTCCCGGACTGTCAAAGATTTCCTATCCTTATAGAGTATTCTTTCATCAAATTCAACATCCCTGCTAACATAAACTTTATGGGTCACAGGTTCATATAGCCTATAGCCGTTCACCTCCTCATCATACCCTACTAGAAAAGTGGGGATACTTCGATCATCCAACTTCCTCCGCAGCTCCTCTGGCACGAGCATGTACGCTAAACATCCGTAGACCCTCAATCGATCGACGGACTGCCTTCTTCCAGACCACTTCTCCTCAGGAACTGCTCCCTTCAATGCAGCTGTGGGCAACCTGTTCTGCACATAGCAGGCTGCAGCTACTGCTTCTCCCCATAAAAAGTTAGGCAATCCTGCATGTTTCAACATGCATCTAGCCGCATCCATTATGGTGCGGTTCTTACGTTCTGCTACCCCGTTCTGCTGCGGTGTATATTGACATGTGTACTGTCTTCTAATACCCTGCACATGACAGAACTTTGTGAATTCACTCGACCTGTATTCTCCTCCGAGATCTGACCTCAATGATTTTACACGTTTGGATGTTTCTCGCTCTACCTCCGCGACATAAAGCCGAAAAGCATCATATACTTGATCTTTTGTGCGAAGATAATAACATTTGGTGCGTCTGCTACAATCATCTATAAAAGTGGCAAAATATGATTTTCCCCCAAGGCTCTGTGTTTGCATAGGTCCACACACGTCAGAATGCACTAATTCAAGCAACTCAGTTGCTCGCCGTCCTTTATTTTTAAAGGGAAGTCTAGCTTGCTTTCCAAGCATACATGCCTTACACACGCCATGATCTTCATTATTAAATATCAACCCATCTAACAACTTATGTTTCTGTGCAATTTGAATACTGTTATAATTGACATGCCCCATTCTAAGATGCCATGTATGCAGATCATCCATACCAGAAACTTTATTGATAACCCCTGCATCCAATTCAAACAGCTTTCCGTTCCTTTGTGCCTCAAAGGTCTTCACACCATCTTTTATGAACTTGCACCCAGTCTTATGAAATCTTAATTCATAACCATCATCTACTAAATCTTCCCTTGTCAATTCTACATTCCCGTGCCCATGTACACCTTGAACAAGATTGCGTATTAAACGGGAGCAAATCATCGAAACGAGAGCGAAAGGAATATTCCTCAAAGATTCCCTTTTTTTTACAAAAGGGGGTAAAACTAGGTTAAAAAAAAAAAGATGCATGAAATTCTATTTTCACCCCCCCAAAATGACTAATTTTTTTGTGCAACGAAAGAATTGACATTTTCAAAGTGTCACTTTTCTTAGCAAATAGAATGTTCTTGAAGTATATTTTACGAGAGAATCTCTAATTTAAGAGGATAAAATATTTAACAAAAAATTGAAGTAAGTCCGTAACTGAAACTGTAGTATTCTCAAAATTTGAAGATAGAATCTTCATATTCACATGCAAAATTTACAGTCTTTTTCTAAGACTCAGTTATGTACAAAAGTGTGAGGAGTGATGAGAGAGGGATCCAGGACGTCATCATGTTCATTTATGCCATCCTCATCACCTTCACTTCTTTCACTATCACTAGAGGAAGTGCTTGAGTTATCTTCCTCATCACTATCAACAGATGGTGAAGCATTGCCACCACCTTCTTCATCCTCTTCTTCGTAATTACAAGCTTTTTTAAGCAAATTGATAGTCCTCTGGCGTAGACGATTGTCAGATTTCAATTTAAAATCATAGCATAATATAGTCACGTCATTAAGGATCAGCTCATCCCTACAACCCACCTTCTTGGACTTTCTCCCTTTTCCTTGGCTTCTCATTTCTAACTCATATCTACCTTCAAAAGCATTTTCTGAGCGTGTTGCAAGCCAATGAATCTTGAGTTTAGTGACTAAGCCTTCCTCCTTGACTGTGTCAAGCCTTTGTTGCTATCCGAAAGGTCGACCTTTGTCATCCTCCTCAAGAGGGAAGAGCAATTAGCATACCCTTGGTAATTTCGTGATATTACCTTGAGGCTCATTCTGCGTCTTGGTCCGAGGTACATGACTCGATCCTCGTCTTCTTTCTCTGCGCAGTGCTAACGTAGCATTGCTTGGACCCGCTTTGGTTTGGGGTTGATGGAAGGTGTTAGGCCATTGAAATGGTTCTTGCAACCGCCTTAGAGCTATATTTTTCACAACAATTTTTCGCTCGAGAAAGAAGTTACTCCACCACATTCGATCTTCTTCTATGAGGAAATTCCATTTTCTATGGCTTTTTAAGGATGACTCGTGTACTTTTCTTTCGCTTGGACTCCTTAGGATTTTTTGAGAGGAAGTTGCTCAAAGACGCGTTCTCTGAAGGAAGTGTCCGGAATATATTTAAGGAAGCGTAATCCCTCCGGTGGACTCCGGTCCTTAGTTGTGGTATACTTTTGCCCCTGTAAAGAAAACCGGTCATCCTTCAAGTAGAACTTGATGTGATGTTGAAAGGTGAGATCATTCAATTTGTTCACGGCTTGTTCTCTCGTCTCGAACGTTGAGAGAAAATAAACTCTCTCGAAATCAGCGGTCTCTTTAAGAAGATCGATCACCGGAGTGGGAGTGTAAGAATCTTCAATAATTCAACTAAAGTAGAAAGAGAGAAAGCCTTCTTCCTTCCGAGGCGCATGTAAAATCTCTTTGAACATTTGGTCAATTTGATCATGAGTGTGGCCTACAAGTAAGAAACCCGGCTTCACTTTTCTAAAGATCCCTAGCTCCACTAACATGGCACAAGACGCATAAAGAGTGTTTGGTTCTTGTTCTCCCTTGTAGTATTGTCAAGTTGCGAGGTAAAAATCTGGTGGTAATTGCTCTTGCTCGACAGGGACCTTGTTAAGAATTGTAATTGTGAGGTTCGGGTCACCATGCAAGTTTGATATGTCAAGAATACTTTGCACTTTAGACTTCCTTTGAAGACCATAGCTCCTACAAGGTGGACCTTAACAAAACATTCCTCTGGCACATCTTTAGGAATGTTCAAGAAAAAATGGTAGAGTTTTTTTTTTGGTCCATTCCATCAATCACAACAGACATATATTGCGTGGACATTCAAGAGCTTTTTTTTTTCGTGTTTGGCAAGCTTTTTTCTCTCTGGCCGCTTGTTGTTCACGATGTCGGCAAGGTTCATTTGCACAATATCTCAGAGAAGAAATGAGGTCAAAGCATTATCTTTAAAACAAGTGAGAGATTGGAGAACATGAGCTTACTTCTTTCGACCTCTGCCTTTGCGGTTTCTCTTTGACTCTTTAATTACGCAGACACACCTTGAACAAACGGACATTCTATGTCTCCCGGGAATTTTCACTAAACCAAATTCACTTTTCCACACGGTGAAGTGTGAGTAAGAGATGTCTCAAGCCGAGTGCAAGTCTCTTTGTACTCATTAAAAACATCTTTTTGGGGATGTTATCGGTTAAATGATACATGTTTCTTTGTTAGGTGACTTCTCACATGTTTCTCTAAAATATTTCTCCATCCATCCACACGCCAACAAGGGCATGCATGGTTATAACTCTTCTTGGTCCACAATGATCATCAATTGCTGGATTTTTGTCCATCTTTTTGTGTATTCTAGACATTCCGTGGACCCTAAACGGTGGACAACCATAAAGCATTTTCGCAAACTTCTTGACGGTTAATGTAGTGCAAGAAGGTGTTGCGTCCTGGTCTTTACATGATAGGCCAAATAGGCATTCAGGGTCAGCCAATGTCATTGAACTCAGTAGTTGTCTCTAATTGCTCGTAATTTAGCCATGTTAAATTTGTTGATGCAACCCAATGAGCAGCATTTACTTCTTAAAAGTCTTCTCATTTTGTGCTCGTCCATAAGGTTTCTTCTTCTTACAGAGGAGCATGCTCTCAAACTAAAATCCACCTTGAATTTCTTGGTGGATTGGCTAGAGAATGTGTAATCTCTGCACGCCGTTGGTGTCTTCATCTTCTCAAGAGAGTTCTACTGGGGTGACCTCCTCTACCCTTAGTGGTGTGCTTGTAGAGGAGAACAAACCCGCGGAAGCTGTATCCCGGATAAGGCGGAGGTGCAGTGTTGAATGAAGGAGATGGGCCACCATATGATGTGCCAGCGAAAGTTGTTGTAGCGTCTTCACAGGGAGTTCGTTCAAACATGTCTCTTAAAGCAGACTGAAATTCTGCAAACCCATGTGTCACCACGTTTGTGTGAAGAGGTGTAGATCAAGCAGGTACGTCTTAATTTTTAATAAAATCGTGGTGGGAGAAGCGATGGAGGATCTCGCGATCTTGAACGCGTCTTTGTATTCCCCGCATGTGTAAGTGAAGATGGAGAAACAACAAACTTGGCGGAGGTAGTCGGTTCGAAAAATTTCTTCGAGGTTGAGCCATTGTAGTGTCGGGGGATGGTACAAATGGTGGTGGAAGATTGCTACGTGCAACAGGTGAGGGTTGGAAAGGTGGTGGCAGCCGGTTTCCTACTGGACTTGGAGAGGGTTGGAAAGGTGGTGGCAGTCTGCTAGTTACTGGACTCGGAGTGTCTTCGAGAAGCAACAAAGACCTTGTCGAGGTAGGTGTTGAAGAAGCATCTCCATCTTGTGTTCCATCTGAAGTAGAGGTACTTGGGCAAACAAATGGTGGTGGAAGTTTGTTCACGAAGCGGTTAACCATGTCAAACAACTGCAAAAAATTGTGGGCTTGTTACTAACTCACAAGTCGATTGGACTAATGATATTCAAGAATACAAATGCTATTCCGGAATAGTATTTTGTGTGCGAGATTTGTCGTGGTGTGTGCAAAGATGCTATTCCAGAATACACTTGTCCAGAGTGTTTGGACAAGACGTATTCCGCATTACATAGAAAAACACAACTGACAGTGGCCTACCTTTAAAAAGGAAAATCGAGCGCCTCAGTTGCGTATTCCGCTTTCAGAGATTTAGTCGCCAGCCCGAGCGCCTTCCGATCAATATACATTTGCTGTATTCCGATTTACATAGCGAAGACAATGGACAGGTAAGCATAGAAAGTACATAGTACGTCTTTCTTTTGTTTCCTGATTTGGTTTTGTAGGGCAAAGTGTATTCCATAATACACTTTGCCCATCTGTCGAAGAGCAAAGTGTATTCCGAAATACACTTTGCCTTCGGGTGAAGTGCAAAGTGTATTCCGGAATACACTTTGCCCTTCGGGTGAGGAGCAAAGTGTATTCCGGAATACACTTTTTAGACCGCGGGCAAAGTGTATTAGGAATACACTTTGCTCCTCACGAAGGGCAAAGTGTATTCCGGATACACTTTTGCACTTCATCAAGGGCAAAGTGTATCCGAATACACTTTGCTCTTTTCGATAGATGGGCAAAGTGTATTCGAATACACTTTGCTTGTCTTTTGGAAACTCTTGTTTTTAGCACTTAATGAAGACACCTTTAGCTAAAAATGCACCACTTTAAAGGTTAAAATAACAATTTTGAGTCCAATTAAGGCACAAAAATTGTCTTAGAGTTACTATATTTACGCTTGCTTGTTTTCCTGTCTTTTTCTCGGCCTTTAGGGCACAAGATTAGTAAATGTTATTCGAATACGCTGCTCAATTTCGTCTTAACATTGTTGTTTTAAACGTTTGATGGCAAGGTGGAAGAAGGAAGCAAGAGGGCATCAAAGAAATCTCATAAGCCTAAGCGCCCACACCCACATTAAAAGCACACCACCGACACGACGAACCCGCTATTTTTAAAACTTTCAAACGCAGTGGTTCGTAACCAGGGGTGCAGATGGAAAATACAGCACACTGACGTTTTTGTACGTCTGTAAAAGTGCTGGTAACAAAAGGTACGCCGACTCCGAGTTTGTGAACCTTGGGACAATAAAAGATGTTGAGGAAGTTGCCGGACAAGGTGGTCAGGTGGGGAGGCTATCCTTCAAGACCTCCCAAGGCTTCATAGTTGTGGACATCGCATTTTTTAGAATTGTCAGTGTGCAACCACCGGCACTGTACAAATTCTTTTCACACTACCGGTCAAAAAGAAGCCTGTGTTCAGTAATTAGACAGGTTTGTACCAGTACAAGCGAGGACTTTCCTGTCAGTGAGTCCGAGCATTCAGATGGAGAAAGGTCACAATCATCACCCTCAGATGCTAGTTCTTCAGGGAGGTCATCAGATGGAGGTTCCGAGGAACAAGACGAGGAAGAACCCCCTGTGCGGCCAAAGAAACTTAGCAGGCCAAGGGCAACCATAGCTGCTAAAGAACCAAAGAAGCGGAAAACACAGCAGCTTGAAATCACAGAAGTCCCCGAGGAACCTAAAAAGAAGAAGGGAAAGGGTAAAGCACCTGGTGTTGCTATTAAGGAAAAAAGGTTGATAAAACATCTGAAAAAATGGAAGAGATTAACCTGCATAAGTTTGTGCAAGGTGTCATTTATTTGCCAGTCACTTCAATGAAGCTTCCTCCGAAAAATGAAGCTGGTGAAAGGCCACTTCGTGTTCGCGAAAAATTTATCTGCATCACTTGAGGAACCTGAAGGACAGAATAAGGAGCAATCCAAATGCTCATGTGGCCCCAATAGTTGTCCTTGTTGACAGGGAGCAGTGCACAACCCCCAAGGAGTATGACAGAGAAAACGCTGACACCTACACTCACTACGTCTTGGGTGGGAATCATAGCTTCAAGGCAAGAAGGCAACTTTACAAAGAAAAGAAGAACCCGAGGTACCTCTCCGTCCTCTCCGCTACCGTCTCTTCGTGGTCTTCTGGATGAAGAAGCAAAAAATCGTTGCCAACACCCACAATCGCGACAACGAGTACAAACTAAAGATGAGCTTTGTCGACAAGATCCGGTTTATGCACAGGGAGTATGTAATTTTCAAGAAAAAGTACGGTGAGGACCTTAAGAAGCCAGCGTTTTCCTTGGAGCTTAAGGAGGCGTGTGCCATTGAATTTCGCCGAATATGACGAGGCCAATAAAAGGCAGTCTCTCATTGGCCACGACAACCGGTTCCGATTAGCTTTAGAGATGGCAAGGTAAGCACAAAATGTATTCGTAATAGCAAACCGACTATTTGACGTGAAATCTTCTTGAATAGATTTGGGAACTGTGAGACGAGATATTTACAATGTTCGAAGCGAGGGGAGTTAAAGAGCAAGGGCAAGGGAGACAGCCAAGAAAAAAACCCGGACGTGCCCAAAAAAGAAATGACCATTACCGTCCGGAGGAAAATGCGGGGGCTTCTCCGACACGCGAGCTCTGGAGCGACTTCTCCAAAAAGTTGTTGATAAGGAGTTTAGCCTAGAAGAAATGTCAAAGGAATTGCACAAGTAAGTTCTCGACACAAACTTTACTCTTTGCATGTTAGATTCCCAAAAACATCGGCGTACATAGTGTATTCCAGAATACACATGCCTTCCTTCACACGGGCAATGTGTATTCCGGAATACACATTGCTTGTCTCTAGAAAAGCATTATGTATTCCGGAATACACATTGCTCCTCTAAAGAAAGGCATGTGTATTCCGGAATACACATTGCGTTCCTTTAGAAAAGCAATCTGTATTCCGGAATACACATTGCTTTTCTAGAGACAAGCAGTGTTTGTCCTGTAGCAGAACTATTTTCTGCATATTGTTTCGAGGTAGCATCACCAGTTAACCAGTTTGTATTCCAGAATACAAATAGCTTGACTTTTATTTGTTTTCCTTTTACTTTGCCTTGATTCTTACGTTTAATCTCATTGTTTCCTTAACGTCTTGCAGCCAAAAGAACGTCATAACATGTCAAACATGTTTGATGGAGCAGCTAAACGTCGAAACATGGGAAAGGTGCAAGGAACTCTACCCAATTGCCACATCCGACGAGCGCATTGTGCAATATGCACCAAATTTTGAGGGCTGGGTAAGTACTCTCAAAATTCCTTTTCTCTGCACAAACGATCTCTTGACAGTTGTTGTTTTGTTTTTCTTTAGAGCAAAAAGAAAAATAAGGACGCCCGAGGGCTTTATGAATTTGGTTAGAACAAAGACGGGAAGAGAGGTCGTTAAATGAAAGAAGAACTGTTGAGCGTAACCATCCGACTACGAGAGATTACGCATGTTTGATCAAAACAATTTATATTCAATCATTCATGGTGATTGTTAACGAACCTTGTCGGAATGGTTAAGCCCACGAGGACTTTACTTTGGTTATTGCTGATCTTCCCTACGGGTTTAAGCTTAAAGACGGCAGACGAATCTGACGACCAGCCCTTCAAATTTTCAGAGTTTAATGCTTTCATTGAAGGAATCAAGCAGATCTCAACGGCCAAACATTGGCGTTTAGTTACGTTCCATTCGAGCATGCAGTCTGGCTTGGTGGAATCAGCTTTCAAAAATCACTTTGGTTCTCCAAGGCGGGATATGAAAACCTTGTGCGGTAAGTCTTATTCCGAATACAATTACTTTTCTCTTTAATTCGTAGTGTATTAGGAATAGTGTTTCTGTTTACGGGTTTTGAAGTGTTTTCTTGTTTTTGCTAACATCACTTTAAATGCTTTACTAGGTACAAAGCGAACATCAGCTACCATGGTGGAGGACCAAGGTTGCTTTCGGCAAGGTAGAGTACCTTCATGTAGCTTATTGGAGTTTTGATGGGAAGAGGTCCATGGAACACTTTAACACTTGCCGCTTTGTCAAAACTTTTCAAGCGTCCTAGAGTTTCCAGCAGTCTTCTACGAAATTGCGGGACCCAAGTGCACAAGGCGAGGATTGTGAATCACTACCGAAACCACAAAAGCTCATCAACCATCTCGGACATGTTCTCGGCGTCCGTGAGATTGGGTGCTTGATGCTTTCTCCGGTTCTCGTACTACTATCGCATGTGCACTTAAGAAGGGCCGCAAACGTGTAGCCGTGGATATTGATAAGGAGGTCGTGCATTTTGTGAAGATGAGATTGGCTGCCTTACCTACTTTACCAGATGAAAATCAAGAGTTAGGGGCCAAGTCTTCATCTGATTATGCTAAACTAACGTCCTCAGAGATACAGCCTCCATTCTCGAGCTCACTAGACGACGAGGCAACCTTTGCAGAGCTTAAAGAAGTAGCTTTAGCTACCATTCCAGAGAACAAGGAGGATACAAAACTTAAGTCTCCAGCAAAGGAGCAGATTGAACAGAAGGACGAGACGGCAGAGAGCAGCAAAAAGAATGAGGAGGACTATGATGTAGATCTTTGACTACTGCATATTAAAATTATCATTATTTATTACAATGAATCTTCAATATTGATGTACAAAAATTTATTAAAAACATATTACTTTTTTTTCCTTTCTATTCTGGTGCTTTTTTTTGTAATGCTTTCAGTCTCTTCAAGTCTATGCCTAAATTTCGCTATTTTTATGATTTCTGTTTCATAAGTACAAAGTTTTCGCCTAATGATGGGCCAAAATGGCATGAAAAAAAATGCAAACCTCTAGAAATTCTCAACAACTTTCAAAAAAGGCTTATTTTAGAAACATGGTGTTTTTTTAAAGGGAATCTTTGAAACGGGAGTGATGCAACACTCCCGTCTAATTTGCAATCGTGTTCCTGAAGAACTCCATTTCCCATCTTGACTACATGTTTTTCATTGGTTTTAATATGACGCAGCATTCTTGGTGAGCTTACCACTGAAACTTCTGCTCCAGAGTCGATGGTCAATACATGAGTTCTCCTCTGCACATTTGCAATTGCTCCAATCATTCCCAGGTTCTCTTTCTCAATTGCAAGTTTTCTATTGAATTCAACCATCTGCCGTCCAGAAGCACGGCTCCACCTATTCTCCCTTACACACATTAACAAGCTACTCTGTATGCTTGCCATGTCCTCCTTGAAACCGGGTAACAAAAACATTCCTCCGGTCTTCGGACAATCTGTGAAGATGACCGAAGTGTTCTTGTGCTCTGATACCACTGTTGGATTCTAAGTAGTACTCTGGCTTGCCACAACCGCACTCTTCTGCTGTATGTACAGCCGAGAGCCCAAGCTCTATCCCTTCAATGATAGACAAGACTCCACCAAAAGCCACCTGCAATTCAGCTACTTCACCTCTCAATCCAATCACTGGATTGTTCCACCCAGGATGCACCGCTCCCTTGCCTCTCACTCCCCGCTTCCGCTTCCGTGAGTCTCCTCTTATACTATCTGCCATGCCCGCATGCAACTATCCCGCATGCCATGTCCGCATGCATGGTTTCCCGTTTGTTGCTTCATACTGCTCCTACATGACATGTGTAAAGGCTATATATGCAACAACGTTAGTTTTGAACCATGGATGTGTTGCTTTATTATAGTTCTCATTTACCTGCGAACGCATCGTGACAAATTTGTTGACCACTGCAGATCAGATCTTGACGATGAGTCGTGTTTCAAACGAGATACTGCTGAAGACTTCTTGGGGCCCTGAAGCTTTGCTAACCTAGAGTTGCCACAAACAAATCATAGGAGCTGGACCTGGTTCGTTGGAGATGGATCGGATTTGCCCACAGGCCATCGGATTACAGAAGGGCTTCAATTGTTGTCCAAAAGTTACTGTAGTTGTCCGCCTATGATCGGCGATGTCGATTCCTTAAAAGGCTTTGCCTTTCAGCAGGAACCTCTTCGAAAGGCCACAACTATAATTAAAATTTCCTTTCACTTGGCTTAGAAATACAACGGTTATTATCTTCAAAAATTCGCCAAACGGATTATTATTACATATAGGTGGCTTGTTCTTCATCTCCAAATCTATTTGTCCTCTTCTGCATGTGAAGTAGTTGTAAATTATCCCCTTGTTTTTTTTTTTTTTTGTGTGGACATGTTTCAAAGTGCACTTGCAATCTTGGACATGAGAAAAGTTCTCAAATATTTGGATCAAACTATTATTGTTTGTGTTATCCTAGACAATATTGTTCCCTAAACACTTGTGCTTGAATGGAGTTTCTCATATATTTTTGACAAGTTGTGTTTCTTTTGAAGTTGAAGCATCTAGGTATTTACTAGGGCCCGAAGGGCCCAAAATATTTTTCAGTATAACAACCAACACACAACTACTATTAACATTATTAACACAAACCATTGCATCCAACGCATTTAAATTAAAACCCCCATGAAACCCCCTTTGGTTTGGGTGCATATTTACACGGGGGATGACGTAGGGCAGCGAGAGCCCCTAAAATTATGTTTCGCATGTACAAAATTAACACCATGCAGTATATTACCTCAAACCTTATAGTATTTTGCAAATCTTGTTATACAGTATAGCAAATTTTGTACATGCGTACCCCACAAACGAGGAACTTTATGTACAGTATAGATTAAGGAATAAAGGGTGAATATGCCTATCCAACAGTCTCGATGCCCGGGGTCACCCCCCGTGTGAATATGCACCCAAACCAAAGGGGGTTTCAGGGGGGTTTTAATTTAAATGCGTTGGATGCAATGGTTTATGTTAATAATGTTAATAGCAGTTGTGTGTTGGTTGTGTGTTGCAAGAATTTGAATGTGGGAGTGAATGTTTCTAGTTTAGCAGTTGAAATGTACATTTTTAGGATGGTGCAGCAAAATGTGGTTTCAGTATAACAACCAACACACAACTACTATTAACATTATTAACACAAACCATTGCATCCAACGCATTTAAATTAAAGCCCCCCTGAAACCCCCTTTGGTTTGGGTGCATATTCACACCGGGGGTGACATAGGGCAGCGAGAGCCCCTAAAATTATGTTTCGCATGTACAAAATCAACACCATGCAGTATATTACCTCAAACCTTATAGTATTTTGCAAATCTTGTTATACAGTATAGCAAATTTTGTACATGCATACCCACAAACGAGGAACTTTATGTACGGTGTAGACTAAGGAATAAAGGGTGAATATGCCTATCCAACAGCTCTCGATGCCCGGAGTCACCCCCTGTGTGAATATGCACCCAAACCAAAGGGGGGTTCAAGGGGGTTTTAATTTAAATGTGTTGGATGCAATGATTTGTGTTAATAATGTTAATAGTAGTTGTGTGTTGGTTGTGTGTTGCAAGAATTTCAATGTGGGAGTTAATGTTTCTAGTTTAGCAGTTGAAATGTATGTTTTTAGGATGGTGCAGCAAAATGTGGTTTCATAGAAACTCTTCTTACAATCTGTTCTCAGACTCAATAGGATACTCCAGTTCTTCACTTAATCTAACAAATAGAAATGAAAGGTGTAAGACGAAATAGAGTCACATTTTTTAGCATCCATGATGGATGTGAAAATTCGGACCCATCCGTGGGGGTACCTCAAGTAGAATTAAGGAAAGAATATGTCAAATTGATTAAGAGAAAGAAAAGCATCTGCATAAAAAGCATCATAAAATGGTACTTTCTTAAGCATCCAAAAGAAATTTGCAGCTCTTTTTGAGCAAATCCAAAAATTGTACCATATTCCAAATCAAAATGAATCGAACTTTTTCTCTTCTCTCAAATAGAAGAAAGAAAGAAGGCTCAACCTCAACCTCATAGAATAGTTTTTTTTGTGATGGCGATAAAATAAGTTTTCAGGCAGATCTGAGAAATTTTTTGGCATCGAAAAGGCCAAAAACCTTAGTCCGCGATCACCTGAAAGATACTAAAAAGTTTTCGACCACCAAAAAAAGAACCAGAAGATATAACCGTTAGATATTTAGATAATATGCCCCAAGGTGCCAAAACTCACTCTCTCCTACGCAACAAAAAAAAGGAAAGATAAAATGCATTAAATGCGCACACTTTTATTGCACCTTCCTTTCGCAAGCCGACGTCAAATGACATAAATTGTTGTACACACTGTGCGTGCAGAATTACACCTTTGAGTTTGCTTTCAACGTGGTTCATACCCACGTCCCACGCATCTGCAAGAGAACCTAGAGAATCTGGAGGAAACTTGAATGAGGAATCGCGAGGTCTCCACGGTGTCTTCGAAAAATCTTAAGTTACCTTTTTGGGGAATGTATGGAAAGTTTCAAGGAATCTTAGGAGATCTTGTGGAACTTCGACTACCCAATAGAGCCAGACACTCATTCGCACCATTCTGACTCCCGCACCTGAGTCACCTCCGAAAAAAAACACCCAAAACACACACCTACAACAAGCCAAAGAATGTTCCTTAACTAAATTTCGTGTATGTGATTGGATAAAAGATGGTAGAATGTGATGTGTAGATGGTTGCATGGTTCGAAAATAAGGCAAAAATCCGGCCATCCTTAAAAATTTCCGACAAGCTAAAAAAGTTTCAAACATTTTTTACTATTTTTTACAAAAATTCGGGGAATAGGCTTTAGGAAGAGGTGAACTTACCTTTTTTTTGGGTAACATAAAATGGGAGGCCGCATTTTTCCCAGTTGGGTGGGCCACTAAATTCGAGCCCTGGATGGTTGGCTTGGTTGGATGCCATAACTTGCTATTAAAGAAGCATCTTGATTGACAGAAGGCAAAGGTTTCTTTAATCCTTCTATTAAAGTTATAGTTTTTTGCATCCGAGGAGCATATCAGCAAGGGACAAAGCTTTCTTTGTTGTTGTATAAATAATACTTGATCATTAGGATATCTATTAGATCTCGACAAGCTAAAGAAATTGAGATCCACTAAATGTTTGGCCAAATTGCCAATTGGCTGGGGCTGCATTGTAAGAAGTAACAGTCCTTCCATCACTGGTAGTAACCTGAAAGGATAAGCTTTGTCCATTTAAGTAGTCATTGCTCTGCCAATTTTGCCCCCAATTCCTTGTCATGGCTTTCCATCCAGTGTTAGATCCCTTGATCCATACCGCTTGCAGATCACCGGCGCCGGCCACATTAGTAATGAGAATAAGGTTGAAGTAGGAATGTCCATTGATGGTGAATCTCATAGGACCTTTTTTGACACAAGAGGTTCTGGAATTAATGGAAAACTGTTAATACAGCATACATGACATGGTTATTGTTGGAATAATGTCATGCAACATACATTGATATATTTATGGTAAGAGAGGAAAAGAAAAGGGAAGTTGCCATACCTTCTGAACTCAACTGGAACTATGCCTCCTTTGTAAATAGCAATCTGTAGAAAAGCAGGCTGTGCCATGTCAAAATGCTGCAATGGAGGATTGCACCAGCCTCCATTATTATTTGGCAGTGCATAATTAGGAGGGCAGAAATTGGTGGCTGTTATTATAATTGATGGATTGCCTGGAAGACACCATTGTGGATCTACATTAGAATTACAGCGCATTTCGAAGCATGCGCCGCATGTTAGACCCCGGTTAAACAGAGCAGTGCTCAATGCTGCAGTGTTGGTTCCATATCCCTGACTGTATAAGTTTCCATATCCACATGCGCCTCCTATAACCTTACATAATTTAGCCAAGCAAATTCTATAAAACATCAAATCTGATCTAAAAACCCACATACCCATTGTTCCTGAAGCATCACTACCACCATAAAATGTAGCATGACCACTGGTCCATTCTGTCTGTGCTAGAACTGTGTGAAAAATTCCACATATTAGACCTGCAACTAAGATCAGCCTTGATATCCTGCATATGCATATACATAAATGTTAAGCATCAAAAAGACATCATATCACATGCATAGAAAGACAGCAAGATCATACATATTATGAGGAATAGCACAGGCAAAGAATGAAAAGACGCTAATGACCTCGAATTCTATGCTGAAGTAAAGATACCTTGAGCTGACCAGTTCGTCCAATTTATCAAACTATGGTCCACATGCTTTGAAAAATCCCATGTGCTCATCAAGGAAACCCTGCCACAGCTGAATCTGAGATGCTATTAACATTGCACTAGTTGCCTTGGTTTCCGAGTATTTTATCATTCTAGGATTGATTTGTTACCTCTTTATTGGCCTGCTCGCTCGGGCGATCTGTTCTTGACAGTTGAATCTGGCATGTGCCCATGACTGCACTGCGGTCTTCCAATCCAATCGGCTTTGTCGCGCTTGTCTTCAGCACATAAAATACAGGTGTGCAATTTTTATGTTCCATATTAAAAGCCTGCAAGATCATAACAATGTGCCAATGTTTGATATAGTCTAGTCGGCTGTAAATTAAAGTACATAGACCTCAGCTCATTTGTCTTACTATTCAAATAATCCATAAGGATTCTTTATATGCAATGAAAAACCATAAGTTTTTGGCCCCATGTCATAAAAGGGCATGCACCTTAGAGATGCGTTATGCTTCAAGTACAATCCCATTAACTACAATGAAGGACCAAACCTTGGGAATGGTCTAGTGTACATATGTCTCCTTAATGGTCGGTCCAAATGGAATTGGTCCAAATGGTTGGGTAAGCATCTTATTGCAATGTGATGCACACAAAATTTAAATGGTGGTGGTTTTTCGCTCCCTTTACGGGGCAATTCATTAGGGAGAGGGTTGTTTTGGCATCTTGGGGGATATTTTGAGTGTACCTAAGATCTAACGGCTATACTTTTTTCTTCTTTTTTCTGGCATTGAAAGATTTTTTTGTTTTTCCATCTAATTGTGGTCCTGAAGTCTTTGGTACGGGAGCTTCCAAGGTCGTGTTGTCGTTTCAGGCCAAGAAACTGGTACGTATCTTTCAATCAATGTTTCCTTTTATTTATTGATGAATGTTATCCTGCTTTTGAGTGTTGTCATATGAGTGTTGATAATTAAGTCATGGAGAATTCAAAGGGCCAAAAAGAGTTGCAGGGTCTATTGTGTGAATTTCAGGATGTGTTCCCTGAGGAACTGCCTGAAGGTCTTCCCCCTAGTAGAGAGATTAACCATGTTATTGATTTAGAGCTTCGATCCAAATCTGTGTTTCGTAGCCCTTATAGATTGTCCATCTTGGAACAAGAGGAGGTAAAGAAGTAGGTTCATGAGTTGTTAGCCAAAGGGTTTGTGAGACCTAGCAAATCCCCTTATGGTGCTCCTGTCATTCTAGTCAAGAACAAGGACGGATCAATGCGGATGTGCATTGATTACCGTGCCTTGAATAAGATCACGATCAAGAATAGGTACCCTTTACCTAGGATTGATGAGATTATGGATAGATTAACAGGAGCTAAGTATTTTTCTAAGTTGGTATGCGCAGTGGTTATTACAAGATAAGGGTGAAGGAGTCAGATGTACATAAGACTGCCTTCAAGACCACCTTTGGTCATTTCGAAGTTTTGATAATACCTTTTGGACTAACAAATGCTCCTGCCACTTTTTCCAGAATGATGAATGAGGTTTTTGCAGGATGTCTTGATACTTTTGTTAGTATTTTTAGATGATATCCTGGTATATAGTAAAACCTTAGATGAGCATATGGATCATTTGCGTTCTGTGTTAACTCTGCTCAGACAGCATAAGTTATATACAAAGATGTTAAAGTGTGAATTATAGGTGGAATATTTGGGCCATATTGTATCTGCAGAGGGTGTAGCTGTAGATCCAAGAAGATGGAGGCAATTCAGTCTTGGCCTGTGTCAAAGAATATATCTGAGTTGCGTAGTTTCTTGGGATTGGCCAGTTATTATCGCAGATTTGTCTGGAAATTTGCCAGGATTGCGGCTGCTTTAACTATCTTCTTTTTTATTTTTGGATGTGGTTGGGTTTTGTGCCAGGAACGCCGCATGTTACGCCGCATGCGGCGTTCCCTTCAAGTTTTCGTCCCCCTTACGAGACGCGGGCTGTCAGCATTGATGGCCAGTTTTTGAATTGGGCAAGATGCTTGAATGCTGCCACCGCCAAGAGTTTTGATGATCCCTAGCTCCCCCTACGAACTTTTGCCTCGAGATATTTTCCTGCTCTATACGGTTTTGGCGCCTCAGAAACGTTCTGGAGCCGAGATTTGAGGGCAGTGCTTGAGCTTGAAAGGTAAATCCACATTTGAGAGAGTGCATCGATCCACATCAAGGTTTGTTCATGCACAAACAGAGATCAATGTTTGAGCTTTTGCATTCGGCCAGGTTCATGGCATCAAGAAAGATATCTAGAGCGTTTAGAATGGATCGCTAGATTTACACCCTGTTTCTGGGTTTTCTGGCATTACTTATTTTGCTTAGTGTTCTTCACAGGTAGTTCACAGATTGTTTGCATTTGGCTATTTGGAGGGAGTTTGGAGCTGAAACAATCGCTGGGTTTATCTTTACATCCATTGGCTGGCAAAGGAGCTAGCATCCATTCTGGTAAAATGCTTTCTTAAACAGTTTGCTATTCTGTATTACTTGCTCCGGTCTCTTCTTGCTTGGTATTTTGTCATGGATTTGATCTCTGAGCATGTTAAGGACCCACAAAATCTCCTTATATGCGCAGTAGCAGGAAAGCAAACGATTTTTTACCTTGGTACCTATGTTGCTTAACCGTGAAATCATTTGATACCTACCTTGATACCTGAATGAAAAGAAAATTCAGGAAATTGTTCCAGGATGTTGCATGATCGCTTTATGTAATTCTATTTGCTTTTGTGTGCTGGTTTGACTGCAAGTTCGATCAAGCTCATGGGTTTAGAAGCTGTAAAACCAACAAATTTACTGATTCCCACAATGGAAAGATCATATTGCATTTGGGTAACACAATCATTTAATTCCTCTAGGTATTTGGTGTACGAAGATGTCATCAAAAAGGCCATTACGATGCACTTTCGTTATACATGAGCATTAAGATTTATGGAGCATTGGCAGTTTCTAACAAGCAATTGTTGTTTCATCTCTGTAGCAACGCCAAGCAAGCAACTGTTGCAGTTGAAGACATGTCATAGCAAAGCCAGCAACGGTTGCAAGCAACACCATGCCATCTCTGTTGTTTCTAGATTTTAGATTTGATATAGCAGTGTGTGGACGTCAAATTGATTCGCAGCATCAGGTAATTGCTGAACCTAAACTTTGATGTATATTTTATTGCTTCTTTAATTGGTGATGATTCTACTTATATGCCGTGCAAATATAAAGAGGTGAATTTCCATATGAGATATGGTGATTATGCCAGACGGGAAGAATTGCTTTGAGTGCCATAACAAGATCCTATTGCATTTTGTCATGCATGCTTTAGAGTTTTATAGGAGCTTCATTTTTCTGCTGCAACCTCAATAGCGGGTACTGTGCTTTTCTTTTGTGGTGGAACGATGGTTTAGCCACAACCTCATGGCCTATACATTGAATTAATTACTACTATGGCTGCTTTAGAATAGGAAGACAAGGAAGACAAGTTCTGCAAAAAAATAATATTTTCTTCAAGACCACTCCTGTAGTATTTTGGCATTGGTAGCATATATGTGCCTCAAATGTTTCATTTTGCAATCTTTATTTAACAAGTTGAGCTATTGTTCTTGTGATGCAGATTTTCATAAAAGCTACTAATGGTAATTTCATCCTCAGGCATTGCACAACAAGGAATCGAGCAGTTTATGGAGTCTTGATCATAATTAGTCCAGGTATGTGTTATTAGATTTTGCAAGCTAAATTTCAAGCAAATGGAACTGAAGTTACAACTATTTTCTGGCATGTTTCTTTTGCTTTCTTCCTACTAGAGCCTGGATGAAGTTTGAATGAAGTTAAGTTCTACTAGAGTTCATGGTTTCCATTTTGTTTAAAAGGCACATCAACTTATCATTTTGACATGTGTTTTCCAGCTGAGGAGGATGTAATCTGGTGATAACAACTCTATTCATGCTGGATTAGGCCTTTTATGTATGGCATATGCTTTTAATTATTTTGCTTTCTTTGTTTCATAAATAAATAAATATTTTGTTTTCTTTGTTTTATAATATTGTGCTTCTTTAGAAGGTCTGCCATATAGACTAAGTTATGAACCAACCTGAGAAATTGTTGTTGCAGCTAATGACATTGAACACAAATATCTAGATGGATCTGATAGGGAAGCGGCATACAAATATTTAAATGTTTTGTTTTACAACCATGAGTGAGATGTTTCCCAGTATCTATTTACCAATATTGCAAAGGTTGTATCTGATTTTGACAATGGACATAATGTGACTGTTTGATTTTTATCTGGCTATTGCAAAGCCAACTCCACTCTGCAGCTATCTAACGGTGCTATGGATTTCAGAAATTAAAGTGGAACTTCAACATGTCATATATGAGTACGAGTGAAGTAGGGGCTTTTCAAGCAAGAGGTAACTAATGCATTAAATTCATTGCATGTATTTCTCATTTAGTAATAAGTGGCTTTTTGCTAAGCAATACATGCTTTTGCCATTTGCAGTCATAGCAGTGGAGGTACAAATCATCGTTACATCCCAAGGGTCCAGAATGTGTTGTTGCTCTTCATTACATGTATTTCCAATTTCTCAATGTCCAGTTGGGGATCTTTAGATCAGAGCATCGAAGACGGGACTATAGGGACTAGAAGTGTGTATGAATTCTTAATTGAAAGAGAATTCGAAAGCTCTAAAGCTATGCTGACGAGGTATGAGGCCTCAATATGCCAGTAAGTCATGCTGGAATTGTGCGGAGACTGTTGATGGCAATTTTACAATAGGTTGTCATCAATGCTGCCAAGGCTTGCTTATTTACTCCACAAATAGTATCAAAATTGATTGAAATTTCAATTTCTTTTGCAGATACCTTTGTTGTCATAACAACTCTAATCTGTTTACCACATGTGAGATATAATATCAGATGTTCGAGAAGTTGATAGTTGCCACAAATGCATAAAAATGTGAATCCTATTTTTGCTGCTTGGAGCTGATTTACATGTATACCATTTGCCCAACATTTTAATATGGCACAACTAAACCATTGTTAAAGTGAATGTGCCTCTTTCCCACATGCTATACTGCCCGACACATCTAAAGGATAACAGCTTGACTGATTTGTTTATTATCAAATGGTCATCTAAACACATGCCTTTTTGCATGGCAACACTGGGCACAAGTTTAGTAGAAGCAAGTATAAGAACTCTATTGATATGTCTTTTACCAACGTCGTACTCAAGTCGAACTTTGATATTCTAGAAATGCGGTAAATTTCTGAAATCTCATGGTATTTATTACTTTGAAGTCAGACTCTCATGGGAGCATGCATCTCCTATTATAAATGAGGCATATGGCTTCACATAACGTTCACAAATTGTAGAAAAAGTCCATATTATGAGATTTACAAGCACATTCTTATAAATGAAAAAATATAGTGACGGGATCGGCCTAGAATGAGGTAACACAAGTACGCAATTGCCAAAACAACCATTCATCCATTTTTTAATGCAATGGTTGCCAAAACGTTCTCAAGCATCCATTTTGAAAGAAGTGTCATGCTTAGGGAAATTACCAAAAAGCTTCTAAATGTTTTTTTTTTTCTTTCAAAACATGACCGTTCTTGCAAGCATCAACCTGTGTGTTGTGAGTAGTGGCATATATGGACGTTAAAGGCTAAGTAAAGTCACAAACCAAGACATTAGCGTGGCAATGCCGGCACACATTTACTATTGGGTAATGTAGTGCTTTGAATAATCTCCGATTGTTTGTCTCTTTTATCAAACGACAAATGATCATGTGCATGGACAAACTAGCATTTTCGTAGCAAAAAAACTCACCTATGTTGAAGCATATAATGGAGTGCATTTTAGGGTCTACAATCATTTCGTCCTGAGGCAGTATCTGATTCCATCATACGAGCCTATCTTTGGGATGCGGTGCTTTATGTGCTTGATAGTCGTTAGACATCGTGGACATTTTGAATCAATGACTCGCACGTGCATTTCACTTTTACCCCAGTTAAGATGTTATCTATAGGAGAAGTGCAGATATCAGGGGAGCATCTCAAAAAGTAGAACATTAGGTCCTTGTTGATATGCTCCATACAGAGATGCATATTTAAGATTCTATAATGAACTCAAGTATGCCAATGGACCAGGACAAAATTTTGTGTTTTGCATTTTTGTACCTATTTTTTGTTGATATACTTAACTACTTCTAAAGATGATATTTTGAGCATAAGTTTAAATCTGCCTTTCCAATTTTTAATTGCCCCTCATATTCCTTATAAAGCATTGTTTTCTTCACTGAAATCCATAAACGCAAAATTCGTACATTGATGATACTGTCATTAGACAATTTCAATAACGTAAATAACTAAAAGCAAATAATGTCCATTCTTTTGCGAATATCAAGATATTCTATTGATGAAAGTTGCACATGTGGACGTTAAAAGCCAAGTAAAAACACATGGCAGGACATTAGCCCGGCAACGCCGGGCACACATTCACTATACGGTTTCCTGCTCTATTGGGATGATTGCTCTCTCACTCTCTAACAGTCATGTACATATGAGTCTTCTAATAAGGTCCCTCTCTTACTGACATGTTTTTGAACTAAGTTTAACAAGACAGATATCATACTTAGAGCTACACCATCTTGCACATACGCAAATTTACTCAACTATTTTTTTAAATCTAAAATTATAGGTTTTATGTCTATGCAATATTTTTTCTAAATTATATTTTCAATGAGGCAAGGCATTAGATCATTTGATGCACATTTAGCCCATAACGAACATTAAAAAAAAAAGTTTCAACCATGCTAAACCTTGCGAGCAATCTTAATAGTGCAATCAAACGACAATCGTTCAACGTAACATTTAAATGTTTAGAATTGGAGAGATAGTGACAACCATTAAACCTAAACCAATGCTCTAAATATTATGCCCCCCATTATGCCTACCCATTCTTTTCCACCCTATCCATAAAAGGGTAGGAATAGTGGAAAGCATAATGTTTACCATCCCTATAACCCCTAAACTCTTCATACTTTGCACTCCATTACATCTATGGATACAATTCTGGTGTATATATTTTTATTCCACTTACGAACTCTATTACGTCTACCCATTCCAAGCATCCATGATTAATGCCCGGCATCGCCGGGCACACGTTTCTAGTGTTATTGAAAACTAATGTCCATTGGCAATGGACAGTGAAGCAGCAGCAGCCAATGGATATGCTGAAGAGGTTGCTGACCTCAGTGCCTATTCTGTTGATTCCAGACTAAACCTTATGAGGTTTACACGGATGCATGTGGTTATGCCATTGGTACTGTTCTCATGCAGGATGGTAGGGTGGTGGTGTATGAAAGTCGCCAACTCAATGCTGCAGAGAAGAACTATTCCACCTATGAGCAGGAGTTATTGGCGATGGTTCATGCGCTCAAAGTCTAGAAACATTATCTCCGCAACACATGTGACTTTCTGGTCTATACCGATCATAAACTGTTGAAGTTCCTGCAAAGCCAGACTGAGGTAAGTCCAAGGCAAGCAAGGTGGTTGGACTTTCTTTCTCAATTTCATTTTCATGTTGAACATCTTCCTGGGAAAAAGAATTATATTGCTGATGTTCTTTCTAGAAGTCGTATTTAATTAAAGTGGGACTCATTCCATTCCCATTTTTTTTCGGAACCCTGTTAATTTACACAAAAAGAAGCACCCCGACCCGAAAACTGGCCATAATTGGAATTTTTGTCTATTAGTGTGCATCCAAGCTTTTCTTCCAGTTTTCTAGGATAGCATGTCGAGAACAAGAACAATGCAACGCAAACATGCATTAGACCTATCAAGTTCTAATTGAAAAAGATTCTTAGTTGAACATTTTGGCTCTATTTTCTTAGGTGGGTAGACAATAGATCACAAATTCCAACAAAAATTATGCAAATCGTTTACTTAATCACCCAAAAATACTAGTTTTGAGATACCTTATATTTATAAATGGGCTCATTACAATATATATTACAGTGGGTGAAGAGACCATAGTGGTCGTATGGGCACAATCATTACACCCTCTTCACACATGAACCACCTAGTGCAAAGGGCGCGTGCTTACAGACGATAGAAATTTGTATGAGGAGTTCCTTTATGGGCCACGTGCTTGTATGTCCAACTGATGTCACCACCCTCTTCTCGGCACGTTTCTTTAATGAAATGATCTTTTCATTGCTCCCAAGCATGTACTATTTGGTCGAGATAAGGACTGCAAGAGACAAAATCAAATTAGTCGAGTGATGCTACATGCAATAAAAATAAAATAAAACATAGTTCTTAGGGCCATTTTTGAAAACTACAGGCATGAGAAAGGCAGCTCAAAGGGAAAAACGCAGGTTTTTGGGGGTCAGAAGGCCTTTCTCGACTCGCGAGTCGAGAAAGGCAGCTCAAAGCGAAAAATGCAAGTTTGAGGGCCTTTCTCGACTCGCAAGTCGAAAAAGGCAACTCAGAGTAAAAAAAAGGGCAATTTCAAAGCTCAGAGTCCGAGAAGGTCGAAAATGAATAACCTTCAAACATCCTATGTATTTTCTATGAAAAAATACCCTCCCCATAAAGTTCCTACGTATTTTCCATAAAAAATAGACCCTCCCCATGTACTATCTAATGGACACATATCCAATGGACCCTCCCCCTTTCTAATGGACCATACCATATAGCTATATGAAGAGGGGACCATTGGGCTCATATTTAGCTATGTAAAGAGTAATGCCTAATGCACATGTAAATAGCAACATATGCACCTATAATGCACATTATAACCTACTATGCATTAAATCTATTAATAAGCATTAGACCTATATATTAATATGTACTTGTCCCCATTTTGTGTCTTGAACCTTCAAAATGGGTTACACAAGGTGTAAATTATATCATGATCTTCGCAAAGTTAAAATTTTACCTTAGAATAAGAATATATGCCTAGAAAACGTGCACCATGGCAACATAATGTTTAACGTGTGAACATAGTAGCACACACATGAAAAGAGGAAATTGGGGACACGTCAAAATATAATCCTATATTATTAGCATTTATTTTACACTTTCTTTTTCAACGTATTATTTTACCCTTTTTTTCTAATACCACGCCTTTTTTTCCCGCCCATGCTTGAATTTTAAAATCATTTATTTTACACTTTCTTTTTCAACGTATTATTTTACCCCTTTTTTTCTAATACCCCGCCTTTTTTTCCCGCCCATGGTTGAATTTTAAACTTTGGTACATACCTTTGAGACAGAAGTTCCCCCAACGCCATAGCTCCCACCGGCATATAGTCAGTCATGCCTCATTTCTGCGCAGCAGCAGATTCCTTGATCCTCAAAACCGTGCTATGGAACCAAGGAACACGCCAACGAGATTTAAGCGACGGATTTCAAGGTGTCTGGGGCGCCGGACTGCCGCCCATAGCCGAACTCGGATCAAATGGGCGTAGGAAGGCAATCGAGCATTCCTTTCTTAATCGACCATTCTGCTCTGCTCAAGTTCATGGGGATCCGAAGTTCGATCCGAAGGCGCATTTCTTCCACGACAAGGACAAAGGCTGAAAAGGGGGATACGAGCATGGCTATGGCAGAGGGCCGGGCTATGGAGGAGGAAAGGGATACGGAGGAGGCGGTGGCTATGGCGGAGGTCCTGGCTATGGAGGATCAAGCGGAGGAGGCTATGGAGGACGCTTTTGCACTATGCTGTAGGCAATGGACAAGTAAAGGTAATAAAATCTCTATTGGCTAACGGTGCAGAGAAGAACGCATTTCAGTTTACCAAAGCCATTTCAATCTTCTGGAATTACAGAAGCTATTGTGATAGAAGCCCGGTTGCAGACACCAAAATATCAAGAATCAAGAAATATTGTATTGAGGGTGGGTCGGAATCATCACCGGAACGCCTTGCCCAGTTGCAGACACCAAAATAAGAGCAAAGGAACAGAGCACGTCAAGAAACAGGGGATCGCTTTGAGCTGGATTTGGATCTTCGTGCAGCAGATCAAGAAAGTTCTTATTGAGGATGGGTCGGAATCACCACAAGAACGCCTGTGCCCAGCCCAGCTCTTTGATTTTGGGCCTATGCCCCGGCCTCCGCCATCTTCACCGACTCCATCTTTGGAGCGAGCCCTCATATTTTGAAGCGAGCCTTTGAACAGAGACTCCATGCATACGACTCCATGCCCTTGATTATGGCTGCTTTCTTGAGAATCCGGCCGCTCCCTTATCTCTTATCTGCTAAAACTTCAAAGCTCACGAATACGAGGAGCAGCACTGCTTCGGCCGCTCCCTTATCTCTTATCTGCCAGAAATTCAAAGGTGCTCCGGTTGCTCCCTTATCTGCTAAAATTTCAAAGGTTAAAAAATAGATAGGTTCTAGACCAGCTTGAGGACAGTAGTTGTTGCTGTGGTGTTCGTCCTTCTATTGGGGATCTAGGCATTCTCGACTCAGTAGTCGAGAATGGAGGCGATTAATGGTGTTTGTATTTGGGCGATGCCCTTTCACTTTGCTACAAGATGTGGAAATGTGGAAGCAATGAGTATGTTATGTGATTTACCTGTATCCCGCGGCATCGATGTCGAGTTCCCTCAGGTTATAAGCATCAACTGTACGCTCCATCAAAATTGGAAGCTCCATCAAAATGGTGTTTTCCATCAAAATGGTGTTTTCCAATTCTCGACTCACTAGTCGAGAAGAGGAGAATGATTTATATTTTTTTTATTAGTTATTTATTTAATTAAATTAATTAAATTATTGTATAATTAATTAAATTAATTATTACTTATATTTTGATAATATGTATTTTTTAATCTCAATGGATCGTTCCTTGCCCTTGCCCCTTCTCTTCTCCCTTGCCCCTTGCCCCTTGCCCCCCTCCCCTTGCCCCTTCTTCTCCCTTGCCCCCTTGCCCCCCTTCCCCTTGCCCTTCTTCTCCCTTGCCCCCTTCCCCTTGCCCCTCTTCTCCCTAGCTCCTCTTCCCCCCCCTTTCTCACTCCCGTCTTCCCCTTCCCCTCCCCTTTCGATCTCACCTCGCTCAACTTTCTCAACTATTTATTTGGAAATCTGTAAGAAAATATTATGAACCAGTCCTTGGTATATGATGTGAAATTTTGATGTCAATATGAGTCCCATTTTCAGTCCGAGTCCCAAAATTCAAGATTTGTCCCACTTTAATTAAATACGACTTCTAGGGTTCGTAAAGTGAATGTGATGGTTCAATGTGAAATTTCTTTGGTGTCACAAATTAAGCAAGCATATGACTTGGATGCCTATATTTTGAGTATGCAACATCTATCCAAATTATCTGATGCTTGGGATATCCAGGATGGTCTCTGGTATCAACAGGGATGTATTTATGTGGTGTGGACACTTTGCAAAAGCAGTTTGAGCGAATTTCATGATGCGCCTTATGTTGGGCATGGAGGTGAATGGAAAACCTATGAATCGCTCAAGAGAATGTTTTACTGGCCTGGTTTGAAAGAAGATGTGCAGGAATATGTGAAAGTTTGTGAGATATGTCAGCAGGTTAAAGCGGGCCGAGGCAAGACTCCTGGACTATTGCAACCTCTGCCTGTGCTAGAGGAGAGGTGGAGTGAAATCTCTATAGATTTCATTGTGAAGTTGACTCGTACTGTGCATCACTATACCCAGATACTTGTCATTGTGAATAGGTTGACGAAGTATGCACGTTTTGTACCTCTGACAAAGAATATTGATGGCTTGGCGGTGGTCAAGGCTTATATGCAGCATGTATTCCCTATTTTTGGATTACTCAAAGATATTGTGAGTGATAGAGATGTGAAATTCACTGGGAATTTCTGGCGCGAATTGTTCTCTACACTAAAATGCACTCTTCAGTTCTCTAGTGGAGATCGTCCTGAAACAGATGGGCAAACTAAAAGAGTGAATCAAATTTTGGAGGATATGCTGAGATCTTACGTGACCACTCAGCAATCCAGATGGGAGGACTATTTGCCAATTGTAGAGTTTGCTTACAATAATGGGTTTCAGCAAAGCATCAAAACTAGCTCGTTTGTGGCTATGTTTGGGAGAAATCCCAGAGGACCTGTATCACTTGGTTTTGATAGGCTGAAAACTGATGTTGTAATTATGCTTGAAGGCATGGATGTGACACTTGGTTTGTATCAATTGCATATGAGACAGGCCCAGGATCGGGCAAGAGCCTTACATTCATTAATCTTTGTACCAAATTTTTCTAAATTTGTTAAAGATTTGAATTTACCTTTTTTAGAAACCCAAAGTTGCAAAGCATAGTTAAGCATATCTACATCAATACATAGCACAATAAAAGGGGTTCTAGGGGGATTTGATATGGATGCACAAATCACCATTCCTGAGACCATAGACCATGCCCCTAAAACAATTGAATGGGTTATTTGAAAAAAAAAAGCATTGATTCTATAGCAAAAACAAGCATGTTGCATTGGTTGAAGCATTCTTATTAGGATATCAAATTATTTTGGTAAAGGTTCGAGCTCCGTATTTCATATTCTAAAACATTAGCCGAACTTGTATTTTATAACTCCAAATCATAGGCCACCCCAATCATAAATGACCATAATTAAAATGAGAGGCGCCTAGAGGTTCCAACATACAATCTGGGCCGTAGAATGAACAGATCCGACGATTGAGGTAGTCCGAGTGCACTTGCTTAGAATATATAGCATAATCGTTTAGAATATGCACTTTACAATATGTATTCATAAGTTATATTATTTGCAATAAGAAAGTGAGGATTTTTTGCATGAAATATATGAGGTGTCTAAACGGTTAGCTTGAGCCATTAGTTAGGAATTTAGTGTGATCCAGAGCATTGAAGGGCACAATCGGTGAATGTACTCAAACAGACCACCTCGAATGAATATGCACCAAAACAAAAGGGGGGTTCCGGGGCATTTTGGGACTTCGGGGGAAGGGAGGTGGGGAGGGGGAATACGTTAGTTACAAAAGTTAGTGTATATACCAATTATTGTCAATGGTTGTAATGTGTTGGTGTCACGTTCTAGCACAATAGCGTACGATACGTCATCATAATTAATTAATAGGCATGTTAATAAAGGTATAATTAAGTAGATTTTTTTTTTTGTTTGAAGGCATAGTTGGTGGGACTTGCACTCACCCACATCTCCCACCCGATGGTAGCCAGTGGGTTTTGAACCCTAGTGGGGATCACTCCAATCCACGGCCTTACCACTAGACCACCACCGCAATGGGCATAATTAAGTAGGTTTGCTAGTTGATTATGAATTATCAAATAAAATTTGCTGGAATACCCTGCAAGTAAGGAATAAAAAAACGATATCGCAATAAGACAAAATTTGCAGCTATGAGACAAGTTTAAAATTGGGGATGAAACATGACAACATGCTTCATTGGTCTGTCAAACACTCTGTAGAATTATTGCAGAATAGGATTGCATATTTGTTACCTTTTTTGCTCAGCCTGATTGTCAAGTGAGAATTTTGATTAGCTGTCTAAATTTACTCAAACGAATTTGTGCACTGGTTCTAAAACATTATAGAACTTTGTAGAACTATCTAGAACTATATAAAATGTTCTATTTTGAGTCCTTGCAAAATTTCAAAAAAACAAAAATCCATTTTTAGATTGAGGTGCTTATCCTGAGCATCTAGAACATTCTAGAAGCTTCTATAACCTTCTAGAACATTCCACAGCATTCCGAAACATCCTAGAGATATAGATGGACCGCTTGAGATAACCTTATAAAAAAGGAACGCATCTTTAATAATGAAAATATGAAGAGTTGGTTAAAGGGTTTCCCCCCAGATCTTTTTTGCGGGGGTGATGGGGGCGGGGGTTCGATTCCCCCCTAATGCAAAATTATTAAATTATTAAGATTAAGCTAGAAAAAATGGGAGATTCCTAACAATGTGTAAACGAATGGACGGATGAGATGGGCCACCAGATCTGACGGATCAGGTCGTCTGAGCAAGGCGGACTGCAGGAAGCTTCCGGAAGCCACCAGATCTGACGACTGAGATTGCGAGGGATGAAAATGAACGGTTAAGATCTGGCGACTGATATAGAAAGGGCCACAGTAGTAATTACATATATATTACAAGAAATTTAGCACGTGGAATGGTGCATGTTCCAGTTTACTATATTTCTATGGTGCAATTTCATACCGACGCATGTTTCAAAATATTATCGAGAATTAGAGTTTAATCTATTATACTAAGTTTGTTAATTTGCAACAGGATGTGGCTAAAGTGTTGCCAGCACTCAATGGGAAACTCACTGGCATGGCATTCAGGGTGCCAACCCCTGATGTCTCTGGTCGATCTCACTGTTAGGCTTGAGAATAGCCCATCTTCTTTTAGAATCTTTGACGTGGAATGTTAAAAAGCTAAGAAGGTGCAAGCCCTAGAGTAGCAATTTAAACTCTGCTCCAAATAGCTAACCAATAGCTAAGTAACCTAGGCATTGATTTACTATATCAAATTTTGACATCTCTATTTCTAAGAAAACATCATCAAATGCTAACAGCGACAACAATAAGAAGCCCCTATGCACATACCAAAATAAAAGACTATGATGAATTAACTTGCAAAAGTATATTGCAAATATTCCTCTTTATCAACTCACTTATTTAAGCACAGAGAAGTTGGGAAAGAGAAATGCTCATGAAAGAGAAATGTTTCCGCCGCGATAAATTTCTTGTAATTCTAACTTATTGGGCATGATAGGAATGCAAATTTTCATACTTCATTAAGTTAGTTCTAATTTAACCACCTCAATGAAAACTAGAAATTTTTTCTAGTTAGGTTAAGAGATAACCAAATAGTTAAGCTAACTTAACTTAATGGCAAGTGGGAAATGACCCTTAGTTGCTTTAAATGAACACCATAGTAGGATGCTTGATGTGACACAATATGTGCAATTTTTAGTGCTTACAATGTCACTTCTTAAATGTTTGATATGATTCTGGTTGAGTGGATAGCATTACAGGACAAGAATGTCAATTCAAGGCAGCCACGTAGCATATATCCATACAAAAACACAACTCACATTCTTTTGCTGAATGTTGACTTATTATGTTTTTATCACATTTAAACCAGTTAGGGATCGCCAACGAATTTTTTTTATATAAATTTTGAGTGAAAATGGAACTGTATCTTTGGCCTTAGAACCAGAAATAATATCCCACATTTGTGGCTACGCTTTTCTGTGTCGTGGGGGCCAAAGGAGAAACCACATGCAGATTACAGGCGCAGGTCAGCTCCTATTTATTCCATCGTTGTATCAAGTTCGATTTGATCCGGCTGCGGTTTTATATTTGCTCTGGCAAGTATAACCACCCACAAATCCGCTTGGTCATATTTAGAGCGTCTGTTTTTTCTATATTTGTAGTCATGCCTACATCCCTCTTGCCTTCCACTTCTTATTCTTCATCTTCACCAAATAATTTGGCCGCTGCCACTCTGATCTGGCTGCCCAGAGAGTTGTTTTCCTCTTCATCTTCGTCTTCCTCTGTTTCATTTTTATCTTGGTGCCGCAGAATGGAAACTGGAATTTCTGCTTCTTTGAAGGCTCGAGCAAGAAGACGAAATTCTCCTATTTGTGCTTCTCAGGTCCTATTCTTGTACCAGATCTATACAATGTTGCTCTAAAATGGTTTGCATGTGAATTTTAAGTAGAGACATTTCTAAGCTATTCGTATTGTCGGGACATGCATGCTTATTTTTAAGAAAAAATCAGCCTGATATGGCAGGAAGTCGTTTCAACGGAAGATGCTTTGGACAGAGCACAAGCTGCATTACAGCAACGGATCACGTATGTCTAACTTTTAGCACGATGTTTTGCTTGCTCTTTTTGTGTTCAAGTCCAATGCTTTCCTTTGCATCATGATCTTTCGCTAGGTTACTGGGGGTACTGTGTTTGCTGACAGTAAGTATTGTTGTGAAGGGAATCGCCACACCTTAGATCCTTGGTTGCTGATAAGCTCTTGGAGATATTAGGGACTTTAGATCAAGGGCATAATGGATCTTCCTCAGTTGCAAACGTTAATGGCAAGGCACTCTCCACTAATGGAAATGGCAAGGCGCTCTCCACTAATGGGAATGGCAAGGCACCTTCTACTATGGACACAGTGCATAGAACTACAAATGGGACATTATTGACGCAGGATGTTACAACTCTCCCAGCTGCAGAGAGGATCAGAAGGGGTTTTTTAAATTTCAAAAGCGAGAAGCTCCTGTGAGTGTTACCTGGTTTTGTCAAGTTAGAATATTTTTATTTTTATATATTCATTATGTCTGACCACCATCGCAAACCGTCATGATATAAACCATCATGAATGCCATTTAAACCATCATGAATGTCATATGTGTATGTTCATTGCGCACAGTACAATTTTACTTCTTGATTCTGATCAGAAGTGTTTCAGTGGTTTCACTTGTCTTTTGTCTTGGATATGTCTTCTCGTCTACTGATTTTCGTACATTTTCTAAGATTTGCAAAAGGATCAGGACAGCTGCTCCTTCCTGAGGCATAATTTTAATAGAAGAAAGCTATTTTTCACTTTCTTTAATTTAATCATTGATTGGGAATTTAATGTCATTGCACGAATCTGAGTGAAACAAAGGTGGATTTGGAAGGACTGCTAATTTCTAGATTTCTAATAAACAGTGAATAAATGGTTATTTTGGAACTTATGGATGAATTTTATATAAGAAAAGACATACTGGAAGATATTAGTTGTTTCTTATGTGTTTCTTTGTCTTACAGAAAACAACCTGCCCTGTTTGAAAAGCTCGCAGTTGCTCAGTATCCGAAGGTAGAGTCTCTATGCTTCAATTTACAGATCAATTTAGGTTGGAAGACCATGTTGCTATATCAGATGCGGACAGCTACTTCCATTATGAAATCTGATTCTTCTTAAGAACATAAAATGCCTGCTATGGGTTCTGTTCTTATGGGTGATTGTGGCCTTCTGCAGTATTTGGTGATAGCCTGCTGTGACTCTAGGGTTTGTCCAACAGCTATTTTAGGATTTGAACCTGGAGAGGCGTTTGTAGTTCGAAATGTAGCAAACTTTGTACCACGATGGGATAAGGTCAAATGATAGTCTTATGTATATTGTGTGCTTATGCTGGTATGTATACTGAGTATTTACTATTTCCATGCTCTTCATATGCAGGTTACTTGTCCTGGGACAAGTGCTGCCCTAGAGTTTGCTGTTTTGCAGTTAAAGGTAGAATTTCTGTATTAAAGCTGTTAATCTTTTGAAACGACTTATTTGTTGCAACTGTTTATAAAAAATATCAAGGTGGAAAACATCATGGTGATTGGTCATAGTCGCTGTGGGGGAATAAGAGCTCTAATGTCCCAGGAGGACAATGGAAACCCCTGGAGGTACATTTTCCAATTTTTTGTTTCTTTATCTGTTGGAAATATGGACAGGATGTTATGCCCCTAAATCACTAATGCAAAAATTGTGGACCTTCACAGTGAGTTCATTGAATCATGGATTGAGCAGGGAAAACAAGCACGTTCATTGGCAAAAGCAGCAGCTTCTAAAGCCGACCTTGACCAACAATGCTCTCATTGTGAAAAGGTATGATATATATTGGCAATTTGTGTTAACATCAATTACTGGTTAATAATGACAATGTACTAATCTCAATTATGCTACGCAGAAATCGCTTGAGCTCTCCCTGTCAAATTTATTAACATTTCCATGGATCAAGGATGCTGTAACCACAGGAAGACTTGCTCTACACGGAGGATACTATGATTTTGTTGAAGGTTCCTTTGAACACTGGATCTTAACTGACAGTGAAACTAAGATCATGAAATATTGAATTTAAGGTCACTGGTCACGCAAGTTTGTGCTTCAATTATTTGTTTTTGAAGCCTAAAAACAATGTGAGGCACATTGTTAGTATAAAAAAAGTTATTACTTTGAGATTATCTACGACAAAGGTAAAAGGTAGAACAGTAGAACGAGAGGATATGAAAAGTGTTTAGATATCCTTCGCTCGACAATATGTTTGCATGATTGTTCAACATCTGGCAATATTAACGTGGGCTTTTAGTGCCATGGACTGTTAAGTCATAGTCTATTTATCCTTTCCGACCTACTGTATAATGGGAGTTGAACATCGTGTATGTGTATTAGTTATCAGTTATTTATTGATCTACAAGAGAGTCTAAATGGTTAGTGGTTGGTTTCGGTGCTTTTAAAATCTTCTTTGATAAATTTTGGTTAGAGAAGGTTGATAATTTTTCACAATTTAATATTGATAAATTTTGGTTAGAGAAGGTTGATAATTTTTCACAATTTAATACACATCCTAGTTTTAGCTGACATACCATGGGCACAACATACTTTTAAACCAATTGCCCAATTAGTTTAGGCCATGAAATAGCCAAGTCTTTTTTACTTCTTTGTTCCTTCTTTGAGGGTTGGAGACAATGGTTTTTTAGCTGCTTTAGCAACTTGAATTGAAGATAGTTTGGTTAGCCATATCCTATGAATATAGTCAAAGTGGCACATCTTGATGAACATACTATCTTGGAACGTGAGGGGTGTAGTTTCTTCCCCATGTAAAAGGAGCAGGCTATCTAATTATTTGTCTAAGTTTCTAATGGATTTTTGTTGTCTTCAAGAGCAGAAGTGCTGTAAAGGTGGGGTGCAGAAGCTGGCTGCAATTGTGAGTCCTCATTACAATGTTTTGGTTGCTGCTAACTCAGCTAAGGCTGGAGTTCTTACTGCTTGGCAACCTTCCCTTAATGTTACTTTTACTCAAGTAGACAGATTTGGACGGTGATACAGTCAATGGATGGATAAGGGCAAGAGTGGGAATTGAATGTGTATGACCTAATCGCCCACGCCAGGCTCTCTGTGGACCACTTACTGACCAAGATTATGCTGTCTTCGGTCATAATATAGCATGGCTACTAGTTGGGTGATTTTAATATGGTTGAGTTTACGCTGCATAGGTGTGGTAGGTACACAAGTTGTTCAAGGATTTGAATGTGAGCGTGGGAGGTACCAGCCGATCAGAATGGTAGAGGTTGTCTGCAGCCTTAGCCGGATCAGAGAATGGTAGAGCTGACAGAGGCCAACCTTTTATTGCAGGGCCGTATCGACCGACTGTGAGCTTATTTTACACCGGGTGGGTATTATAATGGAATAGCCGCCGGCTTACCGATAACGACAAAGGACAAATATGTTGGATAGTTCCATATCCTATCACAATCCACCGGCTTTCATCATAGCGCCAAAGGTATAGACGAAGCATAAGAACCTATTTCGCTTAACACTTGATATTTGTCGACTCCAGAAGCCGGCCAATGGTCGCGATGCATGTCCGGTCCTCTACATTTTCTCGCCTTCTCGAGGTATGTCTGGGGTTGTTGACGCTTGGCAAGCAGCTTAAATCCTTTGCTATGCTGGGGACGAGGGAAGGGCGCAGTAGCTAGAGGTCAATTACTAGCTTTGTATATGGAGCTTCAAATGTGTCGCCTACAAGCCCTTCATCGTATTCGAGAAAGAGTTATTGGCATAAATAAAAATATTGAGTCAATATAGAAACTCAAGCTCGCTAAGGTCGGTTTGGATTTTCAAGCTTTGAACTTGAGATAGGTGCTCTCACTTCTTCTTTTAGGGCGGCAAGGAGAAGACGGTGTCAAGCTCCATATTCTTCATTTCACCGATGGCTCAAATTTCTTGATGCCGCATTTCGCTTAAAGCAGCTTTTTTATCATTTCTCCGCTTTTTTGCCGACCGGGCCTCGGCCTCCCTTCCAAGAGGATATGCGGAGGCCGCTTATCTAAGATCCATCCTATTATTTCCCCAAAAGTTGGAACTAACTATCATCACATGATTTGTATCTACCGTAGACTCTTTAAAGAAGAATAAGTGCCTGTGTTTGATTTTGTTTTCCCCAGAGTTTTTCCAAGCTATTGGAATTGGCTTGTGATGACGCTTTAATGCTTTCTCCGAAATACCGGTTTAGAGCTTGATAAGATCATCACCGGGTTGCATTTCCCTTATTCCTAAGTGCAAAGAGCCTAAACTATTTCGGATTGAAGCTCTATAACTTTGTTATCTAATGTGTACAAGATCTTTGCTAAGGCCTTGGCAAGAGAAAGTGGAGGGATATCTTAGCAGAGTCTATCTCTTTCACGCAATCAAAGTTTACCTGTTACCGCGATTCTGATAATGTGGCCGGGCTATGAGAGGGATGTACATGGCCTTAAGGGCCAAATACTGTATATCTCAAATTGATTTCCGCTGTGCCTATGATGATAGATTGAAATTTCCTACAAAAGTGCCTCCTCTCTCGACATTGGGATTTGGAGAGTTGTTTACTAGAGATGTTGGTGAAGCTCCATCTTTCTCGCCAGCCCATCAAGGGGTTTTCTTTCGTAGGAGAACCGGCCGGTCAGGTTTCTGTTGGTATATTCGACAAGGATGTCCCTTGCCCCCATTTTCATTATTGTTCACTATTGTATGAGGTATTGTCCCAGCTTCTGATGGCGAATTCAGTGGATTGACTATGGAGGATGGTTCTCAAGAAGTGTGGTAATCGGGCCATTGGATGATATATTTCTTCTAGTGGCCGAGGATGATAATCTTCGAATGCTAAGCTTTTGCCGATTCCCTTTCTCCTCGCATCGTGGGTTCTAAAGTGCCTGCCATGGATCTTTAATGGGATGATCCTCCCGTGTTTCATTTAGTATCCATGGAAAGTGCTTCCTCAAGGGAAGGCCACTAAACTCTTTGGCATTCTTGTAGGTATACATATCTCTACTCGTGATGCATGGGATGTTGGTGGCGGAAGGCCCGCGAAGACATCTTTTGGGTGAAACAACAGCTAAGCTTCAAGTAGAAGTATAGTAGTTGCTAAACAGGTCTCCGCGAACACATGTATATATGGTGATCCGGGATGTGTTTGCCTACAAACAAAGTTCTTCAAGAGGTTGTCGCAATTGTCCGTGAATCTCCATTTTAAGGTGTACCCAGACGTGTAGCTGTGGAAGTGCCTGGTCCACATGTATCAAACCAAAATTTGTTGGAGTCCAGGGTATGATTGACTTTCATTTGCTGTGAGTAAAATTATGATATCTAAGTTCATTTGTCGCTACTTGGTGGGTATGATACATTCGGCCTCGAATGAGATTATTAAGCAAGCACTTGGGCAAAGGTATTCCTTTAAACCACCAGGGGCGCTTCTTCCTTGATGTCTCTTTATCGCCTGGCCCATATCCGGTCGCTTCCCTTCTTTGGGTATGGACCGCTTGATTCTTGGGAGACAGCTCGCTATTTAAGATTAATCTAGGTGTATGTCCACGTGCATGTTCTCCTCGTGGTTGGTGATTCTCCATACCGCATGCCTCTCGTAGGCATCAGACATCCATTGACTCACGCATTGAGGCGCATATATTCTCACAATTGGTGCTTGGTATGAGGCATGACACTTGTTGACTTGGGATGCTTTTCACTAAGTTTATGCTATCTCGATGGGATGAGCTCAGGGTGCTTATTGGCATTCTCGCCGTGACGCCCTTTACAATCAAATGATGTGCCTATTTGACTGGTCCTCAATTATGAATGCACAACGCCTTGTGCATTCATTATATCAAAGCTGGTTGATGTTGACATTGTCCCCTCGAACCGGTTATAGCTCCAAGATTCCCTCCTCCTCGAAGGCAGATGTGGTCCCTGGGTTCTGGAATAAATTGCTGCATCCCAAAGTTTCTACCTTATGGTGGCAACCTTCATGGCGTCTGTGGGTTAATGTGTCGTCAGCGGCTTCATCCTACTTTAACTCGGGTCTATCATTGTGTAAGCGCAAGTTGAGAGTATCGAGAACGCTATGCACTAAGTTCAGCCAGCTTGGTCATGGTTACTATCTCTCTTCCATGCCGCCTTGACTAGCCAAGAAAGTGCTTCGCCATTTATCCTTCCACTTGGAACAGCTTGAAGCAACAGGTTTCCAATTTAGCTTCGGATGCCTGTTGTGGTCTATTTGGAAAAGAATGCAATGTATCTTCTCAAAGGTTTATCAATTCAGTGTCAATTCAACTTCTTCACGAGGCTAAAGACAGATTGGTAAGGCATACCTATGTTCTTTGCCCTCGAAAAAACGCTTGATTTTGATATGAATATTTGGTGAGTCTTATCTATAGATGTGTATCGCACTCAGTAGATTATCTTTGTCTGCTGAGATTTTATTCCTGTCTCTGCATCTATGTGTGTACTTCTTCTGGAATATTGAATAACAGTTTGTTGTCCCGAAAATGGTATCAATTGTAAGAAGTTATGTTGTTATAGTGCTAAATTATCATCATGGTCCGCTTAAGAATGCGACAATTAGCAAGTGCCCAAACAAGTTAGGATTATTGGATCTACTATAAAACAAATAGAACCAGTGTCAACGACACATATTTTCTAGCACTTTGCAATGACTTTCACCTCGCTACATTAAGACATATCGATTAATTATGACACAAGCTGCCTTTGCTAGCCATCGCCTTTACATCGTGACTTCACTACGGACGGTTATATATTAATAGCCATCATCTTTAAATCGAGCCATAATTAGCCGTAATTTAACCTCAATAAATCACCATACCTAGAATATTTCTTAGTATAATATTATTCCATTGTCTAAACTTAATCCATATTATCTTCAGATTAATCTTTCTAAGGAAGGATTTGCTTGACACCCAATTTCTCCCCGGAGGAAAGGAAACGCTTTTAGAGCAATACCTGGGTAATAAGCCGGTTAAAATGATTGGAATTAAACGCGTGTGTTTTGGGGTTGCAAAAAAAAATTCTTATTCTTTGACTACTTCATTCATGGAATTTCTGACTTCTGGTCGAGAATTGAATGAGTTAGAGCTCAATGGAAAGCTATTGACATGGTCAAAAGCTGTTGTTGGCAATACTACTTCAAGCGTTGGGACTCTGAATTCAATACCTCTAACAAAAAATGATGTTATTCATACTTCGTTCAGTTACGTATTGCACAAACGTGGTTGTAATCACGGTGGTTGATCCTTATGTTCATGTGCAATGCAGGTATGGGAGTTAGCATGAGTCAAGTTTGCCAAGTTGTTATTTAAGGTTGAGGAAGTCGCGATGTGTGGGTCTATGAAGAAAGCCAAGGATGGTTTACTAAGGTGCCACAAGTTTACTTACACATGGAACCATTATGTAAGTGTGAAACATGAGTCACATTGCTCGAGGCAAGCCGGCGCACTTGGTTCTAGTAAGGTTTGACAAGGCTTACCCTCTGATTGGTACACTAATAAAGTAGATATTGATGTTAACTAATGTGGTTAAAATATGCCGTACAGCGTGATGGGACCATTGAAATGGTCTATCTGCGAGAAAGATAGGTGAGATTTGGTAGTGGATAAATATTGTGAATCATCTAGATGTATAGATCAATGCAGTCTTGGAAGATGTTGAAGTAAGGGTATCCATGAGAGCCAACTAAGTGGAGCCAGCTACCCTACCACGGTGCTTCGAATTAATATGTAAAAATGATCAAAAGCGTTGGTATACTGACTTGGAGTAAATTCTATGATATGTCTTGCGTCTGGAGGTGCTATGAGGACTTTGAGGTTGTTGCATGATGGAGGCAATTCTCACTTTCCCGAGGAAGTAGAGTTGTGTGAATCTCCAGAGTCAACCTATGCAAATTGAGGGTGTTTGAGGAAGATGATTGTGTCGACCTAGAAATGATATTTCTTAGTTACTCGAACAATTTTCTTAACAATATAGTTAAAAAGTACCAACATTGTGCTAATCGCGCCGGGAAAAGGTTAGAATATTATGGTTGGCTTTGTTGGAAAAACGCTAGATCGAAGATGCCGGAAGTATGTAAGAAAGCTAACTATACGAACTATATATGGTGGATAATGAGGCTAATTCCATGATATAGTATTAAATTGTGAAACTCCATTATGGATACTCCAATTTGTTGGAGAGTGTACCAATAAGGATATTCTTGGAATATCAGAGATTATAAATGAGGACATGAGACATCCTAAGTGGCCATTAGAAGAATAAATAGTGTACAATATATTTCCTATATTGAATCCTTAGTTAGACCAAGGAGTTTTTAAAGGGAGAAAATAGAAAGTGTTCTGGTGAATTTGGGGAGGCATGTCGCATGCTTGGAGAACGTTCGTTATAGCGAATCGGATTTGTGGAGTAGTGTCGATCTTACCCTTGGTGGTTTGGGATATATTGACATAAAGTAGATGACACAATATCTACTACCTAAAAGCAGTTAATGGCTGCGATGGAACAAAGCTCACATAGATTAAGAGTTGGACAAGGCGTTGGAGAAAACCGATGGAAAGAAAAGGAATATACAAGTCATGATGGGGAGCATAGAAGGTGTGGATCATGTGTTCACTTCTTATGCGACTTACATAGATATTAGAGATTGGGTTCAATATTGAAACCCTGATTCTAGATATTGTTGAGATGCTATATTATGGTGAGCCATCCTTGGGAGTTGGAACTATATGTATTTGATGCTATGTGCTACGTTTGTTTACACTTCCTGACTAGATTAGATCTAAGAAGCGACTGGGGATAGACTCGATACATCATCGAGTTCTTGTTGGTTCGCAAGTTTGATGTTAGGTGGATAGCCCTACGTCGTACATAGCGTTGACATGAGAATGAGCACTTATATGATAGGAAACATCATGTATGTATGGCGAGAGGGACATCTAAACATTCTTGTGGATGAAATTGAGGACTTCTTCAGCGTGCATTACAACGTGAAGATTGTTAGAGATATACGTGGGCGCCTGTATTGTTGGTAATGATGCCCAAGCGATAAGGTAATAGCAGTGAGAGATGGTCGAGGTTTCAAATTTTTAGTAAACATAAACATGACAAAATCCACTTACTCTCTAATAATGCGATTAGAGTATATAGAAGATATAAACACCAAAAGGCTCTATTTTTTATGCATGGGACTCATTGGAGTATAACTAGCATCTAAAAGCTTTTTAAGTCTATGTTTCTCAAGTTTGGCGCTTAAGTCGATCAAATATAAAGAAATTTTTTTTGAAGGATCAAATTAACTAATATTAATGGAGTAGAAATCTGAGGAAAGGCGACCGCGGGGGAGCTCTGCGGCTTCGAGGGAGGGACCAGGCGGCACCGCATAAGCCCCAACCACGACTCATCCAACAAAATCACGCGCTTTCCCGGACGTATGGCTACGCTCTTTCAGGGCCGCTAGGTAGGAGAAAGGTATAATTCGCCACCCTCTTCGGGGATCGAGCACCGGGTGGCATCTCTTCATTTCCCGAACACCTTCGTAAATTAAGCGGCTTCCATATGAGCCTGAAGCCGGGCCTTTGCAAATGGAGGCCGGACTGCGTGCCAGGACCCGCCCTCTTGGAATACGCTCCCGAAGAACTGCTTGACTGCGGAGGTGTGAAGAAGGGCGCGGCCCGCGCCGTGGGGCTGAACCTGCTGTAGCAGAGAGAAACATCGATTGTTCACAAAGTCTGTTATAGGCACCATACATTGGTTTTCGATCGCCCGATCAGCCGGACTTATCTTTGTGAACCGTATTCACCCTCGGGGGCCGGTGCACTCTCGCCGACGCTTTTGAGGCAGGTGGATTCCACCATCTCAGTTGCAGGTGGGTGTCGGGTGCTTTTGAAGACTCAACCCGTCAGGAGGCGGCTCATCTGGTGTGCGGCTATAGCGAGGATTTCCGCGGTGAGGGTCAACCTTTGGTGACTGCAGTCATACCGACCATCCCCTGGCGGAGGTTGATTGGAAGAGTATTAGCCACTTGCGCTTGAATGCTAATCTAGTTCACGGTAGAAACCTGTGACGAAAAGGCGAGCGTGTTGCCGATCAACGCCACCAATCCCCCGTCAGACCCCGCGCTGAGTCCACACTTGCTTGCCTTTCGAGGATCCCACGGATCTTTGCCAACCGTGGCGATACGAAGGGATCCACCATGGCGATGACTCCAGCCCGGACCGACTCGAGCATCAGTGATACCATAGCAATAATTGGGCGGGACTTGCTTCGGGCCTTTGAGGAGAACTTAACATACGACTGATATCCACAAATAACGCCAAAGGAAGCCGGCAAAGACTTATGGCTCTCGAATCACGTGACCCGGTAAATAAAACTCATCGCCCGGCGTAGTCGGCGCATTCACCGAGAACGAACTTGGAGATCCGGGACCCGGTACTTTGAAGAAGTCTAAAATGCCGGACCACCTAAAGTGATCCTTTCTCCATAAACATGAGCTTCCATGCATGGCTACTTTCTCGCTTTTAGAATTTTCCAAAATATGTAGTAATAATAAGCTGTTGTTTCCTTCTAATTTCTCAAAAAGAATCTGTGATATTAAACTGGAAAAGGCACCAAAATTTGTCATAACTATCGAGAAAAATCGCGCTCGAACCCAGTGAAAAGAAACTCTAGTAACCCCTGGCGATCTTGGCCTATCAAAATGAGTCTACCAAGCTCCATCAGTTGTTATGCATCACGCACAAATACAACCTGCCGAAAATGCATTTATCAAAGGACCGGTCGATTGTAGATGGGTGGTCATCACCCATAGTTTGCAAAAGCATCATCGCTGCGGAGATCGAGGAGCATATCCGGTACAATATTGAGCATCCTGTGAGACTATTAAGAAGGGCTTTTCATTGCTTGAAGAAGCCAATGCGGCGGCCTATCCTCATGGCACAAAAATAGATACATCCAAACCACTGAAAACCCCCTTTCGATATCATGCCAAAAATGTATGCTCAGCGAGAAATCATCGCAAAATATGCCCACAAAAATGTGGCGATTTTTGGAAGTACCAGGAGATATTTTCGATTAGCTTTCAACATAAGATATCACATTAAGAAAAAACCAAAAACACCAAACCAAAAAATCCCAAATTAATTGAAATAGTATTAGTGTAAGATGATATATGTAGTGATGAAATTAATTTGAATCTAATGGCATATTTAACCAATTTGAATAGACATATCCTTCAAGGATGTCATATTAACATCAACGGTATTTTAACTCTTATTGATTTTAATCATTTGTTTTGTTTATCTTTGAATCAAAAGTATCAGAAGGTTACCAAAGTATAAAATTGCTTTCTAAGAAATTAATTTTTTACTATATTTATTTAATTATCTAAAATAAATGCTATATAATTGAAATGTTATTTTCCAAAATAAGGTATAGAGGTTTTAGATTTAGAATTAATTAAATCATTTTATGTTTGTCGTAAATACATTGAATAATTTATTATTGATTAGTTTCAATATATTTTTGTTTCATTAATAATAAATTATTCAATAGTTATTATTAAGATATTAACTTTACAATTTAATTGATTTTGATCTCAAGCAAAAGCGTGTTTTTAAAAATATATAAAAGTTGTAAATTCAGAAATTTTTATAACCAATTTACGTAACCGATCACTTATGGACTTCCCTCCAGTTTCATTTGCAAATTTTGGGGATTGCCAAATTTTAAATTTTATTGAAATCACTAAAATTAAAGTACATGTTCTGGCGATGTCTGATTCTAGAAATAAAATTCAAAATTGAAAATTAGTCCACGAAGAAAAATAATTTAGAATTTTTTATAACTATGCGATCTTAGCAAAATAAACTTTATAAGGTAAACTCATTAAAATTATAACAATCAAGAAGAATTAAATATATATATATTCTTATAATGGAGTCCTTCTCCCCGAATCGTCAGTTTGCGGTGAATGTGTCATTATCTATGATGTACATGGATTACAATTCGCGCCTTTGTAACTTTTGTAGCGGCGGGGTTTCTTGACTATGGAGACCAATTTCATTTTCCCTGTAACTTTTCTATGACATGGATAATTTCATTGGGATAATTTCATTTCGTAGCTTTCTGGCGGCCGGGAGGCTTGGAAACTGCTCTGGCCCGATGATGAACTGTCTACAGTAACGCGTGGGTACCGGCTTGAGACTTGCTCGGTAGGAGGTAAAATCGCGTGATGTATTTCAAAGCTTGATGATACCAGCTGTAGTTTCTCTATGTTAGAATTTAGAATGTTTTGACCATGTGGTGATGAAGAAGTATTGCCAACATGCTAATCAAATCTGATGTCCCCGATTTATCCATTCAATCATTTAAAAGTAGGCTCATGGGCTTGAAGCGGCGATGTGGGCCTCACAAAAATGATCTGGGGAGGCTGGAGAAAACACAACAGTTGAAAAGGTATTTATATATTTAATCTTTTAGAAATTTTCATGTTACTATTTTTTACAAATTTCTTTTCTAGACTTTCCATTCATCGAAACCTTAGTCATGACTTGAATATACATTGACAAATTATTAGGAATGGTTACTTATGGAGTGAGTTGAGGGATCACGACAAGGTTGATGTAGTGTCCTTATGTGCTCTTCATAATAAAAAAATGATGCTTTCTACACAACATGAGCTTCCATGGCATAGCCTTTCTGCGCTTAATTTTTTTCCAAAATATCGCGATATGTATTGTTTAAAAATTTCTTAAAAGAGAATGCAATGGTATTTGAAGCAGCTTGAGAAATTTAAAAAGGTGTACCTTGTCATAACTTATGTAGGGAATCATTAGGCCTAATTGAAAAGAAACTCTAGTAACCCTCTTGATCTTGGTCTCTTCTTTGTCTATTTCTTCTTCGAGATTCAGCCATCCACAGAGATGTAGAGCGGACGAAACATTGCCTCGACAACAAACTTAGTTTGCACTTCACGGATCAAAAATCAATGAAAAATAAAATCAAATCATTGTATCACATAACAACAATCTTGAGATTTGCTCAAAAATACCTCCGTCTTCATGTAGCTCTTAAATGGCAAAAGTGATTCTTTCTACATATAAAGTATTCACATGCATGAAAGCACTTTCTGCTTTAAATTTTTTCTAAAATATCGTTAATGCTTGTTGTTTACCTTCCTTCTCATCTTGTGGTATTAGCTGAAAAAAAAAACAGGTGCACGTCATAAAGAGTTATACATGATGAACCCAAATGGTCGTTACCGTTACCTTTGAAATTCTATAGCTTCAGAGATAAAAATTTTTGTCTACATACTCACAATATGTTGTCCTCCATGAGTGTACATACAAGGGAAAATTTATGAAAAATATAGAAAGCTTCTATTACCAAATATGATATGGAGGTCACAAAGGAGTCAGTTTATTCTCAAAAGATGTTAACATTTCTCCAAACTGTCATATGCTAAAAATATTAGCGATTTTGGAAGCACCGAGAATATTTTTAATTATGGCTCTCAACAATTTTAAAGAAATCACATTGAAAAAACCAAAACTTTCCACCAAACGAGAAAATCAAATTAATTAAAATTAATTAATTAATTAACAAGATGATATATGTAGTGATGAGAGTGCAAATTTGAATCTAGTATAATGGCATTGTAAAATTTAGACTTCAAATCTGTGAATGTATGCTTCAGGATAATATTTTATCTTGATATTTTTAACTTTTATTAATTTTATTTTGTTTTGTTATCTTTAGATCAAAAGTATGAAGGGTTACCAGTATAAAATTGCTTTCTAGTAATTTTCACTTTGATTTATTTAGAATTATCTAAAGTAGTAACTATATAATTAAGAAATATTATTTTTTACTGAGAAATAGGTAAAGAAAGTTTTAGATTTAGAGTAAATTAAATGATTATGTTTATCGTAAATACATTGAATAATTTATTATTGATTAAAGTTTCAATATATTTTGTTTCATTAATAATAAATTATTCAATAGTTATTATTAAAAATATTAACACACACGAATTTGGTGATTTGATTCAGACTTTTCTTAGCGTGTTACGAAATAAAGTTTTATTCAGGGCTTTTGCTGTGGTACATGTCAATCGCTTATTGGACCATCGTATTATTTCATTTTGCAAAATTTTTCAAAAGGATTGCCAAATTTTAAATTTGTTAAATCATAAGAGGTAAAATTTTGTATTCTTGAATGTCACAATTTAAATAAATTCGATGATGAGAGAGAAATAATTTAAATTTTATAACCATTATGGTCTTAGCAAAATAAGCTTTATAGTAGAACTCATTAAAATTATAACTTGTCAAGGAAGAATTAGTAATATGTATGTCGCTTATGTACGGTATGTAATTAACGGTGGGTGGAGGATTACGTGTGGGGTTGATCTTGGCGGGTCCATCTAAGTGATGAATGGGCCGATCAGCTCACACCTAAGTAACACCCAAGCATCCCCATTTTGAGACTTTTGTCGAGCCCTTGAAATTGGGGGCATTTTATCTAAGCCGTCGTTAAAATTATTTGGGGCTTTCATATGGGCCTTCAGTTCTGAAGGTCAAATCTGGCCGTCAAATTTGGATAAGTGCATGGAAGGAATTGTTGATAGAATTGGGGCTTTTAATCAAGATCTGTTGCAATTAGAACCTCTCCTTGAGTGGCAATACACATTAATTAAAATCTCAAAGGATATTTTCTACTTTCTCTGTTCTCGGTTCCGGTGACGTGGTCGGACTCAATGCTTTCGAATTTGACGATGCGCCGGAGCCCTTTCAGGATGGGCAAAATAATTTTACAACTTCGGCAGAGTTCTAAATTCAAGAAGCCTTTCAAATGCAATAAAAAATTTAAAATAATGGCTCAGTTTTTCCCTCGAAAACATAGATAGTCTGTAAAACAAAAGCATATTTCCATTATAAGTTCATCAAATACATAATGAAGTTCTTACATGGTCTCTTGAGAAATAAAATAATAGTTTGAAGTTTAAATCAATCCACAAAACTTATTCAAGTGGCATTCCAATCCTTGTAACATGTTTGCCAATCTATGCTTTCAAATGGTTCATTCCACAATGGTACACACATTGTGGTACGTCCGAGTTCTAAGTTCATGCTTTCGATCTTATAGCACTCTTAATATGGTTTTGGCCGGAGAAAACCTCTGCAAGGAATTAGTGCTTTCGAGGAATGACCATACAACATTGCTATATTTCATCAATCATTGTCCCACCAAAAGCGTCCTGAGTTCCATTTTCATCTCTACAAAATAGTCCAAACCTATACATCCTTTGTAGCATAGATTAGACATTGTGATTTGTAATACAAGCAGAAAGCGAAAGAACTTCTGAATCTCTTATCTTAAATGCGATGTAGGCTGGCCGGGCATCAAATTCCAAGAAAAAATTAAATTATTGGCATAGATTTGAGCATTTAATTTTCTTGAATTAACAATTTAACATAAATTTAAGTTCCGTTAGTACCCGGTGATATGGGTACATCACTCTTTATAATATCAGAGGTTAAAAGCGGATGGGGGATCATTAAATTTGGGATGTGTATTGTATCATGTATCTTGTTAACGTATATGAGATATTATAGATTTATAATCAATAATACAAATGTCTAAAATCTATAAAGATATATAGCAAGAAAAATAGCGAGGGCATTTCTCTATTCTAGTCTTTCAAATGGCAGTATGTCTTTAGTAGTTGCTTATATGACGGTGATTGCTAGCTATGACATTTCATTTACTATCTGAGAAATTTTTTTCACTGTTTTGTGAGGCAACTCCAAAACAGTAATACGGATCAAATTAGAGCCACGGTCTGTTGTGAGATCACGTATAACCCGGGTAATTGATTTGAGCTGCGACATGGTTTGGTTTCAACAGCTGTTCCGATAGAATGAATTAGCGCCAAATGCTTTTGCCAGAGTTTTTCGAACATCCTGAAGGATGGTGGTAGCTTCGGTAGGTAAAATCATTCTGCGGGAACTGGCCCGAGCTCTGTGTTCCCGAACTGGCGGTACATTTGAGAACCTTCAAAATGAGTTTTGCTTAACACATGCCACAATGGTCTACGATTTTACATCATGTTTTTAGACTTCCGTTGGCATAAATTTGACCCATTTTTTAGGCTTAAGGTTTGTATTTTGGATTCTTCTGGGTTTAAAGATTACGTGGCGGATTGAAGACTTTGTAAGATTTTTGAGTTGAGCTCATATAGATGCAATCTCGGGTCATAATCTTCAGTTTAGTCGATTATGATTCTTTAGCGTCGGAAGTTCAAAGCCGAGTAAAGATGGCTGGCGACCATTAACCAGCTAAAAAGCGGCTATATTAAAAGAAAAGCGAAAGCTCCTGAAATTGAAGTGTAGATATTCAATGGTACTCTCCCTAGCTAGCGTGTTTCCTATTTAGTTTACATTCTTAGAAACCCTTCTTCAATAAACACTTATTTAAGCTAAATTTACGAAGGTTAGGTCATCTTGCATTTGCATGCAGTTATCTAAAAGCTGTGTCGTGCACGTATGTTGACGAACAAGGCTGGATCTGGGGTTAGAGAAATTGCAATCCTTTCTTAAGCTGGCCGATTGACGTATTTGATGTTCTTTACCTTTATTTGGTTGCCACTAATTTGAGATGCGACAACGTACAAATCCGATCTCTTGCTACCTCATGTAAAGTGTATTGTATTTCATCTTTATAGTATGGTAGTCGTGCATAATGAAAAATTTCTATTTTGGAAGGTTAGATGACTCAAAATAGGTAAAAGCATTCTTATTTACTAAAAGCTATCTTTTATAGGAAAGGAAGTAGCTATCGCGTTCTTGGCGGTTCTCACCTAGATAGCAAGCATGATCATTATAGTATATCTTTGTTTGACAACATATTGTGCTCCAATTCGGATCGTGAATTGCGCCCATGATAGCTTTGGCTTATCTTTCATAGACCATAGCGGTTGGTTCAGGGTGTGGCATTGAAACCATAGTTTCTAGCGGTCACATTTTACCGTACAATATGGCGGAATCACGGCGTATTCTTTTGTGGGACGTGATGTCCCGTGCACGGCTTTTAACATGACGAAAACTCGAGAATAACGGTATGTTGATCATTTGTTAGTTTGGGATATGTTGTACTTTAGGAATTGTGTGGGCTTGAGGGTAAAATTACTGCAATCATTCTGCGAGGCATGCTTTTGCAACATTTTCATTCGTGCGAGACCTTTATTCCTTTATGTTGGATAGATGTGTTGGATGTTCAAAATGCGGCGGCTATACAAAACCTGAGTAAATAAATGTAAACGGTATAATAGCCTTTTCGTTAGCTATTGATTGATATTGACGAAGAGTTTACGGTACCTAAGATATAAGTTGACATCATCTTTTACTAGCAATGCTCATGTTTCAAAGAACTTTTAGTTTCGTTTTATTATGGATGGTTTGAAATGCTTTAAACATTACATCTGCTGGGTCGGAAACGCTTTGATGTAATTGGCCAACTCGCCGGAGATCGAAGACAAACCTTTTTAGCGATCAACTGTTTATCGATTACTACGCTAGAAGCATAGTGGGGAAACATGTTAGCTCAGCAGAATGAGGAATTTCGAGAATTTGCCAAGTTTATGCAGTGGCGGCCTTCACTTTTAAGTGTTTGTTGATCTCGTACGAGAGTGGAGATTGACGGATCCATTGGTGTTGTAACATGTTGGGGTGTTGACTTCTACGTGATACATTGTACATAATGTTAGCCACGAATGCCCTTAGTATCTTGGAAAATAGATGAAACCTGAGAGTTTTCATGAAGAGGTTACTTGAGATGTCTATTCTTACACCATTATTATTGAATCTTGCCGAGCCAAAATTTTGAAAAGAGTAGCCCGGTACGAGGCATATCATGGCTGTACTCCCAATGTCATAACATATAACACACTCTCATTGAGTGGCGATACATTCTGTTGTTTTACGAATGGAGAGTGAAGATTGAGTTTTAACCAGTTTTACATTCAAATATTTGAATACTTAGTATAACGTATTCTACTGCGGAGATTAGTTATTCGGGGTTTAAAATGGAGCTAGAATATTATCTGATGGTGATCGAGTTATTAGGCTTCAATATATGACTTGAAGCCAATCCCCAAGAACTCGGTTTAGAGCTTTCTAGTACCACAATTAGAGATAAGAGCTTTCACATGCTTTTGCACCGATGTCGACATGTTAGAAAAGGGTAAGGAAATTACTAAAAGTGGGTGCTTTCTTTTCCTACCTCGGTGAATGTTGTGTGCTTTCATTTGAATTGTCTAAGTCTAGCGTGCATAGATAAAAGGTAAAACTTGGAAATAAAAAAAATGGTAAATGTATACATGCATGCTTATCTAAAATCCGTCGAGATAATACAAGATCAATCATTTGAACCATTCCGCGAAAAGGCTGCATGGTCAAATGAATCAAACCTCTATATGTTTAGAAGTAGTGCTTCCTAAATTTTTTATAGTGATGGCGAAGGGTTGCCAGAGGAGTAGTTGAAAATCTTTGCATCTTTGAGTACGCCAAAATCTGAACTTATATAAACAGCGAGGTACCATTCTTGTCGGTGCACCTAGTGAGCACATGATACTCATTCTTGTGATCACCTTTGCGGTACATGCTATCATTGAGAATTTTGAGACGTACAGAATTGGTAAATGGCAACAAGTGTTGACATGGATAAGACTATCTCCGCGAAGCGTTATATCGGCTACCCTCATACATCCTGAAAATGACCCGCCAATGCATGGGGTGCATCACAATTCTTGAAGAAACAATACAATACCAAAGGTCTATTGATGTTGATACGTAACATTTCTAGCGTCAAGTGTTTGTCATGACCTCGAGATTCCTCTTATTGGAGGGGACGTCGATGTAAATGAATAATGAGTTCCTCTTGCTCACCATTCAGGAGGTATGTCTTTATCAAGTGCAAGAATATGGTACAATCAATAGCACATCATTATTTACGCAGGGCGTCAATTTTGCTTTTGGAGCTGGCGTATATATAGTTATCTTTGTGGAGTATGGCATATGTGATAATTTATTTTTAGAATATGTGAACGGCTCCACGTAGTTCTTATTGATTAACTCTGAGTGGCGAAATTTGTGTTACGCTTGCAAACTTTCAAGGAAATCAAAGTAAAAGCTTATGAATATACCAAATGTGTGTTTCTAGTGCTCATCATCACAATCATAATCAAATTGGGTGGCTGCTTTCAGGTATTTGAAGGCACTTTGAGTAATAATTACCTTAGTGGGTGAAGGTGCCCACTGCATGATGAATACCAGAAATGGATGAGCAAGGTGCTTACTGCGGTCGGAGCTTCTAGGGCGATCTTTGCGGTAAATCTACTCTCAAACTTCTTCTACGATATTTTATTTTACCCGAAGGTGGTTGCGGTTAATGCGGGGGACTACGTGGATTTAAATGGTATTGATTGCCCAGATACTTTGTGAAGCCCTTGATCTTCATCACCGAGGAGCTTTATTCATGTTGAAGTTGGCCAGGATTGTTTGGTTAACTACGTGAAAAGGTGGATGATAGAAAGTATTCTTGCAATCTAAGGTGGGTATTCACTAAATAATACTTGAGTTATTGGGATCACGGGTATAGTATCCTGCTTTTGAGTTGATGGTGAGAAATTGGATCAAATTCGTTGTTTTGAGCAGTGATTGCACAAAAATTTGGAGAAACGGCTTGGTAGCATTTCTGATGCATAAATGTGCCCGGTACGATGAGGTGGGCGATTAGCACTCTTCCAAACCTGCATTGGGGTGAGAATGTTTGATCAAAATTTTGCATTCACACATTTCCATGCCAACTCTATAAAGTCTAGTAATAAGGCATTGACTTTTTAGCAAAGACATGCTCAAGAGTTATCTTCAAGTACCCAAAGGTATATAGTGGATTTGCGATTAGCATGCATAATATCATGATATCTTAGGTATTCTCTACTTGCGGGGCTTTTATGAAGTGACATCGAGAAACAAACTATACATCGGGAAATGGGTTGAATGGGAAAGGAGAATTATTTTTCTTGAAGTTCAGTCTCTACACCTGCAGGATTCTTTGGAGGGGGCATCACGAATCATTATACCCTTACCTCGTTGTATGTCCTCCTTTTAAATGTTGTATACACAACATGATCATCTTTGCTAGAGAGATCTTGTTTGCTATTTTGCTAGGTAAAAATATCGGTTAGTTGTTTATGCTAAAAGCGGAGTTCTTCCGATATCAATCGCCATTGATACAAGCCTTGGGCGGGGTTGTGGGTGCACTTTTAAAGAAATAATTGTGCGGATGCTTAATTTACCGATACGTGAACCACGTCACAGTCACCGGTACATTCTAGCACTTCGCCATGAAGCCCTTTTTCGAAGATGCGGAACCTCGGCATCGATAGAAGATGAGAAATTTCGGTAATTCCATAATACCAGCGATATTCTCATTTAGTGGGTACTCTGGTGCCATGTGGAAGTCTTTGTTAGATCTTAGGCCTCAAGGAACTGCGCATGTGATCGAGATTTGTCTGTCTGCGAGGAGGATTATATTGATGTTATGTGGAAACGAAGTTTTTGTGCAAGCTGGCGAGGCCAATCCGCGGGCAAAGCTAGCTATTGCTAGTATCGAGCAAGTTTAGCAGATAATTCAAGCCAAACATTTTTCACCGTGTCGTTGTGGTGATCTTATGCCAGCTGGACTTTTGTCGCATGAATACTCACGATTAAAGCTGAAAGCTTGTTGCTATGCCTGCAAGGGTAGGTTTTTGGAGTGCCCCTCAATATCGATGTTTACATTGTAAATGGATATTATTACAGCTTCTGCGAATTTGCTCTTAGGAACCTTATGTAGATAAGCGGTGGCTATCTTCCAGTAGTTAAACTTCTAATTCAAGCGTGATCCGTTCAAACTTCAAAATCATATCTTACATGCTATTATCGCGAGCACAGCGTATTGTTTGCGGGGCTTTGTCAATGAGCGAGAAAAGGAAATAGATGTTTCATTTTGAGGGATGTCGCGACGTTGGATCAATGTTGACCGTGGCTGATGTGCGTTATACTTAGACTCATACCGGTGGTACATGTAGAGTTAACTTATAATAAATGGATATGAAGACTACGGTTCTTAATAACGTACATCTTGAAGGTTTTATTATTTAATCTATTGGTTATGGGGTGTGGCGTTTAAAGCAGGTTCACACTAATAGAAGCGGAAATAATAGGAGAATCATGCATCTCGCGGTATGGAAGATACATGCAAACAAAGAACACGGTTATCTAGTGGCGAAAGTGAAGGTGCTTTTGAAGCATTTGCATTTGAAATATTCATGCAAAGAAATGATCGCGGTAGGGATCAGTTGAACAAAATGGTTTGAATTGTTCGCGATTACATACTTGATGATGAAGTCAGTTCGATAGGTGAGAAAGAAAATGATAGTGCATATCCGCACCTTTGGAATATGCAGGCGAGGCGGGAATCGGCAATACGTAAAGTCTTTGTTTTCTTATCGGGAATCCTTGTTTGACTTGTTTTGATCCGGTGTATTTGCTCTATGTTGGCTACAGAATTGAAACAACTTCGATGTTGTTTTAAGTCTTGTGATGTTTCTTTTGACTTGGATAGCTTTGTTGGGTTCTGTCTAGGCTTAGGTGCATCGAGTGGACAAATTACTATCGCGGTTCAGTTTTACTTGTGGTTGATTCACTGTAAAGCGGGATGAATCTTCATATATATTCGTAAAGCTATGTATTGTTCCAAAGTTGGATGACATTATTAATAATGAGTAATAGAAAACGAGTAGGATTTGATTCGGCTTGGCCGATTCAATAGTTGTAGTAACAAACATTGCGAGGGATACGAGGAAGCTCTGAAGTGCTGGATTTGTATTCGAAACAAAATTATAGTTTATTCAAGCACTTGTTAGCGAATATTACCTGCAATCGCATCTTTTCATTCTTTGGACATTCTAGGAGAAATGTTTGTGGTTGTTTGAAATTATTGTTGGTTTCAACAAAAGGTATTTCAATGAGGATTACAAAGTTGCCAGTATAGATGAACATCTTAACCATGGTCCTAAATCACGAGGGGAGAAAATGTTTGGTGGATTGGTTTTAAAGTTGTTGGCTTTAACAAAGGTTTCAACAAGGTTGCCAGTGGAATGCACTTAGCACATGGTCCCTAAATACAATCAACTATGATAAACTTTGTACAATTCTTGGGAGCCAAAAATTACTCGAAAACCCTAGTGGAATTCTATTAAATCATAGGGGATCCTCATGAAAATTTAAAGGAAAATATTCGCGGGAGTAAGAAAGCTTTTGTTGAAGATCATGATAAAGCTAGTGGATCTTAATGTGAAATTCACATCTCAAATGTCAGACCTCAAATTTGAATCTTGATGCATTGAGAGATATTTGTTGTATACCAACATATAAGTCTAATTGACAAGCGAAGAACCTACAAGTGATGGATAAAAAAGATGCCTCTCTATAATTTCTAGCAATAGTTCTACCCGACTTTTCTTTTCTTTTTTCTTGAGCCGGTGAACATGATTGGCTTATAATTTGTAAGGAAGGAGAGGAAGGAAGAAACTTTTAATGTCCCGCGAGGTTAATGGTTATGGGACCACAAGTACAAAAGCGGGGACATCCTAACAGTAAGGATGGCCGATTAAAAACCACGGGGAAAAAGCATTGCCGGATGACTACACTCAAAATCCATGCTATTGCAGAAGCAATAAGCATATGAACAAAGACTTCACCAGCGTACCGGGCAGTAACCTCTTAGCGGGTCTTGGCAAGCGTGGCGTAATCGCCAGGCAGCGGGGAAAGCTTCGAACCGCAACAAAGAAAAAAGTCATTACTTGACGATACCAATAGCGGCGTCTGCCGGCGTCTGCCCGCTGACGTCGGCAATCGCGTGCGCCGGTATGGTCTGAGCTACGTCATATCGGCGTGCGTCGCCGCGACGTTAGCGGCGTCAGCGCTGAGCGTCGCGAGGCGTGACACGGTGTCAGCCTTGACGTCGCGTAATGCCGCGTGTTCACGATGAAAATATACCGCGTGGAATGCTCTGCGTGGAACATCCGCAAAATCCGCAGCGTCGCGTAAAGCCGATACGTCGCTATCGCGGCGTGACAACGTCAAACGGTACGTGGAACACGTATTGAAAATACCGTGGAATATACCGTCGTAGAAGTATTGCGTGTATGCGTGCATCTTGGCGTGACGTGAATATATACGATGGAATATTACGCGATGGAAGTCGAAAATCGGCATTATATAAGAAATCGCGTGGCAAAAATACGCGTGGATCGTCTTATGACGTGTGGGGAAAAAATAAAAAAAATAAAAATATTTGCAAAAAATATAAATATAAAAGCATCCTTACAAAATAATCACCAAAGATACTTATATTCATATTTTTAAACAAAATTATTTTTATATTTATATTTGCAAATATTCACAAAAGTGGTGTATTTATATTTTTAAATAATCACAAAGGCCTGGTTAAGGGTATCCACTGCACAACCTAGAGCTACTCTCTCTCGGTCCGATGGAGTAGTCATCCGTCACAGTAGTTAGAGGCGCCTCAAACGTCGTACCGATTCGCGATTAACTCTCGGCTGACGTTGCGAATCCTCGTCGCCAAACGCTTATGTCGTACTCTAGACAACTTCATTCATATACGCCACTATAAAAACAAAAAATATATAAAGGCGTTAATGTAGTTCATAGAATTATAATTTTCACCTAGCGCACCCAGCATTCCATGAAGTGGGAGAGTTCAATCGATATAGCGTTGATACGGATAAGCGGCTCACTACGTGGCTACTTGTCGATCTTTGCTTGTTAGGGCAAACCGGTATAGATGTTCTATATGACAATATGTGATGATAGCTAGTGACGATTTAAAGTTCTTATTAAAGTGTGTGAACTAATATTATATTATACCGAATCTATAGAAACCCTTTTGTGTAGAACCCAAATGAGCCTTTAGGTCACTTTTAGTTGCTTTGTCGATTAAGAATATGTTTGCTTTCACGGATCCTTTGCGGTTAGAATCTGGAAATCGATTGCAAAGGCGCCTGGCGATGTATCACAAGTTAAGGTGAGCGAATAATGAAAAATAAAATACCTTGATATCTTCCCTTGTGGAAGTGCAGGCAGGTTTAAGGACTTTGATAATGTACTCCTTCTTTTTCGCCAGAATACGCCAGTTCCGCCCGACAACGCGGTGTTGCGACATAAATCGATAGATCGCGCCATATCAAATAATAAAAACAAGACCTTATGACTGGGTCATGTACACTCCTTTTAAATTATCGCTTCGCCCATCATCGAAGTGAGCTTCTTCGATTCTTTGCTTTTCTATCTCACGAGGAAACTTCGTTTCATTTGTTGGCGGCTCTCTCTATTTGGCGTTGGTCGCAAAGCGCCAGTCACTCTACCGGCGGAGGCCATAAGCGAAGATATTATTTGTGGCCAGCGTCCTGGTAGCCAGTATAAAGACACTTCCCTCATCATCCTTCTTGGGAAGGCGTCCACACGAAACGCCAAATGGTGCGGGTGTATATAAAGCGTGTTGCTGCAGAGTCTGGTATACATATCAGTCTCGTTAGAACAACACGAGCACTTTGTGTATTCTAAGTGAAGAGAATGAACAAAAGAACAAATTTAGATAATAGTACTAATATTTAAAGGTTGATATCTTAAATAGCCAGTCTATAACTTACATCAAAATTATTATTAATATGATGATGCGGATATTGGGCCAAATCACTTATGAACTACGTGTCTAAAACAAGCCGAAATGGGCGGCTCTTCTTGTTGATACGTGGGCGTCCGGGGATCCTTCCCTCTCAGTCGGTGGCGACCATGTTCTTAGGATCCCGGAAACCTGCGGTGATAGATGCGTCTTGAGCGTTGGTGACTTTTGGGGAGTAATGAGCATCTTTAACATCTTTGACAAAGTGTTTGGCGTGGTGGATATATATTTTTGGAGCGAGAGTCCATTAAGATCTGGCGTTTATAATGATACCGCTTGTGAGGCATTGGAGGCCGTGGGCTGCCGAAGCACAAATGTCATGCAAAAACAGATGCATTTATTTATTATTTTTATAAAAGCTATCTTAATACCCAAGCCTGGCGGTGTAGTGATAGAATAAACTTACGATTGCCCACCTACGTGGAGTCCTCACTCCCTGGCCCTCTCTAAACTTCGTCCTGCTCTACCTTGAGAATTAAAACTCCGTAAACTCACATGCCGCACCTAGTGGGGGTGTATAATAAAAACTATATAAATACTTACCTTAGGTCTTGCTCATTCATAGATGCGTTAGATCCACCTCTATTCATACGCCCGAAAAACACACACCTAGATCAAGGAGTACTTTTATTAACCTACCCAATTCTGTGACGGCTCGGTACTTAGGCTTCGGCACTTATTTTCGGGCTTTCATTGACGTGAAGACGCCCTTCATCATTTGAACCCTTCATCATTTCTGCGAGGGTATGCGGGCACAGCGTAGTTACCGGCGGCCCGAGTAGGTGCAGCTAGGGATTTTTAAGTCGTGATCATTTGATTATGATTTTTTGATTTTCGGAGTGAAAGTGTAATTGGAAGGTTGAAGTTAGGTTCGATACGCTACTCTTAAATTCCAGCATCTAGCTATGGCTGAAGTCGGCGGTAAATCCTCTATTTCTCATGCTTGGCACATCTGCGATATTGAACTAAAAAAGTTTGTTTGTTGATGTTATCATTTTGTAGGCGAGAGCCTTAATTTCACACAAGCGAGAGGGTTTGTGTAATGAAGGAGAAAAATAAAGGATTTGGCGAAGGATGTTTTCAAGTGATTTTTCTTGAAGTCTGGCGGTGCCGGAAAAAGATCGAGGTAAATTTGTTAGGCCGGATTATGCTTGTCTTTTATGACACAACTGGAAAGGATTTATCGAAAAGCAAGCCTACCAACAATGAGGTTAAGGGTAACCTTTGCTTTCGAGGCTTTAGCAGATGTGGCACAGAGCTGTCAATACGGGCAATTCAAAGTGAAGCGAATGGATTTTACTTTCACGAAGCTTATCGAACATCGGCATGATTTCTAAGGAGAGACCAGCGACTAACGTTTAATGTAACCAGCGAATTTTGGATCGCACTTAGATTATGGCGAGGAATGAAAGAATCTTGGAGGAGTTGCTATTATCAAAACAGAAGGTGCTATTCTTTGGAGGCGATTATAACGCAAAGCTATATGAAAATATAAGAATGGCGGGGAGAGAAGACTTGCTTGAGATATTTCGGAAAGTTGATCTTATTGCAAAACTAAAATGATGAAAGAAGTTATCGCGAGAGCTTTTGGGTCGGCACTTACGAGAATAGATTCTAAAGGGAAAAGAACACATTGATAAAAGAAATTTCTTTGGCCGGAAGTCAGAAATAGATACCTTTGAGGAATCAATGGCTAAGTGGCATGCAAAAGGCTAAATATTTCAGCCATGCGACATAAGAATGATGAAAGCGCAAAGCTTCGGATGGAGTTGGGTATGGGTGTGTATTCTTTGCCTTTGCTAACTTCTTTGATGTATAATGGGGCAATGTGGCCTTTTACTCCACTCAAAGAATATGACTGTTTGTTAAAATAAACCAATTTCAAGTGTCTTTGAAAAGCTTATCTGCGTATTGATTCCACTGATGTGGAGAGGAAGTCCCAAAGAAGCAACATTTCGCGAGAGCGGGATTCAAGAATTAGGTAGCGTGATTGAAGGGACTCTCTAACTATGTGAGATGAAGAAGAACAAAGCGAAAATGCAAGTGATGAAGAATAAGCCGAAGGATAGAAGTTGATATGACACCACTTTGTACAATAAACACCGCAAGTCTTTGAATTGCATGAGAAAGGGCGCAAAATTAAAAAAAGGAAGACAAGGGTGCGACACCAAGAAAGACTTCGAAACTTGTTACCAAGTAAGTTTTCAATTAATGTCTTGTAATGTGTTTGTTTTACGTGCTTGCTTCAATTCTGTTTGTGCCAGTTATAGATGTATTGACAAAGCCGAGTCACGATTAGAATTTTAACATATCTCCCATAAAGGTACATTTAGTTTTAGTATAACTTCTCTTTAAGTTACATTAATTTAAATTATCTTGCGGAACAAGAAGACCCACCCGGCGGACAACTGCCGAATAGAAGACCCACTGCCCGACCTTGGACAACACGGAACAAGAAGACCTTACAGAACACCAAGCTTGAGCAGCGAGAAGAAAAATGGTAAGTCCCAATCGAAAATTTGAATAGTAGTCCATGTTCAATTTAGTTGTACTAAATATTGATTTCTTGTTCTTGAGGAAATGTGTCTAACTGATGTGGCGTAATAGCTGCTGAAGATGCAAGGTTAGACCTATAGAAGATGAAGATCTTTGGAGATAAGGAGAACAATGATCGAGAAGAGGATATAGGGCAGTTATCACGGGGATGTAGGAGCTTGATTTATCACCAGGGATGTAGGAAGGCGAGAATCGAAGAAGAAATCCTTCCAGTGGTACATTGGAAGGAAAAATTATCTTGCTTTTAAAGGCAAGACTTTCTGGAATTGCGCGGTCTCGACATCTACCAAGCATCTTATCGACATCTACGGAGGATATTATGAGGATGTTTTTTTATTATGTGGATCTTGTATACATGCAACACAATTTTGTTCCATAGTGTTGTGTTTTTTGTATATTTATGTAATAACAAGGTTTACATAATATAAGGTTGCATTACGGAATATAAGTTTTACATAAGTTTTACATTAGGTTTTACATGGGTTTTACATTAGGTTTTATAAGTAGGTTTTACAGGTTTACATTGGGTTTACATTAGGTTTTACATAAGGTTTACAGTAGGTTTACTGTAAGTTTACCTTAGGTTTTTACATTAGGTTTACATATGAATAGGTTTACATAAGGTTTACATATGAATAAGGTTTACACAAGGTTTACAAGGTTTATGTATAATAGGAATAGTAATGAATAAGGTTAATGAATAAGGTCTGTATGATTATGAAGAATAGCAATGAATAAGGTTTATGAATAAGGTTTACATATAGAAGAATAGCAATGAATAAGGTTTATGAATATAAAGGTGTACATGAATATAAGGTTTTGATTGATAAACTATCTAGCATATGATTGTTTATATTGTTGTTTATGGTTACATGTTGTTTATAGAGATTGTTTATGTTTTATGATTGAAAACCTTGATTGTTTGATTGAAAAGCTCTTATTGTTTATGGTTACATATTTGTTTATGATTGTTATGGTTATATTGGTCCCAATTTATTACATATGAACTATGACAACAAATTTACAATATGATTTACAATTTACAATATGTTTCACAATTTTCGTGGTCTAGGTTCACAGTTTAGCCTGAAATATCTTTACTTTTAACTGCGCTTTTGCTTTTGTTATTCTATTAACTTTCCTTTCAGATCATTTGGAAGACTCTAAAACTTCTTGAGCGCGTGGATTGTGCTTTGATGCAAGCTATCCATAATTTGATCTTCCACTATGTCGGTAAAGCAGTTGTTCCTGATCTGGTCATATCAAGAATGTGACCCGGAACCAAATGGTACAGCACACTACGGCTCATGTTAACAGTTCTTACAGAGTTGCCATTAATCAGCTTGTATTATTTTCGATTGACAATACTTCCTGCAAACTTTGCCCCGAAGGGATCGCTTGTATGCTTTCTCTATAACATGCTTTTGTTCTAGTGCATTTTAAAATATAAAAGTCTACTTTTTCTTTGTTGTTAAGGCTGTTGGCTGACAAAGAGTTATCTCGGCAATGATGTCGTTTCCGCTCATGATCTTCCTTCAACCGGGGCCTTCAACAACTTCCTCAGCATGATGCCCGGGTTTTGGTGGTATGACCGTTGCTATTCCACAACTGTCTTAGGGACATGCTTTGCATATTTCCCTAACCGGCGATTATGGCGGAAACAAGTGAGGATTCGCCAATGTGCAACTTGAGTCGAGGTCGATTCTTTAGTATAGGCGATGGAATGAGAAATTTGCTAAAACGGATAGAGTTGCACAATCATACCTCTCACTTACGTCAACATCTCCTATGCCAACTTCCCAAAAATCATCATCCTAGAAAGCATTCCTAAGCTCAACAGCAAATTGAATGTATAAAAATCCAGAGTTCAACGGCACACAATATGCGTCGCGCTTCCATTGTGATGTTGTCCGAAATGTTTTACGAAACACTACATCATGTGCATTTCTAAGTGGCTTGAATTTCGTTTAACATCTCATGAGTTAAGACTCTCTTAATGACATCGACACCATGTTCACTTTGTTTTCTCTATAGTCTTTGAGTAGTGCTCTAGGTGAAAATGAAAGTTACCTTTCCCATGATAAAATGAAAATAATTCCAAGTTATTGGGATGCCACTAGTTGATAATTTCTTCCTAGAAAGTAAAATGTTCTACTTCCCTTTCCATACGGCTAGAACATCCATCGGACCAAACAATGTGTCTGTACTTGATTTGTTCTTTGGACAAAAATCAACATATTTGTTCAAACAATTGCATAAACAAAAGTGTCATGTTCCTAAATACGATGTAGAAGTGAGTTTCTTTTGATGATTCTTCTCTCATCTTCATCCGTTTAGGGTTGGTGGCATGTCTATATGATATGTGCATAAAATTGTGCAGCGATCATTCCTCAATCACCAGAACTTCTGAATTTCTTGCTGAATTTTGAAGCTGTAATTTCAGCAAAATCAATCAGAAACTATTGCATCCTTTGGAAATGTTTCCAAACACTCCTTAATTGCTGACGCCATCTAGCCTCATAGTTGTGTGGAATGAATTCTTTCCGATAGCATTCTAGCGATACGATATCAGCAGCGCGGTGTAATAAACGGTTTGGTATTTGGTTTTCCATTATAACCACCTTTGCCATCCCGGGTTCTTCCTGATTCATATATCTGCACAACAAATCTTGAAATAAAGAATAAAGCTACCATAATGAAGCATAAAACGGCAACAATCTTAGTACCTTGTCATATGTCTTCACTCCACCTTTTCATTTTTGAGAATTCGCTTCTTTTTTCGGATATGTTGGCGGCTGCTGGATCCTGTAACCTTATTGCACTTGAGGTTAAGCGGTCATGTGCATACCATTCTTCACTTTCATCTCTTGGACAAATAAGAACCTCAAAACTCACTTGTTGAAACATGGAGTTACTCTTCCTTGCCATACGTATTAAACTTCCTGCGTGCATTTACAATTTGGACCATGAATTTTTCATCATGTCTTACTGTTCATTGCAAGTCGAATAAAATCTGCTCTCATATATGATACACAAGCAGCCGCGTCTCTCGTCGCACTTTCACGACAAAGGGTTTCAAGGCGTAATCTTGAGAAAAGAAACCTCGACTTTCAGGATGCTCCCCTTACGGCGGTAAAATGAGCACGCGAAAGCGGACGCAAGGTGCGACGATTGGAGCAGTGCAGTGCGTAAGTGCGACAGTGCGACTATTATTATCCGTGTTGCCGAAATCAGAGCTAACACGGTATCCTCCCGAGTGTGGCGGATGCATGATCTTGCCCGAATCGCCGACCACTCTAATCCTTATAACATGTTTCTTGCATGGAACACTGGAGTGTGTTATCTCTCCAAAGAGTCGGCTATTGGCTGGCTGCTCATCATAAGAGGAGTGCGTCAAATCTAGTATTCTTCTTGAACATGGACCATGGTCCACTACCATGCTTGCGGCTTGATCTTCTTGGCCGTGCAATCTTCCTCTATTCGAATTCATTGCTTGGCAGGGCTTTAGTTTCACCATTAGTAAAAGTCATTCGGCACTTCTTACTCTCCCACACATCGTATTTTTGAATACTTATATGAGAACACCACTCCCTCAAATTGTTAATGATTGTTTTCATTGTGTTTAATTCTGCTGTTTGAAATCTAGTTCGGTATCCACTTTCTAGCACCCCTAGAATTTCCACTCTTTCTTGATGTAGCATTCTCACACAATTCGTTCACAAACACGCTAATTCTTTTTGACAGCTTTCTTTTCTTCCAGCTGGCGAGAATGAACATTTCTTACCAGCAGTAGCATCATTTTACCAGCGCACCTAAATTACCGATTCGGCATCCACTTCTCTTTTTACGTCTTTGAATCCTCCCTGATTTCGACTTTTGTCTTTTTTGGTTTCATAATGAATCTCTTGGTTTTACCAAGCAGCGCAATTCAACTTCTGGTCGAGCGAAATTTATCAATGCAAATACCTCTATTATAGCAAATTGCCTGTATTATGGCGGTCAGATCCAACCTCGACATTGCCATCATAACTTCATCATCCTCGCGATATTCCTGCCATATTCTCACGTAATTTTAGCATGTCGGAGTTTACTTTTTATAAACCAATGTAAATTTAAGAATTGCATACCGACATGTTGAAATCATGTTCAAAGTCATAAACTCAGCACCATTGAGATGATTACGTTCCAGCGGTACATTACATCGATCAGCAATTTAGAACAATTCAGCAATTTAATAGCGAGTGTAAGGAATACACAATTATACATCTTCGCGAGTGAAATTGCTTGATCTGAATTTTCGACTTCCAAATGTAGTTTCTTCATTCCTTGTGAAATCAACTTGTTTCAATGTGAGTACCGGCTTGATTTGTGTAGGTGATTCTTGAGGTAATTTTACGCAGGTGTGAGCGACACTCAGTAGCTTGGAATTGTTGACGAACTCTTGCATGCCGCCCGTCCCAGGGCATCAAGTGCGCTGTCACGGACCTGAAGCGAAAATTCATCTCTCAACTCAAGAACCATGGGCGTGCTTCAAGAAGCTTGTTGAAGCAATAGTCTGAAAGTCGACATTTGTTGGTGGAAATTCAATTAATTGGAGATTACAAACAAAATTTAGGATCGGCGGCCAAAAATAGCGGGAATGATGGATCTTGACTCTGACTCAAAGAAATTTTGGCTATGGCCGGGTGAAAGTGTTTGTGGCGTGAAGGGTGCTTCCGAAAAAAGAGGTGATACACATGGCCGGTATCCCGGCACCTTACGGCACCAATAATGGCGACATGATTTTTAGTAGGTCAATAAAAAGCACCCTCAAAGAAATTGTGAGAAAACATTTGATAACCATGAATGACCCAGTTTGCAATAGAATGATACCCTGAAACCATAGGAGCGAAAAATATTATTTATAATAAGTTCGAGAAATGTGCCACTAATGAGCGGCGGGAGCTAACACCCAGTCTTGGCCAGTCTTGGCAGGGGCCCGAGGAGGGAAACATATAATACCATGAATATTACATCAGCGAAAGAGGACACAATGAGGAAAACACGTAGGAAGTGGAGGGCCTCATGCATTTGTATATATTGAATTTGAACATAACGAGAATTGGCGAGCTTTGAACAAAATTGTCTTTTTGAATAAATACCTAAATTTATATTCTTATCTTCTTATTTATATTAGAAAGTATGTATGAGTGCATATCGAACTCTAGGTTGCCATAATGCTCGAGGCCATGTATCATGTCATGCAAGACCTAGCTGACCTCCAGTGGCATTTTGAGTGTCACATCATGGCTCCCTACGTTGGCGTGTGGCATCATCAAACCCTAGATTTTATTGATAGATGCGACTTCCCTGGCCCACATCAGTGCCATGTCGTAAACCCAACTTGCGTGTGCCACATCATCAAACCCTAGGTATTACATGGCGTTGTCTGGGTTTGATATGAAACAGGGTTTGGCGTATCACTGTTAAGGTGGCCACATTGGTGGTTTAATTTTACAGATTTGATCTCATCAATTGAATAGTCATTGTCGTGGGGAAATTAAATCTTGGAGCATGTTCGATGTCTCTGTTGTTGGTGGGGACGAAGCCGCCAATGGCCCGGAAACTCTGTCAATTTCTCAAGGTTATCTAATCTTAGAATTCGCCGACATCCCGTCTACTTCAAGGCCATCTAAGGTCCGTAACATGGTAAGGTTGTGTAACATTTGTCTCAACATATTTCCAACATTTTGTATATGTCCAATATATGCTAACCATTGTCCAACATATATTGAAGTAATGCCAACATATATTAAAGACTTTACAAATGGTCGTTTGTATTTTGCCAATCACGGTGTGTCTGAACAATTATGTGAACTATTGAGAGTTGAAGAATTTAAGGCATAAAGGTACTTGTCCATCGGCGGATGGAAGGCGGCTTCCACATGAATGATGTTGGCACATCAAGATATATACATTAAATATTGTCTGAAATCACTACAAGAGTGAATTACAATACATAGAATGTCTATTTCTTTTTCTTTTGTTCTCTCATTTTATTAGATGGCAAACAACCTTATTAGAATTGGCATTTTAGTGGCAGAATCTCACGTGTTGAAATATGCAATGGAGTGGATTTAAGAATGCAAATTATTGCATTTTGGTATTTAATTGAATTATCGAACCCACTTTGAGATGAGTTGATACCGATGTTGTGAGATATCATCGCGCGGTCGGATCAAAGACTCATAGATGCATTTGCTTTCGACTCAATACAGCATAATAGTTTTAATAAATGATAGAAATGGCAGCTAGTGGCGCTACATTATTGGTAGAAGATAAAGTGTCTACCGATAGAGGGCCAACAACAACATGCATAAAATCTGGTGGTATAAACTTTATAATTTACGAAATCTTGTGTTTTTATTTAGATGCTTGCCCTTTGTTAGCTTAAATACGCGCATGGCGTTGGGATAATAAATATGGTTCAATGAGGGGCGATATCGTCCAGAGTGTTCAATATATGACCTGTTTGGAAACCATTAAATGTCGGTTGTTTGGAAATAGTTATCTACATTTTGCTAAAAACTTTTATCGTTTGGCCGATTAGAGTGCACTTATCGATGAAGCGATTTATATCTTTTGTGAAGCATACAGAGGAATCTTCACTTAGAATCTAAGAATTATCCAAGATAATCTACATAAGGTAGTGGAGAATCTAGGTGAAGTCTTGGGAGGCCGATCTTTTGGGAATCTGGGGAATCTGAAAGGATCTAAGGGAATCCCGAAGGAATCTTCATAGATATTTGAGCATCTAATAAGAATCTTCTTGGGATCTTAGAGAGTCTATGAGAATCTACATAGAATCTTGAGAATTTTATGTGTGAATCTTTGAAGTCTTTGGGGAGTCCTGGGAGAATCTTGATGGAATCTTGAAGATAAAGGGACTTCATAGGATCTAAAAGATCTTCCTGAAAATCTTTTAATGTCGAGGGGAATCTTGATGAAATTTTAGAGAACCTAAAAGGAATCTTCATAGAATCTAAAATCGAAGAGTATCTACATAGAATCATGGGGGCTAGGTGAATCTTAAAACAACCTTTTGACTAGGGAATCTATGGGAATCTCATGGAAGAATCTTTGAGAATTTGAATTCCAGGAATCTTCATAAAATCTTTGAGGAATATGGGAATCTTTACAAAATTTGAATGGTCCTTGAAATTTTGAATGAATTTACATAGAATCTTGGGGAATCTAGAGGCATCTTGGAATAATTCTCAAAATTTAAAGAGTGCTATAGAGATCTGGGAATCTGGAGTCTTTGTGCAGTCTTAGAAAATCTAGGAGAAAATCCAAGAGGGGATCTGTGAGCTGACCTTAGGTGTGCTAGGGAGACCTTGTGGGGCTCTAATGAAATCTAGGAGAATCTACCTAGCATCTTGGGCAATGCAGGGGCTTGAGATGGTGCTGGTTAAAAGAGGGAATCTCAAGAGAATATTTCAAAATGGAATGGATGTGCAAAAAGAAACACTTTCGATTTTAACACTTCTCATGGTACAAAGACTTTGTATATATCTATTATTATATACTCCTGATTATATTATAGATCTATGGGGGTAAAAGTTGTAGAAATTGATACGTGGTAGTCGATTTTTGGTGTGGCGACAATGGCCACTGGTTGAGGCATCGCATTAAAATACATGGGGCATCACCAATCCACAGGCCGTCCCGATCCCGGTACGTGAAAATCGTGGCCACTGACTAACTGGAAGGTCTGAGAATTTGTTGGTAAGATTGATCTCGGCCGTCCGTGCTGAGATGGGCCGGTCACGTATTAACCGATCAATACGGCCTTTATTTGGAGGGCTTTGATGTGTGGATTAGATCTGAGGATTGGTGGGGCATTTTATGTAAGAAGGCCGTCCCGCGTCGGCGAAGTGGAACATGTTAATGTAAGAAGCGTATTACGATCTGTATGGAATTGAGGTGGCACTACAACGGCAATTAAAGCATCATTAATTACGGTAGGTAGGTGGCAAGTTTTTCAGTCCCCGTTTCTTCATGTATCGTGGCTGTATGGCGACCTCTTGCAAGTAAGGAACATCGCTTTACAGATCCTCGTTACCCTCCCCTTTGTTTTCTACGATTAGGGTTCTTATAGTTCTTCGAATTCTAACGCGATGGTTTTAGAAGCGCGATTCTTTCCCGGTGGCATCATCTTTGCTATGGCAGGAGTAAAGCTTGTTCTTCGTATTGGAAGGTTCATATCCGGTGCGGTGCATTCCGGCATTGCCAAAGACCTTCCCGAGCTTGTTGATTTCCGCCATTTTGGTATTTTCTACGAAGAGAATCAAAAGACAGTGGGAGTTGCGCCATTTTTATCTGTGGACATGTCTGGAGCTTTAATGGAAGCTCGAACACGTTTACATGTGTTTTCTCCTTCGATGCATTCTGAGCCATTACAGCAGCTTCTCTGAATGCTTTGCAGGCTGAAGTTTCAAAAAGATAAATGGTTCGTAGTTAACAGTGGCTCTGCCGGAGATTTATCTAAGTGGGAACTTGAACCTGGAGTCAGGATATCCTGCCTTTAAGAATGGTTGTTTCTATGAAATGACCATCCCAGGCAGCAGCGATTTAGATATGGTATACCCATTGCCAATTTCGGGGTTTTGTGCTTATTGCTCTGTTGTTTCCGGAATTTTCAGGTTGCTCCCAGCTTCAAATCTTGAAAAAGAGGCGCTGGATACCATTGCGTTATGCCTCTAACGGGTTAGCATCTGGGAATGATGAACGGTTGTCGCTTCTGCTTTTAAAATGACTCCATTTTTATTTAGCGTTGGGATTTTTGCGGTGTTGCTGCCATTGTTTTTGTGCATTTTCGTTGTTCCGTTGGTGCCTGTTCATTTTGGCTTTTTCTTTCTCATATAGATTATCAATCCCTGGTTGACGGTGTTGACAGAAGCAACGCGATATTGTAATTGTGCTGTTCTGGTGTTCCATTTTTGTTCCAGTGTCTGCAAGATACAAATTCCTCAAACGTCTTTGCAGATTGGTACAAAAAATTGAGCGAATGTTGTCGAAATAAGGTGCTTCCGAATTTGGATAGCCTATGCTCAAATCAGAAAAAGACCATGGCCAGTTCATGATCTGGGTAAATTCAAAGCAGTAGGGTACATCATCTTGAATTTGATAGCGCGCTGTAGGCTTGGGTCTCTGCTGGCCGACATGTGCCTTTGATTTGGCTGTCTACGGTCTAATGTCTGCATTGCCAGCAGCTTCATCGAAAAGACCTGTCCCAGTGAACGATAATGCTACTCTGCCCAAACTGTGTCTACGAAACAGGGGCCATGTTTGGCTATTTTGGAAGTGCAAATCCAGTTTTCTCTGTCCGGGCTTTATGTTGCCTGGGACGGATTTGCTAGAAGGATGGTTCCCGCAAAATCTTGTTAAATAATCCACCTTCTTGGCATGCTGATTTTCACTCTCGTACCTTTTGGCTATGGCAGAGCTACCGATTGTTGGCCAGAATGGAGGGAAAAGAACATAGATACTTCAGTTCTTCCAGCGCTCTGCTCTCTGCAAAGGCATGTGATAGCCTGCAACTCTTTTTCAGTTTTGTGATTTGGAAGAGGCTTTATAGGACAGCAGAGGTTCTAATATTGGTCTTACAAGGATATGTACATGGATTTATAGCTGTTGCCATTTTAGAAAAACCTGTATGATAGATGAATTTTATCTGGTCTAATTTGGTCTTCCGTTATTGCAGGAAGAGGGGGTGATAATCTGCCCAGGCTTACAGAAACAAATAGATGAGACTTTGGAGAATAACACCGCGATACGCATACACAAGTTCATCATTAGATGGAACATAAGTCCCAGCGTGAAGCTGGTCTAAGAAAGAACTCAAACACTTGTTATGGGATGGAAATATTATGGTTTATGGAACTTCTGCATTGGTTATGAAGAAACATGGCTGCAGAGCAGGCAATACATAATGGCAAAATGCGACAGTGGTTAATAGATGGGAAGACACTGCTATGTAAAAAATTGTTCAATATCTCCGTAGTGGCTACCCTATATGCTTATGTCGAACATCATTAAGAGGCATGTATGTGGTCGGAAACTTTAGGCAGTGTGTGCAGGTGCGTGGAAAAACGCCGTGGCGTGGATCGAATTGATAACAACGTGCATGAGTTCTTGTGAAAGATAGAAGCCATCAAAGAAGTGAAAGAGATCTATGCCACATTAGAAACGTCTGAAGCACAAATGAAGGCGGATACTTTCGATGATGCACCAAATCCGGTGCAAGTGCCTTAGGTATTTGGTTACTGCCTTTTCCAATGGAGAAATGCCATCAGCAATTGCTCTGTGATTCACTAAAACAAATGTTAACTCATTCGCGTATTTGTCCTGTGACAACTATAGAACTACTGCAATCACTCCAGTTAGATCCATAGTACAGCTGGCTGAGTGCCAATGAGGGAAATGTCACATGATAAATGTTTTAGTTTTTGATTTGTAAAGCTGCTGCTGCTGTGAATTTCTTGAGCGTTACATGGATGTCCAGTCAGATTTTCTAGAAACGTGGCCATAACTCCCAAATTGAGCTCTGTTTTATGCGCAAAAGAATCGTTGGAGAAGGAGTCACTGGAGGCCACCAATTGACGCTAGGCTTCCATTTTCAAATTCTAGCAGAAATGGGCCAAAACGGTGCCAAATCGAGGCAATAATGTTGCTGCCACAGTTTACAGTCGAGGGTAAAACATATGGCCATAACTCAAAATGAAAACTCTAATATTTCACCACCGCAAGGAACATCTGGCGAGAGAAAAGTCATGGAAAGAATCCTAGTGATGCTAGGCATCCATTTTCCAAATTCTTAACATAAATGGGCTAAGACGATTCAAATGGTCACAATGTCTTGCCACAGTTTTACAGTTGAGGTTATGGCCATAACTCCTAAATGAAACTCTATTGTCTGTGCAAGAACATGTATTGATCATTGGTCAGTCCACAAATGTTGCTTGGCATACATTTTCAAATGTAGCATGAATGAGTCAAACAACAGAATGCACTCTTGAGCTTAGTTTTCACAGTACAACAAATTTTGTTACGGCCGGTTAGAATGCTTTTGCTTTCTGGAGTATCATAACATCATCTTAAGTAACCGCATTACACCAAAGCACATGCTTTCTTCTCAAGGGAACATGGCTTGAAACAAATATGTCCACGAGAATATGGCTTGTTGGGCCTTCAAGAGGCTGTTATAACTAGCTCGGTGTATATTCATCGTGCTATGTTGCAAAACAGCGGCATGCGCCATTCTTCATAGTTTTGAGATTTTTATTTATGCGATTGGATCATTATCATTTGCCTTAGTTGATACTATGGTATTCGTAAAATCCGACCTTTAGTTTCTTTTAGTTTATGATCTTGCTCACGGATTTTAAATGACTCCATGTTCTTTGTTTTAATGCGTAACCGATTTTAGCGGAAATTCCGATTTACATCAAAGGTGCACTTGGTAGAAAGCTACTTGCTGATGCTGTGTGTGTAACGAAAGTTAAATTGGCCATTTCGGACTTCGCTTTTGCTTTTCATAAGCTATCGCGAGCTATCACTAAAACTATGAAAGATTGGAAGTCGGCCCTGCGTCAGTTCTTCTCATGATAGCCATGATGGGAAGGGGGTAAGTTGGCCTACACTCATTTACTTAAAGGTCTCAAAACCTTGGTTTTTGTCCAGTAGTTGTGTGAGCTTCCTATGTTTTTTACATATAATATCTGAAAGTCCGAGGCATTATATATTAAAAGGTATGAACACATTATCAAAGGGAATTTGTTTACATTTGTTTTGCTAAGGTCCATTTAAATGCAACCCTAGTGCTTTTGTCTTCGCCGAGATCGCTTCCATGTTGGATATATAAACTAGGGTGGTACCCAACATCCAAAGGTGTTTTTGTTCGGAATGGCATAACTAGTTCCTGTCATTTTCATTTCAAAAACCACGCTTTATACTCCAATAACATGTTGTGGATGACTGTGCGAGGGATTTTCTTTGAGCTATTGTTCCATTATAGCAAGACATAAACAACATCTCAAGACATCTGTGCATTTTATTTGGACTATTGTAGGATTTTACCTGCAATGCGGAGATGCCACAATCTATAGGTGAAAGAAAATTAGATTAGCTATTGATAATGTTCTAGATGAGTATGCACATTCTATATATAATGTGCAATGTCGTCAATATCATTAGAAATGGGCCCAATCGCTTATTGTTTATCATTTTTGTTCCCACTAGAAATGGAGGCAAAGAAAGTTTGGCACTCATGCTTATTTGATGCGCTTGACTAGATTCTAAAGTGGGTTTTTGTATCCTCGTAGATAATCAATTGTATTTCCTTAGCACATATATCTCATTAATAAAGGGAGGTACATTTTAAATGCTTATGGTGCTTCGTAAATAGCTCTTGAATGTGTTCTTCAAACTTATGCTTGCAAGTGCTATGATGCTGATCAAAGGTTGTATTTGGAGTTGATGTATCTACAAGAGGTTGCCAGTGAAATTTCAAGCCTAGATGAACTTTTTCTTAACTGGAGTAGATTATGGATTTGTAGTGCACATTATGATGTTTGCTATTTGTCTTTTAAATGCCAATTTTTGTATGTCTTTCAAATGGTTTTTCCACTGGAGACAAGGCGTTTACATGCCCATTTCATAAATGTACTGGAGATTGACATGAAAGTGGTTGTGCATGTTTCTACTGGTTCTTATTTTATGTTTTCATTTTGTGCGTTGTATATTTTATGAAAGGCATATCAATTTAGTGAGATGATTTATTGATCATTGTACATTTAATACGATGTTTTTTCTAGTCATGTTGTATCTCTTAATCGGGGAGATATATTGTGCGGTTCCATGAGGGAGTTGTTGAAGAGGCGTGCCTTGGCATTTAAGGCATGAGAATCTTTTAGGATCGGTTGGAGATGATGGCAATCTAGTCATCACGGAGATATATCGTGCGGTGGCGCCTTGGCATTTAAGGCATGAAAATCTTTTTGGATCGGTTGGAGATGATGGCAATCTAGTCATTTGGGAGTTGGGACATGCAAGCTTGAAAAGCCACACAAATCTAAGGTATGATGCGATGTTACTAGTAATATCCTTTATCCGGGCATGTTTTTGGCTTGTGAATCACATTTCTTTTGTCATTAGCTGCAGATTACTTGCTTGGCCTTCAATTGTATTAATGATTTTGTGCTTGAAATCGATGGGCGGGCAAAATAGTTGCCCTATTTGACCTGCGACAACTTTTCGACAAGTTGCATTCATTAGTTAACCTTTGGTGTGAGCAACAATTCATTCAATGAGGTTTTTAACTATGCAACACAATGCTTTGAACCAATTTACTAGCTCTAAAGGATGACTTACGCTAACTTAATTTTGACACTCAACTTTAGACCCTCTTAAGCATGGTAAAAGATTTGGCTATTAAATCTTGCAAGGCCATTAGCCCAAGTATAGTCTAATATTATGCCCACCGTTTACTTGGATCTTTGACCATATTTATAAACGTGTAAACATTTGCAAGATCTTCACATATCTATTTAATCTCGCTTTAAGTACATTCGTGTTAACTACCCATTACATTTACACATGTCGACAAAGCCAAAGTCTAATAAATAGATAAACTACCCTTTGTCTTAATGCAATAATATCCTAAACTCTACACAATCCATTCTATTTAGAGCTAGATTTCACATCAGGAGTTAAGAGGCTGCCATTTAACTACCATTATAATTATTACCAATTCATAGGTTCTCCCCTCACATTATAAAACATTCCTAACAAAGTCTTGATTAAAGGATAGACAAGCTCTTTCATCCTTTAGAACACTAATAGTTGGCATGATAGACCTTATACATGCATGACGTCGCATCTTTGGGAGCAATGCAAAATTACTAGTTTCGTACTTGGGCTTTAACTTCTGCCCGATTTTTATTGCCATAGTGTAATCTTGGGATGCTTGATGTAAAAAAGGAAGGATGCAAGTTAAAGTTTCTCGACAATAATCTTTGGCTCTAACACTTCAAACTATCGTGCATTCTATTTTATTCCATTTTGTACATACACTTTCTCGTATGCTATTTTAGTAGCCTACTTTTTTGTAGGGCATTCAACAAACATCCTTGCGTAGAGAGAATTGTTCTTAGCGAGATTGACTTGAGAGGTTGATCCAACTTGGCTATGGTTGTTGACCAAGAATTTGACCATCTACATGTTCAATATATGTTGATTGGTTGGAACTAAGTATCCTTAAAGGTACATACCTATGGTTCCCAAGGTCTATAATGTCCCTTGATACATGGGTTTTAAGTTAAAGGGCTTAAGATTTAGTGTCAGAGTAACTATTGACTACTAGCATTTGTTTAGGTTTAAGGGTTTAAGATTTTATTGGTTACTGTCAGGTTTAGTCTTTGGAGTTTATGTTATTTGGGTTTCACATGGTATAATTTCTCATTCAAAAAAACAGTAACTGGTTAATAAAGTCTTTGCAACCTGTTGACTTTGCAAAAGTCCTCGTAGTACAACCTCTTATAGTACAACCCCTCATAGTACAAAAACTTGTATATATATACAATTATATTGAGTGCCACAAATGATGTAGATGTCACAAATGATGTAGAGATTGATGCCACAAATTTTTGGTAGAGATTGATCTCGGCCGTCCATCTCTGGAATCCCCTCTTATTTGGGGCTTTTAATCTGGGCCCTTGAAATTGGGGCATTTTATCTAGACCGTCGATTAAAATTATTTGGGGCTTTTCATATGGGCCGTCAGATTAAAAGGGAAGGTCAAATCTTGGCCGTCAATTTTGGATAGGAAGTTGCAGGGAAGGTGATAGAATTGGGGCTTTTAATCCAGGCAACCCCTTTTGGTAGAGATTGAGGTGTCGCCTATACGGGGCGTCGAATGTCTTGAGATCGGCGGCCCGCATGATCTGGGACCTTTATTTGGGGCTTTTGATGTGGACCGTTAGATCTAGGGATTCAATCGTAGCCGTTTGTATAAAAGGTGGTTTATTGTGGGTGGAGCATTAGGTGTCATTGTTTCGGTTGGTGGGTGTGTGAGATTGGTGGTTGAGATGAAGTCTTTTATGATGGAATGTAGGGATTTCATATAGGCTCGTTTATCTTGATAAGGGAGTTAAATGATGGGAGTTTATATTGATGAGGGAATTAAATTGTGGAAGTTGTAATGGTCAAGTGTCGATGGGGTTTGTTGTCCACGTCTGTCTATAGAATAGAGGTGGCAACATTTTTATTTATTGCATTTTAATCTATAATCTCACGATGCCATATGCGGCCTTCTGCTGCCAGCATATCCGGCCGTATTGTCTGCGCTTCAATGTGGCTATGGAAACCGTTAAAGGCGTTTTGCAAATTCTGCTTAGTTTGCCCATTGTTCTTAAGTTCACGATTGGCCAAGGATGGATAGATTGTTTCTCAAATGCAGGCAGATTCGTCCAACACAATGCTTGAATTCTGAAGAGATTTGCAAATCTAGGTTGTTACTGCAGTGCAGACATCTAACTTTTTTTCTGCTCTGATACAGATATGCTCTTGGTTATTGATCGAATAGGAGCACTCTGCGGCAGTAATAGCAAAGCTTTCCAGAATTGTTGGAAAGTAGTTGCTACGAAGGGTACAGATCCATCCACTATCATCTACATGCTGGGTTTTCATACCCAACACAGGCTCTGCCAAGGGGTAGATAACGTCCTCTCCCGAGGAGTTATGGGCCAGGAAAACGGCCGAGTGGCCATGTGGCCACGAAATTCCGAGGCCGTATATGGGCCAGGAAAACGGCCGAGTGGCCATGTGGCCACGAAATTCCGAGGCCGTATATATGGCCACTCGGCCGTTTTCCTGGCCCATAACTCCGAGGGGAGGACGTTATCGGCCTTAACGTCCTGGGCCGAGTCCTTTTGCACAGAGTACAGAGTTCTTGGCTTCAAACTGGAAGAAATCCGGCAGCAAATCCGGAAGAAACTGGAAGAAACTTGTCTGGCTCACAAATGCGGCAGCAAATCATGGGGTTTGCCAGCAGATCCAGCAAGAACTTCTGTCGGTTTAGCAGCTCTTTAGATGCCTTTCTTTAGATGCCTTTCTGGTCTGTTTGGGAAGAGCGGCTCCAGCAGAGGTTCATGAATCAAATCTCTGGAGCCGGACTAAGAAGCGATCATGCATAGGTTGATTTACTGGTGTCGGATCTCTTGTCCCCTTTTCCGGATCTGTGCCGACCGACGTCCTCCCTTAACAGCTCGACCATGAGGGGATTGGGCAGCAGAAAGGATCGATTGCCATGCCTTTACAACCAAAAGCAGGCCCCAAATCCGGCGATCCTTCTGCAGATCCTTCGTGGACACATTCTTCTGCAGATCCTTCTGCAGATCTGCACTCTTCGGCGAAATCTCTGTTTCCCTATTTTTGGATGACCAGCAAATTTTGAACACGATTGTTATGGCCATAACATGCTTGTTATGGCCATAACAAATTGGTCTAATAATGTTACTGGATATAGCACTTCAAAACGAACGGTTGAGATTAATTCCTAGAGCAAAAGGATGAGGACCAGGACGTTAAGGATTTACGAGGGGCTTCTATGCATGTAGGGTGACTGTATTTCGCACAATAACAGAGTATATGCCGAGAGGAAGCTCAAGGGTTTTTCTGCATAAGAATGATCGCCAGAAAATACAGATAAAATACAAGAAAATTTTCGACTCTGTATTTTGGGGAGCTCTGCCCACGAGTTTTTTTTTACGCCAGTATGGCCGCCTGTATGATTTACCTATATGATATGGATCTTACATGCTGAAGTTTGAATCCAAAGACTGAAGCTTGAATCCAAAAAGGGTGCTTTGGAGCCGATTTGGAGGAACTCCAGAACATTTTCCGATTTGGGGTTGGCTTTGTGACATCAGGGATCCCACCTGTGGTTCTTTAATGGAGGTAAAGACTAGTAGCTGTGCTTAATCTGTATTGTAGCTAGTTAGTTGTGAATTAGTTGAACTATTGGCGGGGCTTACTTGAGCAATCTGCACCATTTTATTAATTTGTGGCTGCCTTTGGAATTGAGGTGTGAACACTTCCGCTGTATCTCCTTCCACGTTTAGATCGTCCCCATCAGTGCATCCCTTTGCTAGAAATCTTATTTCAATTCAAAGCCCTCGGATAGAAGCAAAAAAACTGTCCAGAATGTGAGCCGAGTAACATGCATGCAGGTAAGTTTTATTTCTTCTTTTGAGCTTCTGGTTCTTCATTTTCTTTTCCGTATTCGGGTTCCCATTTTATGTTGATCCTCCCGCAGATTGTGAATCGCTTACCAATCAAAGATTTGAAACTTTGTCTTATGTTCCTCCACTTTCTTCTGATTCTATTGCGAAGGAGATTGACTATATGATTTCCAAGGGCTGGATCCCCTGTCTCGAGTTTGACAAGGTAATATAAATATTGGGAGATGAAAGTTGCATTTTTCTTTTTTCATTGGGTTAGTGGATGGCATAAGATCTCATGACTAGATTCGCAAAACTCTTATTTAATAAAAATCCAAACTCTTTCTAGGCTTGCTAGTGTCTTGAAGTTGGAAGTGTTTTTTTTGCATTGTTCTCATTAATGCCCTTGTCAAACTCTCAAGGTATGCATGCAATGAGATTGAGCAATAGCATTAACTAGTGATCATTGGCGTTCAGAGGTTTTATAATCTTGAATTCACGATTTGCTCTTGGAGCATTGAAACCAATTTGGTTTCGACTATCAAGGTATGGGCTTCCAAGCGGCAGGTTTCCTTCTGTTTGTAAATCCGGAAATGTTTGCATGTGCTTTCCTTCGATGCATTTTGACTATGGCAGCTTCCCTGAATGCTTTGCAGGCTTGAAGCTTTTCAAAGAACTAAATATATAAGGTTCGTACTTAACAGTGGGTCTGGGATGAGACCCAGTTTCCATTGATCATACGCATCTGGATTTTGGGGCTTGTGCGTACTCACATATACCAGATCATGAGAATGTTTGTTTCTTGGCATGGCGCTGCCTGTATCGCATCATCGGTCTCATGTTGCAGACTTGGAGTGGACTTGGATTGGGTTGCATTTGGGATTTCACAGGTTTAACACAACTGGATCCGATTGCTCTATCACTATAGGCCTACCCATTACTTAGGCAATTTGCTCAAATATTTCGATGTTACATGGCTTCTGTTCCCATTATAATATTCCTAAAGATTTTGGCTGTATTTTCTTTTGCAGGTCATATAGAATGTGGACTGTCCATGTTAAACAAAAGTCAAATGTGCAGTTCTCTTATTTGGAGCAAATGTGTTGGTTCTACTTCTGTGGAGTAGATTTGGTTCTATTTTGTAACACACATAAAACCACTTTGTGATCAACTTGTTGAGAGAGCTAGCAGAGTAAGATTTCTATGATTTGTCTTTTGTTACAAATATTGATATTGTTAGTAACCATTTTCGTTCATGCTATAGTGCACAGCTGATGGAAGACCAATGGCATCAAAAAATCTGGAAGCATGCCATTATTCTCGTTGGTCTTTACTTCCATCATTCTGCAATTATCCTTCAGACACAACACAAAGTTTTCGTAAGATTTCATAAGCATGGGCCAGTTTGGGATAGTTCTAATTCTGGCCATACTGCCAGTTAAACAATGCTAGGTTTTTGTGTGAATATGCGTGATCGGTTCCTGACAAATAGTTAAGCAGACGTACTTTGGATGCATTTAAGATTTTTAAATTTGTTTTATGCCTAGCCACAAAGATGCATGTTTTTCCTTTAGGTTGACATGTGTATTCAAGGGATTGTCTTAACTGTTACCTATAGAAAAAGCTCCCGCACTGTCTGTTATGATGGATGAAAAAGATTTTATTGTTCGTAGGCTTAGCATTGGTTTTGGAAGTGATTTTAGGAACATCTCATCTTCACTTCAAGAAAGGCTTGCTTTGCTAGAAGGGAGGGTCAATCAGCTGGCTGCAGAATTAAAGGAGACTAGAGAAATAATTCAGGTTGCCAAATCCTTCAAAAGATATTCTTTCTGACATTCAGATGAAACTTTCTAGCATTGAAAAATTCTTGTGCACAAAACTAGGTGAGTCTGTATCCAGCCTGATAATTAACCAAGGACTAGGTGATGAAGAATTTACTTTTAACCGAGGATTAAACAATGCTAAAAGCAATGCAAAGATTGCAGAAAGCGAAATGAATTACCAGGTTATTTGTTGCTTGGTAGTCTTAGTCACTCTGCTTTAACTTCCAGATAATTTACGATTCCCTTATAGATTGTGCTTGTTGTTTTGACTTAGAACATTCTCCTGATATGTTTACTTGCAGGGGAGGCCTTTCACAGTGGGAATGGAATAATTGATCGAGCTGCAACAGATGCAATGCAACTGAAGGAAGCATGCCACTTTTGTTTGGTTCTGTAGATAGTTGTGTGAATTACCAAGTACATGTGCCAAAATTCGTGTGCAAAATATTATGCTTGGGTGGAGAATCATTCTCTGTTTGCTGGGTTTTAGAATCTGCGTTCAACTATTTTGATGTGAGCAAGATTGGCTAGATGCTATTTTCTATGGGAAAACTGTTCATGCCATAAGATATGAAGTGGTGGTGTGCACGTTATTACGGCAGACCAGGTATTTGAAGGAGATATGGTGTTGTATCGAAATGTAGTCTCATCGAAATGTAGTCTCATGGACTACAATGTTGGTTGCATATGTCCACTATGGATGCTTGGTAGGGGCACACGTATTGTTTGATGAAATGCCTCAGAAGGATGCTGTTTCTGTTTCGTGGAGTACCATTGCATATGCCAGGAATGGGTCCTACACCAAGCTCTACAATTATTGGAACAAATGATCTTGATTGGCCTTGCTCCTGAATGTAATGCAGAAGCCATAGTTCAAGTTAAGAAGGTACATGAGTTTATTAAGAAGGACAATTTAAATCTAGATGTTGAACTGGGGAACAGTCTCACAACGTTGTATGGTAAGGGTGGACAAATTCAAAGTGCAGAGTTGCTATTTTACAAAATGGATATACGAGATGTGGTTTTATGGACTGCCTTGATTCAAGCATACAAACTTTGTGGTTATTATGATGCGGCCTTTCAGCATTTTCAACAAATGCAACTTACAGGCCCGCAACCAAATACGATAACGTACATGACTGTAATGGATGTGTGTACTTGGTTGGGATCCTTAGCTCAAGATAAATGGATCCACAACATGATGCACGTAAGTTGTGCATTAGTTATGAACTTCGGATTGACATGGCATGCGAGCAATTAAATCTATACATATGCAAAGATTCTGGAATGGTGGAAGGACGGATTATTGGTGGTCGAAGTTTCTATTGGGTATGTTTTCTATTTGTTGAGTGTTCTTATAGATTCTTTTTCCTTTCAGAGATGGTTATTTTTCTTATGTTTTCTGGCAACTTTGCCGCTGAGCTAATAGTAGTTACACTAATTAAAGATGACTTGAACCTTTGTAATTTGTGCTCTATCTTTCTCTCGTCGCCAAATGTTAAGCCATGTCCTTCAGGCCATTGCATGTCCAGACCATTCCCCTTCGGATGTTGTATTTTCATAAGCATGGGCCAGTTTGGGATAGTTCTAATTACGGCCATCTTTACCCGGTTAAACAATGCTAGGTATTTTTGTGAATATGTGTGATCGGTTCCTGATAAATAGTCAAGCAGACGTACTTTGGATGCTTTTAAGATTTTTAAATTTGTTTTATGCCTAGCCACAAAGATGCATGTTTTTCCTTTAGGTTGACATATGTGTATTCAAGGGATTGTCTTAACTGTTACCTATACAAAAGATCCCGCTCCTCATGCTGTTATGATGGATGCAAAAAGATTCTTTATTGTTCGTAGGCTTAGCATTGGTTTTGGAAGTGATTCTGGGAACATCTCATCTTCACTTCAAGAAAGGCTTGCTCTGTTAGAAGGGAGGGTCAATTAGCTGGCTGCAAAATTAAAGGAGACTAGAGAAATAATTCAGGTTGCCAATCCTTCAAAAGATATTCTTTCTGACATTCAGATGAAACTTTCTAGCATTGAGAAATTCATGTGCACAAAACTAGGTGAGTCTGTATCCAGCCTGATAATTAACCAAGGACTAGTTAATGGAGAGCATGCTTTTAACCGAGGATTAAACAATGCTAAAAAGCAATGCAAAGACAAGCAGCGAAATGAATTACCGGGTTATTGACAATTGTTTAATGCCAAAGCGTTTCATGTGAAATATGACAAATGAGAATGTTTCAATAATGGTTGAAGAAACCGAGACCTCTTTTAGGGAGGATGCCGCCATTTGTAACACTTGGAGCAAACAATCCGTTGCATCATAAACATGTATTGTCTTTGCAGGAGAGAAGACACAATATAAAGGTCCCGATGGACTCTTTGCTAATGTATGGCAAGGCTGTTTGATCGGGAATGGCCGCAGTGGATGTTCAACCAAGTATGTTGTCATTTATGCGAGGAAGTGCCCTTGATCCGCTACGTTCTTGGAACTTTTATGATAAATCTATAGCCGCTTACCATTGAGTCTCGACCATGGCCTGCTACACCAACTAGCCTAGAAGGCACATTGTCCTCGAAAGATAGATCATCTCTGTTGGAATGCCTTGCGGCGGTTTGTTGAGTAGTAATGCCTTATGGCGGTTTGTCGAGTCAATGTCATCGGTGGGTCAGCAAGGAGAGGTAGTCTTTGGTGATTGCCCTCTCTGGTGGTATAGCATGTGGTCCACTTTTGGCATCTGGGGCAGTGGTCTCAAAGTTATCTCTTTATATGATATAACAGCAGTGACGCAAATGGATTTCAGTTCTCCACTGCAATGGAGAAATGAAGGAAAGCTAGTTGTTGGAGAAGAGGAGGCGACAAGCATGAGTCTCTTACCAACATGAGTCTATTGCTTGCAGGATTAGAGGCCTGGATGAAGAGATGTTGAGGCACATAACTGGCACAAATTAGTCTCTTTAATAAGCCTAGAACAAACTCATTGGAATTTATTGGTTGTATTAGCTTTGTGTTGGCTTTGCATATTTGATGTCAGTCATATTTCTGCCACTGGGAAGGGGAAAAACGTCTTTAGGAAATTATCTCAGAATCCTGCCATACAGTTTGTTGTTACTAAGATCCAAAGTTGATAGTCCAGTCGACTTACTAATATTCTTTGATATAGTGCCACACAGATGACAACTGTTGATATGGAAAGGCCTATTGACTATTATGGAACTACTCCCTAGCCGTCATATTAATAATAGGATCTATTCTCTGGAATTTTAGCGATTTATTAAAAATTTCTTTATCACATCGATAGGTATGCTTATTGAGTTTCGAGTCCATTGCATGTCTACCATGAACTTGAAAATCTAGATATTACACTCCCTTTCAGTTCCACTGGACTTATAGTTGGACGATCACAGGCTTCCATATGCACATTGACCTTGCCACTTAAGAGATTGCGTAAGTTCTCCTTCAGATGGTAACTATTTTCTTAAGATTGCCTTATACATCGATACGATATTTATGCATTTCTACGTCCAATATTGCATAAAACTAAAGCAACATGTTAATAATTTATCGGTTAAGACACCACAAATTTATTAGTTGAATAGGCGTGCTTAGAACTCCACAATGCTTTGGACCTTAGATGCTTTAATTTACTGAACATCATGCCTGAAAGACACATGCTGAAATCATGCAGAAACACACAACATAACCTAAAATGTTATGCAAGTTGGCTAACATCCATTAAGTCACCATGAATAAGCACCTCAACTAGTGTGAACTAGTGTGGTCAATTAGTGTGAATAAACACCTCGAACATGTTTGCCAATACACACTCAAGAGGTGGCACTAGGATGGTGCCACCTACCATGTTGTGTGTTTGCATGTGCAGTGGGCGCACATGTGAAGACTTGTTGTTTCGTTACCCTTTGAATGAGTCACAAGCATATTGACTGCTACTAGCAATGGAAAACTAAGCTAAGCACTTCACTTCAAAACTAACGAGGAAAAATGATAACCACGTTGGAATTGAACTTTTGTTGCAAGTGATTTCAATAATATATCACTATTGTTTCCTGGGTCTTGATTTTAGTGGCAATGCAAAGTCGCAACCACTATTGTCTTTTGGGTTTCGGATTCAATTGCAACACTTGAATTGTAAATGCGCAACACTTGAATTTGTTTAAATATGACCATGTAAGAAAACATGGCCTTTGTGCAGTATTAGACGTTGTGGAACTACTTGGTAGGTTGCATGGATGTTGTTATCATGTATTTTCTCGACATCATGCATCAAATGCTATTTTTTACTTTGGCTTCTTCGGCTATAGCTCGACTCTTCCCGTTTAATTCAAATTTTAGCTTGCCTTTTCAATTTAACCTTGCTGAATGGAGTGACTTTTACTTCTATCTTGCTAAAATATTTGTACAAATGTTTTTCATGCACGCTACTACTTTTAAAAGAAGCTCAAATTGATGTTGAATTGATTGATGTAGAATTAAGAAACAATCCATCATGCTTAGGCGTCTCTTCTTCCTTTTTTTTTATTGGAATGGGAAGGAGCTAATAATATTATAGTTTTGCTTGAACATGATATTCACATCATAAAGTAAGGATAGCTTAAAAGTTGCACAGTAATTTCTTGATATTGGGTACTTGGGGATTGTCAATGGATATATTTAATTTGGTAGGCATTCAAAACACATATAAAACTACAACTGTTGGGAGAGAGAAAGTGGAATTGTATACGTGACCATCCAAAAAAATATATCTATGCATAAATGTGAGGGAAAGGTACATATTATTCGCATTTTTAATAGTAAAGAGGAGAAAACCAAATAAGAAGGTTTTGTGCTTTCATATATAGGGACATTATCTTTGATCAATTTGAGGATGAATTCGCGTTTTTCTTTGAAATTATTATGCGAAGATCGTTCTCCTATAATCATTGATTGTACAACTACTCATAGTACAACTACTGGAGAAACAATAACGAGGTTAATAAAGTCTTTGCTGACTGTTGACTTTGCAAAATTCCTTTGTAGTACACCTCTTACGGTAAACCCCTCATAGTACAAAAACTTATATATATATATATATATATATATATATATATATATATATATATATATATATATATATATATATATATATATATATATATATATATATATATATATATATATACATTATAAATATATATCATTGCACCAACATTTTATGTCACATTTAGTTGGTCATGGAACTGGATTGAAAAAATGTTGAGGCAATAGTCACGAGACACTAAATTAGTTTTTTTAATAAAATTGAGATGAAAAACTCATTGGCTCTAATCATGCCCCTTTATCTTTTGGAAGGTGGCTTTTTATATCATATGTGACCATTTTATGGCCTTGGTTCAAAGGATAGCTTTTCTAGAACTCATCTAGTCACATCTTTGTCTAAAACATACATGGTTTGTTCTTAAGACCTCAAAGTTAATATGGGTTCTACCTTTGATAATATTCTTAATTTTATTTTGTGGCCTAAAATTTGGATGACAACATCCCATATGGTGGGTCCTATTGTATACTATTTTGGAACTCTTTGCCAACTTTATTACACTAAAGGATCTTCCATAAAATAAAATAAAATAAAGATATTTGCTTTAATACTATAATCATTCCCCTCTACCTTTGAAAGGAGATATTTAGAGTCACATTTGACCATTGTCTACCTTTTGGTGGACAAATTGGCATATTCTTCTTGTTCCTTTAGGTTCCATCCACTTCTAAAGTGTTTAAAATATAATAAGCACCCTTCCATATGCTTTACATAAGGGTTTCTACCTTTAAATATGTTTTGTACCCCTATTCTTGTTTTTGATGCCAACATATTTTATCTGACATTTTGGGACTTAGACTCAATAATATTTATGCATCATAAGAAAATTAAAATGGTGACTACCCAAAGAGCATTAATAATTTATTGTTTCCCAAAAATATTTCCCATGAAATTTACGTACTAGATTTTGAATAGGGTTTTAGAACTCCACAATGGTTCAGCCCAAAGTAATTGGGATGCTTTAATTTATAAACATCATGAGGACTAGGCAAAGGAAAGAAAATACACAAGGTATGCACACTTCTTTTTCCTCTAAAATTTTATGCAAACTTGGCTTAAACATAGAAGCTTCTTGGTAAGCTCTTAATTTTTTGAAGAAATGGCACCTCAACTAGGGTGTGAACTCCCTCCTGGAGCTAAGAACAAATAAGAAGAACATTTTTGGGGTAAAGCAGGTGCAGGATGATGGTAGAACCAAAATTTTGATGCAAGCAATGTCATACGCCCCGCTGTGTTGCTAGTTGTTTCGTTACCCTTTCGATGCTGTAAATGGGCAAATTCCTACTAGTTTATGATAATCTAAGACAAATTCACTTCAAATCAAATCTAACTAACGGAAAAATGATCCTAGATGAGAGTTGAACTTTTGTCTACATTCTTAGATTTATGATGAGGTTTCTAAGCCATTTGTTTCACATTTTTTAAATCTAAAGTTGCATCCAACTCTGGTAGCCTCTAAAATAGATGTCTTTGAAAATGTTTTGTCGTTCTTGCATGTAATGCATTTCTTAAACATTAACTCTTGAATCTTTGAAATGTTTACATGATGAAAATGATTTAATAGGATGCTTCCATATGTTTTAGTACATTTGATCATGCATAATGATCTACTAAAAATGAAAAACATTTATGGAAATAGTTTTATATTTATTTCTTTATTCAATCTTTCTTTACACTAAAAGGAAAAGGATAAATGGATGTTTTTTTCATGTATAATCTAACATCTTGCATCAAATGCTAACTTTTGAATGGTTGGATTACAGGTAACATATCTAACCACCTTTTGTGGATGTTGAATTTAGTAAACTTTTTGAATTTAACCTTTTTACACTATAATCATGTTGACTTTTAGTTCAATGCTTTTTAAAAAATTACCAATATGATATATTTTGGTTTTTTTTAAAACTTCTATAGGATTTACATCGACCTTGATGCGCACATAAAACATGCAAGACATGCATGTTTTTCTTGATTTTTGGTATTTTGTTGGATAGATGAATTTAATTTGGAAAAAGATCTACCATTTTGTGGCCGTTCTTAACTTGGGAATATAGAAAGTGGAATTTGATCTGAGGAATCCAATGGAACTTGACATAATAGGATACGAGGAAGGATAAAATGGAGCAAAACCTTGGGGTTTATCTTTGCTAAAAGCTTTTGCAATAATTTCAATGTGATATTTTGCCATCATTAAGTGTCTTGACTCAAAGTTTTTAAGAAAAGGTTTTGAATCACATAAATAGGGACAATAGTACTTTTGGCCCTATTTGAGGATGAATTCGCTTTTGGACCCAATAATGGGCAAAATCGTTTTAATGCACATCTTTGATTGTACAATTGATGGTTATAATTTATTGTTTAAGCAATTGCCCCTTAATAAAGATGTCAGTGGTTTGCAAAAGTGTGTCAGTACCGGCTTTCTTGACTGACAACTAAATCATAGTACAAAATGACATTAAAATGCCCAATAATATATATATTTTATTATATATATTATATTATATACCTATATATATATATGTTTAGTTATGTGATAACTTTCTTCATATATATGAGAGGAGCTTATATATGTTTAATGGAGTCCTTGAAGTGTTATCTATTAGATCCGAATAATAAGTCTAAGTTTTGTTGAATATGTCATAATATCTACGATGTACATGGATTACAATTTTCGGTGTAACTTTTGTAACAACGGGTTTACTGACTATGGGAAAATTTCATTTCCCTGTAACTTTTCTAACAGCATGGATAATTTCATTCGGGATAATTTCATTCCTCTGTAACTTTTCTAACAGCAGGTTTAAGAGGCGGCTTACTCTAGGCGCCACCCTTTTCTAACAGCAGGTTTAAGAATTTTGCTTACTCTAGGCGATGAGCGATGATGGCAGTCTACAATGGCATGTGGGTTCGGCCGGGCTTGCTTTCGGGGGGAGGGAGGGCGAAATCTTTGTGATGTATTTAGAAACCGTGATACCAACTAATAGTTTCTCTATGTTAGATTTAGAGAGATGTTTTGACAATGCAATTTCTCCAATCACTAGAATCCTTCTAGCCTCTGTTGTAGATGGGGTAGTAGATTCGTTTGAGAATTTCATGGATATCGTCTCTTCTGTTGCTGAAAATGAAGAAGTGTGCCAACATGCTAATCAAATACAGTGTCTGATTTATCCATTCCAATCATTTAAGTAGGCTCATGGGCTTCAGAAACAGACGTGTGGGCCTCACAAAATGATCTAAGGTCTCTGGAGAGAGCACAACAGTTGAAAAGATATTTATATATTTATATATGTAGAAATTTTCATATTTTTTTATTTTTACAAATTTTCTCTTTTTCTAGACTTTCTACCATTCTCGAAAACTTGCGTCATGGCTTCGAATATCCGTGTGACGTGACAAATTATTCGAGAAATGGATTTGCCACATGGAGCGAGTTGAGGGATGCAGCAAGGAGTTGGATGTCGTGTTCAAATCTAAAAATCTCAGACACGCTAGACTTAATCCACTTTTTACATATGAATATGACATATGAGATATGACATTTATGGCATATGTCTTATATGCCATGTAGTATATATATGCCATAAGATTATGTTATATGTCGTCTAGATGACGTATGTCTCATATCTCATGTAGTATATTTGATGACATATATGACATATGTCTCATATGCCATAAGATTATGATATATGTCATATATGACATATGTTCCATAATATATATGATGCATGACATTTCTTTGCAGTAGCATGAGATAGATTTGGATGAGACATTTTCATTAGTGTAAAAATTGACTTCAATTTAGCTCTTGTAACCCTTGATTTCTTAAATAGGTTTCTTGATGAAGAGATCTACATGAGATAACCAAAGGGATTTGATCAACAATAGTTGGTTTGCAAGGGTAGTCTATGTTGATGGCTTGATAATATTGGCTTCCTAAATTATCCATCGGTCAATCAGCAATATAGGGGCGGCCACATACATGTCTATCTTTGCTTTCGAGGGGAACTCTCTCCTATATGTGTAGTGTATAATAAATGAACAAATGAGGATTTTGTACGCAAATCTGTCTGATAAGAAAACCTACAGAAGCAGACGCACCTGAGTGTTTGGCCTCATCCAAATACATTTGAAGTCATCTGGTTTAACTAGAAGCCTGGGACATCTCTTTCTCATTCCGACTCTTCGACCTGACCATTACCATTTTTGGTGTTATATGATAGAGCAAAGAAACTGAAAGCAAAGAAACAAACTGGAGATTACCTTTAATGATTCAGGGGTGGCTGCTTCTAGGCAAACCTCCTGGCTGTCTTTGCATTCCCACCTCCTTTACCACTGAACTGTCATTTAGGGGCCTTAGCTAGTGGTCTTGGTTGTTCCCCTCTCAATGATGGAGCTTATCCCCCACCTCTCACTGGCTGACCCTTACTCCATTTGATGGGGGTCATACCTAGTATTCGGAGTTTGCCTCAATTTGGTACCGCTCTCGCAGTCCGCAGAGACGAATACCTTAAATAGAGAGGGAAGGGGATTAATTATAGTAACAAGAGGTAAGGAGCTTAGCTTCTTTCCTCGGATCAAATGAAAGGATTTGCAAATAGAAGTGCTAGAGCTACAACTAGTCCATGGATAGTTAAAGCCTCCATAAAAGCTAAGCTTAACAGACGCGGAATTTGATGCAATAGCAAGCGCAATTGTCCTACAATCCTAGAGTCATAGAAATATAGGTGGTGAAATATCGGTCTTGAAACATAGTCACAGTCCTCTAAAATGTAGTTAAGCGCACACATATATGGCAGAGTCAGTTTGCAGTTCTAGTGTGGCTAAACCAGGCTAACTTGGTGATAGTTAAATAGTATTAGAGGTGGGGAGTCCCTAAAGCTAGGTTCACATGCAACCATCGCCGGAGAGATGCCCTGTTTTGCCCTGTGCTTTTGGCGATGGCAGATGATGGTGCGTGTAAAAGGGCTTGCCTTTTTACGTGATGGTGAGGGTTGCCATCGTGCATGTGAATCGGCTCCAAGCCTTAAAAATGGTGATAGCAAAGGTAAAGATTTAGATCAAAAGTTGATGCTGCTCAAGGGCAAAAAGAACAATGAATAAAATGGATGAATTTTGGGAAGGACAATCAATAAGATAATAATAGGGCAAGGTGGAAAATAGAAAATCTAGAAAAGGAAAAAGATATGGAAAATAAAAGGGTGCACTGCTTTACTCAAGAACAAGGTAATACAAAGCTTCAAGGAATCTTCACATGGGGGAAAGAGGTCTCTCACTTCTCTTCCTAGGGCCTGCCACTACCCTTTCTCCATGGAAATCCAAGAGCCTAAAAGGAAGGAGAATAAGTCCCCTCAAGATATTTATAAATTTTTACATTAATCTCGACCACCCACTTGTCATGATCTAGACCCTTCATTTTTACTCCTCATCAATCCTACCCATTTTGATTTTTTTTTCCTTTTTAACAACTTTTGACTACATCTTTAACAATAAACACAATTTGATCAAAGCTGTTAAATTGTAACAACAAACACAAATGGATCTGGACCCTTGATCCCCCCCCCCCCAACAAGGCTCGTTTAAACCTTTAGAGTGCAATTCTTCTATATTGACTGGGATTTGCCAAAAATTCGGTCAAAAGCACACCCAAACAAAAAGGTGTGGCCGGTCCCTTCGACTACCATTCTTCATGACTTTCATACTTCTAGTACAAGAAGTTAGTCTTCTTTGGCACAATAAGGATTTTACGCATCCCACCAAACCTATCAAGAAAATGGGGGTTTCAACGGACCCTCCAACCCTATTAAAAATGATAATATTTTTTTAAGGTGTAATCCAACACCAAAATATAACTTGTAGTATGTTCGTAAGCATACATCTATACTATATAACGACACGATAATGCTATGTGCCACGAGAGATATTTAGAAAAGTAATGGTAGTATTTGGCCTTGGGTTAGGTCTTAAATGTAATGAGGCAATGATAAAAAATATTTCAAGGGGCAAGAGAGATGAATATAAATTAATATTCAATGTTCATATTTTGGCAGTGCAAGACAAAACTGCCAATGATGTGTGTAAGGTATAATGGCCAAGGCATAACAGAAGTGAGTGGTCCATAAATAGCAAGAAACAAAAAGCTTGTCAAAAATAACAAGTGGCAAAAAGCAGTGTGGGGAAGTATGACGAAATATGGGAAGGCTAGAAAAAGAATATGGCAAGAAAATGATGGTAAAACAAAGGGGCAAGAAAAAAAGCAACAAACGAGGGATATGGCATGGCAAGGTAAAGAAAAAGAAAAAAAAAGTGGGAAAAATAGGAAAAAGGGGAGAAAAAAATTTCTTGGATGTGGGCAGTTATGGTGGACTGATATAGTGTGGTACGGATCTATGGAAGCAGCTCAGCATGAATAGAAAAAATGGCAAATAGAATGGCAGATGAGCGGCAGAGTGGCTATGGTGACGAGTAGCTCTTTCTTTTCTTCATTAAGGGAGATATGGCGACAAGAGCTTTCTTTCTTCGATTTTCTTCCACTGTTTGCCTTCACATCTTTCCTTTGACTGCTTCCTTTTCCATCTTTTGCTTGCAGATCACATAAAAATAAAACTATAGCGAACAAGCAGGCTTTGGGGAATAGGGAATTTTGCAGGTCTGGTGAGCAGAGGAGGCCTGATATTGGCGACGATTTTGGGCAGCAAATAGACGAAAAAAGACTATTCTGGCAAAGGCAAAAAGTCGCGTACAAGATTCCCAAGATCTGGATTTGGTATGTCTCGCAGTCTTGTTTACTGCCAATGTACTTTACAAAGTTTATAGAATCCGCATGAATGCTATCAATAAATGCAGCACATTTATCATGGGCATGCAATGATAATCTGGCCCCTGCACCAATAGAGCTTCCACCATGGAGGAGACTATCCAACTCTCACATGTTCATCTTTGATACTGCTACTGATGATCTTTGCGTCGGGCCTTTGCACTTTGCCACGAATTAGCCCATCGTCCGATGTATGCCTCACATAGGTTAGATTAGTTGGAATAAAAGCTAGATTTGGCTAGATAATAAAGGAAGCTTTAGGCTGATGGAATAGGCTAGATATAATAGGCTGGATCAGCTGGATTAGGCTAGAGTATGATTAGGACCCGAATACCTGATCCTCTCCACTCATGGTGGAGCTGATCATGCCCTTTCCCTAGACATCTCTACCTAAAAATGACAAGAAATGTGGGACTAGGGCCAAACATCTGGTCCCCTCCACTCATGGTGGAGCCAACCATGTCCTTGCCGTAGCCACCTCTACCTAAAGCTGACAATAAATGTGAACTAAGGCCCGAACAGCTGGTCCTCCCCACTCGTGGTGGAGTGGACCATGTCCTTGCCATAGAAACCTCTATCTAAGAATGATAAGAAAAGTGGATTTGGACCCGGATACCTGGTCCTCCCCACTCGAGGTGGAGTTGACCGTGCCATTAAGCAAGCCTCTACAATTTTATTTCAAACCTAAAAAATAACAAGAGGAAGTGGACTTGAATTCGGTATGTGGTCCTCTCCACTCTAGGTGGAGCCGATTGTGCCTTTGAACAAGCCATTCCTTAACCTAGAAAAAATATGTGATTGTAGTGAAAGTGGACTTCGAACCCGGGTACATGGTCCTCTTCACTCTAGGTGGAGCCAACCCGTGCCCTTGAACAAGCCACTCCATCAATTTTTTTAACCTACTTAAAACTATAAAAATAAAATGCAAGTACGATGAACTTACCAAAAGAAGGATGTGTGTAGACAAGATTCTACCGGGTCCAAATTGAAACAGAAAACTACAAAAGAAGTAATGAAGAGTTAGAAGAATAAGAACAAAGAAGAAAAAGATCGAAGAAGAGTGCCCGGTGAAAATGACTCAGAAGAGTCCCCCTAAATGAACGCTTGTCATCTTGTTGTAATCAGACTGTAATCATCTATGAGTTTAGGGCGAGCAGGGACGGTGAACTAGCTTCCACAAAGGTATCAAGTTTTTGCATTTCTGTTGCTCTTTGTGTCAAACAGAATTTGTCTTTGCCTAAGGAGCAATGAAGATCCCAGATGAGCGAAAAAGCCCGGCTCTGTACGTTTACTCTAACCCTCTCGGAAATGCAGCTTCCTTTAGCTGAATCCTGCAGTTTACTCTTGCCATGAAGCTGGATCCTGCAGTTTATTCTTGCCAGGCCATTCTGGCCCAGAGGAAGAAATAGGAAATCAAGAAAGGCAAAACAATCGAAGGATAGAAGAAGAGAAGGGTGGGATAAAGAAGAGAAAGGGGGAAGAGAAGAGAAAAAAAGAGAAGCCGGAACGAAGAAATAAGAGAATAGAAGGAAAGAAATAAGAATAGAATAGAGAAGAATAGAAGAGGAAAGAAATAAGAGAAGAAAGAGAATGCGGGAAAGAGAAGAAAGAATGAAGAAAAAAGGAAGAAATAAGAGAAGGAAGGGAAGGAAGAAATAAGGGAAGAGATGGGAAGGGAAAGAATGAGGAAGAATGAAGGAATGAGGAAGAAATGAAAGAACGAGAAGAATGAGGAAGGAAGAAATAAGGGAAGAGGGAAGGGAAGAATAGAAGCATGGATGAAAGAATGAGAAGAAGAAAAATAATGAAGAACAAAGAAGAAGAAGAAGGAAAGAGAGAAAAAAATTGAAATCTAACCTAAACTATTCAATCAAAAAACCCATTCAATCTAAAAACCATGATGTACTAACCTTAAAAAGAGTGCTTGCACGTTGATGAAGCTCATAGCGCCGAAAATTGCCCAAAATAGAGGAGAGAAGAAAGCCTAGAAGCGAACCCGGAAAAGCTGACCCTCGCATGCGACATGCATGCGATGTATTTTGTTATAGCGATGTCTGGCGCTTTTCAATTTTTGGGTGCCTTTTTTTATCTGATGGTCATGAAAGTTTGTCCCTAAGCTAATTTGGACATTCCTGAGGCATATATGCAGTTAAAATCAAATTCCGGATTTAGCTAGTCTTTTATTGTTACTACTTACAAATGTAAACGTGATGTTTGAGCCTGGGGTGGCATGTTTGAGCCAGGTGTTATATTTGAGCCTGGGTTCTATGTTTGAGCCTATGTGGCATGTTTGAGCCTCGATGGCACGTTATGTAGTATGGTTGAGCCTAGGGGCAATGCTTGAGCCTAGATGGCATGTTCGAGCCTATGGCATGTTCGATCCTAAGGGCAATGCTTGAGCTAGTGGCATGTTTCTGTCATGTGTCATGTTTGATCATGGTCGCATATTTGAGCCTATGTGGCAAGTTTGAGCCTAGGGTATGTTTGACCCTAGGGCATGTTCGAACCAAATGATGCAATATTATTCAATATTATTTTTAACACAATTCTTGATGTTCCTATCTTTACTCATGTTTCTGTCTTGATCTTGCAGTTGCTTCCACGACTTAAAGATGGTGGACACCGAGTCTTTTCTTTCTCTCAAATGACAAAGATGCTTGACATTATAGAGGACCTTTTATATTTTCTTGCTTATTCATTCTTCAGTTTGATTCCCTAGATGGTTGAATTTCATTTCTAGCTTTGCTTTTAACCGGGTTCAAGGTTATCCTAGTTTTATTCCTTGAAGTGTTTTGATTAACAGAATTGATGGGAATACAAGTTCGTCAGAAAGGCAGAAATTGATTCAAGATTCTAACCATCCTGACAGTTCCATGTTCATCTTCTTAATTTCCCCTAGGGTTGGAGATCTAGGCATTAACTTGGTAAGCCTTCGCACAAACAAAGAAACAAAAAAAAAAAGACGATGATGGGTGCAAGGTCTGATGTATATATAATTTTCTGTTAACAGTCGACTGCGGACACTGTCGTCATTTATGATATGACCCTAGGTGGCACATGTTTGAGCCAAGGGGCAATGCTTGAGCCTGGGTGGCATGTTTGCAACTTGTTTTTCGCTTTGATTACAACTATTGGAAGCACATGCAAAAACGTTTTGATGGAGATGAACCTTCTTCTTATAAACCTTCTTCACGCAACTAACTGACATCATGGCTAGCCACTAGTGTCCAACCTTATGCTTCAGTCAGCTAATAACAATTCTGTGTCTACACGGTCACCCGCAGGACACTTCACGGTTTGATAAGTTCCCCCTTGACTGATCTTGGATTTTTTTGGACCTGCCCAAAGCAGGGCCCTTGAACGGAGGATTCAATGGTCGGATAGGGGAACCAAGCTCCGAGAGGGTGGTCATTAGCGTATTGGAGGAGTATTGTCAAGAAAGGCTGCCAGCGGAGGCGGTTGTGCAAAGTCCTGGCCTTGTTTGACTTGGGAAAGGGTGCTAGCTCAGCTGCCCAACAAAGGGCTGCCCAGACCGCTCCTCTAATCTAACTCTTTGATCTAAACCTTGTCCAGAAATTCGAAAACTCGGCCTGTATACTGATGATAACTTAGAAAGCCATCTGACAAAAAATCAGAATTTAATTTCGTACTATGCATTAATTACAAATTTATGAATGTCTTGCTACTATAAAAGCGGTCCTCGACTTCTAGTTGCCAGATCGGAGGAGGACAAATCCAAACTCCATTCCTTCAACTCCATTTTCTTTGTGTTCTCAACTGTAGCTTTCTCGGCTACATCCCAAGTGCAAAATATCCAAACTCGGCCCCCAAAACGCAAACACCTGCAGAACCCGGCCGTCAGGCAATGCCAAAGACGCCATTGAGGCCACATATTTCTTCTGACATGCAGCCCTGAAGAACATCCGAGAGTTGATGTCCCCTTCCCGTAGCCACGTGATCCCCGCCTTTACCCTTTGCCTGGGCGGCCCTCTTGGACTCGTCAGCTGCAATGAGACGCAGTATCTCATTCTCCCGCACACCATCAGACGGTTGAGATCTAAGGGTTTCTAGCTCATGGCGCAAGGCCTCTAATGCCGCACGTTCTTGCCGTACTCTCCGACTTCTCCATGCCTTGACCTCAGCCAGGGCCTTCACCATTCCTGACATCCCAGAGTTATGACGAAAGGTACGGAACCAGATCTGCTGATATCCCCAGGAGAAATCAGCCTTCTTCAGGTAACCGGTGTTTAACTTGAACACTGTGCGCGCCGACCTGACTGCACACGGACCCACGGAAATCAACTGAGGAAAATGGTCAGAGACCGCGGTGGACAAAATGTTCTCCCACTTGAGCAGCGGTGCCAGGTCCGATGCCAGAGTATTGACATAGCATCTATCATGCCGGGCATACACCCCGCCCTGCCCCCGTCCACTGATTACACCACGTAAATGTGGAGTCGCCCGACGATTCTGCCAAATGCAGGGAGTATAACAGCTTTAGCCATTGCTCCTGCTCAAAACCCTGCACCACTTCTGCTCCTCTGCCACACCTATCATGAATAGTCTCAACCATGTTGAAATCTCCCAACAACAGCCAGGCCACCCTGGCCCCCAGAGAAGCGACCTTGTGCCTCAGCGACGCCCACAATGCCCCTCGCTGCCGCGCACTATTGTGGGCATAAACGTTCACAATCCCCCACTCGTGCGGACCCTCCCGCCACTTGATAATGACCTACCTGCCCTAGCGGTCGACAAAGGTGAAAGTCACCTGCACATGCATCTTCCACGCAATGGCAGATCCACCTTTTGAAGCCCCCGAGGTGGCAACAACGGCAGCGTATTGCAGGCCAAACATGTCCAACAACGTCCATGTGTCACCCTTGTAACACTTATGTTCTTGGAGGCACAAGATATCTGGATCCATCTTCCGAACGGCCAGCGCTACTCTCGTTCTCTTACTAGCCGACGAGCGAACCCCATGGACATTCCAACTCAAAATCTTCTTATCCATAAATACTACTGGGAGGAGGGATTCTTACGCTGCTTTTTCTTCTGCCCCCGTCGGCCCGGAGAAGGTGGACCATGATCTGAGTCATATGGCACAAGAGCGAGCGGATTATTTGTGAGAGTGACATCAGTGGCAAAATCCGCCTTATCGGCCCATGAACGAACCCGCGCCATCTTGTCCAGTGCCATCCCCTCCGAAGAGCCTTGGGTGGACACTGCATCAGATTCTGACGGCTGCACCGCCAGATCACGCGCCAGGCCCGAGTCCAAGTATTGGGGCTGCTGCTGCTCCACCAACTCCTGAAGCTGCTGAATGTGAAGCAACTTCTGGACCACCACCTCGGGGGTCACCGTTGGTTCCACCCTGCCATGTCTCACTGAATCGGCCGCTGGCACATTGACCGCACTAGACTGGTGTGGCCTACCCGGAACCGACCCAACCACTGTCTGAGTCCTGGCCAAAGGCGACTTCTCCACCGGCATAGTCTGTATTGGGACCTGCATCCACCTCCTGCATCATCCCCCGTGGAACCCCTGGCGCTGGAGCGGGCCTGTGTTCTGGAAGCGAGCCTGCGAAGACCTGGAGGTCGGGAAACATGCGCTGAATGTCTACACCATTTAACAGCCTGAGGGGGAATCGAAAGTACCAATCACTGCTCCTGATAGTCACTGAGGGAGACAATGGACTGTCCGCCAGTAAAGCAACACAAATCTTGGGCGCTCGAACTATGGAGTGAGAGATATGGCCCCCGAGCCCGTTGGCAATCGCGATCATGAACTCGGGCAGCACCATATATGCCGGAAGATCCATCACCTGAAACTAGCAAGGAATCTTCAAGGCCGACAGAGATCGAGCACTCACACCAGGCATGTAGTGCTGATAAATCAGATAATTCCCCCACATGAGGTCAACACCTCTCGCTACTATCCTCTCCACTGCCGTTGGCGCATCAAACATGAGGAGAAAGAAGTTATTACCCAGAAACTTTACGGATTGAAATGGCAAGACCCCTAGCTGCCTAAAGTGAGCCTGCAACCAGCCGCCCACCCTCCTTGTGTCCAACACTCCGGTATAGTACACCAGCACCGCGCAAGAGACTAGATTAGAAATAGACTTGAGGTGCTGCTGGTGATCCACCTCGACTATATTGGCAGGAGGACGACTGGGATCGACCTGCAGCTCTCTTCTGTTGTGTTGATTCAGAAAGGCCAGAGCCTCCTCCATTCTGAAAGTGTCGGCCGGCGCCACCGTATGCCGAATCCATTCAGAGAACTGTGGGCGTGAGAGCCTGCTTACAGTATCATTCGTACGCCAAGCAGGGCCTGCCGAGCCGACTCTTCGCAATTCAACTGCACGTCCCTCCAGAACTGGGGTCTTGCTACCTGACTGCTTATCTATCTGCCCCGCAGCACCACCTCCTCCCTCCCCCAAAGATATAGTGCCAGACGGTTCCGCCACTGCAAAGGGGTCATCCGGTAAGGTAGGAGCCGGCGAGCTTGGACTGCAAAATGGGGTCGCTGTCTCCAGTGGAGGCATGCTACTTGGAATTTCTGTCTCCGCATCATAGAAAGGCCTGTGCACATCAGCTGAAGGTTTTGCTGCCTCTAACTGCGGGCTGATATGCCCTAGGTGTGCACAGATCTGCGGGCTGCCTGCCGAGGGCATCTGTTGGCAGACTAAGAAGCGGTCTGACCCCTCCTTCATGCCTGGACAAGCAGCTGTATGTAGCACCTCATCATCCAACGGCAGCTCCAAGTCCGAGGCCACGACTGGTATTTCGCCCACAACAGAGGCGGTTAGCTGTTGCCCAGACCCCAGAGGGCCAATCGGAAGTGCCCGCTCCAACTCTTTGCCCTGGCTGACCTCCCTGGAAGCCAGTTCCCCGCTGCCCTTATGTTGGGGTCACATGACCGATTTTGAAACGGGATTTTTTCAACTGGCTGGATCAGCACTGGAAGAAAACCAAAGGTTAAAACAAAATTGGAAGGATGAAGGATGGTAAGGGGAGGATCAATCCGGCAAGTGAAGGATGGATTGGACGGAAGGATAATCGTGAGCTTTTTCATGGGTAAATTGGGTTGTTGAAAAGATAGTAAATTTTTTGAATGTGAATACGTTTAGGCTGAATCAGTGCTGATCCAAAATTGGATCAGCCCGGAGAAATTTTGGGCATCAGCTCACGCGGGATAGCCCATGCGTGGCTGAATAAGCTGCTGGTAAGTTTATAAGCACTGAATCAGTGGCTTACAATTGCTGACCCAAAAATGTCTCATGTGAACGACCCATTAGCAACACCGCCAAGGCCTTGATCGAGGGGGTGCCCAGACAACGGCCCAACAAGCCGAATCTGCTACCCTGCACCAGCCGGATTGGTTATTGGGACCTCCCGCCCGTCCCTTAAGGGATCAGTTGAAGGCATATCCAGCGCTTTCACAGATGAAAACCCAGCAGGCCGATTCTGCTGGGCAGCACGAGCCACCTTAGGGATTCGTCTGGGGAGGGGCTGATGCATCGCCTAAGACTCGGTGATGGAGATCCCTTCACCTGCCATACTGCATACCAGCTCCTTAGCCGCTCAGGTGTTCGCCACAGACTGCTGCCTTGCCGCCGCCATTTTTAGTACCCTCTTCATGGTTTGGGATAGTCTTACCCTGGTTTGGGGGATCCCGGAGGGAAATGGGATCCCCTCCTCCGGGATCCCCACGCGAGATCCCCTCCTCCGGGATCCCACAGTTAACTGCGCAGTTAATGCCTTACTGCGCAGTTTTTGCTGATTTTTTTGCGGGATTGGAGTGAGGCCAGTGTAGCGGCGCTCGCCCTGCTTCCTCCTCCGCACCTACCTGATCCCCTTGCCCTCCCGATTCCGACCAGCTACGAACTGATCCCATGCGATTCGGTGCCGGATCAAGGGAGAAAATCCCACAACAAATTTGCCCCAAAAATCCCTATAAGGGCCAAGATTTTTGCGCAGTAACTGCGCAGTAACCGGGGATCCCGTCCTCCGGGATCACACCTCTTGGGGATCCCGTCCTCCGGTATCACCCCTCCGGGATCCCCGAAACCAGGGTAAGGATATCCCGCGCCCCTCTTCATTTCAGAAAGTATATTTATTGATTTTACCATCTTCATCATATGAGATATGAAACAAAAGTGGAGATTTGAGCATAAGTTGCGAATTGAAGCTCTACTTTTTTAGTGAGAGTATCCATTGGAGAGCTGCTAATAAGATCAAAAAATAATCCTAGGTGCAAATTTCCAAACTCGTTGTGTAAATATGTCAAAAATGACAAAATCTACTTGTTGTCCTAGTTTTACAACAGAGCATGTAAGGGACATAACTTTAAAAGAAAGGTCTATTTTTTTTTTATCTCTGAGCATTTGTTAGAAAGCTTAATGAGTGTTCTATAAAAGCACTTAAAAGCATATTTCTCAAATTCATAGTTTAAATGGGTCAAATAAAATAAAACATATCTGCTACCAGAAAGAAAGCATATTCAGACAGTGTCAACTAGTACCTAATTCCTCGCTAGTTCCAAAATGACACAAGCTGCTTTTCTATACAAGTCTACTAGTGCATTCATTTCTGCATGATGTCTGTCACAACATCCACATAAACCAATGAATTAAGCAAAAAAAAGATGAAAAAAATTGAAGCACAAAGGTCATATTAAGAACCAGGTCATTGAAATCGCAGTAATCCAGAAAACAGAAAATTGTTAGACATGTTATTCAAGGCTATGCTAGCCCGACTAACCTCTAGATAGTGAAAAAGGTATACTAACATCTATTTCCAAGATTGCCACATGAAAGAATATGCACAACCCTCAGCAAGAAATACAAAGCACAAGGAAGAGTAAGGCACAAATTTGGAGCCCAATTTATGGCATAAAGAATGAAAGGATGTCTACAACATCGAGCACTCAACAGGAAATGCAAAGTAGAATGATGACTAAGGCACAAATATGGAGCCCAACCTATGGCCTAAAAATAAAGATAGCCTCAACTAGTACTTGAATTCCACAGTAGTTTCAAATCATAGAGCTTCCTTCCTGAGGCAGGACTAATGACATCCATATAAAGCACTGCATTTAACCAGAAAATTGAAGATAAATAGAACCACAAAGATCACATGATGACAATACTATCAAAATCCCTTCATTCTATAACTTCATACTAATACATTCACAATAAGCTCCATAGTTTTCAAAATTATCTAGAAAGAATGTTGTATGAATGCAAGAACTGGACAAATCATTATCTTAGCAATAGGTAATGTCTTCAAACGCCTTCTTAGTCTCATTTCTTCACCGGATAGCAATCGCTCAATCGGTAGTAAGTACTTTACTATGACCAAAAGCAGACTCTCAGTCTCAGTTACATAGGGACATTTTGAGATAATAATAATAATAATAATAATAATAATAATAATAATAGGGAAGCATGAGTCTTGAATTGCTTGGAGATGCTGAAAAGCGAGAATATAAGTTACAATCTGATGAATTAAGAGCCCCATAATTTGAGAAAGAAGCTAAAGCTGCTTGGAGACATTAGCAAGGCCGTCATTTGCAATCCGTTCATGCTTCCAACACAAAATAAATAAATAAAGACAAACCTAGTTGACAAAATCATGAAGCTGATGGCATCCAAGAAGCAGAGATTTCGTATTTTTTGTCTTCAAAATACAATCTTATCGCATCGAAAATATCCAGATCCCAACCTCAGCCTCAAGCGGATGAATTTGAGAAAGAGTAAAAGTACATGGTTTCCTAGCTATCAGGTTCTGGCATTCACACACCTTCACTACTTGATCTGTCGCCTAATGATTGCTTTCCCATGAGATTGTCGACCTGAAAATAGATTGCCAGGTACAAAACCTGGGTATTCAGAAATGCTTAAGGATTACTTTGGATTCAAGTCAGAAACCTAAATTCTTTAGGTTGAGGCACTCATGGGAACCTGCACGCCAAGATCTGGACCTCAAGAAAACCTTGAGGTTGGAGGCCCATGGGAAAGCAACCTAACTCGATCGTATCGTCGTTCGAATTTGCTGTAGACACAGTTGCCAAATCCAGAGACACATAACAACAAAATTTGCTTGCCAAATTGAGAAGCACACAATGACGACATCTGGTTGTCGACAAAAATTTTCAGTTCCAAATGTAATATAGCTACTATTTGTTTGTCACTTACAAGTGGAATTACTTCTAAAATACACTCACATCCCAATTTCTAGTAATATAGTACACAAAGTGTCTTGTGTGTGTGGAACTAAAAATGCCCTCCTCGCATTTTGTGGAAGGAGGTCAATTTTTCACATTCAATTGAGAGCAATTGTAACAAATGGAAATAGAGAAGATTTGTAACATCAAGATATCTTTATATCAAAACAAGTAGGAATCATATATACAATTCAAGTAGCCACATGAGCTTTTACACAAGCAAAGTAGGGAAGATCCCTGATGATTGGCAACACAGAAATGTCACAAAGGTAGTTGTTTCTTCTTCATCTGAATTAATGGAATCATATTGTCTGTCCCCAAGCACTGGTTGAAACAGCTTCCACAATGGTGCCTGCTGATCTTGAGCTTCAGCTGCAATCCATTTCCAAAGGTATGAATGAGTATGAGAGATTGAATGAGGGAAGGATGAGCATTCTAACACATTGGTGTTCTTTATATACCCACATTCGGCAATGGACGTGCTTGCCGCCATCGTACTATGGAGACTATGTGCTATAATCTATTGGAGACACGTATTCCATCAAAATCTCGATGTCACACTACAACATGCTAGCCGCTTCATCAGACATATTCAACAGATTCTGGTGGTTATTTTCAGTACGTTTGTTTCAGGAAATTGTTTGAGGACCCTTTTCCTTTTTTATCTTGGGAACAGGAAAGAAAGCAACAAAGCAACATACCTGACAGAGTTTTTTTCTAGAGTTTACCTGTTGCACACGGCTGGCTGGAGGTTAGTATTCATGCAAGTTATAGATCAGGAGGTATCACAATGTATGTAAGTGATGTCAGAACAGATTCTAAATTTTAGGTTTTGTTTCTTAAAACTTGTCAAGGAGATTTACCAGTTGTTTGGATACAAAGCGTGCACAATAAAGCAAATTTACTCTTACTGCAGACTTGTGTTTTGCATCAAAAGATGCATAAAAGTTTCTGCAGATACTTACCTCACTATATTTCTTTAATTCATGTGGAAAAGCATATAGTTGCAGTGAATGGTTTTATCCAGTTATCTGGGCAACTTTGAAAATGACGTTTGGTGAATAGGATTTCATTGAAGAGGATATCTATCGAACAGTCTATGGCAACTATGTGCCTTTTGATAGGCGCAATGTTTGGGATTTCAGAGGCCAAGCAATTGCATTTAGCAGCTAGATGAACTGCAGCCTTATTAACAATGCTTCAAATATCTGTCAGTTTACTATATTCGCCCAGTCCGACTCTCTTAATTTAATCGTTTTTTTGGGGGCCTTTCTCAACAAGGTTTCATGATTCTATGGGGTTCTATGCCGTTTGGGAGTTTCAATATGCACTTCAATTCCACATCTGTTAGCAGATTGTTTCTTCTCTATGTATTTTTCTTATTGTGCAGATTCAGAAATTAGTGCTACGACAAGTGATTAATAACCTAGAAGAATGGGGAGGATTGATGCCAGGGATGAGACTACTTTGAGAGAGAAAGTCTGGCAAGGGGATACTATTTGACTAAAGAACACTGCAGGCTATCTTGTATCAGAAAGATGCTCAGTGGTATGCGAACTATGTAGAAGTTACAATTCAACGCTTTGATGTTAAGACATGCCTGGTCTTCGTAGCAATATTTTAGATTTGCATGGGAAGACATAATTGTAGCATCTCCAACTCTAGCCACAAGCTTGCCCATCATATACAATTGATGTATGACATAATGCACCATAGATTCAAAGCCTCCTTCAGCATTGCATTTGTTTTTGGCTGACCATTATTTATAGATGTAAACTCATATATTTTAAGTTTACCCTTTGCATATTTGCTAAGAGCATGGCACCGACACGGTCTCTTCTGTAGTCCTTACATCTGGTTGTATACTGTGTGACCTTACACGTGTATTGATATATATTTTATTTCAAATAAGGCCTTTGCTTCCCTTTTCCCTTCTGTTAAAATATTGTATTCTACGTGTTAAGATGACTAGGCACGCATGCTTGTTGCTGACATGGCATATCATTATGAGCCATAGTCATGCTTGCTGATGTGGCATAGAGCATGCTTGTTGCTGACATGGCAGACCTTTATAAGCCATAGTCACGCTGAGTCGGAGTGAAGTGTTTCATTTGTATCTTCTCTCTATTTTCAATACATTGAAAATCCTTAAGTCTTTCATGGTATCAGAGCCGGATCTGAAAAAAGGAGGCAGTACAATTGTGGAACGTCAAATTTGACGTCAAATTTGTTCTAGATTTGGAATCTTTTCCAAATTTAGCCTGTCAACTGGAGCGGATTTGAGCATGCCTTTCAAAGAGAATAAGAGCATGTCTTCTTGATAATAATGAAATTCCAGACCAGTTTCATGAAGAAGAGTATGCCGCATGGATCAAACAAGAGCAGACCGATATGGTTTTTATTGTCAAAGACAATATGAATTTGCTGAAAAGCTATGATGTTTCCCATTTGTCACAAGAATTTCAGCTTTGTGAAGGTAAATATCATGAATTCGCTGCATGCCATATAGGAGATAATGCATCACACGATATCATTCAGCAGTTAGAGGTGCCTTTTATTGATGATTATCTTGAGGTTGCTGATTTATCTTCACTAGTACAAAGCTTCATGTCCATATCAGAGTATGCTGCAAAGGTTAGACTTGAAAATAAGCCATGGAAACTGGCTGCTTCAGATGCTCTCACTAGTTTATATATCCTAGAAGATCATGTACAGCAAGGTCAAAATAATTCATTTATGGAAACAGTAGCACCTACAGATTTAGAACAAGACCAAGATGTTATAGTTGAATCTGAACAAGATGATTTGCATGTGGCTTGTCTGCATCAGCATAGGGATGAAATATTTGAGCGTCAAGTGTATACTGCAGATTTCAAAGATGAGTTGGTTCTTCAACTTCCTTGGATGGATATATATGAGCAGAATGCTGGTTTTAGTTCCATAATCACCAAGGTTAGTAAACATGAAGTCGATTTTCCGCTTTATATTCTTCTACATATTCCATTTGCTTGCACACATGATGGGAAGGTGGAGGATCATTCTAACTTGGATGACTGTTTGGGGTATATTTCTTACCCTGGTATTGGAGGATTAACTAATAGGCTAAAGGTAAATTACAGATGCTTGCATTTGAGAAATCAGGTATTAATTGTTCTTGATACATATGACCATACAAGTCTGCTTATTGTCAAAGATCACGAGTTGATGATTCAGTCTGCTGAAAGTCTACCAGGGCAGTTTGTCATGGATTTGTATGATGCTGATATGATTGGAAGATGGCTACTACTATCAGATGAGGAGGTATTTTTGAAGTCTTATATCAGTAGTTCTAATATCTATATCACGAAGGCACGAGAATGGTACAGGGGCAGCAAGATATGGTTCAGAAATATCGTTTTGCAGCCATGGCTTATCTGGTGGTTGAGTTTGCTCTATCTTATGAGCACTGCTTGATCTCAGGGGGGATGCTCTTTCCTTTCTGTTAGTTTTCTTTTTGATTTTCAGCCATGCACGTCGTCATCAGGGGGGATGTTAGAGTATTATCATACTCCAGGTGTGTTGATGACTGTGCATGCTGAGTCATCACTTGTTGCTGACATGGCACTCTATATTAGCCATAGTCACGCTTGCTGACCTGGCACACTGCACGCCTGCACGCTAGTCATCATTTGTTGCTGCTGACATGGCACTTCATATATTAGCCATAGTCACGCCTCATTCGGGTGATTCACTCCGTAGCATTGGTTAGCTTGTGCATTGGTTACTGATTTCCAGAGGGATATTAGAGGCTTCAAAATTTTCAAAGAAGCTTTTGAATTTCTTCAAAACACTTGTGTACAACAAGGGGAAGGACAGAGAATTATGTTCCAGAGTAAGCTGGACAATCTTAGGCTGGAAGAGTGCAAGAATATGGCAGATTATTTGCAACAATCCAAGGTCTTGAGAGAGAAGTTTTTTGGAGCAAGAGGGAGTATGACCGAGATTACTTTCATTATGTATGTTCTGAAAGGATTATCTAAAGAGTATCAGCATATTATTGATCATTATCAAATGAAACTCAAAATCAAGATTACCTTTACTCAACTCCAACAAAAATTGCTGGATGCAGAATCAACTAGAAGAAGAAGAGATCACTATGAGCATGCACATTATTCAACTAAGTCTTCTTCTATCTTTTGCTTCTTCTCTTTCTTCCATTAATTCTTCCACGGACTTAGTGTCTAAATCCTCTCCTCGATCCGGTTATATCATCTCGGGAACCTTATGCTTGTTGGTTTTGTGGAAAGAAAGGACACATCAAAGCGTGATTATAGGAAATTACGGAGGGAATTTGCTCGGTATTCAAAGGATCATCTTTGCCAAATTGGTTAAGTTAGATTACGTGGCAATTTCTCCCAAGCAAGAAACAAGTGCAAATGTATCTCATATTTACATTTGGGGCTTTTGAGCTTGGTTTTCTCAATGTTGCTTGGTGAACATTTTGATGAAGATATTTGGTTACTAGATTCTGCTGCTACAAAACATTTTGCAGGGAAGTCTCAAATGTTTGATACATTAACACCTCATGATACTACCATAGTTAGAATGGCTGATGGTAATTTGGCAAAGTCCAAAGGAAAAGGCAGTGTTAACTTTTCAACTGAAAATTGTCTTACTCTCAAACTTGAAGATGTTATTCTAGTTCCTAGATTGTTGGTAAATCTTTTAAGTATAAGTGAATTTGATAGGAAGATGGGCTATTCAGTCTTATTCACAGGAGGATTGGTTCACATTCTGCACAAAAATCCACTGGATTTTGTAGATCTACAAAGCCTTGGGCCTATTGCCAAAGGTTATCTCAATAATGAAGGGTTATATGTTCTTCACAAAGGGTCTTCCTCTTCCTCAAAAGTAGCTGATATGATACATACCCAGTCTTCACTCTCTGCAGCAGTTCCTCAATCTCAAGATTCACTTTGGCATGCACGGTATGGACATGTTGCTCATTCTGCTTTGGTAACAGCATCTAAACATCAAATGGTTAAAGGCTTACCTTTACTTAAAGCTCAAGATCTTGATTGTCATGCTTGCAGACTTGGCAAGCAAGTCCAAGCTCCTTATTCTTCTCAAGCAAAATTTCGAGCTCAAACACCTTTGGAACTTATACACTCAGATATGTGTTATCTTCCTACTGAATCATATGGTGGAAACAGGTATTTTATGGTATTTGTTGATGACTTTAGTAGGTACACATGGGTGTATCCTATTAAGTTTAAGTCTCAAGCTTTCTCTCAATTCTTAACTTTCGGTCATCACGGTGGAGAATGAATTTTCCACAACTATTAAGAAGCTAAGGACGGATAATGCACGAGAGTATCTTTCTCAAGAATTTGATGATTATCTCAAATCCAAAAGGTATTCATAGGGAACTTATTGTTCCCTATGCTCATCCTCGAGAATGGTGTTGCGAGCGTAAGAATAGAACACTCATGGACTTAGCAGAAGTATGTTAAAGCACAAGCAGTTACCTCCACGGTTTTGGGCGGAGTCGCATTTTAAGCTGCGACCTATGTTTTGAACAGGGGCTCCTACAAAATCATTGGGTATCAAGACTCCTTTTGAAGCTTTGTATGGTGTAAAACCGGATGTTTCTCATTTCAGGGTATTTGGGTGTTTGGCTTTTGCTCTTGTTCCAAGAGAACTTCTCGAGAAGCATGGTAAACTCTCGGATCGAGCAACAAAAAGTTATTTTCATTGGCTATCAAGACAACATGAAAGCTTGGAGATGTTATGATCCGGTTACTAAGCGTTTTTCATCAAGAAGTCTCATTTTCGTGGAAGATCTTTGTTTACTCAAGTGAGTTTTTCAACCTAATGTGGTTGATTATGACAAGGCTATCTGCAATCGGTTTGATATTGGTCCTACTTCTCAAGCTCTTAATGATCATATATCGGGGATTCTTTTCGACTCAACACAAGCTCCTTCTAATATTGTTATTCCTCTTTCGATTTTTCACCATCGGTGGCATTGGATCTATACGATCACGTACCTCGGTCACACGATCCATACACCGACTTTCTACCTCTTGATTATCGGTCTCCAATTTACGATACTTCTTCATCCTCAACCGATATGATGTGTAGAAGAAAATAAATCACTTCGAAGATCTCAAAGGATTGCCAATCTTCCTCCAGTTCATTATTCTTGTAACTATGCTTTAATGGCACAAGTTCTTCAAGACAATGATCCTACAACTTATACAGAAGCAGCCAAACATTCTCATTGGGTACAAGCTATGAATGATGAGATTAATATGCTACAAAAGCAACAAACATGGGAATTGGTACCTAAACCTCTCAATCAGAATATTATTGGTGCTAAGTGGGTTTTTCGTACCAAGTATCATTCAGATGGCACACTCTTAAAGCACAAGGCACGTTTGGTAGCCAAAGGTTATACTCAACAGGAAGGGTTTGATTTCAATGAAGTGTTTGCACCAGTGGTTCGATTGGATACATTAAAACCATCATTCAATTAAATTGGGATTATGTCTATTCCAAAATCGCGCCGTATAAAGCATTTTATTGACCATTATATTGAATTAACCACACTTTTGCACTGTGTTCATTTTCGGGCTAGGAAGATGCATTTTATGTTAAAATGCAAAGGCATTCAAATATTCGATGCAAATGACCCATATTATGACAGAATGTTGGCAATAGAAAAAACAGGAAATTGCTTATTAATTCGCACATTCACGGACGACAACGAAATCTAAACATTGAAATTGTAATGCTTTACGAATAAATATGACAAGCAAGTTGCTACAAAGCAGAGATTTTTTCGTGGTTCAAATCGCGTGGTAGCGATTTGCTTGGCATAAATAACGCATTATAATAGAACATAAACTTAAAAACTAATCCGATTCATTATTCGCCGGTATTGCTTGGCGGTCCACGAGATCTGTCGATCATGAACAAACCATGCTCTGGATTCCATATAAGATGGATTACAACATCAAAGGGATCAGGATAGAAGCGGGCCGGGATTCATAGCAAGCGACATCAAGCCATCCACGAAGTTCTATTTCTAGCTCGCGGCACTTGCGAGAGGTCCGCATGGTTCATCTTGCGGGTAATAGAATGTGCCATAATAACAAAGTAAGCGGAGGCCGAAGCCGATGGTTTGCCAATTTCATGCATGCCTATTTATACACACCTAAATTATTGACCGGTATATACATACAAATTATTACAAGTATAGCAAACCATACACATAATATAAAAAACAATACATTAATACGAGAACCAATAATGCTGATATAAGAACACAATATATATTCAAAACCTTTAGTGTGTAAAGTATATTTCATATTCAAAATTTTTTTGGAAAGTGTATTTCTGTATACATATATATATCAAAAAGTTCCCTTTCTAGAACGATCTTCTCTAGGTCCCTGTCAATTTCCCTGTCCAGATTAAGTTCGGGTATAGTGTTTGTATCTCTTGACCGAATTTTTTTTTTCTGTAGCTATTTAGGTGCAAGATAACGACAAAGCGAAGCGGGGAAGTCATCTTTGTCAAAATCTTGAGGATGATAGGATGGTGGATTTAGTGATTTGTGACTGATTGAAGCAACACTTCAAGGCGTCATCATCAACTATAATGATGTCTTCCTTCTCTGAGCAAGTCATCCATCATGTCGCTCAAGCATTTCACAAATATTTTTTTTTACTGTAGGATCCTTCGGGTTATTGAATGACTTACATTTGCTCTCGATCCCAAGCGGATGCCCAATCTCTATGTAACTCAGGAACTACTCTCAAAACTTCCTGTATATTTCTATTCTCCATCGACGACCAAATTGCACAACGAAATAAAGTGAAAGCTTGGTCTAACATCTCCTTCAGATACGGCCGCGGATATACCCATTTCGTACCTGTCTCAAATGGTTTCTGTGCATACCATGATAAAGGGAATTGTGCTTTAGGTAACGTTTTGCAGAGCACTCCATTCAAATCGAACACCAGAATTTTCGAGGAAACTGGATTAGGTCTGTAATAATAAAGCACACACTTGTGAGACAAGGAAAAAGAAAATTGAAATCGCGCTTGGCGCGATTTTCAATTCTGTTTGAAGAATTGAAATCGCGCCTGGCGCGATTTTCATTTCTGTTTGAATAACATACCTTTCTGGTTCCTGTTCAACATCCGCAATGATGAGCTTACTCTCGGCTGTCTTCGGTCTGCCAGAAGTGTCAGCCACATCACTTAGTGTTTGAACTATGGTTGATACTTCATTACTCTTTATGCTAACCTGACTCGAGCTTTCCGAATCCACTGTATCATCTAGGATTTTGTCTTCTTCGTTTGTGTTACCTACATCCACTTCAGTCGGATTTTCCAATGTGATTGGAATGATAGGCACGCTCTCGGCCGCATAGTTAAGCTGCTGCTTGTCGATATTCTTCTTTATGTGCTCCATCTGCTTTCTCATTTCTTCCCGCTCTGCAGCCAGATCTGCAGGTAATTCGGACTTAGAGCTGGAAGCTTTATTTTTTGCACTACCTAGCGGACCCCTAGGTGCCACCTCTAGCACTTTCTCGTAAAAAATATCAAGGAAGTCCTTGGCTTGACCATCAGAGACCACACTTTGGCATTTCCTAGCTAGCTTCAGAGCTTCCCGGCCGACATAACCTCCAACATGAAACTCCCAACACGTAGAGTCTAAAGGGCAGAAGGCTTCAATCAGAAAACTCGAAAGGGCCAAAGAAAACCCGTACTTATTCAGCCTCCCCTTATGCGCCGTCAGTAGCTCATACTTGATTGGTGAACAAAGGACAGGGTCGACCCAGTTTTCTTCTTCCTCTTCCTCTTCCTCTTCCTCTTCGTCCTCTATAAGGTCCACATCCACATCTGCAGTCCCTTTCCCTTTGTCTTCGCAATTGGATTCGACATAAAAAACATTCTTCAGTAGGGGTTCATCTAGCCGATAGCACTGCCAAGCAATCTTCTCTCCTTCTGGTTTCCCCTTGAGTCTTTCATATTCTTTATCATCCATAATGGCTATCATAAGGACTAGCACATGTGAGATCTTACTTTCGGTACTAAGCTCACTATCTTTGTTTTCATCTATCATTACTGCTTGCCTCATCACTTTAATGCATTCGACATCATTTGCAGCAGCTAGTGCATATGCGTAGGACATGTCGGAGTGGCAAAACTATCCGCGATAGTATAATGCATCTCGGTCGTCAAACCTTTGCATGTGTTGAAGAAGGTCTTTGTAATCATCTTGTGTCCATCTCGTTGCCACGGCTATCAAGAATAAATAGAGTGATGTCGGTTGGCCCTTCACCCACGTCTGGCATGGCACACTTATAACCAGTGGACACCTTATAGAAAAAAGGAGACTCGTCTCTTGCCGTCTTCTTCACCAAAGCAACTTTTCTTTTTAGGTCGGGGCCTTAACTTTTCGTGTGAATCCTTAAGAGTTGCCACATTCTTCGCCTTTTCTTTGCTTCACAAAATCTTTTGACCAAAATACATATTTCTTAATGTCATCATTAGATCGTTGTACTTTTGCATTAAGCCTATCTCGATAACATGAAGTCTCACGAGAGCCTTTGCGGTTCGCCAATGCGGCTTTTTCGGGACTTTCATATTTTTATCGATTCGCATGCATCTTGAAAGATGTCATGTGCTTTCTCCGCAGACGTTTTCTTGTAGATAACTTCCTTTTCGATGCAACTATCTAGAACGAGAGATTAATTACGCATCATCCAATCCTTGTGCCTTTCTCATTTTACGTGATACCTATATAAAAAATAGGCGTATCTTGCGGAGGAAACCTGCCATACGAATCTGGCAACTTCTTTTCCGAATAGGTGTCCCAAAATTCGTTCCATTTTTCCCATACCTGGTCAGAAGAAAAAACAATCTTGCAGACATCCTTTGGCACCGTTTGCTCTTCTGAGCCAGCTTGTGCATCCCCTTTTTTCTTCTTTGATCTAGTGCCCTTGGTCTTGTCCTGTATTATGGTTTGGCACAGTGTCCTTTCTAGTAATTTGAATTCGGCACTTGTCTTGTCCTTGTCTGGTCGGCACTTGTCTTGCCCTTGTCTGGTCGGCATTGGTTTTCCATATTCGATCCATTGGTTACGAGCGTGCCGCAACTGTTCCACATACGGACTGCAAAATATGGGCCGTCAGATAAAAAAAATAGACAGGCCGTGAAAGTGACAATATAAAACGCGCCAGGCGCGTTTTCGTTAACCACGGATATACAAGAAACGCGCCTGGCGCGATTTCTTCATGATGAAGAATTCGCGCCAGGCGCGTTTCTTGTAAATCTGTCAAAACAAATAACAACATAAATCGCGCCAGGCGCGGTTTCGCTAATCACGTATTTACAACAAACGCGCCTGGCGCGATTTCTTCATGTATGCCATATGAAGAAATCGCGCGCGGTATTCTTGTAAATCGTGATTAGCTTAAAACGCTGGCCGATTTGGAAAACATATGTGGGAAAATAAAATACCTTTTGTATAGGAATGTCTTTCCCATGTCATTCATGATGGCCGATTTCGCTAATTCTGCTGCTTTGTTGTTGAGCCACCGAGGAACCGGCAATTTCATTTGAATCTGATCTATAGAATAAGCGATTTCCAGTTTTTTTGTGCTTGATCGATCAAAACCTTCGCCTCGCCTCCGAGTCTTTGGCCATCTATTATCATGAAGTGAATATCGAGGTTGCCAATTAAATCTTCAAGTTTATTCCATATCAACACCTTCTTCGTCTTCATATCAAAAGGCACCACATCTGCCCGGCATTGCTTTTATGTCACGGGTTTTCTATCATCTTTGTTGACTATTTCCATTGCGTCTTTGCTTGTCGTATCTTCTGGCCGACAAACATAGCCTTCGTGGACTGAAAAGCCCGTCGACATGGATAGGATCGTGAAGCTAAGGCCCGATGGATACTTGTCGGCATATTTCTTGAGTTTGCTCATGGCCTCTAACTATCTCGCCTTGTCATCATCACTAGTCATATCACGTAATGCCTAGAGCGTCCCGGTGTTTCCCCGGCTCTAGAACTTGCATCTTCCTTCTCTTTTTAAAGCTTGTAGGTACGGACTAGTGACGGCCTTGTCTTTGATTGCTCTTCTCACGGTGAGAGACCTTCACATATTTTTTTTGGTGTCAATGGATCACCACGACCAGCCAAATTTGAAGAGGTTATCTGCGGCCTCATCCGATTCGGCGGAGTCTCTTTAAAGGAACTGCCTTTGCAATAATTTAACTTCTTCAATACTTTTTATTTTTTTTGACCCGCTTCAAGTAATACGGAACAGTATGAATCGTCCCGTTCTTCGCATGTGATCAGAATACCTTGTTTCTTCATTTGATCTGTTTCCTTAACTCTAGACATGAAAATCAGATCTGTCTTTCCGCTAGTCTTGAAGATCTCCACATACCATTGAGCCCTCGGTAGATCTTCTTACGGACATGGAGGCTCTACGAGCCTTCATTATTCGATCAGTATCGTCAATGGTCTAGCGTGTGCCAAATCTGCAACTGATACATCTTCCTCCGTTCTTGGTTTTTTCTGTGCAGATGTCCCTGGACCCTGCGCAGGCTTTGCTTTTCTTTTCACATTTTTAGAAGATCCTGAAAGTTACAATCATGTGGTGAGTAATGAAATCGCGCCGAGCGCGTTTTGATAGACGCCTTACTTTCAAAAACATAAATTGTACACAGGAAAAGTAGCAGAGACAACCAAAAACAATCATATCAGAGACGCTCTACATTATAAATCGCGCCGAGCGCGTTTTTAAGAGGGGCCCTACAGACGCTCTATATTATAAGAGACATACTAGGCTACAAAAAAGACTTGTCAAAAGAACTGGAGAATACAGAACAAAAGTATAAACAAACAAGTCTGCAAGAAACTATAATTAAACGGTCTACATTATACAAAATGGAGAATACAAAACAAAAAAACCAGAGTCTGAGGAGAAGATTATAACAAAAACACACAAAACAAGGTAGTAAAAGCAGTAGAAATGACACAGAAACAATATAAAAGGTAGAAAATACACAGAGACACGCATACACAGAAAACACAGGTAGAAAAACATCCTAAAAAACTAACAAAAAAAAGGGACACAGAAATCAATTACAAAACAAAAACAGATCAATTACCTGAGGCGCTTGTTGGATTTGTGCTTTTTCGCTTGTTCAAGTGACCTCCAGGCTTGGGATTTGTGCTTTGGGCTGTCGCCCACCTCTACCAGCGCCCCGGCCGCGGCCAGATCCTCTAGACGCCATAGAACTGCAATTGCGGATAATATGAGACTCGTATATGTATGCGTTCATAATCTAGGCCGTCAGATTTACAACCGTAAATTCAAATTCGCGTCCTTTTAAATTTATACCGCCTTAATTAACCGCCCGTCCCGCTCATTTACAAATTTAAATTGTGTTTTTCTTTTTAGTGCAATTTCAAGATAACAATTAATTATTAATTTCAAGAAACGCATATGTGGCAATCTACTACCACCTAATCGCCACCTACTATCGAGGCCAAGATCATTCCTACTATCGAGGCCCAAGAACAATCGACTATCGAGGCCTAAGATCCATCTACAACGCCCATTCGATCGAGCCGCCTTCAATCCCATTCGATGTCTATTTGAACTATGGTGAGTGTGATTCCATTCGAATGCATTCTCTTGTTCTCTATTTTTAGGTCCTCTATTTTTTCCAATGCATTCTGGTTCTTTATCAGTGTCGGAGAAGAATGCTATCTTTTAACAGCAAACTTGAAGCGCCGAGTAGGCTTATGTAAAATCGAAGATCTGAATCCAAGTTCTATGTGTCATGGTGTTCCTCTTGGAAACTTGGTTTACGTAAGATTTCCATTATAAACCGCAATTATGAAGATGAGGCTCTTCCAAGAAGACATCCGGTGGCGATCTGGTTGGTGGCGTGGGCACATTTGTAGCATGGCCAAAAAGAACGTCTGAAAAAGGTAATTCAAAAAAAAAAATGAATATATCATAACATATGCATGATGTTGTGAATTTTGAATTCTTTGATGTTCTTTAGCCAGTCATATCAGCCCCATGAAACTACACATTAATGAAAATATGTAGTTTCTTGGGGTTGGTCATCTTATTTGGAGGGCATCAAAGGATTCAATGTTTTCGACATTGCATATAAAAAACATAATAAACTAATGACATAAAAGTATAGTGCAAAATTGCGCCGGTAGCGAAGTTTGTATTCATATTCAAAAACGTGTATGTACATTTCTTCTTACGCAAAAAATGCGCCAGCGAATTCTTTCTATCTCTACAATATGTCACATAGGCCCACTTCATCGCCCAATACCGCAAAAAGTCCCACGAACCACTCGATATGACGGGATCCTCATCTTCCCTGCGAATGTCGAAGTCTCCAAACCCAGTGTTGTATCGATCCTTGATACTATAAATCAAATCCCTGATTACTTATTTGTTGGCATGAGCCTTACTAAGAGCATGAGGAGCCGCATATGTCCAGAGATGCGATGGAAGTGTTCCCATGGCCCCTGATACAGACTGTCTAATGGATTCTCCAACTCTCTTTGAACGTTTTGAACAGCACAATCAAGTAATATCTTGTCATGGGGTCGAGTTGATGGTCGTCCAGGGGAAGTGTATTTGAACTAGAACCAGCCAGTGTATTTGAACTAGGATCAGCCAGTGTCCATGCATAAGGAAAATCCATGGCACTAGAACGAGAGAAATTAAGTAATTAGCAAATGATATATTACTCTCCCCATAAAACGATTCTCGAACATATATAATTCAAAAGCGCCAGCGGTAGCGTTTGTTTTGTTTTTTTCACGGATCTATTTCACTCGGGCGCGATTTGTATAGAACCGTATGAAATAGAAAAGCCAAACTAAAACGCTGGCGCTGGCGCTTTGATTAACCTAGTGGAAAATCGGAACCCAAAAATAGAAATGCGCCAAGCGCGATTTCTCCCATTCTAACATATTATTCTAACAGAATGCATAATGCAGAATTCATTGTTTTAGTTCATTATTTAGAGCAGATAGAGGAAGAGCTAGTGAAATAGAATAAGAGCGATATATCTGTGAGAATCATATAAGCAAGATCATAGAGCAGATAGATCATACAGCAGATAGATCATAGATCATAGAGCAGATAGATCATAGATCATAGATCATAGATCATAGATCGTAGATCATAGAGCAAGATCATAGAGCAGATAGATCATAGATCATTATTTACTTCATTATTTTAGATCATTAATTAGAACAGATAGAGGAAGAGCTAGTGAAATAGAATAAGAGCAGATCATATAGGCAAGATCACAGAACAAGATCATAGAGCAGGATCTATATATGAAGGTGGTAGGGCAGTTTAGGACTGATGCATGTAAAAGTAAATAACATGCTTTATGTAAAATAACTACTTTATGTAAATAACAGGAAATACTAACCTATTTGTGTTCTGTACCCGAGAATTGAGTCTTTGCCTTTGAGCCGAAACAAAAAAATCGAAAAACAAAGTTGATTTGATTCGAGAAGCCAATAGCAGATGATTTGAGCCTTAAGAAGCCGAGAAAAAGCAATAGCAGCTAATTTGGAAACCGAGAAGCCGAGAAGCTTTAACACAAAAAACAAAAAACCACAAAACTTTGTTATTCAAAGCCAGAGAGATTGTAGAGAGCCGAAAAACCAAAAAAGCCAGAGACATTGTATAGAGCCTACAAACCTTTGAGCCGAAAACACCTTTGAGCCGAAAACCCTAAAGCAGATGATTGTAGAAGCCGAAAAGCTCGAAAAGCCGAGTTTAAAGCCTATAGAAGCCGAGTTTAAAGCAGATAGAAGCCGAAAAGCCGAGAAGCAGATAGAAGTCGAGATTGAAGCAGATTGAAGCCTAGATTGAAGCCTAGATTGAAGCCGAGAAGCACCTAGATTGCATGCAGAGATTGAAGCGCCGAGATTGCATGCAGAAGCGCCTAGAAGCGCCTGGAATGCCTGGAATTGGAAGCGGAAGGAAGCGCCTGGAATTAGCCTGAAATTCGAAAAGTTCGAAAGTGAGAGAAAGCAGTTCGAAAACGAATGCTAACTTCAAATAATAACTGCCTTAAAAATTTCGTACCGCGCAATCATCACTGCCGCGAAAATTTATTACATAAATTTTTTGTTGTAAGGACCGTCACTTTAAAAGTTTAAAAGTTATGAGTTAATAGTTAATAGTTAAGTTATAAGTTATAAGTTAATAGTTTAAAAGTTATAAGTTAGTAGTTAAGTTAGTGACCTTAAAACTAACCTTAAAACTTAGTTCTAACCTTAAAACTTTTAACCTACAATAACTTTAAAAGTTTAAAAGTTATGAGTTAATAGTTAAGTTAGTTGTTAATAGTTATAAGTTAATAGTTAAGTTATAAGTTATAAGTTAATAGTTTAAAAGTTATAAGTTAGTAGTTAAGTTAGTGACCTTAAAACTAACCTTAAAACTTAGTTCTAACCTTAAAACTTTTAACCTACAATAACTTTCCAACCTTAAAATTTCTAACCTATAATAACCTATAATAAACTTCTTAACCTTAAAACTGCTAACCTATAATTAATAACCTTAAAAGTTGTTGCTAAGGTTATTATAGGATAAAAGTTTAGAAGGTTATAAGTAGAGGGTTTTATTTATATATAATGTTGAGGAAAATAGCTTGGGGAATCCCATTATATAAATAGAATGATCAAATACAATAAGACATATATGAGGCTTTGATTTATGAATATGTTAGTGAGAGGTTATTTGGATATGCTAACTTACTATATGTTTTTATGCATTCTAGGTCAATGGCATGCAAAATGCTAAAAAAAAAGCCCCCAATGATGCTGACCAAGGCAAGGAAAAATTTCCAAATGATAAAGATGATGCCCAAGGAAAGGAAAAGACTGCAAATGATGTTGATGATGGCAAAGAAAAGGAAAAGACTCCAAATGATGTTGATGATGGCAAAAGAAAGGAAAAGACCACAAATGAAAAGGATGATGCCAAGGGAAAGGAAATTGTACTTTATACTCGGGTCGATTGGAAAAACAAAAAGGTCAAGATCCTGCATGCATGCAACAGAGAGGCAGTAGGAGAAGGGATTATTGTTCTAGCGAGATCCTATCAATGCAAAGATGAATGATGAAAGATTAGGGGAGGACAAGGTTAGGTGTGGCAATCTCAAAATTATATGACAATTGGAAGGAAAAGGGTTCAGCAAACAAGAATGCCTAGCTTTGTGTGAAGCAACTAGAGGTTCCAACTATTGTTGCATGGCCTAGGGACAGTATTCAACTGGAGGGGAACTACACGTTTCCTATAGATGTAGAACCATTGTCAACAATGTTCACACAGTGTAGCAAGAGGCCACTTCCAACTTTCAAACATTATCCCACCAAAAGATGCAAGTCAGATTATGATTGTTCTCCTGAAGCTATGATGAAGGTTAGAGGAGGTGAATGTTGTTGGGCTTCTTGTGTTAGAATGTTCACAATAGAGGAGTTGGTGGGAGCAAGAGCTACATATCAGGAACATAAGTGTGATAGCAGGAGGAATTTCATGTACACCATATTTGGCTATGCAATTCAGGATGAAAGATCAAAGAAGAAAAGATTCCCATTGAATGGAAAGTGGATATGTTCAAAAGCATGGATGGCTATACATGGAATTCCAACCTCTTCTTGGCACAACTGGCAAAAGAGACATGAAAATGGTAGTAAAATTGCATTGCATGGGAACACTGGCCTGGTAAGGCCTACCTCAAGAACTATAGCTGCAAAGGAAATATTTGAAAGATATGTGGATTTCAATGCAGAAAACATGCCACATAAGAGTAAGAAGGATGAACAGGGTAGAGTTATTGTTGAAAAGAGATTGCCATCCCATTGTACCCGGAAAGAGCATATTAGAGGAATAAATGCATTGCTTCGGGAACTTGGAGTGGCCTCTATATCCCAGCCCAGTTTTAGTAGGCTATGGAATAAGCATTTCAAGCATGTGACCATAGCAACTTCAAACAACTTTGCCAAGTGCAATTTATGTGCTAAGTTGAAGGAGACACTAGATAAGACTGTGCAACCAAGTCTAAGGGCAAAGATAAGGGAACATATGAAGGACCATATGACAGATCAACTATCATGTAGATCAACTTATTGGATGTGGAGGACCTTATCTGCAATGGAACCTAATAACTATCTATGTATTATACATGATAAAATGGACCAACAGAAGACTTGTCTTCCACAATTCAAGTACATTCCTAAGTCATGTGGAAGATCATACCCTTTGCTTGATTTTCAATGATGGGGCAATATTGCATGGGCAGTCTCGGACCTATTATGGCCATTTCGGTTTAGAGTTGTGGAGTGATGGTCCAGATTTTCACATTGGGAGTATTATGAGGTGTTTAAGAAACTATGAGAAGGGTTACAATGGTCACCTATGAGGATCCCTGAGCTAGCCGGGCACTACATAGTGCATTGTTGGATGGAACCCCTAATAGTATTGAAAAGTTTAGCAAGGCAAGATTTAGGAGGAATGGACCTAATGAACATGTTGGAGCTTCAACATCTCGTGCTAAACCTCGAGATCTGCCCGTAAAGCTCCTCTTGCAACTAGATAATTGTCTTGGTCAAAATAAGAACAGTGGATGTTTTCTTTCCTATCCTACTTAACTTTTTGTGGGTATTTTTGAAAGAGTCAATTTGGGGTTCCTAATGCCTGGGACATACTCATGAGGATGTGGATGCATTGTTTGGAAAATATAGTCATGTATTGAGGCAGACAGAGTTACCAACTTTCCAGGGCTATTGGAAATATTTCATGGATGTACAAATCCATCTCCTATAGGATCTATCATAGAAGAAGTGCCTGATTGGAAGAGTTTTGTGGATGGTTATGCTCTCGACATGGAAGGTCATTCTAGACCTCTTCAATTCACTTTTTGGGTGAGAGAAGGGATTCCAATCATGCAATGGAAAGACCTTCAGAGGAGAAGTGGAGAGGTGGGGCAGAAATTTGGCACATGGATGCAAATGGCAAGCCTATGATACCTCCTGGTCAACCAAAAGCTCTAAAACCAACTGAAGAAGTCAAGCAATTGGGATTGACTAAGGATGGCATCAATGACTACATCAAGGGTGCTTTTTTGCTTAACCTACCCAACTTTTTGAAGTTATAACACCTTACCAGCACCTAAATTAACGAGCACGGACGGGCTCGGACGGGCTCATGAAGGGCTCGTGACGGGCTCATGATGGGCTCGGACGGGCTCATGATGGGTTCTGACGGCTTCAATTCCGACGGTCATCATCATAGAATTTTCGCGCGCAGCATCATAGAATTCTGATGGTCATCATCATTCGAGCTCTTGAACAAACTTATCTCCCAAGCTTTGTGTATTTGTACTCTGTTTTTCTTCCTTTGCAATTCCGGCAGCTCTTTTGCAACTATACCATGAGTTCTCCCCAGCGGCATGAGGTATCGCATTTTTGCTATCTTTTTAGAAAATGTTTGTGCTTCAAGCAAACTTATAACATAAAGTACTCAAATGTAAGTGGTTTCTTTGTTTTATTATATTTCATTTGAAGCCGCCAAGAACACAAGATGAATTTCTTTGAGTTTAGGAAAGTGGAGTAAATGAAGAAAGAAAAGCCAAATCAAGGCAAAAGAAGTATCAAATGCTGAATTTTTTCAGTTTTGAAGTTCCTTTGAGGTCCGGGAAGATCAACATCAAGGAAATCAAGCCTCGAATTGACGAAGTTCAATGAACTCCTTCGAAAAGTATACCAGAATGGCCCTACCAACAATGAAGTGAGGACTCGTTTTGCAAGAGCATTTGTATGGCAGAACACCCCTAAGGCTTTGGCTGACCCCGAAAATTACAAGGTAAATTGGGCATCTTTAGCAGCAGACTCCCACAGATTTTCTCAGAGTTCATAAGAGTAAAGATCATGAAGTAAATTGTTTTGAAGTTAACCTCAATGTGATTATCAATCACATTAGAAGCTTTTGTCGGACATGAAAAAGAAAGTCAAGAAGAAATTAAAAAAAAAAAGGCGACTTTGTTGAAGAAGGTAGGTGCGGGTAAGACGATGCTACTTGCACTTTATTGTACAAGCAAATTTCAGAGAAGAGAGAATCTATCAAACTTTACAGTGCAGATTTGCCTAACAACCAAGCTTTGGTTGCATACTTGAAGAAAGAAGAAGCAAGTTTAATGGATTTACTTTCTGAAACTATTGGGAGTGCTAATGTTGCTGATGCAGAAAAGTTGAAGGAAGAAATCAAATCCTTGGAAGTGAATATTGAAGCATATGGCCATAGGATGGAGTTTTGGAATGCAAAGTCCAAACACATATCCGCTATCTGATTTCAACCAAAGGTAAGAAGGAACTCAAAGTTCACATGGGTGTTTATGATCGCCTCGAGATCAATTTCTTTGAAAAGATGTGAAGGTTGTGGTTTGAGTTTTAGCTCGACTGTTTTTCTTATCAAGTTATCATGTGATCATAAATTTCATGTTTCTTCGCTTTGGTTCGTCTTGGATACTATGCATTGTACAAATTGGCGGGTTGTGGGGTAGAAGTGCCCGACAAGCTTGAGCAAGAACTTGGTTACTTTAAAGCAGATGAAGATGAAGTAACCGAGGAGTATGAAGAGTCTTCGATGAAGATGTGAAGGTGACAAAGGTCACAAAGGTAAAAGAAAAAAGGTAAAGACATGGGTGAGGATTCCAACTCATTTTGTAACCGAAAGTATGACAAACCTATTTCCAAAGATTTTGTTGCTAAGAGGAAAGGCAAGAAAAAGTGTCTTAGGAGCAAAGAACAAGAAAGCAAGATCGGGAAGTCAGTCAAGTCCTAAGATCAGAACTAGTCCCTGAACGTGAGATCCCAACAACTCCTCTGTTACACCAGGTTCTCCACTTGCTTCTCCTGTTACACATGCTTTCTCCTGTTACACCTGCTTCTCCAGTTACAGCTCCAACACATGAAGAGCCTACTCCTTCAAAGTCACCATTCACAGATATCCAATCTGATGAGGAAGACCTCACTCTTGCGAGAGAAGTTTATAAGGAAGTCGGATAAGCAGATTGCTAGCTTTGCAGGTTAAAGTTGAAGTTTGGTTTTGAAACAATCTTAAGTTTTCAATGTTAACTGCTCTGTCAGGTAAATTTTGAGTATGATCTGCAATTTTGTGAATATATGGCAGGTCTCTAAGTTATTGAATATGTAAACTACATGTTGAATATGTGACAGGTCTGCAATTTTTTGAATGTGACCATGTCTGTAACCACTTGAATATATGAACTTTGTGCTTCTTTAAAATTTTTGTATATTTTTTTTCTTCATTGGTTCAGTTCTCTTGTTTATGCAAAGTGTTTTGTACCTGTAACCAATTCTTATAATTCAAACGATATTCTGCAATACCACAGAAGAATTAAAACAATTCAAATGATATTCAAACAATTCAATTGATATTCTGCAATACCACAAAAGTATTCTGCAATACAATTCAAACATGCATACAGCTCAAATTCTATTTGCCCTTTCCCATGATTTATGGCTTGCACACAATCTTAAAGATCATCAGAGACCATTCCAAGTGATTATACTACTAAAGAAACTTTGAACACTCTGTTGCAAATCTTAGCTCACTGCCCGGGTCATTGACCAATTTTTGACCTGGTCAATGACGATCTTTTGAAATAGCTAAGTGAATCTGACTGGAGAGAAAGTTTTATATCTACTTAAGTACATCTCTCAAGCATATAAACCAGCTGGATTCAACACGAAATACATTAAGACCTGCTAGCATTTGGCATTTGAAGTACACAGTCTTTTTCTGGAATTGGGAAATCAGTGCAAACTGTGTAACAGAGCTTCATTCTTGCAAGATCAAGGTATAGATTGGTTGCCATGTGCAACCTGGAGGTCCTGCACCAACTCAATTGAGGGATTACCAGGATCTGCAACCAAATCTTACATTTCAAAATAAACCTGCAACTAGTTCTTACTATTCAAACTAGATTCTGCAATAGCAAAAAAAGAATGGAACTTTTCTTTATTACTTGAATATGAATGTTACAATTGAATACAATTTGGTTAGCACTAGCAATGCTTGTATGCTAGTAAAGAATTCATTTGGTTCCATTTCTCATTGAAGAACTTCGGTGCAAGTGGGCTCATCCTCATCTACTAAGCTATCTGCATAAAGACTACTCTTGTGCTCCAAAACTCGATCTAAAAGATGATCATGAACATCCTTTGGAAGTTTGTATATGTTTTCACTTACAGGCACCATATCAAAGCAACACGACATGACCAAGTGGCTGTATGCATTGCACTCTGGTGCATCTTCAAGCAATTCAAATTCACTACCTCCTAAAAACTTATAATACTTACCTGAGAGGACCACTTCTCTTCTAGCAAATTTAGCACCCCATGCATCTTTAAAGGCCCTCTCTACAATGTGTTTAGGCTTAGTGCATTTGATGATGTAGAAGTCTCACTGTTCCTTGTTGTTGGCCTCGGATGGTACCGCAAAATTATCCCCAACATCAACTACATCGTAAAACCCATTCATGATCCCCTTCATAGATAGGACCAGTAATGTTTCCACTCGTCTTCAAGACTGGAATTAGTTGAGAATAAACCCAAGATCCTATTCTCGCTTTTGTTTATGCACTTCCCAAACTTTCACGCCCAACAAGAATTACGTATAAATCGAAATCCATATGAGCAACCCGAGTAGGGTCATTGGAATGCATGTGTCGATACAATGCAACTTTCTCGAACCCGTTAATGTCTTACAATCATGACTGCCACTTCTATCAACCTCATTGATAGCTATCTCCCAAAAAATATCGCAAAAGGAATCATGTAAAATAACATGCAATGCAAACAACATGTAAAACCCTGAACTCATTGTGTACCCGCAAGGATGATCTCCTTCATTGTCACAATCTAACTTTAAAATGTACTCACGCAAAACACAACCGCATCATGTGCATTCCTTAGTGGTACTTGAATTCCTCTTCAACATCTCATGTGTGAGGGCTCTTTTATTACAGCACCAGCACCATCATGCTCACCGCAAGGATTGATTTACGAATTTTAAAGAAATGCCAATTAAAAAGAACCAATAGACTAAAATAAAAGTAATTACCTTTGCCATGATATGATGCAAAGAAATTCCAGTGTATTGGTTTTCCGGTGCTTTTGAAAGAACACGCCTTAGGAAGTAGAACATCCTTGCTCCTTTAAATTGATGGGAACATCCATCGGACAAATTGGAACAACTCTGCTAAATTGGAACAACAAATTGGAACCAACAAATTGGTATCAACAAATTGGAACAACTCAAGCATCGGTGTCGTCTTGTAAACAAGCTTGTTGATTGGGTTTGGGAGCTTCCTACAAAAAAAGCAAAAACATATATCAAGATTACCACCTTTTTGGATTTAACATTTCAAGTTACTTGTAATACCTTCTTCTTAGCCGGATCTTCTTTTTCCGACCTGAATTCTCATCAGCAGTCTTACAAAGACCACCTTTCTTACGTCACGAATTCTCAGCTAGTCTTTGCCAAGACCACCTTTCTTCCGACCCAAAGATTTGTTCTTCCTCGCAGTCTTCTCAGCAGACTCCTTTCTTCTTAACAAGTTTTTCCTTCTCAAGAACCTTATTAAGATGCTCTTCAACTATGCTCATGTCCCATTTTAACTATTGCTATAAGAATGGCAATTGGCAATACCAAACTCTATTAACATTATTTCATCATTAGAAAGCGAGAATGTTACCTTGTCCTCCTCATAAACCTGTTATGTTCAAAAGAAGAGTTTGAGCGAAAAAAAGAATATCTCATTTAAGAATAACAATTTGAATTACCTTATCAAATGTCTTCCAATCTACTTGATGGTTCAACTTGTAATCTCTTTCTTTTTGGACAAGTTGGCACTTTTTTTTTCCACAAGCCTTGCATTTAAGCGGCAGACAATTATGTTGATGCCACTCTTCCGATTCATCCTTAGGACATACCAAAGATCTCCAAAGCTCGGAGGTTGAAGCATATGTAGCTTTAGATGCATTGCGGGTTGGTCCTATACCACATACATCACAATTGCATGTGCAATTTGGACCATGGAGGTCCTGATCTAATCTTACTTTGTTTATGGCCTGTCTCACAAAGTCAACTCTCAAATGGTAGATACAAAGACAAGTCTCTCTATCTTTTACCTTCGACATATGGAGGCTTTAGAGCATGGAATGTCAGTAAATGATATTTGAAAGTATGGATATTGCCTTTCAAATCGTTGGAAGAAAAACTTGCTGCGAGAAAACAAACAACAACATATCAACAACCTTAAGTTGAAAATCTTAAACCTTAACAATTTGAAAACAAATTGCTTTAAAATTACCTGTGTCTCTTCAAGAAAGTGTAGTGCATGCAATATCTTCTTTCCAGAAGTTGCTTTTATCTTGATGACATATTTCTTACATGGGGAAACTCTTGTATTGTGTCTCCAAAAATCCACCACTAGTTTTCTCTCGTCATAAGAGAGTTTGTCACATCTAATCTTATTTTTGAACATGGACCATGGACCCTCACCAAGTTCAGCATCTACTCTTCTTCTTACAGCAGTTGTGACAATCTTTCTGTTCAGGCATAGAGTTCTGGAGAAAGCTGATTTGTTAATATTGTTGAAAATGTAAGTCATGTCATATTATAAGGAATTTAGAAAATTGTCATCTTATATTCATGAGAAGCAGTGGCAGTGAATATATTGTAGCTACAAAAACAACCTATGAGAAGCAGTGGCAGTAGGTTGTAAAGTCAAGAACAGTTGAAGCATATAAGTGCTTTATACATATAAGTGCTTTATGTGCTTTATGTGCTTTCCTAAAGCAGGTATGTGGGATAAATCGAAAGTAGCATTTTTCCAGCCAAGCCTGTGGAATATAGTTCAATAGACAACAGCCTCAGATTGGAAAGCATGAATGATGCCTTAACCGCCGGACAGTTCTATTATAATGTGAAGCAGAGGCTTAAAGAATCATTCGGGTCCAAGGATGGTTTGATCCGTCTCATATACGATCGAATGGAGGCAGTCAACGTTGCTACAGGAATTCAGTCAATCCCTCTGCTACAGTGATCGTTTATTGATTTGAGCAAGGAATTATTGACCATAATGTGGCTTCCTTGCTGGTGTGAAAGGTTTGATTGAAATGCTAATGGTGTTGTGAAGCATAAATAAGATTTGATAAGCCTGAATTATCATAAAAGTGAAGTTGAATGACATCTTTGCTAGGATAAGATTGAACGTGTTGTCTATTTCTAACAGTGGTATCAGAGCCAATAAATCCAGGAAAGCAAGATGTCTACTCGATTTGGAGCTAATCTCTTAAACTCCATAGAGGTCTTCAAAGGGGAAACTGGTTTCCAGATTTGGAAGCAAGGCATTCAGGAGGTGTTAGAATTTGAAAAATTATGGTACTTGATTGATCCTAATGTGGTTAATACAGCAGTCGTAGTATCTGGAGGAGAAGAATCAAGTACTTCAACCTCTGTTGTAGGTGGTGGAGCTAGAACAGCTGCAAGTGGTGAAGGTGGAACTAATGCAGCAAGAAGAGTTACTTCAGTGGCTAGCGTGGATGAGAAGGCAAGAATAATGGAAGCTCAATCCATAATATGCCAAAAGGTGGGGACAGCTATCAAGCTAAAACTCGAGGTAAAATCCCCGCAGAAATGTGGAAATTTATGTTAGATAATTATGAGCAAAAGTCTTCCTCTCAAATAGATGTATTGGAAAAACAATTGAGAAAATTAAAATTGTATGAGAAAGACAACATTACTGAATTTCGGAAAAATTTGAATCAATAATTCTGACTTTAGAGGGAGCAGGAGTTGTGTTAAATGAGGACTATCAACTTCTAGCTATTTCTAGAGCAGTCTCCCATAATGCACAGTTAACTACTTTGTTAAGAAATGTGGCTAAATCAAAGGAACATGCAATTAGAATGATCAGGACAGAATTTGAGCAGACCAAAGGAGATGATGATGATGATTCAGAGGCCATGTTTATCAAACAGAAAAAAGGCAAGAAGGTCTTTAGTAAAAAACAAATTGGCCCATGCTTTAACTGTGATGCTTATGGTCACCTTAAAATAAATTGCCCTAAACTTGGAAAAGAAGTTATTTGTTATAATTGTGAGGGTAAAGGTCACATAGCAACCAACCGCCAAGTCCAAAAAGAGGAAAAGGGAAGAAATTTGAAGGTAAAGGATCCAAGGCTAAGCCTAGCCTAAATATTGCTCGAGAAACAAGCCAAGAGGAAGATGAGCAGGATGAAGACATTGAGGTAAATGTGTCTAAGGCTTGTTCTAAGATTAATACAAAATTTGACACTGATGCTCTTATCTTAGATTCAGGAGCTGAGAGATCCGTGACAGGAAGCTCAGAAATACTAAAAAAATGCCAGAGAAAAGAAGGAGGACATGTACAGTTTGGAAATGGGGAATTAAGAAGAATTGAGAGTGCTGGAGTTCTGGAGTTGTTTGACCTAGAGGGCAAAGCTGTAAAGCTAAAAAATGTGTTGTGCATACCAGGATTGATAAGAAATCTTATTTCAATATGCCAGTTAGTTGATCTTGACTATAAAGTGGTGTTTGAAAAACTTCATTGTAATATTTTTCTTGGTAATAAAGTATCAATTTGCTGACTTATCCATCTCTGAAAAATTGGCATGAAAGATTATGTCATGTTAATCCTGCTACAATTGAGGTATTAAACAAGGAAGGATTCCTTAATATCAGCACATCTCAATCTGAAAAACAAGTATGCATGGGATGTATGCTTGGCAAACACAACAGATTACCTTTTAAGAAAAAAGGTGCAAGAGCAAAGGGTATTTTGGATTTGGTACATACGGATTTGTGTGGACCACTTAATGTTGTTAGTCTGAGTGGGAAAAGATACTTTATGACTCTAATAGATGATTTCAGTAGAAAAACTAAAGTGTATTGCATTAAAACTAAAGATGCAGCTTTTGAAAAGTTTAAAGAATTTGTTAATGAGATGGAGACTGAAACAGGAAGAAGGATTAAATGTTTGAGGTCTGACAGAGGAGGTGAGTTCCTATCAGGAGAATTTAAGAGGTTTTGCAAGAATAAAGGCATTAAAAGGCAACTAACTTGTAGTCATTCCCCACAACAGAATGGTGTAGCTGAAAGGAAGAACAGAACAATTTTAAATGCTGTTAGGAGCATGTTAAAATCAGCAGGATTACCAAATTTCTTATGGGAAGAGGCAGTTCAAACTGCTGTGACTATTCAAAACATGTTGCCATCTGCTAGTACACATGGTGGAATTCCTGATATGCTTTGGTCAGGAAGGAAACCAAATTATGAAAATTTGAGAGTGTATGGATGCTTAGCATTTGTTCATATACCAAAGGAAAACAGAAAAAAATTAGATGATCGGGCTCTAATTACATATCTAGTAGGATATGATAATCAGTCCAAGGCTTATAGGTTATATGATCCTAAAGCAAGAAGGGTAATTATTAGTCGAGATGTTTCCTTTGATGAGGGACAAGTTTACAAAGTATTATCTAGACCTATAAGGCTGCCTGAAAATGTTAAGTTGACTGAACAGAATGCTAAGGCTGTATCTACTAACAAAGTAAATGAGATTGATACAGATGATGATCTTTGAGAGGGACCGAGGCTGAAACACAAACAGAAATTCAGGAAGAAATTGAAGACTCTTTAGGGGAAGGTGAAGAAGAATCAATAGATACAAGTCAGGTTGAAAGGTCTGTACCTGTAATTCAACAACAACCTCAAGTGAAAAAGAAAAGAATGACAGAAGTGCAAAAACTTCAAGCAGGCTTGAAATTTGAGACTGAGATGCATGGTCGTGATGAAGCTGGAAGGAGTAAGAGATTGCAAGTTGAACAGGAGCATGAGGTAAACAATATTTTTGAAATTTTAATGCATCTAAACCCAGAAGTGCCAAAAACCTTAGATGATGTTCTAGTTTCAAATGACAAAGAGCAGTGGCTAAATGCTATGAAAGAGGAAATGGATTCTTTTGTCGACCTGACACCTTTGAAACAAATGAACACTCCGGAGGGTAAGAATATAGTAGGCAATAAATGGATTTTCAGAATCAAAACTGGAGCAGATGGTAAATCACCTAAATATAAAGCCAGGCTGGTTGCACAGGGATTCTCACAGAAAAAAGGCCAAGATTTTGATGAAACATTTTCTCCTTTAGTAAAAATGAACAGTGTCAGAATGCTACTGGCTTTGGCAAATGCATGGAATCTAGAAGTGCATCACATGGATGTAAAAACCGCTTTCTTAAATGCAAAATTAGATGAGGAAATTTTCATGAAACAAGCACCGGGGATTTGAGCAAGGGGAAGATAAGGTTTGGAAATTGAAAAAGGGCAGTTTATGGGCTAAGACAATCTCCTAGAGAATGGTACAAATGCATGGATTCTTATCTTATTGAACAAGGATTTGTTAAGTTTTTGAATGATGGGAATTTGTATAAATTTGAATGTCAAGACGGTTGGTGCATTATTGCTTTATATGTTGATGACAACATTATGGTGGCAAAAGGGAAAAAATGTTTATTGATGTGCAAAAGGTTGTTGAAAAGCAGATTTGAAATGTCAGACCTTGGAGAACTTACAAAGTTTTTAGGGATTGAGGTGTCAAGAAATAGAGATAAAGGTACCATCATTTTAACTCAAAAAGAGCAGATCAGAGGTATGCTTGAAAAATTTAAAATGAAAGAATGCAACATTAGTAAAACTCCTGCTGCACCAGGATGTAAGCTTTCTCTTGACATGTGTCCTAAGAATGATGAAGAAAGGAAAATCATGGAGAAAATTCCATATAGATCTTTAACAGGATGCCTAGCCTATGTTGCTAATTGCACAAGGCCGTAAACATGCTCAGTAGATACAACAATGATCCAGGGAAGGATCATTGGATTGCTGCAAAACGTGTTCTGAGATATTTGAAAGGCACTATTGATATGGGAATTGCATACAATTCAAAAAACTTAATATTGGTGCATTTTGTGATGCCGACCGGGCGGGAGATTTAGATGCAAGAAAATCAACATCGGGATACCTTATGATGCTTGGAGGAGGTCTTGTAGCTTGGAAGTGCAAAAACAATCATCTATAGCATTGTTCACTGCGGAAGGTGAGTATGCCTCAGCCACATTATGTGCAAAAAAGAACTAATATGGGAAAGGAGGTTAATTTTGGAACTTGGAATTGAGCACCAAACTCTAGTGAGATGCTATGTGACAAGACAAAAGCCGCATAGCCATGACCGTAAATCCGTAATGCATGAAAGGTCGAAGCATATAGAATTAGAAATGCATTTCATTAGGGATGCAGTATGCAAAGGATTGATCCAAGTTAATTATATTAGTACAGATAAACAGGTAGCAGATATTTTGACAAAGGTTCTGGCAGAGAAAAGGTTCACTGAGCTCAGAAAGCAAATCATGCATACAGATTCAGATATAACATAAGGAGATATGACATGAAGGGGAAGTGTTGAAAATGTAAGTCATGTTATATTATAAGGAATTTAGAAAATTGTCATCTTATATTCATGAGAAGCAGTGGCAGTGAATATATTGTAGCTACAAAAACAACCTATGAGAAGCAGTGGCAGTAGGTTGTAAAGTCAAGAACAGTTGAAGCATATAAGTGCTTTATACATATAAGTGCTTTATACATATAAGTGCTTTATGTGCTTTATGTGCTTTCCTAAAGCAGGTATGTGGGATAAATCGAAAGTAGCAGTTTTCCAGCCAAGCCTGTGGGATATAGTTCAATAGACAACAGCCTCAGATTGGAAAGCATGAATGATGCCTTAACCGTCGGACAGTTCTATTATAATGTGAAGCAGAGCCTTAAAGAATCATTCGGGTCCAAGGATGGTTTGATCCGTCTCATATACGATCGAATGGAGGCAGTCAACGTTGCTACAGGAATTCAGTCAATCCCTCTGCTACAGTGATCGTTTATTGATTTGAGCAAGGAATTATTGACCATAATGTGGCTTCCTTGCTGGTGTGAAAGGTTTGATTGAAATGCTAATGGTGTTGTGAAGCATAAATAAGATTTGATAAGCCTGAATTATCATAAAAGTGAAGTTGAATGACATCTTTGCTAGGATAAGATTGAACGTGTTGTCTATTTCTAACAAATATTGGTATTGACAGCATAAACCATGGCAGCATTTCTTGCCCTCTTAATATCTGTTTTCTTCTCATTCTTATGATCTGCAAAAGAGTTCTTTAAATTCTCCACAATTTTCTTCATTACAGATTCATCCTTGGAGTTAGGAACAACAAGTTCAGGTAGCCACTTTGCAGCAGACTTAATTATCTCTTTCCTATCCCTACAACTTGCATTACCAAGAACCTTTTTCACCTTCACTGCAACCTTTTTTGTTAGCATTCTCTTCTTCCATGTGCTTAGATCACCTTGGAGCAATGCTTCTTCATCTGCTACAATTTCCCTTTCCCTCTTAAGCTCTCTCTCTTTTCTCCTTAACTCAGCTCTATATCTTCTAAAAGCATGACAATCTGCTAGAAAAAAAGAATCTGAAGTGAAAAAAGTCAAAGAAACCTTCAAATCATGCAAACCTTGCTTACCTTGAAAATGAGGTTGATCATGACATTGGGTTCCTTGTGTATTATCTTGGTGACACCCTTCATAACAAGAAAGACAACAAAGATTAGCAAAAGAAAAGTTCAAAGTAAATTCAAGGAATCCAATTCCTTGAAATCGACTTAAAGAAGGTTGCACACCTTCTTCACTTTGGACATCTTGAGTTCCCTGTTGGCGCCACCCTTCAGACTCTTGGAAATCACCTTCATGGTAAGAAGGTTGCAAATCTTCATGAAATGCAGACTCTTCATTGTCTCCATAAGGTTCGGGATTGTGACAGTAAACATTTTCTAGAATTAAAGCAAACATCAACAAATAAGGAAAGAAATCAACAACAAATATGTAAGTTCAAAATTACCTGAATCTATAGGAATTGATGTAGCCATATGTAACTGATCTTGTCCAGCTTCTTTCAGTTCAAAGCAAACTCATAGATTAATATGCATTTCAGCATACATGAAAATGAAATGCATCATGATCCTCAATTACCATGGTAAATATCTAGCACAAATTCGCTTGCATTCGGCCTGAAACTTGTTGGCTCTGTTCTTGAATCTGCACTTGCGGATTGCTGACAAATTGCATCAGCAATTCGGGAACAACTGCCAAAAAAAATTTCAGTCTGACTCTGGAAAACTTGGAGGCTAGATAGCAGTTTTGCAACATCAAAATTAACTTGATTCTTGCACACAGATGCACGAAAAGCTTCTCTCCATTCCGCCATAGACAGAATTGGAGAAATCTAGCAGCAAAGAAATTCATGGTATTTATACTCTGAAGAACTTCAAAACCGCCAAATTTACTTTCAAATTGCTTGCCGAACATGGCGTCATCACCTCGCACCAGCAGCACGGATCAACAACCCGCACGGATTGCTGAAGTGGCAATTTCCTGGGCTTCGGATCGACCAACAGAATTTGGCGCCCAGGAGGAAATGGCGGGTGAAGTGCTATGACGAGCGAAAAAAATTTCACTTGACGGGTCCAGCACCCGACCAGCACAAGCGTCGCCCACATAAAAAGTTGAGTACCTTAATAAAAAACACACCCTCAAGCATTGGCAAACTAATTCAGATGAGACTAATCGTGCATTGATAGATTATTGGAAGAAGGTGATCAACTTGTTGGATGAGGTAGACACATCCTCAGAAGAGCTGAAAGAAGGGTGGTTCCCTAAAAGTAAGTGGAAAACATTAGCTGGTGCTGACGAAGATGATGGTACCATTAGTAGCATTGTGAAGGCATATGCTCCTCCTCAATCTGATAAACATTATGTTGGTCCTAAGAAGGATAGGCCAAAATATTTAGGCATGGATTGTTATGAACCTTCTACTGACGTGGAGTGCCACCAATTTGTAGTAGTAAAACCAAAGAGATCTAGAGACCTATCCAAAGTGTGGTTGGGATACACTATCTCGGATATTTGCAAAGAAGAAGGTGATGTTAACTTCAATAAGGTGCTTGGCGTGGAATGGTGGTGTCCAATTACATCGGTTGAGTAATGTCACCGATAAAGAAAGATATTCAGATTGTTGGACAAAGAGGTGGAGGAGAAATCCAAGTGATCCTGATCTTTGGCTAGACATTGAAACCGTATTGTACTCATGGACTCCAAAAACTATTCTTGGTAAAACAGCGAGAGTTACAATACCTCAGGATGTAAAGAATAAGGTTCTCATATCCTTGGGGATGCTAGTGGAAAAATGAAAAACAGTTACTATGTATCTTTTCTACAGTTAATAAAAGTTGTGTACTACTTGAGTTCCATGATATATGATTTTGTAATTTGAAGTTAAGGTGTGAATTTATATTCCCGTGTGTGATTATATGTTAATGTCTATTCTAGTCTAAGGGCAACAAAGTTATTAAAAAAGTGAATTTAACAAAGTTACTAAAAAAGTGCAATATAAAATTTATCCCAAAATTAAGACATAATCCCAATTTAATTGAATGATGGTTTTAAGGGCAGTCTTGGCTCTAGCAGCTCATAAAGGTTGGCCTATTTATCAACTTGATTTCAAGTCTGCATTTCTAAATGGGGATTTACAAGAAGAACTCTATATACAGCAGCCACCTGGATTTAAGGATAAGCTTCATCCTGATTTTGTTTGTAAACTAAAGAAGAGTTTGTATGGATTAAAACAGGCACCTCGCTGTTGGCATCTGAAGATTAATTCTTTTCTTCTTTCTATGGGTTATCAAAGGTCTCGTGCAGATCCGAATCTTTACTATAAATTTGAAGGTGGCTCTGTCTCTATTATTCTCTTGTATGTTGATGACACTATCATAACAGGGGATGCTGCACAACTTATTTCTCACACCAAAGAGGTCCTTACTCAACAATTTGAAGTCACTGATTTGGGTCTTATGCATTACTGTCTTGGCCTTGAAGTTTGGCAGACTCCTAATGGTCTTCATATTACTCAACAGAAGTATATTTCAGAACTTCTGGACAGATTTCATATGACAGATTGCAAGCCTTCACTTTTACCATGTGACATTGGTCAAAAGCTTACTCTTGAATCTGATCATGAAGATGCTGATCCTACCTTGTATAGGCAGCTTGTTGGAGCCTTATTATACTTGACTCATTCTCGTCCAGATATTGTTTATGCAGTTGGAGTTCTTACTCGATTCATGCAACATCCCAAGTATCAAGGATTACAAAGGTCATCTCCAAATTAAACATATGGATATCAAACTCTGCTTTGTACGTGAACAACTTGACAATGGTTCTCTTTCTCTTCTCTATTGTTCCACTCATGATCAAGCAGTCGATGGCTTCACTAAAGCTTTGGCGGGAAAACATTTTCAGAAGATGAAGGAAATATTGCACATTCTTCCTCGGTATCATCTCAGGGGGATGAAGTCTTTTCTTTCAGTTTGTTTTTTAGTAATAAGTCTGCATAGCTCTTGCTCTCAGTTGTGCTAGTCGTCAGGGGGGATGTTAGAATATTGTATTCTACGTGTTAAGATACTAGGCACGCATGCTTGTTGCTGACATGGCATATCATTAATGAGCCATAGTCATGCTTGCTGATGTGGCATAGAGCATGCTTGTTGCTGACATGGCAGACCTTTATAAGCCATAGTCACGCTAGCAGTTAGTAATCCAGTTGTGAGTCGGAGTGAAGTGTTTCATTTGTATCTTCTCTCTATTTTCAATACATTGAAAATCCTTAAGTCTTTCACCTTCTTTATGTGGGTTTTATCTCTTATTTCTACATGACTCCAAAACTTTTTAAATATGGTTGCAGGTCACAAAAAGGAATGGATATCTTTCAGGAATTGGAAATCAGCTTCACAAGCTTGTAAGTGTTCATCTTAGTACCGGCAGGCACAAGTAAAGTACTAGAAGTCTATATCTCTTTCTCTGGTTCTAGGACCGCTTATATGTAATGCATATGGTGGTTCATTGCTATTACTTGACCTTAATTGTAGAAAACGCTTATATGGCCTAGGAGCCACTTTAATATACTTCAGCAAAATGCATTAGTTTGGCTGGCCGTGACTCCAGAAAGATAGTTATAACTGTGGATGATGGCAATTAAATAATATGGTCGATCTAGGGGGAAAGCGATGCATATCAACTCCACTGCTACTCTGATCTTTTTCTACGGTCACCACCTTTGACGTTTCTCAAAATATTTTAGTGCAAGGAAGCAATTTAAGTCATGAAAATAAATATGATTTATTACATCTACTGATTACTGATTGATAACCCGTCAGACATAATAATTGGGCCCTTGTCGTCTGCAAAGAGCAATGTTTGCCACATTCCAATCCATAGTTTAAGTATGTTCTTGGTTTCATTTGAGTTTGTTACCTCAGGCATGAGTATGGACGTTCTGGGTTCAAATCCAAGAAATTCGAACTGGTTGTGTTAAGGATAGTATGTTTCTCTATAGTGTAACATACATTCTTGCTCGATGTGCATTCATAGGAAAGACCATACATTATGTTTGTCTTTTTTGAGGTGGGAAATGTATACGTCTTATCATATCAGGGACGTCAACATCAATATCAATAAGATAGTTGCCTATCAAACTTGCTAGAGAAAATGAGGCACATCCAGTTAATCAATGTCTTATCTGAGGGCAGTTCTTATCTGAGAGTGAGGCAAATGAGCTTCGAGAAGCGGTGTCTCATCCATACTCGGAGATGCTCATAAGACTGACTTTCTATGGGATGAAACTGTCGAAACATCTATACTTATTGAGCATAAGCTTCCTTCTACAAGTATCAGGAGCAAAACACCTAAGGAGATGTGGAATGGGAATCTATCTACATATGATATGTTTAGCCCATATGGTTGTGTAGGATATGTTCATGTTCCTAAGAAAATGAGGAAAAAGTACGATGACAGGGCCAGTAAATGCTATTGAAGCAGGGCACAGTGAGCATGCAAAAGCACGGAAAATGTTTCACTTGGAAAAGAGACAAATAATCATTAGCAGAAATGTTGTCTTCGATGAATATGTGGTGTATATAGACAGAAATAAAATATAACAGTCAATGCCTAAGGAAAATGATGGCATTAAGGGAACATAATTTCTTCATTTCACTATTTGTGACCCGAATGACTTAGGTATTATTATAACTCAATCCAACCAAGTCAAGGAGATTTTCCTCTTTCATCATCATCGTTGCAATATGGCAGATTCTAGGTTGGTGGAATATTTTGAAAGTTTTTATTGGCCCACAAATTTGATGCAAATCTCTCTGTTCTAGTGAGTACTTAGTTGTTCAGTCTCTTAATTCAACTTCTTAATAAAAAGGAGAAAGGAATTGAAAAATTAGGACTGTTTTGAGTGTAGGACCACAATTCTTTAAAGTTAACATTTCTAGGCATATTTGTATACCAAATCTTACCAGGATACGATTTTGCAATCATGACTTATTTTCGTGGGTCTATTACATTTGGAAAAAGCTAGTCCTTGCCCAACAATTGGGTTCTGCTTTGGCTTGAGTGCCTTAACATTTGATTGACAACGGCTTTGGCTTAGGTGTTGTAACATTTAACTGAAACACTGTTTCAGTTTGTGATTTTCCTTTTTTATCCCTTTCTATTTTTTCTGAGCCGCAATCTATTGTAATGGTTATGTACCACATGTTTTTTGAAACAATATCTCCTGCTTGATGTCAGGCGACGACCTATGCTGTACTTGATGCCTGGCAGAGCAACTGGCTTTGGTAGCCATGAGCATCCAAGCTTCTTAAATGGAGCTTACTTTGGGGCTTATTTGATCGTATTACCCTGGCCATATTCAAAATGGCGCAGCGAGGAGCTTAAAGAAGGCAAGGGGCTTTCCCTTTCGCCTATGGTGGCAAGAAGGCATCATTCTCTAGTAGAGCTGGTGGCGACCCTGAATACATGATGGTATATATTTCTTTCCTCTACCCCTGCTTTTTTTCTCTACAACTATCCGATTTATGATGGGTCGGATGTGTTCTTCGACTTGTCTGTGATTTAATATATTACAATATCATAATAGGGTAGTTTTCTTTTTGGGTGGTGTATTTTCCTGCTGCCATATGGCCTATCCTAATTTTAAGGAATGGTAGTTGGATTACCAAATTTCGGGTTACATGTTCAACAGGTAACTTTAAGATACTGTTTTTAAATCAGAGCTTTTTTTTTACTTGTACAAATATGAAGCTAACTTTAAGACATTGTCTTCAAATCAGAATTTTTCAAGTTTCATTTACAGAAAACATTGAGAACAAGTTCTAAAACCTAGATTCAAATCATATCAATCACACTTTGAAGTGGTCAAATTAGATCAGTAAAATCATGTCTTATTAGAATCAATCCATCATAAGACCTATCTAGCCGTCTTCAACTGAAAAAGAGCAATCTTACTGCCTGCAAATTGGAGAGAAATTTATATTACTTTGGTAGCAGACAAAGTTAAGAATAAGAAAAGCATGGATAAAAACTTACATAGGGTTTGCTGCGATAGGAGGTGCAAAGTTGAATACTAACTGCTGAATTTGATTACCTGAAAACGAGAGTGGTAGACTAGAAATAGGTGCATTGGAACTAGAAGCAGCATATGAAGAACTCACACCAGAAATAGCATCAGGAAAGGATTTCTTTAATTGGAGAAACTGCTCAAGAGCTTTATTGAAGTACACTTCAAAGTCATCATCCACATGTTGATTTGTCACATCGCTCAATACAAAACCAGAACTTTTTGAAGTACCACCAATCTTAGAAGATGCTTGAACTAGTGGATTCTTACCATTAGGACCAGAAGTATTTTCAGAAGATCCACCTGCTAAACCAACAGCTTTGTCAACCAAACACATTAATGCAGATCCTTGACAGCAACCATTACTAAGATTCTTAACATTGAGATCAAATGCCTCCTTATGTTGCTTTCCTGTAGCAAGCACATCCATGGCACTTGCCTTTATTGCAATTCCACTCTGGTCATATCTTTTATATAATTCCAGATTCCTATGGCCTGTTATTTTCATATCAGTCTCAATTGGCATGCTAGAAGTTGACATCTGTGTTATGGCAGTGGTCCTACATGACTTTTAGTATAGTAACCCTCAATGCTACATATTTTCACCATGTCTTTCAACCAAGTAACAATGGTACCCTTTGTAACATGATTTCTATTGTACCACACATCAGACCTTGGAGGATTGATAGCTTGAAGACGTACATACCTGCCAGCAATTTCGTCCTTGACTTCATAATGAGAGAGATAGGATAGAAGCTCCTTCCATGTCGCAATGACATCCTCTTCATAGCATCTAACAGGCACATGAAAGTTTTCAGTCTTGTATTTCTTCAAATTAGCCTTTCAATTCTTGCCGGTTGTCTCATAAAATTCAAGGTACTGCCCCACAAAATCAGTTCCAACGTCGAACATAAGATCCCTAAGAATTTGCCAATTTGTTTCCCCCATGAACCAGGAATCTAGTCATACAATAGAAAGAAAATCTTTTCTGCAAAACAACATTACATGACACCTGATGCATCTTGTGTGCTAGAATCAAAGTTGGATCTGCCCTACTAAGAATCTCACTCTTCTTCCGTTTCTTGATCATACTAGAAGCAGCTGAATCTTGATGCATCTTGTGTGCTAGAATCAAAGTTGGATCTGCCCTACTAAGAATCTCACTCTTCTTCCGTTTCTTGATCATACTAGAAGCAACTGAATCTTGAGTGGAAACTTCAAGTGCCCTACGAGCCCTTACAAACATTAGATCATGATATAAATCAACGATCTTCTTCTCCTTCGAATTGCGGATATTTCTTGCTTCTTGACTCCTACAAACGATTCTGTTATAGGCATGGAATAAACTCTGCAACCTAAAATCCAAACAAAACAAAGTTAAACAAAATAAAAATAGTAAAATAAACCTTAAAATGAACACTCATGATTCAGAGGATATTTGGTACTGTCATTATACTAGACACAAAGGAAGAATGTCGGCTAGTATTGGGTAAATTCAGACATAGGCATGTCTTCAACATCCACATCAATCCTCCTTCCAGTATGAATATGCCATGCATTGAATCTACCTCTAATCCAATCATCCTTACTTTTAGGATATTTAGCAATTGAATTTACCTTATCAACTAGCTTAAGATCTAACTCTCGAATTTTCTAACTTTTAAAGGCTTTCACATTGAAATTCAGTTTTTTCCCAATGTCATCAACAAGTAAACCAATATCAACAGGTAAATCAATATCAACGGGTAAATCAATATCAAAGCTTGGATTATCATCACCTAAAATAGAAAAAGAAAATATTACATAATGAAACAACACTAAATACAAACATAAAACAAGGCAAAGATGGGACTTACATCCAGGAACACTTGGAATAAAGCGAGAAGTATCCAGAACCAAAGGATTAACCTTGTTTTGAACTGTACTCTGAATTGTATTTTTAAAGAAATCATTCTTCTAAACCGAATCAATGCTTTAATCCAAATCTATAGAACTATGACCTAAATCAACTGCAGCAGCCCGAATCTCATAAATTAGGCACTACAAACCATTCTCTAACTGTCTTGATGTGCAAGAAAACTTACATGCACCCTGCTTTTCCAAAGGAATGGAAGAAATATCTCCCAAACAAGAAGTATTCATTAAACCAACAACTTGTGAATCCAAAACTACAAAAGCACACAAAACAGATAGTTAATAGTAGAAATCATAAAAAAGAATGAAAGAAAATGGAGAAAAACGTACATGCAACCAAATCAGTTTTAGAATTTACAGCAGCTTTATCATTTTGTGGCAAAAAATATTTTCAACTTCACATTCGGTGACAGGATCAGAAACGTGAGTCCCAATGCAGATAGAAGCATCCTCCATAGCTTCAGATAGATTAGATGTTGAATTTACACCTATATAACTCATAAATACAAAAATACTTAAACAAAACCATAAATACCTGAAGAATGCCTCTTCGTAGCAGCACATTAAATCAAGAGATCAACTTCGGCCACAAAAAGACATCAAAATTACTATATTCAACAATGTTTAAAACACTTAACACAGAACAATGTAATGCAGACCTTCTTTTGTTGGAAAAGCCTTAGAACTAGAAAGAACAGTTTTGCAAGGATGGTCCTCAGCTAATCTAGAGAGATTAGATATCAAATTTGAAGCTAATGTATAGCAATCAAGCATAAGAGGTTCGAAAAATAACATCAATGCTTTTAAAGCACAAATGCCTTGAGAGCGCCTCTTCCTAGTAGAGAAACACATCTTCTTAGAGTTGTAATCCTGACAGCACTGAGCCATAGCCGTGAAAATGGAAGGAACTCTACTAGAAAATGTGTGCTCAAAAAGACTCCCCTATTACTATATTGTAAGGGTAACCTAACCGATCCAGTTTTCCAGGTTAGCTGCTCCCGGCTAACGCCAGTCGCAGCTAAGCTGGGAAAACCATCCCGGTTAGGTTACCCTTATACATCTGCTATCCTTTCCATTCCATGCTTCAATCTGCCCCATTTGATTTCATAGTATTCCTCTACCCATCCTCAACATTCAGAATGCTCTAATCTGACCCATTTGATTTCATAGTATTCCTCTACCCATCCTCAACATTCAGAATGCTCTGCTTTTTTTCAGCGGAATCCCCAACCCAACACTTCTTAAAATCATATTCCATGATTAAGTTCTATTGGCCCCTATTTTTGGCAGAGCTGCTTTGATTTTGGCGCAGCGAGTTTTTAGTAGAGGCACCCAAGTAGGTATTTCAATCCCCATTATAATATCTATTCAATTGAAGATCTTGCACAATTGATTTATGATCTGAAGGAGCAATGCATGCATTTAGTGTTAAGCTTATGTAAAAAATAGGAGTTGAAGTTGTTGCAAATGGTGTTGTGCAGAGAAAAATCACGCCCATGCTTTTTCTAGATGGATCATAACAACCTGTGATAGTTCTGGGCGAAGCTTCTGCATTTCTGATCGTAAATTCAAGCTTTAAACCTCCTTTTATTGCCGCAGCAGCTATATGATTCTGAGCTTCTAAGTATTTTCCTTAAAGTATTGGATCCTTCTACATTTATTCAAGACCTTAAAGATTTTTTCTCCATAGTTAACAATTTATATGACCCAAACCATTTGTAAGGCCACTGTTACGGTGTTCGGCTATGCAATACAGGGGCCATAACAGATACAGAAGCCTTAACCCTTGCACAATTGTCTCTGCAATACAGGGGCCTAGAATACTGCTTTGCTAGGATCTTTTTAGAATATTTCTAATACTGCTATGTAGAAAGATTCCGAATCATTTTTAATGTTAAAAATCGTCTATGCCATACATGGGACTAGGAAAGAGATGTCTTTGCAATACAAGAGGCTAGGAAAGAGATGGATATGCGGCTAATAGTTAGCCTTTCCTTTTGAGCTCTAAAAAGCTCTGCAGAGTAGTATTTTAGAGCCTGACTAGACTAGAACTATTAATTTTTAAAAATCTACCCATAAACACAAAGCCCAAATCCAATGGGCTTATTAAGCTAAGAAATAACGATTAAACAATGAGAAACAGAGATTGCGAAGCATTTTTCGCAAGTGTCTTCCAAGATTGAGCTCTTGCTCTGTTGTGGCCTCTGCTGTGGTCAATTCAAAGCCCACAGAAGGCTCGCAAGTCTACAGAACCCCAAATTGCTATATTTCACAAAATAAATTGCTTATTTAATTTGCTTTATAACCACATATAAAATTGCTTGTTAGGTCACAAAACTTTTGCCTCAAATTGCTTTATGATTCACGTAAACATTTTAATTCTTTGAGCAATAGATATCCATTAGAATCACATTGCAATTGTGTCTTCACAACTACTCGAGGATCTACTAAAGCCAAAGGAGAAGAGGCTTGGATTTCACAACACACATATAACCTAAAAAATCCTGAATTGCTTAAAAGTTTTGTGAAATAGCAATGGTGGTATAAAGTCTTGTGATTCTCTAAGTCTTCCCTTACGTCATGTTTGGAAATTAATACTTGCTTGCACCTATAAACTATTTAACAATTCATTCAACAATTGATAAGAAAGCCATGTAGAAAGCTTTGGGGTAAACGTGCCATGTTTTGTACATATGCTTTTTGGATAACCATTTTGCATAATCGATACAGGCAGCTACAGAGGTTAGAATTCTTCAATCTAGACACAATTAATTCAATTTTTACAAAACTTCGACTCAAGATCCTTTCGATTTAATACAAAATTCAGAATTGGACAAAAGAAATGTTTGCGGTGGTCTTGGCTGCCACGATGAATTTCTTATCTTGTCTTGTATATATATTTATTATTCCTCTAGTCTATTGGCAATATGGCATCTGCACTTGAGTAGGGTCAGTTCTTTGAGTAGGCCTGATGGAATGAAACTTGCTAGAGCCAGATAAAGTTGCACAATCATACCTTTCATTCCTATCAACATCTCCTATGCCAATTTCCCAGAAATATCTGTCAAACATAAGCATTAACAAGCTCAGCAAATTAGAATGTCTACAAATCTAGAAGTTCAGCAGCATACATGTGTCTGTCCTTGCCTTCCAATGTAGTGTTGTCACTAAAATGTTTAATGCAAAAAACCATCACATCATGTGCATTTCTAAGTGGCACAGAATTTCGTTTTAACATCTCATGAGTTAAAGCTCTCTTAATGTCAGCTCCAACATCATCATGTTCACCTGTTCCATCAGTTTTGTAGTGAAAATGAACATAAACACTAATTAAATGAAAAGAAAATTCTTATATTCAACAATTGATTATTCTTTGTAGATGGTCATCAGTACAATACAATTATTAAACAGTATTAACTAGATGTTAATGGATATAATGATTACAAATTTCGTATTGGTATCATGTTTCTTCTTGTATATGGAATTCAATCTTCTCGTATATGGAATTGAATTTGCTACTATGACATCTAGCTTGTCTCACATTCTTCTCTTCCATGGTTATGTGAGAAGATGTTATTTACATAATGAATCACCAAAACAATATTTGACAGGAAAATGGTGTACAATGGAGGTTCAATAGATTTGTCAAATCCATTGTCTTGTATTGCATATTTGATTTCTACCATTGTTATGATGAAGAATGGTCTTATGTATTTACGTATGTCTTTTTACGTATTCCTACTAATTTCAATACTTATTGCACAAGCTTATTTTCAATACTTATTGTCATGAGCTAATCTGGCGCTCAAACAATCAGCTGCAAGAAACTACTTAAGAGACATTACACATATGATTTACTTATACGTCATGTTTAGCTTTTTCGTGTATTATTAAGATAACGATTGGTTCTTAGGGAGTTTTGAATTGAATAGAATAAAATCTAATTGAATTAAATTTAATTTATGACCTTGAGATGGATTGAGTTGAATTAGACGAATGAAGATAGCATTCCAGCTTATATAAAAGGTAGACACACATGTATTGTTCCTTCAAAAATTGTTGCTTGTTCGTTTTGCAATTAATTTTACAGAATTAAGTCCAAATGTATATTATTCTATTTGTCAACATATGTATTTGTCAATACCATAAGCTCATGCTCATGTTTGCATGCAAGCATTCACTAATGACCAAGAGTGATCATCCAAAAACTGTTAATTTCATCTTTGTAGTGCTTGGTCAAGATTACTGCATAAGCAATTAGAGAGTCGTTGCATATCTGAACTTAACACCATGATTTTCTCTTGGAAAGTATTGATCTATGATATGGTAGTAAACCTTTTGCTATTATTGTTGTTAATTAGTAGCAACTCAAGCATTGCTTGTGAATGAGTAACTAGGTGCATATTTGCATGTTTGCTAGAAAAATGAGGAGCAAATTAAACACACATCAACTGTGTGTTTTTCACATGGTCTATCAAGTAGACCCTATTGATATATGCAATCCAGCACTCTAGTGATGTATACATGTTCTGATCAAATATACATCATCCAACCTTACATAAAGCATTACTCCTTGGTATATCAAACAGCTATTAGTTTAGAATAGAACATCTCTATGCAACACTATGTAGTCTACTTTTAACTTGAAACCTTTTAGTATTTCAAGAATAGTGGATATAGAATACAACATCTCCTTCTATGGTGCTAGAATATACTCCCTAGAATTATTCTCCGGCATCAAGCCATATGTCAATGCCTCTCCATTTCTGGAAGGTCTGTTGTGAGGCTGGGAGCAGGTTCCTTCATTGTTTGAGATCGGCTTGCAGGCTGCATCCAGTTAACATCATCAACATGGTAGCCCTCATACTGGCCTCATATATTGATCCTCAGTTTCAACGCAGGTGGAGACAGCATGGGATTTGCTATGTGAAAGACTAGTATTTTGAGGAGCAGCTGGTGCTGTGGCAAGTGTTCCGCTATAGATTGCGATTTAAGAAGCAAGAAGCCGGATATGCTGACTTGGACTGTGTGGCTCGTAACTCCCTCTCCAACCGCCACAAGGCACATGTCCCATTTGGCGGGGCAGCCCGTATATTGATCCATCCAAATCTGTAAATTGTGTTACAAGCTTATGTCAATTCAGGACGAATTGCCTCCTGTAGATGGGTTACAGATCCCAGGAGATGAATGGCGTCAGATGCAAGACTCGCATTATATTATGGCAAATTTTGTATCGGTCTCTAAGGGTCGCCACATGGATGCACTAGATTAAGCCTTTCCTCAATGACTTATGTCCTATGTGTGGACTCTGCCTGAGACCTTGGAGCATTATATGTTTTGGAGCACAGGCATTCAACCCATATGGAGCTGGGTCCAAGGACTATTCTACATTAAATTGCGTAGTCAAGAGCTTCTTATGGGCATATATCCTACTGGGTGGCCACGTGCAGAGGTGCAATCGGGTACTCTAATTCCTCACTTGTGATCAAGCTTTACATTTCATACCTAGCGTCCACTCATAAAGAACAGGTCAAAGCTGCCATTTAGAAAAGGACACTTCATGTTGTGGATAGACAAGATGTCTTCACCCTGTAAGAGAGATGTAATATGTGTTTGTATGATATTTGAGCTACTGTCTGGGTACATTGGCTTGGGCGAGTGTTCTTCTATATAGTTCTCCATGTACTTTGAATCTCTTTAATTAAAATCCATTTCAATCTTCAAAAAAAGAATAAAAGAAAAGAAAAATAAAACATACACTAGAAAGATACCAATTCTTACCAGAGGTTATTGCCTTGATTGTGATTTTTGAAGCCCTTCAAGTGTGCAATAAATGTGTAACTTCATGTTATCTCTACACTTGACCTTTCTAAGAGAATCTTGACAGACTCTGGAATACTATCTAGGATAGTTTAGGGGAACATCGAAAAAATCTAAGGCAATTCATTGCACTGTCGAGGCAACCTAAAAAATTCTAGAGGAAATTTAGAGAATTGAAAGGGCCTCAAATTCGACATTCGATATTAATAAAATGGACAGATATTCGCGGTGTCTTAATAGGCCTTTGACAATGTGCTAGTACGCGTTTTATGGGTTTTGCTGTATGTGCCTATTTTGAGAGTTGAAAAGTGGGAACATTTATTGACTCAAACATGGTACTCAATGGATTCCAATATGCATGTAAGTTTGCTTTCCAATTGAATGCACTTGTTGTAAATCTTTAATTGGAGCTTAGCTTTCTCAAAATCAAACTAATATTTTGAGACTCAGTAATCGAGGATGAGCCATTTGACCAAGTTATTGGAGAAATTCAACAAGAGCTTTTCTAAACAAGGTGCTGCGCACGGAGGGTTGCCCTCTGTGGCCGGAGGTTGAGGTGGCTTAAATCATACTTGAAAGTTATGTTTTTATAATCAATCAAAATTGCTATTTTAGAACATTGTCATTTTGTGAAGATGATGGTACCCATTTACATCACTAACTCCTCCTTAGATGTTGAGCTCCTCTTGGACTAGGATCCAACTAGACACATGGACATTGGGGTTTGAGTGTACCGTATTGGTCTGTGGTGCTCGGTATGGAACAAGGATGGCAGAAGCATAAGGAGAAGTCTAATAGAGGAGAGAATGGAAATACATGTTTTGTGAAGTGACTTCAATCATAGTTCAAAGTCATGTTTTAACAATCGATTCAAGTTGCTACTTAGACAATAGAGTACTTGATACCATGAGTTTGTTAATAGCATGGAGTATTTGATACTTGATAACATACGAAGCAATGTATGAAGAATTCAAATAGAGAAGTAAGAGGAGGAGTGGGGTGCAAAAGAACTTAGGCACTGTAAATTGTTTTGTATATCAATTTTGTTGAGGGTACGAAGGAAGAACTCGATATTTTAAAATGAAGAAGGTTGCTAAGAATTTAATAGCATGAAATACATGGAAGTTGCAAGCCAAGGAAAGCTGCTTAGAAATGCGAAGGCATGTCTTTTGTTGCTCAATAGTTATGGGTCGTGTTGTGAGTTTAACAAGGCAGAAACACAAGCCAATGCCCACACCAACCCCTAGACCAAGTGCTCTGACAATGAGATAATACGGACCACGGAACAAATACATGGAGTGTGTCTCCATCAAAATCTCCACTAAATCCATATCAGACTAAGGGGTTTGTTGCTATTGCCTTCCTTGAGTCCTAATTTTAGATGCAATCAGAGAATGTTTGTGAATGGAGGGTGGTCTGTTAGCAAAAATAATATCATCATTACAGTGTTCTCGATTAAGAGTTCCTCAAGAATCTTTCGATATCTACTACAGATTTGTCTTCTATAAACCAAAACACTCCAAAATGCTTTGATCTTAAATACCACATTGATCTTTCTCCTTGCAATGAGCACTACAATGCCGTGTGCCTTATAGAGAGACGAACGAACCAATGTAGATCATGTGCACATTACATTCTGAAATAGTGTTGCAGATAGTCTCTCTCCTAACATATAGTGGTAATGGTCTCGGACTCCACATCTCATACCAAAGGCTGGACGCAGCGGAAATTGCATGCGCTCAACCTGGAATGGGAGTTCAACATTATTAGGCACCAAAAGAATTTAAAATATGACGTTGCCGGATTATCGGGCGACAATTAGATCGCTATTCTGACACTGGCGACTTGCATCATAAGTGCTTATGATAGTGTTTGAAAAATAAGACCCGCCAAGATAGGGAGCTTTGCCCAAGTGTTGTGGTTAGGCGTTATTTGGGATTACCTTGAAGCTTAAACTATTCCCCAAGAATTATACGAAGTTTATCATAGTTGATTGTATTGAAGGACGATGTGAAGTTAAGTGTGTCTATCCTCATTTGGACTCTAATCCACATATATAGCGCTTGGATGAACTAATCCTTTTGCAATATTATGTAGCACACCAATGTCAATTACAAAGGCAGAAATCACTCCTGGGTTGTGCTCAATTAATAACATCGCAATATATATTAAGCATGCATTTGATCAATGGATCGTTTACTTCTCCCTTATGCCTTACACTTCTCTCTTATGCCTTATAAAGCAAACTAACTTGCAAGAAATTGTTTGCCACACAAAAGAAAGAGAGTTTCATGATCTCACATCTTGCATAGACTAAGCTTCTCTTTGCAAACATTAGGTAGAGCCTTGGGACACTTCTATGCCGTTCAAATAAATTTCTCTATCAAATAAAAATCTTGTTCATAGAAGCCATCAAAATGACAAAGTGCAGTGCAAATAAAACGCCCATACATTTTTGCTAACGATTACAAACTTCATACATTCCAAACGTTCCATGGTCTCACACAACTTGCGTAGACTAAGCTTGTCTTTGCAAACATTAGATAGAGCCTTGGTACGCTTCTATGTCGTGCAAATATATTTCTCTATAAAATAATATTCTTGTTCATAGAAGCCATCAAAATGCCAAAGTGCAGTGCAAATAGAACACCCATCCTAAGGATCAATCTATCACAATGATTCCATATAAATGGCAAAAGTAAAAGTCTACAACCGTCCATAAGTGAACTACGGTTGCTTCCTTTTCCCTAAGCTTCTATAAGAGGCCAACCAGTTTTGCAAAAGAAACATTTCAAGGGATGAATATCTTTATTTGCCTACTTCGTTCTGCATCTGTAGAACAAATAAAAAACTATGAGAATGCTCTGTTCCTGATTCAAGGGCCATAAGCTCTGGATCTGTATCTTAATTACGCTCAGTAACGTTGCAAAATAACATACATTTAAAAGAAGTTTAGAAACGTATTTGATGTGCATGTGGAACTTCTCATAAAAAAATTGCATGCCATGGATACCAAATGTTATGCAATGTGTAGAACAACTCCCAACTCCGGGCTTTTCGTTGGATAATTGTCATATAAGCTTCTTCCATCATTGCAAACAACCCAGAACTACGGGACAATTCTGCTGCTTTTGAAAGTATGATGCATATCAGAATGGCCAGGACGGGCTCGTGGAGCAACTTGCTGTGGTCATCATAAAGAGAATGTTGTATGAGCTTTGAAAAATGCCCTCAACTTTCTTGTATGAGGTAGGACACCCTCCTAAAAGGTTTACCATATACGCCCTAAAGCCCTTGCTTTAAATTGGATTGAATGTAGACATTTCTTATTCAATCTAAATAGAGAAAGATCAAACTGCCTATCTGTGGACTTGCCCCACTTGAACAAACAATACAGAAATGTACCACCTATACTTTCATCTGGAACTCTAATATCAACCGTGGCCATATCCAAGCCATCAACCGAAAATCCAAGTACAGCCACCAAAATTAAATCATAGGGCCAAAAATATAATATTTAGCGACAAATCTATAAAGCACGTCAATTTACAGAATGTGAATAGCTTGATTTTGAATCCTCGGACCCCGAAACCTAGTACCTTTGAAGGACTTGAATCTATTGTAACGAAATTACAATCACAATTTTTTTACTTGATCTTAAGAAACGATAAAAATAGAGATCTACGAACCTGAACCTATTCCATGTTGCCATTGTTCAAAGATTATATGTTTCCATTAACCTAACATAAGAAAAAAACAAACCTCTGCAATATGCCTATCAAATCTGCAGTCATAAAAGTGCACCGAATTGACAGTAGGTGTTGAACCCGGTTCCCCAGCCAGGCCAACACCCATATAAATTCAATTGAATACCATAGCCAGAAATAAAAACTTGCACTAAAATTTCATCTTCAATCAACAAAAATCAAATACAAATCATTCCCTTGCAAGGGACCTTCAGTTCAAATATGGAGGGGGCTGCCACACCCCTCCTTGAGCATTGCCACAATGCTCCAATGAAAAACGTGAAGAGAAGAGGAGGAGCTCTTGCTCCTCAAAATACTTATATGTTTTACAACAAAATCTAAACTGTCCAATTTCACCCCTTCATCTAAACCATTAAAATCACCTCTTCATCCTCGCCCTTCAATTCTTCACCTCTTCATCTCCACCACACAATATCCCATTATAATATTAAAACATTGCCCCAAATTACATTTTTTAACCATTGCCCCAAACAATATCTCCTTAATTGCCACACACATGTTGGACCACTTGTGGTTCAACAGTAGGCAGAACGATACTGCCTTTCTGAGGCTCCAGCACAGCGCTCATGTTGCTCTTATATTTATAACTTTCACATGGGAGCGTAGATGGCTGCAAAATATTGAATATGCTAAATACACCAAGATAAGGCCAAACAATACATCTAGAACGCACAAAAGAAAAATATAACCTTGGTGCTTTGAACCATTCCCTCTATTTTCACGCTTCCAATGTTCAAAAATTTTATGGAATTATCAGCGCAGCTTATCTGTAAATGGAACTGTGTGTGAGACATGAATAAAAATGAATGTGTAAGTAGTTTATGACACAGCGTTGATCTCACAGAAAATTTAGAAGGATCTGGACTGTCCGCAATGTATGAAATAGGGCAAAACTTTTTGCCTTACATGGGGCAAAACTTTTTGCCTTACCAGCACAGCTTCCTGTCCACCTGCAAGAATCGTGAAGACCATCCATGCAATATATCAAGAGGAAGTTTATGGTCCTACGGTAACAGGTTATTAACTTAACTAGCTAAAAAGAAGGTTAAACATATTATCAAGCCAGACAAGTAATGGCAAGTTCCTATAACCAAGCATACCTTGAAAATGACAAATTTTTTGAAGTAGAGGCTTGCATCAGGACTTGATAAAGTAGAAATGCTTCCTCCAAGTAGTATTCTGCCACTGGTTTGCACAAATCCTGCGCATCTCAGGTTATAGCAGCCAGATGCCTTGTAAGAATCTGCTACTCTGTCAGAAAGAGGCAAACACGTGGATCTTGTGTGCCATAACTAGAATGGAGTCATTAAAGATCACTTACAGTCCAGAAAATAAACAAGTGAGGGTCTCTATCTCCATTTAGGAGCTCATACATCTAAAAGAAATGTCATCGTACTCTTTGTTACTATTTTTCCAGTTAGCTTTGAGCCATGATTTCAAACTTTTCTTGCACTCTATTAATGATCTCGATTCACTGCCCTGGCAGTTATAAGGCTCCAAAATGCGTGTCTCTTTCATCGGTGGTTTTGGAAATGGATTCCATGAATAATGATCTGGATTTGAAAGCATGTTTAATGTATTATTCGCTTCAATCCATTAAAAGACGAATGAGATGATTGGCTAAGAAGGGAGCAGAATCACGACAGTTTTGAATCATCAAAGAGTGAAGAAGCTTACCTGAATCCAAGAATTTCTGATGGGTGTAGTCATGCACCAGCCGATAAGCCAAGTCCGGAGATAAATTCTTCCAATTCCCCCCTTCTTCCAACACCAGTTCCCACACCAGCTTATGGACCTCGCTCTAATGCTTGGCGGTGCCGGTTAACCAGTCCCACACCAGCCGCACAGCAACAATGGCGACCAAGAGTTTACAGGTAAGAGTAGGTTTTGAGCAGTCATCGCATATCCTAGGTATATTCCAGCATATACCTAGGATATGCCAAAAGCCCACATAAACAAGGGTTTGCCCCCCTAGGGGCAACCCAAAAATTGGACTAGTTACATTGCTAAGAGATGCATTAATTATAGATGCAAGGATTTAATTGTAATTTATGAAGTATTATGTATGGCTAGAATGAACATAGAATAAGTTTGCTGTTACTCATTTGAATAAGTTTCAGTTCATAGAGGATGAAGAGGTTGAGGTTACTCCTGTAGTAATCCTCTGTGAAGTTTGAAACATTGTACTCTGTACTTTTTATTATATAAAATATAAAAACTTCCTTTTCTCCAAAAAAAAAAAAAAAAACATATAGATGTTTCAAGAAGAGGAGTGCTTTTCCATTTGGCAGGTGCTCCTAGAACCTTGTAAGGGATATGGACAATAAGTGAGAATTTGTCTATCTTTGTCCTTTATAGTTGTACAAATATTATATTTGGCAAAACCGAAAATATATGTTTGACTTGAAGATTTTAAGATGCAACTTGCATAATCTCATCCTTGATTTTATTTGATACGCCTTAAATTAATTTTTAATAATCTAACCAAAAAGAGTTTAGCACATAGATGTAATATATAGAGGATTTTTTGGCCTTTGAAAAACGAATTCGACGTATTCTAAGAACACTGATGAAAGAACTCTATAAGTAATGCTTAGTGATCATAACTTTGTTAGCCTTTGCTGAAACATAAGGAGCCAACTGGGCTCTTTCGAAGTGCTAGAAAAGAACTTTTACCAATGGTTTGATCCAAGACAAACAAAGGGACGAACAGTGGTTGGATTCATTTAGCGCCACATGAATCTTCTAGATACAACTTGTTCTAAACATATTGGCACATTCAAAAGAAATCCTTATTTTGAATGGTCGAACCTTAAAAATCTTTACATACATTTGAGCTGGCCTCTTATTCCCTCTAATAGCAGTATATGTAGCATTGTAAATAGAGATAGGGATTAGTGATGAGTTTATCATCCTCTGTCTACCTCTAAACCGTAGAAATGGTGGCAATTATTTTTTATTTTTCTAACTTCTTTATAGAAATGAATTTAGTATAATTAAGATGTCTTACCAAAAATTAAGATCCCCTACTATAGAATGTCCATTAATTTGGCGAATTTAGTATAATTAGGATGCAATATTATCAAATTTTGGCGATTTTATGAGCTACCGCATCCTACTAAATCATCGAATTTAGACGTATAAAATTGGTGAAATATAGCATTCTCACGATATATCACACCCTAAAGTCATCACTGATAGGGATAGGAGTAGGGGTAGGGATAAAAACTATAAAAATAATGTGAAGTACAAAAAATCCCGTATATGAATTGATTAGACATAGTTATATATGAGTTGAACAACAGAGACTTAGCAACCTCGACGAACACCCCAGCCTTATGTGGTGACTTGCCAAACAAAGCACCATAAATACAATCTATATTATAATTTTCCTTCATAATACACCACCAAACCTCATCCCAACCACGCACCACACGGTCCTGTAGTATCCTTGTATCACCTTCCCCTGCCCTTTTTACCATGATCTTCAATTTGGTTTATGAAATCTACCTTCCATTCTCCCGCATATGGCCATGGTAGATACCTTCCTAATTCTTCCATTTCCATTTTACAAATATACGAGGATGGACCATTTCCATTTTATAAATATACATCTAGAGGCTAGAAGGCATAGAGAAGGCCTGAAGTTTAACACACCAGAGCCAAAGGAAGACTGCCCTTTTAAGCCTAAAGTAACTACCTCATCAAAGGAGAGGCAACCTTAAAATCACAAAAAAGGACCCCTAGTTGGGAGAGAAGGTTTATCTTGAAGCGTAGTGATGGTCACATGTCAATGTCAAGAGGGGTCCTTCCCCGCAATGACCAAAATGGAAGGGGTTACGTGCGATGTTTTGACAGGAACGATGTCCTGTTGATAACTAGCCATTCCACCGACTACTGCCCTCGGCAGGAAGAGTTTCTATATAAGGGAATGGCTTGCTAGGGCAGATTCTATGGCTGAAATTTGCTTCATGCCATAGGTCGAGGCCATAGTTGAAGCCCCAAAAATTTCCTTGGTGGGCCATTCACTCAACCTGAAGGGCGGGCAGGCCACTTTCACATGTAGATCTTTGCTACATAGATGGTCGAGATTGTTCTTGTTGCAGAATGTAGCGGCGACAGAAAGCACAAAACATATATTAAAAAGTGCAAATGTAGACCAGGTAGAAACATCGCAATGGCAAGAGACATCCACGAAAAAGCAGGCGTCGACGTGTTATTGGCAGATAAGGTTGAAAGTGGCTTGCCTGTCCTTTACGGATCTACTGGATCATAAAATAGGGATTTACTATCTAAATCATGACACATAGAAAATAAGTAGGACTTTCTATCTTTATCTTCTGTCTAGAATATGAACATTTTCAAGCCTTGTGTTTTTCATTCACGTGGAAGTGTTAATATTGATTAATGATAATGTCAGTTAATGCCAACAGGGAATTTGGGCAAGCCACATGTTTTCCATCCATGTGGAAGTGTTCATGTTGAGAGAACATGTGACGGTCACAAAAAATTATTATTATCATTATTATAAGTCACGTCAATATCAGGCCCTCAGATCCATCTGACAAATAATGCATAGAGAAAAGTCTAGCCTCTATATCATCCGCAAGTGTATTCCATTCCAAAGTTTCTAGTCTGTAATTCCACCATAATAGTTACCTAAATGGACAGACAGTATGTCTAAACATTCAGAAAAAGACATAGCCTGTATATGATGCTGTAGGCGAACACCGAACATTTTGTAAAAGCATGCTCGGCAGCATGAGCATCTTCTTTTCTCCCCCTCAACTCCATTCATTTTTTCCACTTCTATTTCAAGCTTATGAGAACTCAGTCGTGCTTGGAATATAAGCTTTCTCTTTTTTAATCCAAGCCCACATTTAATATTCTTGTTTAGTGTACATTATTCTTGCCTATAGAAATCCATTTTTGTGCCCGAATCACTCCAAAGTTTAGCCACCACTTATTCCAATACATATGCTCGTATGCCAATACTAGTTATTGGTAAATCTTTAATCTCTATACCCCAATTCTTCATCCATTCTTCCAACTTCATGTACCAACTTATATATCCTTGACTCATTGATTCTATTAGTGCTTGGTGTGGGAGACATGTATCTTCCAAGTTTTGTACACTTTGAAAACAATCAAGTGATTGGCATAATGCCTCAGTCTCTAGTGGTATCATACATCTTTCAGCAAGTAACATCGAGTATGGAGTTTGACTTTTAACACCTAGTTCTGAAAGCAAGACCCTCTTCTATAATTGTTCAACCTCTGTCCATTTAGACAATGACAAACCAAGTCCCAATATAGGGCATCCATAGAGCAAAACTGTTCGCACAAGCATCGTGTACATTAACTTCCTCGCATGCCAGCATAAGATGTGAGCATTTTTTCATAATCTCATAGTAGAGTATAATGCACGCATACCTCCAGCTATCCGCTTGTTTATAGCTTCATTTTATTTATAGTCATCATCTGTACGTTCCAGGGTTAAGTACTTATACTGATGTACCCACTTGAGTTCGTCCCCATCAATGCATGTCACTTTCTGACTACTATCACTTTTGTCTTAGCTTTATTTGCTTTCATACATGTCCTGTGACAAAATGAATCTAAGATTTGAAGCTGCCTTCATAGACCGTCTTCTCTTCAAGAGAGGAGAACTACATCATCAGCATAAAGAAGAAGATGAATGACATATTGACCTATCTCTGCTCCTCCTCCTTCCCTAATTAACCATTCTTCTAATTCATCTATGGAAAAGTAAAAAAGAGTCAGAGAAAGAGAACAACCCTGTTTTACACCAACGTTACTTACCACTTTTTCTGGACCATGCATGGGGAAAGTAAGTTCTACCAAAACCTTTTGGTATAGTCTAAACACTCCCCTCCTCAAATCTGTTGAAACTCCAAGATGTTCGAGTCTTGCATCCAAATTACGTTTTTCACTCAATCGAACACCTTGGCAAAATCACAAAGCAAAAATATAGAATATTTTTGGCACCTTTCGCCCCTTCAGCCACAACTCTCAGCCAAAAGCCAAGCTTTATAGATGGGCGTGTAATGTTCAATCTTATGATATCAGTGGAAAGTGGTCCATTTAGTCAACAATCCAAGTTCTTACCTTCCTCACATGCTTTTTTGGGTTGCCCCTAGGGGGCAAACCCTCATTTATCTGGGTTTGTGGGCATATCCAGGTATATGCCGGCATATGCCTAGAATATGTTGGTGACTGCTTCATTCCTTTGAAGGCGTGGCTATGGCACAGCTCGATCCTTCTTCTTCTTCAGATTCGACGGAAGCTCTCCTCCCACCAGGTGCCTCGCATGAGGCCTTTATCTCTGTATTCTACCATACCCGATAGCTCCTTCCAAAATGCGGGTGAAGGTCGTCTCGCGTTCCGGTAGGGAACTTGTCAAAGGAGGCGTTGCCCTTTCTGACGAGGTAAGCCTCTTGCTTTCCATGTAGCTTAATCACTTGAAACGGATTTGTTCTACTTTGGATCTGTCTGTTCAGGTTTATAGGTGTCCCCTGCTTTGAACTCATTTGTTTTTTTGGGTCAATATGCTGTCTATTATTCTGTGGGATCTTAAGACATTTTGCATGATTCATGCATCATTTCCTATATGCTTACAGACATGCTGCATTCTTTCTTTTTGTCTTGCACGTTTCATGGCATGACCATCATTTACGTGTATATAAGTTATCCATGCAATGTAGACTTAAGGCAGTTCCAGATCTGCATATTTTGTGACTTTTTTCTATCGCAATATCATTTTGTCATATGTTAATGCAGGCAACAGTAAATGAGCTCAAGCAAGCTATTCATAAATCTGGTAAGTGAAACGTTTACTGCAAGGCCAATGTAAAGTTATGACATATCTCAAAAGTTGCCTATACAACGGATAATTTTGCCTAATTCTTTCTTCCTGCAGTTCCAAAATATTACCCATCAAGGCAACTACTTACTTTGCCTCTGAAGACTGGCCAGGCTAGGGCAACTGTGTTGGAAACATGAAAGAGCAAGAATAGTGATGTTGAAGTAGTGTTTAAAGACCACGGCCCACAAGTGTCCTACCGAACACTATTCCTTTGGGAGTATGTAGGGCCGTTGGTAATATATCCCCTGTTCTATTTCTTGCCTGTCTATTCCTTCTTTTCTCTTCCATCCAATGCAGTGAAACATAAGGCGCAGACATATGCTTTAATCTACTGGACATTTCATTATTTGAAACGTATTTTGGAAACTCTTTTTTATTCATAGGTTCAGCCATGCAACTTCTCCCCTCAGCAATGTCTACAGGAACTGTGCCTATTACTGGTCATTCGGAACACTCATTGCTTACTTTGTAAACCATCCTCTCTATATGCCTGTTTCTGAAAGGCAAATGCAGATTGGGTTTGCTTTTGGCATTTTGTTTCAATTAGCAAATTTTTATTGCCACGTTATTTTGAAGAACTTGAGGGCTCCAGGTGGAAGTGGAGGATACCAAATTCCACGTGGATTTTTATTTAATTTTGTGACATGTGCAAATTATACAACAGAAATTTATCAATGGTTGGGTTTCAATATTGCAACACAGACAGTGGCAGCATATCTTTTCTTGCTGGCAGCCACTGCTATCATGACAAATTGGAGATTCGCCAAGCATCGTCGTCTAAGGAAGGTTAGTAATTCTCTTTCCATTTTTGCATTTCACTTGATATATTTGATGTTCTTGTCCTGTTTACCAAAAAGTTATGCTTACAGATTTTTGATGGAAAGGAAGGGCGTCCAAAATATCCAAGGCGGTGGATCATCTTGCCTCCATTCCTTTAATTTTATTTGCACTTCCATATGCTTTTTTCACATGTCGGTAGTTCATATTATTTCTGCAATTAATTTTCCATAGGAATGCAAATTTCAAAAATGTAGCGGCTTCACGCATTCTTGATTCTTCAGTTAACAATAAAACTAAAAGTTAAGAGGGGTGGCTGGATTAAGATTTTGGTGGTCTGACAATGGAAACTGGCAGTGGCAAGAAATCTCTTAGGATCTTGGCTGGTTGGCCTATGGCATGGACCTTCGGTAGTACAATTCCATTTAATGTAAACAACTCTTTTATCTTGACTGTTAGGCATTTGTGAAATTTTCTTCATTAGTGTCGATCAGGTATAAACAACTCTTAACTTCAGTTCTGAAATTTCCTCCTTGGTGTCGATTAGCCTAGGTGAAAAGTTTGGTTCATAACTATTTTGGGCACTTCCCATGGGCCCAAAAACCCCAAGGCTTTATTGAAGTCATCTGAAAGCTAAACCCTGATGTTTCCCGTGCACTAATCTCGTGTATTGTCTTTCCTTTACAATGAACACATATCTCAGGTAACGGGGGCATTTGAACGGTGGTTTTGTATATAAGAATGGCAGTTTACTGCCGATTCCCAGGGAGGAATCCCTTCGTGTTTTAGGCTCTTGTCCTTTCTACGATGGAATTTTCAAGTATATAGTTTAGGCTCGGAGTATTGACTTGATAATCTAAGCCTTACATAACATGTTGAAGTAATTTTCACGGACTTGGGTCCGTAATCTAAGCTCCTCCTCCTCCTCCTCTTCCTCCTGTTGTTTTGATAGAGCTTGCTTGTTTTCACGGACTTTAGTCCGTGGTTCATGTCTTTCTATCATAGTTGACATGTCTCTGTGGCTGGGTATAGATCACGGACTTAAGTCTGTGGATGTTCTTCTTCTCCTTTACTGGACTTCTGATGTGTATTGTAGGTGGTGATAAAGAGAAAAAGTAGCTTCCTTCATTGTTGACGATAATATAGATATTGTTTCAAATAGATGTTCATGGTATCCAGTTAAAAAAAGGGAAAATTATAAAAATGGCCCTATATTTTTAGTTATTTGTCAAAATACCCCAATATTTTTGAGATTTATTAAAATGCCCTTAATCTTACTGTATCGTGGTTTCTGCCATAGCCAAGCTTACGTTTCTCATCATCGAGCTCAATTTTATATTTGCCCCTGCCGACCTCAAAATATTCCTCAAACCAACTCTTCAAGTCTTTGGCCAGATTGTTCTCGCTTTTTTCGTCCCAATTCCTCCTTGGCTAGATTTTATCAAGGTAAAATCATGGTAGATAATGTGAATATCATTGATAATGTGTAAGATGATGACAGTTATTGAACTAGAAAAGCCAGAGGTAAACTCCTTGAAAAATTGCATGAATTGCCACAGAATGAAATTGCTTAGGCAACAAGATTCTGCAGAGCAACTTATAGGATGGTTACATTATTTTAGTTCATGGAGATTAATAACATGAAGATGGCAGAAGAACAGTTCTTATTTTATAAGAAATCATACTATTATCACAGAGGTATAGCAGATATATACAGTACTCGATAACATTTAATGGCAATATGCAATGCAAACAGATTGCTTAGCTCTTGAACTTGGGATTGGACTCATGCTATTACTTCACTCCCGAATTTATTGAACATTTTTCCTTTCTTGACATATATTCCTTCTGACCCAATTTTTGCAGTATCAGCTTGAGTACTTTAGATAGGTTGACTTCAATAACTACCACTCGGTACTTTGTACTATAAATGTACCTTGACTTCTTATACTTTAGCCTGATATCTTGAACATATCGAGGACCTTGACTATTTATCTTGAACAGAGCTTTGCTGTCTACTTTTAATTGCTGCATTCTAAAATTAAGACATGAAACTAGGCATCTAACTAATCAATAAATAAATGGAAATGCTGATGACAAAGATAGTCACCTAAAAAAATATCGTGCACCTCAACAACCAGTGCCTTCTCGCTTTTTACCTTTCAAAATTGTGTTTTTGCTAATTCAATACTCAAGTAGCATCCTCTACTGACAAATGTTAAGTAAAAAAGCTTTGTTTGTCATTTCTCTTGTAATCACCTTAAATGGTTGAGATTGAGACATTGAGTTGCATAAGATATTGTATGTGCTCCAACATTGATGTATGGAATAACAATAGAACTCTGGCCTTTCCAAAACTAGAATAATGATTTTAGGGATCAAGGGTGAAATTCTTGTTAAAATCCTTGTTTTGATCTGCTAGATCTTTTCTCCAATAGCAGTACCATGTGCAATGATCATTTTTATGCAGAGACTGACATAGTACCAAATCAAAAATAATCTATCCAAAATCACCATTATGACGGCGGATGATGGAGCGGATGATAATGGCAAGGATTCTTCTAGTATGGTGTGTGTTGGGGTGGTATAGTAGACAGTATACATGTTCATACATGGTATGGTATATACACATGTTTATACCACACCATTGCACGTACGCAACACACACCTAATATGCACGTACACATTGTGTATTAGGGAAGAAGATATGCACTATGCAGTGTGTATTAAGGGAGAGTGTTGAGAGGGAGAGGGAGGGAGAGGCAGAAGGAGGGATCTTGATTTAGCCATGGAGATGGGGATTTTTGGGTTGTTCATAAAGTCAAGGTATCAAGTATTGTATTGTTTAAAGTAGCAATTCTGATTGATTGTGAAAACATGACTTTGAAGTATGATTTAAGCCACTTCACCCTCGAGACACGGAGGGCAACCCTCCGTGCGCAGCACCTTGTTTTTTCTTTTTTTCTTTTTTTTTGGAGAGTAAGAGTAGATTTTTTCATTAATCAAAACAAAGCCATACATTATTCTGCTAAATAGCAAAATAAGAATGAACCATGAAGCGTAATAAAGCATGCAACCTTCCCTTAAAAGAGAAGAGGCTATCTGTTAACTTGAGAAGACAATTAATTTAACTTTAAATAGTTCAGGTTTTGAGCTCCATAGAAATAAGACAGGGTCAGTGCTCAAGTCTCCAACCTCGACCCAAACTATGTGTCCCAGATTCCATTGCCTTAAGTGACCAAAACCTAGAAAACAACTTAGCCAACTAAAAACTCTTACAGGATGATGAGTTATGAGCAAATAATGGCAGAGCTTTTTGAATATGAAGATAAAAAGGATTGAAAAAGATTGATTTTAGCATTGATACTAACCTTGTGGTGTCTCATATGAAAGAAATAGATTGGCAACATGATATCGAAAGGTATTTGGAACACAATGAGCTACCAAAGGACTTGAGTAGCACCCAAGAGCAAAGATTCAAGGAAAAATGCAAGAAGTTCATGTTAATAGAGGATGATTTGTGTAGGGTTGACAAGAAAGAGTGCTGCTGAGATGCGTAGATCTTGATGAAGCCAAGCTGGTCATAGAAGCCTGTCATGAAGGTGTAGATGGAGGCCATTTGCTGCAGACACAATGCCAAGAAGATCCTAAGATCAGGTTACTTTTGCCCTATTCTTTTTAAAGATTGTTATAATGTAATTAAGTGTTGTAATAAGTGCCAAATCTTTGGCAAAAGAATCTTGCAGCCAACTCCCCTTATTGCCATAACTTCTACAGGGCCATTTCATGTGTGGGGACTTGATTTCATAGGTCTAATAGACCCTCCCTCATTTGCACAACACCACTATATACTTGTGGCCACTGATTACTTCATCAAATGGATTGAAGCAGTCCCAGTTAGACAAGCAAATGCATTCACTACTGCTAGATTCCTGCATGAGAACATTTGTGCAAGGTTTGGCATCTCATTCAAACTCATATTTGATAGAGGATCTCAATTCATGAATGAAGTCATAGCCACAGTACTCTCTACTCTTAGAGTCGAGCATCAGGCCAAGCCAAAACCAACAGGTACTTAAGTCAATCCTCCAAAACACCATAAGCGTTTCAAAGAGGGATTGGCATATCAAGCTTCATGATGCTCTATGGTCTTATAGGATCAGCATCAAACAACCACCAAACATATACCCTTTAGCCTTGTTTATGACATAAAATCCAATGTTCCAATTGAGCTTGAATTGCTCTCCCTGCCTCCCAACAGAGCGAGGAGGGGAACTCCACCCCTAGGTACTTGTAGGTGGGCGTGACCTCCACAGGCTATCCCTGATATGTGAGTGCATGAGGCATGGGGTGGCATGAAGAGGATATAAGAACCACCCTGGTCTTGGCCAGATTCATGCGCATGTCTATAGCCTGACAGAATGTGTCTAGGGCATCCATATGAGACTGCATAGCTTCTGGGGTGTGAGCCAGAAGGTCAACATTGTCCGCATAGATGAGATGGCAGGGTGCAAAAGCTGTATGCCATCCCCCCCATGCTCAGTAAGCCAGGGCTCCAACTGATCAATGTAGAGGCCAAAAAATGTTGGTGAGAGGGGACAGCCCTCTGGGACCCGATACTCTTTTGGTGAATGCTTCATTGCTGTACGCATCTGCCAAAACAACTCTCATACAGCCTGTATATGACATTCTGCACAGGCAGCGGCATCCCCAGTTGACGCAATCTAGCCCATAGCTTTTCCCGGGGGACCATATCAAAAGCCTTCGCGAAGTCCACAAAGCAGCAATACAAGTCCTGCCGATGGTTCCGGCTGTCTTCAATCAGTGCCCGTAGTGTAAAGATATGGTCAATCGTTGAGTGGCGGGGTCTAAAGCCTGCTTGTGTGAGGGCTCGCACATCTGCTGCCTCTGTCCATCCGCTAGCGGGTGATAGCAGGCTGGAAAGCGCTTTATGCCATGCAGAACAATAGTCACCAGGCAGAGCTCTATGATTGGGGCCATCAGTCACATCTGTTTCGGGCACTGGTCGAGCCTATGTCCTTCTGTACGGGGTCGAGGTTTGGGGCCCGGTCGTCTCTTTGGCGATCTGGAATGACTTGGAGCAGGTGCAGAAGGCATTTTTGGCACGGGCACTTGGGGTGAAACCTTCAGTCCCCTATCAGATTCAGTGCGAAACCGGATTCTTGTCGCCCGGTAGCAGCCCTTGATAGACACATCGTCTATTTTCGTAAAGTGGTTAATATGGGTGATGCTCGGCCCCCCGACACGGCTTCTGTTGTGGCAATGGGCCGCTGAACGGCTCGGGGCCTGTTGGAGGGTAATAGAGATCAATGGTTCGCCCGGATGGAGCGTCAGAGCACAGTGCGTGCAGTGGACCGTAAACCGATCATGGCGGCCCGCGGGGAGTACACGGGACGCTTGCTTCCTTGGCAAGCTCTGGGACCCCGGCTCTAGAGCAGGTCAAAACGGCCCATTACAAGGAGCACATCAACCCCGTGTTAGCCCGGGGCCCGCAGCTCTACCTGCGTTCCCGGTATGCCCGAAAAAGCGGACTCATTGCCTCCATTCGCACGGTGCCCACCATCTTCGTGATCGGACGGGGCGGTGGATTGGGACCCCCCCGGGCCAGATGCTCTGTCGGTCTTTGTCAAAGCGGGTGCCATTGAGGATGAGTCTCACACTTTTCGAGTTGCCCAAGATTGATCGATTCGGGCGATATCGCTCCCTTAGTGCGGCGGACTTGCCCCTACATTTATCGATGAACACATCGTCGATGCGTGCTCGGGGTCATTACATTCGTGAGGTACCGCACTGTGAGTTTCGCCTTTGCCCCCCCTGGCTGCCCGCTGATCAGGCACTACGGGTGCGGTGCATGTGTATATATTTGTGTGTTTTTGCATTTTGTATATTGGAACAGTTTGTCAGCAGGCTGATTGCTGCCACAGTTTTTCCCGCGAAAACCCTTCGGGGTGGGGGTTTTTTAATCCGGGTAGTAATCCGTTTGTTGCGCTTTTGTATTGGGTCCCATAGACCGATTGGTCTCCATGGACGATAAAAATCCCTTCCTTCCTTCCTTCCTTCCTTCCTTCCTTCCTTCCTTCCTTCCTTAGATTGGCATACAAGATTAATTTAGAAATTGTGGATGCACTAAAGGAAAGTTGTATAAGATTGATGCAGTTGGAGGAGCATAGGTTTCAAGTTGAAAACGCAATTCTGATCGAGAAAGCCAAAGATATGGCAAACTTCAAGACTATTCACAAGCTTCAAGGTACACTAAAAAGTGGTGAGTTGGTGCTCAAATGGAATAAGGCAAATTCACTTGACAATGAGGGCAAATTTAGGAAAGCAAGAGTGCTGCCACATTTTGGCAGCATGAAAGAGCTATGTGCATAAATCTTACCTTTTGCTAACATTTGGCTCGATATGTGTGTGCATTAGCAAATAGACCAAGAAGTTTGACGACATCCATCTTTGAAGACTTATTGAAGACATATGTTATGAAGAACCAAGGGAGCACATTGATTGGACATCATATACGCATTGCAAGAAGGAATTTGGATCAACTAGAGAACTTACGATTGAGTCTTGAAGACCCCTTGGGCAGAGTTTGAAATATCCCTCAAGCTTTAATGGTTTACTAGATCCAAGTCTTTTAGGCATGTATCTCACTTCCTAAAACATGATTCACATTCCCTAGGCTCTACCATCTTAAGTTTAGGAGATCAAGATAACTAGAATGCAGATAGATATATTCTGATAATAAAAAAAGTGGTGGGACAAGCCCCGCACCATAGCTTTATATATAGTCATATAGACAAGACTGTTATTATGGGACACGACTCTTTGCCTACATGGATGCCACATCATATGATATGCTGAGTTGACAGGGTTGTTATATTCTAACACCCTACCTCAAACCCCACAACTAAGCCATGATCAGAATCAGCTTCATATCTCAGAATCTGGTTCTTCCTGCATCTTCTAATTTTCTTCTGAATATTCTTGTCTTGAATCTTGCATGAGAAATTCTTTTCATATGTGCTGGTATGATGCTTCCAATAATACTTCGTTTATAAATAAATTTTTATTGCTGCCTTCTAGAATTAACTGGATCATTTCATAATCATCAGCAAAGTCATAACAAAGATCCCATAAATCTGATTTCTCTCGCTTGCATGCCACGGGAGTGATTTCTTCATCCATGTTCGTATGTTGTGCCGTTACTTCAATTCTTGGACCATTCTTTAGATTGCTCACATCATCTAATCTTCCCTCCCTTGAGCATCTAAAGATTATGCCATTTTCATTAGAAATCAAATGAGTACCTTTAGAATAAGTGTCTTCATTTTGACCTTAGTCTGCAATCTGAGTCTTGGGCTCTCACATTAGTTTTAACCTCTCCAACTGCATCATGTGCATCAGAGATGGGATAGGGATTATGAAATATGCAGTTCTTCATTAAATGTATCTCTTCTTGGTCTACCTATTGGGCCCTTAACTGCATATTCTGTATTAGCATCTATATCTTCAAAGAATTTGTCTGCTTTATTTTCTACGATACCAATAATATTACTGTCAGAAGCATGGGCTTCAAATTGCTTCATCAAAATGCATCTGCATGGTTGATTTAAAGTATCTGTCATTCCTTTGTTCTTGATTTTCTGATATAGCTGTGAAGAACGTGGTCTTCCTTGTGGCAAATTTGTCTGCAACTATAACATCTGCTGCTACAACTTGGGCAGCTAGATCCTTCTCGCCATCTCCAGCGACCCTTTCTCCATCTCTGGCTTCTATATATACATTTCTTAACATCCGTGGGTTTTCATGGACACGATCAACAACTCCAACTGCTGCCTTTTCTTCATAAGATATTTGTATCTGGCCATCATTTAGGGCTTCAAGGACCTCTGTAAAATCAGTTGCCACTCCTTCTTTATGCAAGGGAACCGTATTTTGCATCGTTACAGCAGCCCAAACTGAGAGCAAAAATTTTGGTGCTCTAATCTTGACCTCAAAGTTTCTGTGCCTTCCTTCTTTTGCATGAAAGGCCCCTGTAAATAACTCCAACCGCATCTCCTCATAGAATTCTTGTCCATTCTACATCATGACCCCATCCAAATTTCTAGCAGCCCTAAGAGGATTATGAATCTGCTCAGCCTTGTGGGACACAACAATGACCTCAATCTTCTTGGCTGCCTCAATCGTATGCAGGATCTGGACTCCAACATCATATGCATGATCTTCAACGGCATGCACCATTGCTTTGCATGCTAATATGTGCAACATTTTCGGCATTTATCTCTGGTCATATGAATAAAGCAGGATTCTATACACTACAAAGTTTATGCTCATCAATTACATCCTGCTTCTGCTCATGTGGCAGCAGAAATTCCAAAGGACTCTTTATGGCATGCTCGGTATGGTCACATAGCTTGTCAGACACTTGATGAACTCTTGCGTTTATCCATGGTTGATGGAATAGCATCGATCCGAGCCATCGGATCGCCATTCTGGGAAGGGACGAGCTACTATATCAGGCCATTTCCTCCTTCGAACCGGTTATCGGCGTCTTCTCACAGCAGCTCTTCTTCTCTTCTCGTTGCTTCCCTCCCTTCCCGCCCTGCTGCGTGGGGGCATGAGTTTCCTTTCTCTAACCATTCACGGGTATTTTTTCGGGGTTCTTTGTGTTGCTTGCAGGCTTCCGCCGTCTTCTAGGGTCCTGCTATATTTGTGTTCGCCATCAACCCACCTCTTTCGGTTCTCCAGGCCACACATTCAAGGATTTCGCCGTCTTCTGGGGTCCTGCTATATTTGTGTTCGCCGTCAACCCATCTCCTTCGGTTTTCCAGGCAACACATTCAAGGTTGTTGGCGACCATTTCTCATTAGGGTCTTCCTCGAAAACCCGAAAGGGCGGGGTTTTTTATCCCGATGAGAAGTTGTCGCCATTACCCTTCTATATTGCCTGTGCACATTTCTTTTTACGGGGTAGTCTGATATTGTTCCTATGGTCGGCTACCCCTCTCTATTCTTCAAAACGTTGTATACTGCTGCTGTGTTGAATGACAAGCCTATCTATCGGGATGTTGTTGGTTTCATGCGAGTCGTAGTGCAAGAATGTCATCGATTCGCGTAGCGAATCGACATTCTTGCACCAGACGAGCATGCATGCATTGCATGCATGCATCGCATGCATTTTTAGGCCGTTCATCAGGTTGGGGATCGCTACTTATTGCAGAGTTCTTCATCGACATTTCATCGGCGCTTTCTCGTCTCTCAGCAGTACCCATGGCTTCTATTCTTTGATCTCATGCAGAGGAGGGGCTTCTTCTTGCATGAGCTACTCTTTTTTGGCCATTCATATCCTTTCTAACCTCTTCTATCTTTGCCCTTTTGTCCGGCATAGGACAATCTTCAACCTTTTTCCTCGGATCTAGTATTTGAAGTTCTCTGGTATCGGGATGTTGTTGGTTTCATGCGAGTCGTAGTGCAAGAATGTCATCGATTCGCGTAGCGAATCGACATTCTTGCACCAGACGAGCATGCATGCATTGCATGCGTTGCATGCATGCATCGCATGCATTTTTAGGTCGTTCATCAGGTTGGGGATCGCTACTTATTGCAGAGTTCTTCATCGACATTTCATCGGCGCTTTCTCATCTCTCAGCAGTACCCATGGCTCCCACCCTTCCCCCCCTATGTTCATATTTGTTATAATTGTCGCGTGGCACGCGTGACCAGCCCCTCGCTTTTTCGAGGTGTAAATGTTGTTTTTTGTCGCGTGGCACGCGTGACCAGCCCCTCGCTTTTCGAGGTTTTTTCTCTATTGGTTTTTCTGTTGGTGATGTGCAGGTCCAGGGGTGATGCGCGACTTTGGTATTCTCTATGGAGCGTGGGTTTTTTTGTGGGAACGTTTAGCAGCCCTGCGTTGTCCAAGCCCCTTGCCGAGATTTTATCGCTAGGGTTTTTCCTCGAAAACCCGAAAGGGCGGGGGTTTTTAATCCCGGCGATAAGCTCTCGGCAGGTACACTAGCCAACATCTGTAGCACACAATTTTATTTGGGGTCTAGGTGTTATAACTGGATATTCCCTATGTTTTTCATTTTTTGGGTAGCCTGCGATGTGCAGCTACCCACCTTTTACCATTCTAGAAAAAATTGCTGAGATGAATGAAAAGCCTATCTATGGAATACCCAAATTTCATTCTCATGCAATTGAATGTGAGGCATGTCATTTGGACAAGTAGACTCACGCACCATATCCTCATCATGCAACAATTCGGACACAAAAACCCTTGAAGCTCTTACACTCAAATTTGTATTACATGACAACTACATCCTTAGGAAGAGCTTCATAGTTCTTTATACTTATACTTGTTGATGACTTCTCAAGGTATACATGGGTTTTTTGTCTCAAAACCAAGTTACTTCACTATTTCAAGGAGTTTATTACATTTATAGAACCTCATATGGATACCAAAGTTAAAGGTCTTCATACTGACCACTGACCATCTTGATGCTTTTTGTCAGGGTCATGGCATATACATGTAGATAAATGTCCTTATGCACACTCCCAAAATGGGGCCGCCGAAAGAAAACACAGGTCCCTACAAAATCTAGTGAGATCCATGCTTGCACATAAACATATGAATCTCATATTTTGAGGAGAAGCTCTTCAAGTTGCTGCTTATTTAGCCAATAGAGCACCTACTGTTGCCTTACAATCTACCACTCCATATGAAGTCTTCCTTGCCATAAACCAAATGTGGATAATTTTAAAGGCTTTGGATGTCTTGTATATGCTGCTATTCCTATGGAAAAGCTAAAACAGCAAGGAAAACTTGTAGACAATAAAGGCTGAAGACTTTATGATCCCAAGACAAAGAGTCTTTCTTTCCAGAGGTGTTCAATTTGTAGAGGATGCAGATTATCCACAAGTGGATGATGATAAGTATTCTTCTTACAAAGATTTACTTCGGGACTTAATTGAACATGCTAATTCTTGGATCACTTCTGTTCCTCCTTTACCTTCTGAACAACAAACAATAAATTTGGATTTCCAGTACAGACAATGATGCATCTAGCTCTATCATCTCACATTAGACTCAGGCCAATGCCAGTACAGCAATGACAATGAATTTGGATTTTCCAGACGATCAATTTGCTAGAATTCCTTTGTTAGGTTAGGAGATGATTCTTCCCTCTTACTTCTACCACAGAAGACCCCAAGCTTGATAATGCATATGCTCTACCATTCCCTGACAGGCAGTTGCTATTGCTGCTCCACCTCCACAGAGTTCACCCCAACTTGCTGGTTTTCCTCCTATTCAAACTCTGAACTATGCTCTCATGGATAAATATACTGACCATCAGGATCCTCATTCATTCAAGCAATCCAGCACATAAATATTCTATGTTAGAAAAGCAAGACACTTGGACACTTGTTCCTAGACTAGCCAAGCACAATGTCACTGGTAATAAATGGGTCTATCGAACAACTCTTGATGCAGATGGATCCCCCAAACATAAAGCATGATTAGTAGCCAAGAATATAATAAAAAATATGGCCATGACTATACTAAAGTATTTACCCCTGTTGCTCGCATGGACATTGCTAGAGTAGCCATTGCCTTCGGAACAAGCAAAGGCTGCCCCCTTTGGCAAATGGACTTCAAAAGTGTATTTCTAAACGATGATTTAGAAGAGGACATTCATACAAAGCAACGAACAGGCTTTGTTAAGCAATGACGGGAGCATTTAGTCTGCAAGCTAAAGAAAAGCCTTTATGGCATAAAACATGCACTATACTGCAGGAATACAAAGATCAACTCATTTCTACTTCATCTTGGCTTCTAGAGATCTGAAGCAGACCCTAGCTGATATTTCAGAGTCAAAGATCATCAAATCTGCATTCTTATCTTATATTCAAATGATCTCATTATTAATGGGGATGTTATTGATATCATCGCAGATCTCAAAATACAACTCAACAAAGCCTTTGAGCTTCTGATCTGGGCTTAATGAACTTAGGGTTAAGGATTGAAGTTTGGCAGCATCCAACTTATGTTCAACTTGTTCAAACAAAGTACATCAAAGATTTGTTGTTCAAATTTCATATGAAAGACTGCAATACAGTCGTTATTCCCTGCAAGCTAGGCCACAAGTTGAGCTATGATGCAAATGGTCCTACATGTAAGACACTCTTTATGGGCAGCTGGTAGGTTCTCTAATATATGTTACTATCAGCAGGCCAGATTTTCAATTTGTTCTTGGTCAGGCTAGTAGATTCTCTAATATATGTTACCATCAGCAGGTCGGATTTTCAATTTATCTTTGGCCAAGTCAGTCACTTTATGCAGGATCCCCAAAACTTCTTGGTTGACAGCCAAAAGACTTTTAGCTTACCTCACAGGCACTATGAATGAGGGCATTGCTTATAAAAACCAACAAAATAGTGAATTAGTTTTTTTTTAATACAAATGCAGATTATGCTGGCACTGATTATGACTATATGAGATCCACAATTGGTTTTGTTTCAATGCTAGGAAACAGTGCTATCACATGGTCATCCAAAAAGCAATCTACTGTTCGTCTGCATACAACAAAGGCAAAATTTAAGGCATTGACTACATGCACTCAAGAAATGATGTGGCTTTTCCATTTATTCCAGGATCTTCAAGTTCCAATTAGATTACCGAAAATCTATGTGGACAATTTGGAGCCATTGATCTCATAAAAGAACTTACAATATCATCGATCACCAAGCATTTGGATGTTCAAGTATGCTTTGTAAGGGAACAACTTCAAGAATCCAATCTTCAACTTGAATATTGTGCTATTGCTCATCAATTGACTAATGGGATGACAAAACCTCTAGCAAGCTGCAAATTTCAGTAGATAAAACTGCTCCTGGGCATTCAGCCGTTACAGTCGTCTACATGATCATTTCCTTTGTTTATTTTTCCTGTTAACAATGCTTCTAAAGATAGAGTCAAACCTCATAAGGGGTATCTATATGACTTGCCACATCGTCATCACATATGACCTAACGTGAAGGTCAGACTTTTTCCTTTTCTTAGGATAACTTTTAGATCTCAATACATGTGCATGTGTCACTTACGTGCATCTCTCCTTAGTTCCTTTTAGGATTTACATCCAAATACCTTTATCGAGTCACCATATTCTAATTAGGGTAAAAAAATTGAACCCCTTGTAACGATTAAAGTGAAAGATCGATAATGTGTGCACGATCAACTTCCGTATATTTATAACATAAGATTGTTAGTTGTTTTTTACTGTATTCGTAGCTGGAAGGGTAGAAAGCTGACGCTGGCAAGTGAGTTTGGGGAAGAAGCCGTATTCTGCTGTTGTCGAAGGTCGAATTGGGGATGAGACTTCGCCTGCGGGCTGGACAGATGGTAGCCGGCCATGGGCTAGCCAATTCTGGCTGTTGCAGGTGGCGGGTTGAGGACAAACCTGATATGCAGGAGGTGCTTGGAAGTGGCTTGGTTGGGTCGGCAGCGCTTGCACAGATTATCAGGTGAGATGGCTTCCTATCTATATGTTGGTTTCTTTCTGTGATATGTCATTGAGAAAGGCAGCTAGGAAGGTCAGGGTGCGGCAGGGCAGGCTGGCATCCCGGCTGGTAGCCCAGAGATTCCATGCCCAATTCCTGTAGGGCCACAGATTCTATGCCCAATTCCTGTAGGGCCTGCTAGTTCCATGCATGGTAGTGCCATGCCCGCCAGCTGCAGCTCTGGGCAGACCCAGCAGCAGCCTACCATGCCCAATTCGTTCTCCTGCTGGGGGCTATTGATGTATCTGTGACCTTAGGATTGTCAGGGCAGGATGTTCCCCTCAGCCTCTATGAGGCTTTGTCTTCTTTTTGCGACAGAAACTGCATAGCAGGGGCTGTTGCTTTGGAGAGGGGATCGTCAGCAGATCATCTCCACGTTCAGAGTGTGTTGAGAGGTCGGTTCAATTCTCCCAAAGCCATGAACGAAGCCATTAAGAGAGCCTTCAATTGGCCATCCAAGCCAGCATGGGTGATTTTGGTGTGCAAGGCATTGAAGAACACCAGACTTCATTACTTCGAAGGCATGGTCGGCTATTGTATGAAGGACATTGGCAAGGTACATTACTTGTGTCATCTGCACAATGTCAGTGAGTCAATGATACAAAAGGGGAAGGATCTTTATCTGCATTGGGGCGCTGGAGACACCAAGGGGCTCTGTGTTCTTGACAATCGAAACGTCTTGAACAGGGCTGCACTTTTTGTTGCATATCATGGTGGTCGCCGTGCCACTCCAAGCCTGACTTTTACCTTGGCTCGGATGATCAGGAGCGGCAAGTTTACCTTGTCCAGTAGCTGGTTAATAATAATAATAATAATAAATTTTATTAACGTCCGCAGAAGCTCGTGGGCTATGGGACAAACATACAAATGTGTCAACAGAAGATGTGGGATATGAAGAAACAACTTTCATACTCCAATGTATCAGATCCCTTCTGTGTTATGTAAAAGTTCCCGAAGGAAACATCCTAAATGAGGGAGTGTAGGGTGATGTTGGAATATCTCGTCCAGGGGTAAATTCCAAGCAACCAAAGGATATTTAGCACGAAGGGTATCATGCTTGGACATAAGTAAATGGCATGGTGCTCGGTTTCTACACCGTCTTCACAACTACAGATTATTTGATCTTCTTCCAGTTTCATCCATCTGCCTTTTTGAATCATTAGATGGTGGAAGCTCATGCGGATACATGCGATTGCCCTTATTTGCCCCGGAAACATACTGTGGAGGCGCAAATACGGTTGAATACCATGAATTCGCTTGGGATTGAAGTCCCTAATGTAATATTGCACTTTTTTCTTGGAAGATAGATCACAGTATGAGCTAAAGGCCTGTGCCTTGAACTCGTCTGAGTATGTGGAGATAGCTAGGTTCCATCTGCCAAACCATTTGGTTAAATCTTTATACCAGCCACTTTTGCCATCGGATTCCAATTTTGTTGCTGCATTAAGTGCCAGATGTATCAGGGAATCATCATGTGCTTCTAACACAGCCCACGTTAATGAGCATAGAATCCATGCGGCCTGGAGAATTCTCCTAAATCCTGCTCGCTGCATACCTTCAGATATTCGGACAATTTTATACGGGTTGCCAACTGGGTATGTGCCAATTGAAAGGAATGGGCCTGGAAGGCGTAGATATTGGGATGATTCCATCCCTGCTGATGAGGCCGACGAGAACTTTGTTGAGCTGTGTGATCCCACATTTAGCCCAGAGGCTGGCATAGCTGAGGAGGGTGTTGATTATATTCCAGTTTACACAGGCGACCATACCATGGCCGTTGGCTAGGCGTGGTAGTTGCTGTGAGATTGTACAGTTGTCTTTACGCATTGTTTTTGTTTTTGTAGGTTAGAGATGGAGGTTGATGCAGATGGCCAGGATGGTGGCGCTGATGCTGTTGTGCATATAGATCCGTCAGTCATTAGCTCCAGTGTGGATGCCTCTCATCCTGATAGCCGAGTTTATCCACTGGAATTGGAAGGAACACTTTCTGCTGAAGAGTTTATTAACCAGTTGGTTCAAGTTGGAGCTGAAATGCAGAGGATGGCAGCCTCAATGCGGATCCTTAGGCGTCAGTTGCGTAGGTTTTACATGGCGATTGACGGAGCTATGAATAGTGTTGCATGGGAGCAGTTAGGAGTTGCGACGTCTGAACTCCATACTCTCCGATCGCATATGAGCCTTGCCAGGGCGCTCTTGTCACAGGAGATCCGGGCGTTGGATAATGTGATAAGGCAGGGCCGATCTGGGGAACTGCGGAATTGAAGCTTGCTAATGGTCTTTTTTGTGGATATAAATATCTGTTGCTTTCTTGCCAAGAAACTTATGAGTTACAGTTGATGCACTTGTGTGTTGTCTTGTTGCTGGAGTTCATGTACAGGTGTTTCCTTCTTGTTTGATACTTGTCCTTCACGCTTGGCCTTGTTGGAGTCCTGCTTATGACAGGGCCGATGGTGTGGATGTGACAAATGTTTCTGTTGTGATAAATTAATGGCGCTCCTTTACTGTAACAAGTGTTTGTGTTGTGATAAATTAGTGTTCACACTGTAAGTATTTGATGCTTGCTGCCCTCCAGTATTTCTGTTTTAGACAATGGCTTGTGGGTATTTTGTGCCCCTATTTTATGGGGTCAATTTGACCCCTGGTTGACTGCGCAATTGCGGCCTGGATTTCTCCAGGCAGCATATTCTATGGTAGGTGCCGCCATTGGACGGCCAAAAACCGATAATACAAGCAAAAAGAAATGGGACGAACTGGTTCATTCTATAAAATGACAATGATACATAGGCACCTGGTGCCAGCTGCACAAATATACACCACATCGATGTATATACATGTATGTACATATCGCACATAGAGATTCCATACTCTAATACTTTCCCTAAAACTCTATGTGTGAGGAATCTAAAGTATTATCCACACATCTTCAAAGCTGTAAAAATCCTAAAATCTGTACACATCCTCAACCTTCATACCTATACACCAAAAATTATAAAACTCATCCATTGTCATGTGTCCTGTGAAGCACTAGATGACTTCATTAAAACTTTCTTCTTATAAGAAGCCAGCTGCCCCCTGAGATCAAACCAATATCATCCAAACATCCAGATCATTTGTGCCTTGACAAGATCAGCAACTTTGCAAAGCATAATAAGGATGAAAGGTATTTTAGGCTCATGATATTCTAACATTTATTATGTGAAGTCCACCTGTCCATCTTCCCAACGGCCACACAATCTGCTCTCCCTCAACCTCTAAATGTAAGAAAACTTCAGTTTGAATAACTCTCCCTCACTGAAATTTTCTTGCTGTAGGTCTACCAAAGCATTCCACTAAAAATGAATTCCATAAATTCAGATCCTTAAACTTATAGTAGGCATAGATCAAATAAATCTGCTCCGAAGCTTTCTTGATGCTTCAAATAAATTCTGCTCCAAAGATTTCTTCATCGAGACCAGAGACCAAATACCTGTAGATAAGAAATCCTTTAAAAACCATCAGGTTGAATATTAATCCCATATGCTGACCTGAAACTAAAAATGAACATCTGCCCATGGCCAGTTGACAAGAAATTCCCAGGCTAAAACATAACAGCCTGAGTGCATCATCAATCCAATAACTCTCCTTACCTGTGCCCTGTCCTTAAGTTGTTTGTAAGAATTTGTACGAACCAGAGTTTCCAAGTCCAAAATCAGTGTAACTCCAACCAACTTTGCAAGCCCAATGTAACACAAGCCAAATCTGAAACTTGCAAACCCGCAAACTCTTCTTGGCAACAAGCCTCAAATCTGCCAATCGCAAGCTTCTCCTCACAATAAGCCTCCCAAGCATTCAAGCTTTCCTGGCAATAAGCCTCACGACTTTTCCTACCACTACTTGACAAAGCCCAAACTCGGAAACAAGCTGATTTGAAAATGGCAATCTAGCAAACAGGGATCTGCCAGAGCAGATTTGTTTTCAATACTACATTCGAAATTAGAAGCAATACATTTGTAGCCATACAAATCCTCCGTAGAAGACAATCTCAAGCATGTTCCTTCGTAGAAGACAATCCCCAGCACGTTCTGCTCAACTTGAGGAGAACAATATGAAATCTCTGTCCCTGTTCCTGAAAACTCCAGGTAAGGAACTCCAATCAGATTTACATTAACTCCCATTAGAACATCAAATCGCCACCACAAATTCTGAGCTATTTCCACACTAAAGCTTTACAAAGCTCCTTAGTAAATAACCAGCCCAGACAAGCAGCTTAGAAAGAACTTACACCTCTGCCTTCTATGTCAACCAAAAATGCATGAAGCCCTTTCCTCTTGCTCGTAGACTGGAGGAAATATGAAAATCATCGGAATGGCTATATATGCTTACTGGCAAACGACCTGGTCTTTGCACCGCACATAAGAATGCATGTGCTTGTTGTTTCTTGACAAATCCAAATGATCTGATTCTCCGATCTTCACAATGCATCAAGAATCAATAATGCAATGCTTCTAAACTATTAGCTCTGACACCAACCATGTTAAAGTGAAGAGCTACCTAATCGAATGATATCCGTCACAACAATCTGATCAGTTACTGACCTCCTGCCGCAGGTATCGTAAATATGATAGTAATAACTTCATACATTTTATCTTTTGCCTCTGCTGTCGTGCCCCGATAACTAATCTTGAACCCGGGTAATCAGTTTTTCCTGCGTTCCGTACGCTTTCACTCCACATAGAAATGAACTCGCCCAGACAACAAGTACAAACCTGAACATTGCATTAAGTTCTTATGTTAATGATCCTTTCAGTAACTTATTGTCTAATCGCTGGTTTTTGCATTTGGATCACCAAAAGCCATCAGAAGAACGTGCTCTTCACAACTTGATGGGTTCCCCTGTTGCAGTATTTAGAAGAATATAATGCACAACCCTCAGTATACGTCCTATGGCATGTTGTCTAAATCAGGCACATACTTTGCTGCTTTACTCTGATGAGGATGTCTGTCGTAACTGTACAGTTGTGCAGTGCCCCAGCATTGTCAATCCAACAACTTTCTCCTGCTCTTCCAAGCTTGAACTTCCACCCTCGTGGCATGTATTTTGCACTCTCCTGCCACCGCGTATATGTTTGACGTCAACATACAAGTTGAAGTATATTGACAGAAGTAGAGAGAAATGTGATATCTTCTGCTTAGAAATCATCCTCTTGCATCCTGTTAAACAGACATGTCCGCATGGCTCACGTATCCTGCTAGAAGTGTTCTCCATCAGATCTTGCATGCTTATTGCATTAATCCGCAGCATCAAGCATGCTTCCACATTTACCATAAACCCCACTGAGGCACACTGTGTGATCTAACAAACAACAGATACAGACTTCAGGAAAGCGAATCAAAAAAAGAACAGACCTTTAGAGCTCAAGACAGACCATGCATGTTTTCTTGGAATTGCGGAACTGCTGCATTGTTCTTGTCGCTTTGTAAGAAGGAATAAGAAAGTAGATGAAGATATGATAGGATTATCAGCGAATGATATCCATCGTCTTTGAAACCATCCAGATAGGATAATGAGTTCCATTATCTGCTATCTACTCGCAGAACAGAGCCCAGATTAGCAAGAGAACAACAAAATGCCAATTTCCAAGAATGTACTGACTCTTACCAGTTAATGATCTTATTTCAATGTCTAACTTGTTGATTGCCACTACTCCCTCTCAAAAATATGCATTGCACTGGGTAAATAGTCTTGGATCACCAAAAGTCACCACAAGAACATTTTCCATTATTGAACACATGGAACCGACTTGCATCCCTGCAAATCACAACACGCTGCTCTATCTTTGAGATGATAGCAATGGTGTTGTGACAATCACTACAAACCCTCAGGTTCTTGACAACTCGTATGGGTGTTCGCGGTGCAGTATTTAAGAGGGCACAACTAATAGCCAATCTCTCACTATGCTCCCACAATGCAGACTCCTTTTCATCATCAGATATATCCCGTAACACATTGTCTAAATCAGGCACATAACCTTGCTCCTTCATTTTCACCATAATGCTTTGCAATTTTACTTGTATATCTTTACTCTGATGATGACGTTTGTCTCCAACTGTAAATTTGTGCACTGTTCCAGTATTATCAGTCCAACAACTTTGTCCAGGCTTCTTCCAAGCCCCAGCGGCCATCCTCATCGCATGGACTTCTATGCTCTCGTTCCACAGGCCTGACACTGCATAAATATTTGACATCAAGACATAAGCTGAAGCATATTTACTATCAAGTCTTAATATGTGTCCAAAAACAAGCCTGGCAATCACCATGTTCCTCCATTTTCTACAGGCACCCAATATGGTCATCCATACTGTCAAATTAGGTCCAAAAGGCATGTTCTTGACTATTACCACTGCGTCATCTAGGTAATTGGCCCGGCCGAGGACATCAACCATACAGGCATAATGTTCAATATGAGGAATAATCATACGTTTACACATGTCCCAAAAGTACACTCTTCCCTTGTCAACAAGACCAGCATGACTACATGCATTGAAAATAGAGAGAAACGTGATGCCTTCTGCCTGGAATCCTTCCTCTTGCATCTTCTTAAACAGATGAAAGACATGTTTGGCATCTCCATGGTGGGCATATCCTGCTAGAAGAGCTCTCCATGTTACCAGATCCCTTGTGCTCACTGAATTAAAGACTCGCTCAGCGTCAAACATGCTCCCACATTTACTATAAAATCCAATGAGGGATGCTGCCACGACTAGATCATTCTGGACACTAGTATTGCTTATCTGAATGTGAATGTTCTTTCCAGTTTCAAAGGCAACTAAACTAACACATGCCTTGAGGGCAGCAACATAAGCTGCAGCATCTGGCATAAAACCTTCATGCTGCATCCGAATAAACAATTGAAGAGCCAGCTCACTTTCCTCACTTTCTGCATACCCAAATATCATAGCAGTCCAGGAAACCAGATCATGCTGGGGCATTTTGTCAAAGACCCAACGTGCATGCTCCATGCTACCACATCTAGCATAAGCATCCACCATTGCACTTGCCACAAAGATGTCCTCATTTTCACCCTTTGCAAGTTGAGAGTGAAGAGTTATGACCGTTTCTAGAGATCTTAGCTTTACAAGTTTGCCTTCAACTTGACTGCCGTCTTCTTTCCTTGCACAACAAACACATGCCTTAAATGCAGCAAGGTAAGTTCGAGAAACCGGTTTAAAGCCTTCTCTTTGCATGTGTACAAATAATTGAAGAGCATACTCACTTTTCTCACTCTCTGCATACCCAAATATCAGAGCATTCCAAGACACCAGATCATGTTTGGGCATCTTCCAAAACACCCGACAAGCATGTTCCATGCTGCCACATTTAGCATATGCGTCCACCAATGTATTTGCAACAAAAATTTCAAACTCATACTTACTCTTTGCAAGTTGAGAATGAATGGCCATGACCTTCTCTAGAGAATGCACTTTTAAAAGTCCGCCTTCATTTTTCTCGCCGTCCTCTTTTGTTGCACAACTACTACATGCCTTAAGTGCACCAAGAAAGGTTAAACCATCCGGTATGAAATTTTCTGCTTGCATGCGAACAAACAAATGGAGAGCATGTGGATTCTCTCCATTCTCTATATATCCAAATATTAAAGTGTTCCAGGACACCAAATCGTGCCCAGGCATCTTCTCAAAGACAAGGCGAGCTTGTACCATGCTACCACATTTACAATACATGTGTACCAAATTGTTTGCGACAAAAATGTTTGTGACATCCCCAGTCTCGCTCAGATGAGCGTGAATTCTCATCCCTGTTTCCAAGTCTTTTAAAGAAGTGCACGCCTTCAATGCACCAAGTAAAATGGAACGGTTTGGTTTATCTCCGTTGTGCAACATTTCTTGATAGATAGAAAGAAAATCTTTACCTTGCATTTTAGCTTTTGCATAGTCCTTCAGGTTCTGAAGGCCACTCTTCCTGTAATGTGCTCTAACATCCCTCCCTTTAGAATCTTCTAAACTGACTAATACCCAATTTTGTCGATAATTAGACAGGCTCAGATAGGTAGAATCATGCACATAGTCCAGGTGCTTCGGTGTCTTCTGCATAATTCAGGATAGTAAGTAAGCCACAGCAAATTTCAAGACATAAGAGCTAAGCGCTTTGTCGTCACGTACATTGGTATTAGTATTATGACACCAGACGAAGGAGACCCCATGGACGAGCAGCAGTTTAGCTTGCTCTGCCATTCAATCAGCTGCAGGGATGGCAAACAGCAGTGTGTAGTGTTGTGACTTTCGGCACCACACAAACAATATCCTTCCTAATCCTTCCTAAATATATGATTACTAAAATTACTTTCTTTATGCCCTCAAATCTCTTTACGATTCCTGAAATCTTCTCAAAAACACAATTCGTGAACGGGCCATTTGAGGCTTGCAAATCGACTTCTGATAGAGGCAACATCAATAGACTTTGCATTGCCAAAACTAACGAGTTCCTTGACACAACTAAACTTCTCAGAGGCGGGTTAAGCAGAATGATTTTTGGTTCAAAATATATGTCTTTCAAAGCAAAACTAACAATTCAGTTAAAGCAAGCCCCAGACTCAAAATTTCTAGAGTTAAAAGGGCCGGAAAATAGAAAGTTTTCAAGGGACAGGAAAACCCAGAAAGTTGTTTCAAGGGAAGAGCCGCATATCAATGTGCCTATTGGGTTTGAAGTCTGGCAAGTTCAAATATATCCCGAGCATGCTATATTATTGTGCCTCACATCCAAAAATTTTTGATCCCTGTATAACATTTTTGAAGCTCTAGAAATCTGATCAATGTGGCAAGGATGCTTTTTGTTGAGGGTGGATTAGCTTTAGGAAGATTTGTGTGCCAATTACTATATGTAGCCTCAGCTTTTGATTATGGGGTGAAAACGTAAACAATAATATTTTCAATTTGATATCGGTCCAGCCTGTTTAGGTATTTCTTCAAGCAAGGTCATAGAGTAGGACCGAAATGGTCTCCAACTCGGCATTTTTAATAGCAAGTCTCACATCTGGCTGTTGTCCTCTAAGATCCCCAAGGATGTCCTTGAATTCACCATCATTACTAATCATAAACTTACTTCGACTTGCTTTGTTACTAGAACACAGAGCTATAAAGCCATGTGTATATGGGGTAGATAATGCCTTGGCCCTCGGGCGTTAAATAAATGGGAATAAAATTCAAGAGCAATATGGCCATGTCCAAAATGGGGAGGGCGTGCACGTCTAGCCAACCAACCATGGGCCGATATTGATCCTTGATTTGACGCTGATTTAGCCTGGGACCTTCTCTGCCTGAACTTTTACTTCTATCTCACATGACTTTGTAATCTCAGGCCTGCAAAAGACCCTGTTGCCAGGCCACCCAGTTGTATGAAGCAGTCATTACCGCCAGACCCTCTACTCGTTTGAATTTTCTAAGAGGTGAAGGAAACTCAGAGAGGATCCATAAGCAAAAAGGAAAAGTAACTGTCTCACATGATCCCTTCAGCAAGCTTGCCTTTTTTTCCTCCATCTCACCGCTGTAACTGTTGAATCTTTGGCAGGCACCACCTATACCCTTTGTTTCTAGCTATTTCTTTAAGATTAATCAAACTGGAAGCCTACATTCTCTTCTTTCTTCTGGAAAATCAAACCCATAAAGGAGCTATTTTGAGCTTGCAAATCGAGATTGAAAAAGAAATAATCTGATTGAAGCTAGGTGCAGCTCTCCGCTCTTTTCTTCCTTCCTTTGAATTTTCTATTGGCCAACAGCAAACAAGCTTTAGACTCTCGAATCATCTGGACTGAAATAATAGGCAGGGATGTTTTGAATCTGATATTGGTCCAGCTCGCTTGAGGGAGGGTTTTCTTCAACAACTATTTAGTGCATAGCTGATATTGTATTAAATGCCTACCAATAGAAGAGAATGTAGATGGCAGCCAGAACCAGAAGGGTTGCATATTTCAAGCTATTTTCAAGCAAGATCGTAGACTGGGATCGAACTCAGCATATTTATAGTTCAAACATTTAGCCCAGATACTATCTTTATTGTTTATAAGGCTCAACCAAGGGTACTTATATAGTATGCTATTTTCGTTTTGGGTTGGGGGAGGGTTTTCAGGCAGTGGTTTGGACTATGATTTCCGTATAGCATTGTATTGAAAAGGGTATAATTTGCCATGTGAGAGGAGCTTCAGTGTTTCATGCTATTTTGGGTGGCCTGGAGGTCGCTTTTTGCATGGGCCTTTCTTGCAAGGGTTGAATTCCAGGAAGCCCAATTTGGAAGGCACGAGCCATTTGGTTCGCTGCCCTGTGGTGTGTGTACAGAGGGAGGCGTCTGGGAGAGGTAGGCGTGCGCTTCGGCATGTTGGAGACGACCCACTGTGATTTCTCTACTGTTAGCACTGAAGGAATCCGGCTGGAGCTTGGAGAGCGATGGAAGCTATGGCGATGAAGCCCACAGCGATGAAGCCCACAGCGGTTGAAGCCATCGGCTATATGGCTTGTAGCTTTGCTGCTGTAGGGTTGCTGCTATAGCTTTGCTTGTAGCTTTGCTGTTTGCTGTTTGCTGCTGTTTGTTGTTCGCTTTGTCTGGCAGTAGAGTAGAAGGGTTCTGGTGAGGCCGACATGGCCCGGAGGTTCGAATCCTCCAGCCCTGGTGTAAACAGCCATGTCTGTACAGGTGAAGATGATTAATTCCGAGGTTGAAGCAGCAGCAGCAGGATTCATTCAAGCAGCAGCAGGATTCATTCAAGCAGCAGCAGGATTCATTCAAGCATTTCAAATTCTGGATCGAGTCCAGGATTAATTGGGGGAGCAGTGTAGGGTCGATTGGAGGAAGTTTGGCTCAGCAGAGGCAGTCTCGTTTAGCAGAGATACCATGGGATTGAGCCCTGAAGAATGCCATGAAGTCTGAACTCTGTTTTGCAGGTCCGATTTGCCTTGACGAATGTCGTGGTAGAGGGATTCAAGGCCAGACGGATCTGTTCGATTTCAGAGGGTTTTGAGGCCATGCCAGCCAGACTTTTGTTTGGTTTCTATTTCCTCTTACTGTCTGTAGGAGCCCCTGTCATTCTGCACAGATCAGGGGACGTAGGGAAATCCGGCTTGCTGCAAAGCTATGGGTCGCTGGTTCTTGGTAATTTGAGGTGCACCATTGAATTTTTGAATTCTTGAGCTATGCGAAGGCACACAATATGTAATTTCTGTCATTTAATGATATTGTGGTTTTGGACCATTGAGGTCAAGGTGCACCATTGAAAAAGTTTGTGTCGCTTTAGTTGTAAATGATGTGGGCCATCGATCTGGCACGATGCCAGGAATATTCCCCACATCAATGGCTTGCAATGAAAGTTCAACCAAACGCTATAGCGTTCCCAAGTTCCTCTGTTTTAAATGGCATTTTAATAACCGATTTAATGGCTGCGTATAATTACTTGAAATGACATTTTAATAGTCGATTTAACATCTGTATGTAACTACATAGATGTAACTATCCAAATGTAACTACCTTTAAGTTTCTAAATTTTTTTGTTTTGGGTACGTATCAGGTTTAACTTAGTTTCTTGGTATTGCAGGGGCATAGCCAATACAGGGTAAACTTCCCGAATAAATTTCAAAATATTTTGACGCTGGCTATCAAAGCGAAAGAGACATGAAGAAGCAAATTACGGTTAAAATTCTATCCTTCGTACATATATTTGTGTATTGTTGAATTGTGTATTATGCAATCTAACAAAAATGGTAACTCACAGATAGAAAAGAGAAAACGGAAAATAGTGACTGCAAACAACAATGAGCTCGATCCACGTACTGGTTCAAGCCATACCGAGCACCATGCAAAGTACATATTCAAGTTTCGAAATATAGAATGTGTATATTAAAATGCATCAAGAATTGCAATAATTATATATGGTGAAACTGCTATATAGAGAATGTGACAAACCGAGGTCGCCATCAAATGCATGGATATAGAAGTACATGATGAGCAACATGAAATGGTGATGAAAAAAAGAGGGCGTCCAAGGTGAGTGGGAACCGTCCAACTCTAGTTTAGACCATCTTTAAATTTTTGTATAGTAATGAATTCTATTCTTTATTTATAATCTTTGATTAAGTTAGGTGATATATTTTTGTTAATAGATATTAAAAGATCTTTCCTTTAATAGGCTGCCTCGGCCAAATTTTGAACATCTTAGTGATGTTCAGATAGCCAAAATCTTTCAACATCGTGAGCGGCAAAGAAACTATTATGCTCGAAAAAAACTGAAGATCACTATAGTTCCAAAACCTGAGAGAGAAACATCTGATGAACTAAAGAGTGACGTTTTATCATTTGATCAAACCGCTATGCAGCAACAAATAAGAGCTCTAAATTCTCTAGCTTCAATCTCATCAAGTGACATATCATCGTCTGATAAACCAAGCTCCATGGGGATCGTGATTGCAAATCGGATCCCTGTGGAGCAGGAAATTAAAGTCCCAAATCTTCTACTCATCGAGTGCACACAATCACTGGTAAAACAAAATCGACAAGATGCAGAATTGATCTAAACCTATAGATCATGAACCGCTAAAGTGGACTGAAACATGTGAAACATGTCACGTCCAACTCCTAAACACTGAGAGTCCAAGTTTTTATTGTAATAACGGACGCCGTTTACTTTCACCACTTGAACATCTTTCAGACCAACTGGAGGAGCTATACTCCATACACAAATTCGCAACAAACTCATGAGTGACAACAATTTGTTCTGCTTCACTGCACTTGGTGTTGAAGCAACTTTGTCACCTTAAAAACTCCCTCAGCTCTTGCTATCATGGGCCGAACGTATCATCGCCTTCTATCTGCAAATGAGCCAAATAGCACTTTTGGTATATACACGATGATGCATGCCGATATGCAATTGCTACTAATAGACACATATCAGCTACTTGGATTATGCAAGTTGCTGCAAGTCTGGATGCTATTAATCCGTACATCAAAGAATTGCGAACAGTAAAGGAATTAAATGATGTGCCTGCAACACTCACGCTCGCAGACTCGACGGCATCAGATGAAATCGCCGGTATAATGCATGCCAACGACATTATCACAATCAAACCAAGAACTACAACAATTAGGATGCGAAGTGACCATAAACCGGTGTTCATCAGTATCTTTGACCCTACATATGAAACACTCCAATATCCATTGTTCTTTCCACACAGAACGTCAGGATGGCATCCACATAATGAATATAAAATGTCTCGAATAGACTAGTATCGAATTAGGCTATTGCACGAACCACGCTTCTCACTATTGGGCAGACTTTGCAATGAATATCTCATGGATATGCACATTCGCTCTTTCAAATACCTGTAGTAGAAAACAATATCAACCTGCATTCTCTACTTGATCCGCACTCAGCAAGAGCATTACTCATTAAAGAATCAAGAGCTGTTGTACGGGACGAATTCCCAATGTCAAATAAATCAGTTATGGAAGCAGTTGACATACTCCTGCGAAAGATCACAGACACAGCCTTGAAAGGTTTTTAAGGGAAAAACTATAATAAGAGTGATGTCAAACTGTGTAAATATACATATCAAGTAAGACAGTTTATGCAAGTGTCTGGGACATAGTTGGTCCCGCAGATCCATAACCTCTTGGAGGTATGATTCTAGCATCCGAACTGAAGCCATGCTCAGTATCACATGTAGTGGCTGGCGAAGCTTAACCAACTCAATATAGCCCGTCCAGATTTGGTCATACGTCGGATGTAACGGGCTTGCCAAGCTGGCCCCTTCAAGGCAGCTTGGAATCCTGTCCTTTTACTCGCATTGACATTGAAACTTTTACACGGAGTTGATTGAGCGCTTCACATATATGTGCAACTTCTGACACATTATATACCATGGTAAAGAAACTAATCTTTATTCCAATCCACATCCAACAAGTGTGAAAGACAAATTATATAATCTATATATAATAATAAAGGCGTTTTATGATAGTCTGTGCGCGTTTTGGGCCCTTGATTTTTTGCATTTCAGAACTTCCATTTTAGAGCGTCCGATTTAAAATCAGTTAGAAAGGTTTGTCTTTTCATTATTATGTGCCAGGGCTCCATTCCGGCATTCCCTTCCATAGTAATGCGTTTTGGATTTATCTACTGTTTAAACTACAATCCTGATTTTGTTCATGTTTACGTTACATCGTGATTTTTTCCTTCTGTGCAGTCTTAACCGTTTTTCTTTGAAGTCTTTCAACTATCGAATTTGGACGCTTTGCTTTGATTAGGTTTTGAAGCGAACTCAGAAATCCAGAAGCAGGGATAGCTAATTTTCGAAGTCTTCAAGGCAAGAAAATCATAGCTAAATGTCGCTTTTGGGAGTAAAGGTAAATTGACCCTCTTCCTCTAGATTTTGTGATAAATTTGGTTTTGGGTTGTGCATGTGTTCAATTGAAAGGAGATCAATCCTTCACAATATGTCCTTCTATTGCAGTTCTGGTATTTTTTTTGATCTCATATTATTCAGCATTTATCTAGAAGGATGCTTGGCCCAAATGTGGATGCTTGTCTTAAAAATTTGAAGATTAGAGGTCCCTGTTTGGGGAGCTATATTTTGAAGCAATCTTTGGTTGAAGGGTATGACTTCATTCACATAGGGAGTGGAACATAGAAGTCGAATTAGAAAGATGCGTCGGGTTTCGTGCATTGGGTAGCTTGGACCATGGCTAATGTAATCGACCGAGGCGTATGACGACTCGGGAGCGTGTTTGCAAGCAGGACACGAAGTCCTGGGCTCAATGGTACATTCTCAACTTCTTGCATTTCAACATTTATAATCAGATAATATTGATCTCATTTTGCCTATTTGTGTTAGCCCATAATATTTAGAAGTGAAGTCTAAATACTGATGCAAGATAAAGATTGTAAACTGCTGTGGATGGCTGTACAGACAAATTGATCGACAGAGGTTGTTTACCTTTGCGCCTTTAGCAGCCTTGATAATTACATAAGGTACACGATCCCTGACTGTTGGGGCCGTTGCAGCATCTCTCTGAGATAATGAAACCCGGAAGTCATAAGAGGTTCAACAGTGTGAAAAAGGTACCCTTTGTCCACTGCCACATGTTCCGCATTCTTTCTGCAAGTTCCACATGAGCAGCTTTCACGGCATAGTCATCCCCCATCTTTGTCAAGCCCTGCAATAGTTTTGAAGCCCTGCAATAGTTTTGTCCATACCTTTGTAATAACAAGGAGCGACAAATCCATCCTATTCATTAGCAGGTCAGAAATTGTATTTTTTACATATTGGATTGTTGCAAGAATGTCACGGTCCAACAGTATTTTGTATAGGCATTCAGTATATGCTCTAAAAGAGACAAAGCTCATTTATGAAGGCCACACTTTTTTGAAGCGTAATTGTTCATGTATGTTTCATGCATATATGGTTCATATCATGATCCGCTGTATATTTTGAAGATCTTGGTCCCTTGTATATGTTGACGATCATGCCTTTCATTTTCATTGACGATCATGCCTTTGATGCCATACAAGAAGCTAAAAAGGCTGTCGAAGCTTAATGCCCTGGGGTTGTATCATGTGCAGACATTTTGGCTATGGCAGCCAGAGATGTTGTTGTTCTTGTAAGCCATAACTTCTTGCAAGTGTTCTTTCTTGCAGCATCAACGGATTGCTTCAGCGCCTGAGGGTGCCTGGGCGCCTGCCTGAGCCTCTCCTGGCAGTGATGGATGGCGCCTAGGCCCTGGCAGTGATGGATGGCGTCTGGAGGCGGACCTCGGTGCCTGCCTGAGCACCAGTGCATGCCTGAGCGAGGAGCGCCTGCGAGCATGCTTGTGAGCGCTGGAGCACACGATGGAGCAGGGGTGCTGGCGCCTTGGCGCAGGGCTGGAGGATGCACCTCCTCCGAGCGACTTCTCTGAGCGTTTTCCCTGAGCGCCGCCTTCCCTGAGCGCCTGGACTTCTGGCGCTTGGGCTTATTGGATGCGTTGGTTTTCAGCTTCAGCGGTGCCCTCACGGTCACCGCCTTTCTGCAGATCGTTGCTATGGGGGTTTTGGGACTCTACCTGTTTCTGGGGCAGCTCTTATGGTCTAGTGGTTTGATCGAGTTACTCCAGGGGGTCGGCACCAGGATCTCTGCATCAGCATCTATTTGCCCTGGTTTCAGTGAGAGGATGGAGGTTTAGCGCGTGCATGAGTCCGCACCAGTACTCGGCACCTAGCTGTGAAGAGGTTACGGTTCGGGGGCGTTTGTTGAAGTTCTGTTTGTTGGAGGTATGCTTGTTGCTTTTTGCAGCAGCATAGCTTTTTGGATCTGTGGTCATCATGGCAACGGTTTTTCCCCAGTGGGGTTTTTTAATCCGGGCCATGGTGCTCACGGGCTTCGGCCCATGCAATGTATTTTTGTTTTCTTTGTACTTGTGGTCGCATGTCCTTCGTGACGCTGCCTTTGTGGTGCGACGTAAAAATATACTTCCTTCCTTCCTTCTATCCTTGTTTATGTTTATCTCTATTCTTTACAGATAGGGGGTTCCGGTTGGGATGTGCCAACAGGAAGAAGAGATGGATTGGTTTCAAAAGCTTCCCTTGTAGCAGGAAGACTACCAGGTTGACTATTTCCATCGCTTGCCCAGATCGTTGCCTTTTACATTTTGGTCCACGAATGTAGGGCGAAAAAAATGGTATTCTATGATCCTTTACTCAAAATATCTTTCCTAGATTAGCTTTTTGAGAAATGCCACCCAAGGCAGAATGTAGAACAACAGTGCTGAAAATAGTATGTCTTCTGAAAATAGTGTCTTTTCCTTTTGAGAAATGCCATGCACGATAGGTTATCACAGTTATCCGCCATTTTTACTTCTCCATCTGCTTCTAATGGTGTGATGTATTTTCATTTACTCTGGCCAAGTTGTTAACAGCCCCTTTGTTCCTTTTGTCAAAAGAATTTTTGTACTAATGCTTTGTTCTACCGTAGCTCTTTTTGCTGCCTCCACTTGTGGCATCAATTGTGATTAAAAACCATATTTGTAGATAGACTCAAGCTCTAAGTGTTGCATTTTTTGCATTATTTCTAACACATGAGCATGAGACAACAGCTTGCCATCTGCAATATTTTGCACAGTCCTGAGGTTGATCCATTTCCCTTTCAGCAAGGCTCTCATACATGGTTGCCAAAGCACAAATACTCTGGATCCAAATCTCTGTAAGTATAATATTTATTGGCATGTCTTTATGATCGTGATATTTCTTCCTATAATTTATCCAAATCCCCCCCAAGGGATATGCTCTGCAGTAATGCCAAATGATGCTGGCCTTTGTCTCTGCGTTGCCTATTCGGGCATAAACATGTCTGATATTGAACAGTATCCCCAGTTTGTATATATTTGTATTCCCAATGTTTCCATTATCTTGTCAGGGCTTTTATGATTACGATATAGGATTGACATACTTGCTATATATCCTTGTTGTGTATCCTCTAATATGAATCCCTGAATCAATCACAAAAAACAATTACCATCACGTTCTTGTCGAGAGTGCCTGCAAATTGTGGGACAACTGCAATGAAATCAAGACAAACTGGAGAGAACAATCATAATGTGTTTAACATGTAACTTAAGAACAAAAAACTTACATATAACAGTTTTAAACCATATTTTCATTATTTTCATCGCAGAGGCTTCACGAGATACCGATTTCCTAGATAAATGATTGGATAAAGTGATACAAAAGCTTATACAGTTGGTTGCTCCTTTGATATTTAACTTATCAGCTCTTAAATCATGTTACATGCCAAACCTGAGACATGTAAGGAGTTTATCTTCCCTTTTGTTTGTTAAGCTATTATAATAGGTCTCAAACCCAACAAATAATAACTTATATAACTTTGTGATGTTTAAAAAGGGCAGTTTTTCCATGATGTATGGGAGTCTATGTAGAAGATGTAGAATATATTTAAACTGCTTGTTTCGCACAGTTCAGGACTAGCATATTGCCATGTCCTCTCCCCAAAGGAAGGATTTACATGCAGTACATGGAGCCTTTTATGGTCTTCAAGAATTCAGACATCTTTCTCTGATCCCCAGTACCAGCGAACGACCTTTCTCCCTATATATTGCATGCAAGGTATGATTATTGTAAGCATTAGATACAACAAATATATGTATTTACTTTTAGTAGGGCATACACCTTTGTCATGCAAGTATCCAGCTCTTTGATAATTAAAACAGAGATTGCAAGCAAGAGTTGTTCAAAGACCACATGATAGGTAGTTGCTGTACAAGGTCTATCTGTGATCTAGGATCAGATCAAAGATCTAATTTTGCAGCAGGGGAGCATTCTTGAATTAGGGACCATATGCAGATCATATATTTTATGGATTGAATTCCTCCATAGCATCCAAAGTTTATACAATTTATTTGAGTGTTGTGTTATTCAAACTTTTTGGAATGACATTTTAAATTATCATTGTACTAGGCTTTATCTAATAATAACAATGCTTGAGAGGTGCTTGCAGTTAAGCTCATTTGAGGTGTGGTTGACGGTGCATAATAGTACTTGAATGCCATAGATTTTTGGTAGTAATTCTTTTATTTGTATTGATCCACTCATAGCATGGAGTGCACTTGACTTTCTTCATTTGTTCATGACTCTGATTAAATAGAGCTTGTGGTGACTACATAACATTCTAACACTAACACGTGGGTTTTTGTACATTCATATCTTTCTCTCAATCACCTGTGTTTGGGATTTTTAATATAAGATGGGAACTTATAAGATGAGTAAACATTATAGCGACTTAAAGTCCAGTCACGTTGAAATATCCTGCATGAGATGTCTATTCATGCAAGAAGTTTTCTGGAAATTGTGCGTGTGATTCAAACGATGTAGTGTTTGTCTAATCCGCGGTTGATTTATATGCCTTGCATTCTCCATATATTCATATGTTGTTACGATATGTTATGGCAGTAGATGTAATAATAACCTGTGAATGTAGATGTAATAATAAGTTATGGCGATGTAGATGTAATAATAACTTTGTGAATGTAGATGTAATAATAACTTGTGACTACATTCTTCATGTGCTACATGCATGGAAATAGGGATGGTTTTTTGCTTGTTAATAGTTCAACCACATTACCGATCTAATTTTGCATGCTAATTTTCTTAATATATTGCATCAAAAATAAATGGGCTCTTCTAAATACTTTCTAGGGTTTGTGGGAAATAGGTTTACTCGTAATTCACATTCTATATGTAACATAACTTTATTTACATGCGAATAACAAAGCCAAAGTCCACAATTTCAAGGCCAAATAAAATGAAAACAATCAAGATGTAATGCGGCTCTCGCCATGCTCCACACAAATACCATGATTGTATCTTTCCATTAAATTGAGATTAAATAAAAAAACATGCAAATATACCCACAACACTCTAGATGCCCAATGAAAAGCCCAGCATCGCTGGGCACTTTTTCTAGTACATGTATATATATCCAAAATGTGAAGGCACTCAAATCATATTCAATAAAATTGTTAGTTATAAGAATAGTCTTCGACTATAGAGCTTTTATCATCAGAGGCTTCACTCATTAAGGCATCTATAACCGCTTGATCCCCCGAATCCAATGGGAGGCCATCCCCTTCATCTGCGTATAGGTGAACTTCATTGCCTTCTAAAGAAGGTTCCACAAAACTGGGAGTAGATCCCAGACTAGTTTCTACTCCAGAAAGATGACCTTCTAGACTCTGGACGATCTTTGGCACATGTTCACTACCCTCGTCCTCCAACTCATGAAAGAAATCTAGCACCTCCTGACGCTGGAACTCCACTCCTGGGGGAAATCTTGCCTCCAATGCTCTGATCTTATCGGGACCTCTAACCCCGGGTCTCTGTGGCCTTACTGTACTCGGCTCCATCAGGTACTACTTACACCAACTTAGAGTTTAGTCCTAAAGACTAAGTGGGGGTTTGGGGCATTCTAGGAACTATTCATTCATAACAACTTATACCATAGCACATATGCAAGCTTACCACCAATAGTCCCACTGCATCCAACCATATATTAGTATATACCACAATAACACCTCATATTCCATGCATTAGCAATCTCATCTGCATACAGTGCCTACTCTGGTTCTAACATGCCATCCGGGCTGATCAGGCTCTGCAGCCAATATCGGGAAGGTGGTTTGCCTCATGTGGACACACCCATCCACGCTGTGTCCAGCACTGGAGGACCACTTCTGCCATGTAGCGCGACAAAGAATCCAGCCAGGATAACAATGTTGTGACGCTCCCAGAATCTATACGATGCTCCCATCGTACAAATACGGGAATTCCCCTCCCATGGTGACTACATCACCATGGTAGGGCCCTCCGTCGAACTCGGACCACTTGGGATGGCCAAGTGTCTGGGCGAGGAACACAGAGGTGTCATTCGTCCCATGTCCTCTATGGGAACGTCAAATAATATACCGCCATGAAGGGTGGCCCATCCATCATCATCAACTAAATGACAATACAAGCACAAAGTAACATAGAGAATCCATCATAGCAAGGGTGCTACCCTGGGCTCAGACTCCATGGGGTCAACTGAGGTCAGGGCCTCAAGATATCAGCAGACAGAAGTATGACATGGCGTTGGCTGGCATAAGACAATGGCTAGGATAGTCCGCTCCATCTGCCCTCCTGTGCACACTTTGCAGATAGGCTGAAACATGTTATGCGTGATTGTAGCCCTCAGGAGACGCAATCCCATGGAATCACCCTATGAGACTACTTCGAATTACATCTCCCCGTTCCGATGAGGCAGGTTAGAGAGGCGTCCCCTCCACGAGCATGACGGATCCTTGGGTGTGCTAGAGAACACGTGCCACATCAGTGACCCCCGCATCCGTACCCGACTTACTCCCTAGGCTATTGCACGAACCACGCTTCTCACTATTGGGCAGACTTTGCAATGAATATCTCGTGGATATGTACTCAAGAGTGGAAGAGGAACGACTCAACTATATTGCGATAGAAGGTTACAGACACAATTTAACCCAACACGAAGAAGACTTCATTGATGACGACGACGAGGATATTCGACGTGGAATACTGCCAGCTTCCTTCTTAGGCTGTAAATGATGGTGCACAGTGCAAGTAGCCGATGCACTCGCACTTGCAAGGGTAAAAGGAAGACCAACCTTATTTATATCTATGACCACTAATCTTGTCTGGCCAAAAATAAGGTCCAAATTGATGCCTGGAGAAAATGCATCAGATGTCCAAATGATTGTCGTTCGAGCGAATGGGTGCAACAGACAAAAAGTATCATGCTTAGATTTTTTTATCCGTTGTCTTACATGATGCATGTCATTGAATTCCAAAAAGGCGGCCTTTCAAAACTGAACAAGATATTCCTGTCAACATGATTGATTAACTCATTTGCGCTGAACTACCGACAGATCCACTATTGCGAGTGCAAGTCAAAAAGTATATGATCCATAGGCATACAAAGCGATGCCTAAAAGAGAATAATCAATGTTGTTATCATTACCCAAAGCCTATAAATCCAACAACATACATAGACGAAAAGGGATATGTCCAATATAGAAGATGGACAGAGGACGACATGAACGTTGTTCCATATATTCCATTCTTACTACAAGAAATGGATTGTCACATATATGCAGACACTGCATCGACGGTCCATATATTTGCATATCTTTATGGGTACATCTGTAAGGGTCTTGATACCACTCGCTTTCACATTAATGTTGACCATGAATCGTCATCGTCAACACAAGTTACACCTAATATGCCACCCCAATCCACAAATCAAACCAATAAAACTCAGCCACAACGAAAAAACGAAGTTCAAGACTACATCTCTGCACGATATCTATCATCCATAGAAGCAGGATGGACAATCATGTCGTACCACATGATTGAGAAACATCCATCGGTCAAGTGTCTCCCTTTATTTCTCAAGGGACAAAACATACCACAGTTTGGAAAAACGTCCACAACAAGTATTGGAATTTCCGCGTTGGATAGGTACTTTTTGCATCCACTCACGTCTGAATTCGATTCCATCACCTACATCGACTACAACGAGCATTATATGTTTACTAGTTATAAGCCCAACTCCATATTACAATCATCCGATCAACTCGAGCGAGAATATCTAGGGGCAACGCGAAATGTTGTCCATGAACGATCGAGAGGACAACTCATCTGCAGGATACGTCTACTACTCCCAAAGGTTGGAGAACCATTCTACTTGAGAAGCATCCTTCTCCACAAACTTGGACGTTCTTGGGAAGAGCTCAAAATGCACGATGGCCAACACTACGAGACCTATCAAGAAACTGCTCAAGCTATGGGCTTAATTCACCGGCAACTGAAGCAATCAAGACAATGAAAGAAGCAATATCATGTCTCCAAACCCCATCGCAACTTAGATTTCTATTTACACTTCTCGTACTCGATGGTGGACCAGCCTTGCAGCTATGGGAAACTTTTCAACAACCAATGACAACTGACTTCCTCAACCAATACCAAGGGGATGAGGCTACTGCCACCAATGAAGCCTTCCTGGCCATCAATAACATTTTAGTACAACATGCGACTAACAATGCAGCATTCGGTCTACCCATTTGTCATGTACCATGCAGAGAAATCCAAAATGAGCTCGCAAAATTCCCCCATGATGAAGAATACCTTGCCAAAAGATCAATCATGTTTCAGAACATGAAATCAAACCAAACATCTGTCTACATCGAAATGCAAAACCTTCTCCACAACAGGCGGCAACTCAAGCCACTCTTCATCTATGGTAAAGCAGGCACAGGGAAGACATATATGCTTAATGCGTTCGAGCTGTACATAAGAGGACTAAGACAATAGTCCTACCGTGCGCAACAACAGCACTAGCATCATTACTATACCCTGGTGGAAGAACCCCACATTAGCTCTTTCAAATACCTGTAGTAGAAAACAATATCAACCTGCATTCTCTACTTGATCCGCACTCAGCAAGAGAATTGCTCATTAAAGAATCAAGAGGTATTATATGGGACGAATTCCCAATGGCAAATAAAGCAATTATAGAAGCAGTTGACATACTCCTGCGAAAGATCACAGACACAGACGTACCATTTGGAGGAAAGATATTTATTGCAGCAGGAGACTTTAGACAACCTGCACCCATCGTAAAAAAAAGCAGGAAAAACTGCGACAATAAATGCGTCCATCATATCCTCATCTCTACGGGATCATTTCGAAGTACTGCAACTTAACGAACCAGTAAGAAATGCTGCAGATACCAAACTCATACATTTCGTCGATGCCATTGGTAAAGGCGACCTGCTAGAAAACATTCCATTGACGCTATTCTAAACAACTATCACTATCCAGAATGCCATTGAGTTCCTTTACAATCAAGACATACTTAGCAAATCTGTGCTTTACGAAAAAAGAGCCTTCTTAACTCCGAAAAACATCACTGTCGACGCATTTAATAATTGCATTCTACAAATGCTTCCAGGATATCCAAAGTTCTACTTCAATGTCGTTAGACTTACAGAGAATGATCAAGTTATAGAAGACCATCTAATGGCAACAACGGACCTCCTCAATGGTTACAAACACCGAGCACTTCCTTAACACGAACTTCAATTAAAGCCGAACACGAGATGCCACTTAACAAAGACACTCGACAGAGATAGAGGGTTAGTAAAAAATGCGAGAGTAATGGTATGTTCAATGCATAATAGATTCGTCACTGTCAAGCTGCTTACAGATGACCCACAACATCGTGAAAACATTCATCCTATCTCCTGAGTCAATTTTTTCACTCAACCAGATGACCGACCATGGACAATTCACAGACGACAGCTGCCATTACGTCCAACATACTCAATGACGTTCAATAGATGTTTAGGACTCACACTCGACAAAATAGTCTTGGATCTACGAACCAAAATTTTTGCGCACAGACAACTGTATGTAGCACTGACACGTGTACGAAGAAAGGAGAATATACTAATCCTGCTAGATGCCAGCAACCTAACACAGACTACAACGAATGTCGTCTACAAAGAACTCTTGCCGTAAAACAGGTGCGTACCAAAACGAAAAAAAAAAAAAAACCTTTTAATCTGTTTAGACAGACTATTATCTGCTCAAAACCTTGAAAGGTAGAGAGTAGATCCATTGGCAGCCTTAAACATAATCAGGTTTTATGTTTAAGCACAAGACTTGGTATCATTACAACAAAATCTTGTCAAAATTTATTCAAGAACCATGTTACTCATAAACTTTTACCAAATACTGACTATTTTATCTTTTAAATCAGCAAGACAAATATACATTAATTAAAAAACCTTTACATGTATAACCAGAATCTGATCTAATATCTCAAGTCTCCAAATAATACCTCTTTCATGTTAAAACATGTCATATTGTCAACAAATAAACAGATATGTAACATTGCAGCAGTACTCTTCAAGAACCCAAGATATATGTCCAGGAATGAACAAAAATACTGAGTATAGAGCAAAGAAACATGTTACCTGCATCCACAAACACAAAACAAGCATAAGAATGGTTGTAAATGTAAGGGATAGCAGGTGTCATGGGTTTCTTTGAGGTTATCCCCTTCACTATGTCAATTATTTTAGACAACATGCCAAAAGGTAATAAGAAAATCTCATGCAAGAAATAACCCGCCACACATGTGCTCCAAAAGCTTGCCTATTCCATCGCTAATTTCCAGATTTACCGGCTTCCACTTAATCATATTTCTAAGCTGGAGTTCCCTTTACGATTTAGCTAATTTGTTCGGATCTTACCATACCTGCAGTTGATCTAGTTATTTCTCCATCCCCTACTAGCCCCTGTCACCATTATTTCACTAGGCAAAATTATTGGCATAGTACTTAATACTCCAAATGCATATTACATGTATTTATCTATGATGCATACCAAAGATGGATAACTTGCAACAATTTCAGAAATATACAATGAAATTTTCAATAACTTATCGGACCTTTATGGGACGCCCGGTGATATTGGAGATTTCCGGTGAGATGCCATCAGATCTCGCTAGTTGCCATGTTATTGTGTATGATCCCATCTCCATCATTGATAATTGCATTTGCATCCCCCGCCATTAGTATCCTCTCCTCCTTTCTCGGCATTCCTTTTTGGCTGAATTACTACCACCAGAGGCAGGGAAATCACGTAACTTCTATCTTGAAATATCTTCTTGTCGCCACTAGACTTCAACTTCTCATCATCGCAATCCTTTTCCTAGTGGCATAGTTAAGATCACCCTTCTTTTCGGGCATGATTGGGAGAGCCTTACATAGCACGAAAAACAATCCTAGCTTTGGCGGAATGCCCTGGACTTTGTTTTTCCAGCCCATCATATGTTTCTTATATAGCAAGAACCAAAGACTTAATAACCGACAGCCTGGAGTGAGCATACCCCAGTAGGTTGTTTGGCGTCTTTGTCCATGTCCTATCCGAGAGCCGTTTCTGTTACTTCTGTGCCCTAAAGATTGATATGCAATTTCTTCACGCCATATTTCTACAAATTACATTTTACCTATTTTTGTTTGTTAAAGTCCAAATGTTAGGTTCACTCCATACAAAATTCCAATGTAATTTTAAGATCTACTATACCCTTGTCCATGAATAGGAACCACAAATTCTCACTTTCCACATACACGCTTCCATCCTCAAAAATATCCCTAGTCACATGTTTTAACTTCCTTTCATGGCAATCGAAGTCTAATAGGTGTGATCATTGTCTTGTCCATCACCTATATATGTTAAATGCTAATAAAAAAATCCTGCCTCCTCCCGTAGGACAGGTGGACCCTAGTACAAATCTAATTTTCTTGGTAGTAACAAGGAGAGTAGGACCTTGTTGTACCACCAAGGTCCTACCCTTCCTATAATGTATGAGAAATGATATAGAATTATGAGCTGCAAATTAGATCCTTGAGGTACCTGGTCATGTCATGAACATTATAGAGTGTCCCTGGAAATGTTTCCTCCTGTAGTGTTTTTAATACCATTTGAACCAACCTTGTTCTGGCAAATCCATTGTGCTGAAAAGCCTCAATGAGTCCAAGTATGTCATATGCAGCTGTCTGGGCATCAGAGTGCGCGTATATATAAGGTACAATTTGTGAGATAATCACTTTTGATGCCTGTTTGTATGGTCTACAACTATGAGCCCATATGAATTTGTTGACATGAAAGGGTAGTTTACTCCTTTTGTCATATCTTACCATTTTAAAATTGCCCCTATTCAGGTCTGTCACAGAAATTGATAGGTTCAGAAAATTACACTTACATCCCAAGTACTTGTTCGTCTCCTTATTGAACATATACTCTGTTTCATCTTTGATCCCCAAAAAGTTTAGATTGTAAATAGTGTATTCAGCTCCAATAGTAAGAAATTCCATGACATTTCCTCCATTTATTATGTTGAGGTCGTCTATATATCTTGCTGCATTTTGGAATCTGTGAATCTCAGAATACTTCCCATTACGAGCCAATGTTAGGATGAATCTTAGTTCATACCAAGCCAGATACATGTTGCACCATGCCGGGCTGCATGAGAAGCCCATAGGTATGCCCTTTACTTGTTTCCAAATGTCTTTTTGCATCTGTATATAACAGTTACTCAATAACCAAGTATTCATTTGCTTAAACTCATCCCTTGAGATTGCCTTCCAGCTGATGTTTTCCTTGTCTTTGGCAGACTTTGTCCATTTCACAACTATTTCCTCATTTTTAATTTTTATAAGCAAATCAAATAGCCTGTGGTTCTCCATTTGGAATTCCCAAATTAGATCAGCAATTTCATTCAATATTTCTATTATTCCTTCCTCACCATACAGTGGTATATTTTCATAACATTTTGTTATGTCAGCTGAGAACACATTGTATATCCTATTAGGTAAATTCAGGACCACATCATAAGCTGAACTAATTATCCAGCATGCATTGATTCTTTTTGTACTCCACATTCTGTACTTAGCCGTCATTCTATAGCATGTGTCAGGCCATATTCTGATGAAGTCATTTAAAATAGCAGTAATAATGCTTGCAACTTCAGTGTATATCGTATCATGGGCATTTGTCAGCCACCGGTATTCACCTTTGTGTTCTTTGTATGTAGCCATAAGATATGGTAGATTCTTATTGTGCACCTGCATATCTCCAATTAGCTTTCGAATATCCAGTAGGCATAATTCTTTAACTTTTTCTGGAGTGTATGGTACTTTTTCAAAGTCTGCACTGCTCAATCTTAGTTTGGCCATTTCAGCAATGTGTACTGGACATATGAATATGGCATTGTTTGCAGCTTTGTCCAAACCTGCCACATATAAATTATTGTTGATCCATTCCAAGTTTTTGATGACACTAGGATCTTTCCAGAGGAACTTCTTATTGTGCAATGTCACTTTAAGATCTATTGCTTCAGCCCGTGCCATCATTTTAAGCATGTCACATATATTCTCTATGTCAATTTCTGAAAGCTCCATTAAATCATATTTGTGGCTATGAAAAAACTGCTTACAAAGAATGTCGAATTCATCCACACAGTCTTGAATACTAAAGGGTTGATCAGGTATATGGTTTAAACCATAACTAAAAGCCTTTCTGAGCTTTGGATTATGTACAATGTCCAGGCTAGACGTTCTAACATGATCAATTCTATGGTCAATAAACCTTGCCAGATTCGGATTCTTACATGGACATTTGTTGGCTCTTTCGCTTGCAAAAACTTTGGAGGGTTTATAAACTACATCCTTTAGCTGTTGGATGTATTTCCAGGCAAATATAGTTCTGTCCACCAATTCTGTGCCTTTCTCCTGCAGGGTTTTTTTTTTTTTTTTTTTTTTTTTTTTTTTGATGGCAAGGTATTTTTATTTTTATTAATAATATGTAAAAATTACATTTATTCAGGCTCTATAATAGCCAGATAGCCTAACCGTGTCAGCCCAATGGCAAACCCAAGTGTGAAAATCAGGGAAGGTACCCCTTATGACAATCTGCCCCACAAAAGTGATCTTATGTTGCCCAAAGACGATACCCCTTCAAGCTCCTCTCAACGAAAATGCAAGCAAACTAGGCCAGAGTAGTGGAAGTTTCATCCCTCGCGTTAACTCGACATTAAACCTGCCTACAGCTCAGTACTACTAGGAGAATCAGAGCACATTTCCAATTACTTGTACTACGAGCTCCTACTCTCACTATCTTCTTCAGATGTAAACAGCCATGCCTATCCCATCCAGGGTGGTCCACAAGCCACTATACTCACCTGATTGCTTCCCTGGGTTCCGTCTCTATTGTGCTCTTAGCGAAACTAGAAATGGCCTCAAGCCCCCACTCCTGGTTGAGCTGGAGTCCTGCAACTAGCACGCAGCTGTGAGAACATGTGGTCCTCCCGTACCAATCAGGAAAATATTTCATACATAACTGTATGAAATATTTTCCTGATGTTAAAGCCATCTAAGGCTTTAGATAGAAACGTCATGTGTATTATGCGTTTGTCATTATCTCTGGGTTTCATTTTCAAGTGTTTGTACCTATTGGTGTCACTGATAATAGTCCTAGTTTCCGGGTCCAAGACCTACAAAAATACTTAGGGTTAGAATTTACACAAAATGTTTGCTGGCAAAGAAGCACTATTTATATTATATGGTTCAGATACATAGGCCAAATGGCAAATGACATTATGTCACATATTTTTAATTTTTTCCAAAAAGCACTTTCCATTAAGGAAAAGTATAATTGATTGCCAGGATGTATCTCCTATGTATCTCTGCTAAACCATATGCTACTTCTTTGGGAAATCTTCTGAAATCCGATTTTTTGTTGGTGTATTATCATCCAAATGAAATACCTTTTTTTTTTTCCTTGTTGATAGAGTTTTCATCAATGGTCATGGTTACGCTTGTTTGTAGGGTGACAGATGTGCCACACATATACTTTTTTGGATCCATGGTGATTCTGGGTGGCATCCTTGGTGATGCTATATTGGTGATGGAAGATTTACTACTGCTGCTGCTATTTGCAGCAGATTTGAAATAAGAAGACTTGTTAGCTGAATTGCATGCCTTCAAAAACTTTAGAGGTTTTATCATTTTCTCAGCCAAGTCTGCCATTTTGTTGTTTCCAAATGCCACTTTCAGATTTTTGACCGGGTTCTTTGCATACTCCAGTGCCATGTTAAACATGTTTTCCCTTACTTCCAAATATGCAATGTATGCAATGACTGCTGGTCGCATACTTTTGCTAAGCAGTTTTGTTAAGATCACCATTTTAACCATCGGGGATGTTCCTGGGTATACCTCTTCCATATGGTTTAAAAGGTACCAGACCCCCTGATCAAACCAGATTATTCCACATCTGCACTCCTCTTCATTTCTCTTCTTTTTGTTGTTAAACTTTTCTTTCTCACATGAGCATCTGAAATAGGGACAATGGGATCTCCAGATTCGTTTCAAGTAGAAGTCGTCCCTTGCAATGTTAGCGAAGGCCATATGGCCTTTTTGCCCAATCACAATAGGTGCATTTTTAGTGCACTTTTGCTCAAAGAAGTCCATCTTAAAAGGTAAGTCAATTTCAAGTGTGTTGAATGTCTTCTCCATTTTATATGCAGCCTAGCTTTGCAAAGATTGAATTCATCTGCACCAATTCCAGCAAGGGCAGCCCATGTGTCAATATCCATAGGTGCTAAAGCACCAAAGTTCATGCTCTTCCAAATTGTATGATTGTGTACTGCTGCATAGCCTTCCACCGTCTGCTCAATTATCACTGGGAAACAGGTAGAGTTTGACAGATTAAGCTCCGGCACTTGGATATTGTTATCCTGCTCCTGATTTTCCTCCCTTGCACTGTTAGGAGCTCTACAATCCTTGCTATTTATACTCAAGAAATCTTCATCATTTAGGTCACTGTCAGAAAATAAACAGTCATGTGTAACTTCTTCTTGTGAATGATCAGAAATTTCTACCATCTTATTATCCTTTTCATCTTCAAAAGACTGTACAATGTTGTTAGCAGTCTCCAAAGCTGTGATACCTTTCATAAACTTAATTGCTGCTTCATCCTCCATACACGTGCGCTTATATAAGATGTTAGACATATCATTGTACATGTAGTACAGCAGATCTTTGCACTTATTAAACTCAAAATTTTCTTTCTTCATACCTTGGTATATTTTGAACCATCCACTAAAGCCAAGATATGATACGGGTGACATATTTTTGTCGCCTAGATTCATCTCCCTGAATGTAATATACGAGTGAATATTTTTGCTCCTGATACAAGCCAAGATTGTTTGAACTGCTACATTTAGGCTGGTAATGCTACATTTGTCATAATCAAAAGCCACAAGTTCCTTGATCCAATATTCGTATATCTCAGGTGTATCTTCCTGTTGCTGTTTTTCATCAAAGAAAATGGTATTAGTATTCACCTGATACAAAAGAAATCAAAGATGACCAAGTCTTGGTTAATGGTATGACCATTAAACTGAGTGTTGTGAAAAAAACCTTTTAATCTGTTTAGACAGACTATTATCTGCTCAAAACCTTGAAAGGTAGAGAGTAGATCCATTGGCAGCCTTAAACATAATCAGGTTTTATGTTTAAGCACAAGACTTGGTATCATTACAACAAAATCTTGTCAAAATTTATTCAAGAACCATGTTACTCATAAACTTTTACCAAATACTGACTATTTTATCTTTTAAATCAGCAAGACAAATATACATTAATTAAAAAACCTTTACATGTATGACCAGAATCTGATCTAATATCTCAAGTCTCCAAATAATACCTCTTTCATGTTAAAACATGTCATATTGTCAACAAATAAACAGATATGTAACATTGCAAAGAAGAGACTCTTCAAGAACCCAAGATATATGTCCGGGAATGAACAAAAATATGGAGTATAGAGCAAAGAGAAACTCACACTGTGATCCACAAACACAAAACAAGCATAAGAATGGTTGTAAATGTAAGGGATAGCAGGTGTCATGGGTTTCTTTGAGGTTATCCCCTTCACTATGTCAAGATTTTAGACAACATGCCAAAAGGTAATAAGAAAATCTCATGCAAGAAATAACCCGCCACACATGTGCTCCGGCTTGCCTATTCCAATTGCTAATTTCCAGATTTACCGGCTTCCACTTAATCATATTTCTAAGCTGGAGTTCCCTTTACCCGATTTAGCTAATTTGTTCGGATCTTACCATACCGCAGTTGATCTAGTTATTTCTCCATCCCCTACTAGCCCCGTCACCATTATTTCACTAGGCAAAATTATTGGCATAGTACTTAATACTCAAATGCATATTACATGTATTTATCTATGATGCATACCAAAGATGGATAACTTGCAACAATTTTAAATATACAATGAAATTTTCAATAACTTATCGACCTTTATGGGACGCCCAAAGTGATATTGGAGATTTCCGGTGAGATGCCATCGATCCGCTAGTTGCCACGTTATTGTGTATGATCCCATCTCCATCATTGATAATTGCATTTGCATCCCCCCGCCATTAGTATCCTCTCCTCCTTTCGGCATTCCTTTTCTGGCTGAATTACTACCACCGAGGTGTGGGAAATCACGAACTTCTATCTTGAAATATCTTCTTGTCGCCACTAGACTTCAACTTCTCATCCGCAATCCTTTTCCTAGTGGCATAGTTAAGATCACCCTTCTTTCTCGGGCATGATTGGCAAAGCCTTACATAGCACGAAAAACAATCCTAGCCCCGGCTAGGAATGCCCCAGACTTTGTTTTTCCAAGCCCATCATATGTTTCTTATATAGCAAGAACCAGACTTAATCGACAGATTGGAGTGAGCATACCCAAACCGGTTGTTTGGCGGTTGTCCATGTCCTATCCGAGCCGTTTTCATTTATACGTGCCCTAAAGATTGATATGCAATTTCTTCACGCCATATTTCTACAAATTACATTTTACCTATTTTTGTTTGTTAAAGTCCAAATGTTAGGTTCACTCCATACAAAATTCCAATGTAATTTTAAGATCTACTATACCCTTGTCCATGAATATAGAAACTTATGCGCAAAAGCTCAAATGCGTTATTTGTGCAAGCGCATTTTTACAAAAGATATCATTTCCAATGGGTTTGATCATGACATTAAGGTATGTAACTTATCTATTTCTTGTGAATTAAGCTTTTTGCAAGGCACAAGATGGAATTTTGCATGATACGTTTTCCAAATGACTCTTGCCGTAACTCATACCACAAAATAGCATGGCCTCTTATAATATGGATACGACATTTTTTAAGCACATGCAACATGGAAACGTTTTTTTAAGGTATGGTTTCATTTTACTTACTCTTGTATTTTTCTTACATCTACGTTGCATCATTGGATGCACATGCAAACATCACATTAGTTGCACCTTTTGCTTATGCAATTTATTCATGCTTTGATATATCAAAAAGAAATGAATGGCTGTGATCAAAGGGCTTCTCTGAATCCTAATACATATAGTTCGTGCATTCTCGGAAACGTATTTTCACCTATTATGTCTTGTTTTTATTGCCATTCTAAGGCACGATTCATATGGAAGCAGGGCGATCTGGCATAAGACACGGTTATGCAAATCGGTTTTGCTTGGAGCTAGATGCTTGCAAGATTTTTTTGATGTATATGTTTTGACATTAAATCAGTTTGCAACAATTCATAAATCCAGCCATGGAAGTTGCAAAATGCTCTGTGGCAGTATATATTTGCAATTTTCACAACCATGACAGTCTTTGACCAGCATGTTGGAGTTTGGCTTTGATGCAACACCTCCAAGCTTTTCTTCCTTATGTGGAACACCAATATGCTGCTGCAAATCCATTCTGTCCAACTGTTGCAGATCCATTCTGCCCAATTCGGCTTATGCCAGGCTTTGATAGGGATTGGAAACATGCCTCTCCTGGTGTAATAACTTCATGGTGCCAGTAAACAAGCATGGCAGCTAACTGGACCAGATTTCAAGCATGCCGGCAAATATTGCAAATCAAAAACTTCAATCCAGGTCTGTTCTTGTGATTTATAGATAGCATACAATATGTCTTGAGCAGCTGAAAAATGATAGAAGATGCATGATATTCAGTAAGTTATGAGCTCTAGCTTGTAAAAGCAACATTATAGATATATATTAATATTTTCCATCCATATTAGCTTGATTTGTGGCCAATGTCAAGTAGCACATGTATACATCTTAGTGCTTCTATTTGGTTGATTGGGATTCAACCGGTACCCTTTATCTTAAATCTACTGTACGGTATTATATCAGACTATAGCTTGAGTAACGTGCATGCATTTGAATATTGTGGAATATAGCAGCGAGGTTTTGTTGCTCTGATCTATTGTTGCAGATTTGTTGTTGCAGATTCCAACATTAAAATCAAGGATAATATTTAACACTTGTGGTAGTAATGGCACATGCAATGCTTTTGTTCATATTCTACTACTGCACATTCATAGCTGATGGACTTTATGATAGTTAATCGTTCAAATTGAATTGTTTTGATCTTTGTCTTGAAACATATATTTCTGAATAGAACACGGTTAAGGGTTATAAACCGTGGTGTTCCATAGCTTACCTGTTAGTCCTTTCATTGTTACCCTTTTCAGGCTAACATTTGTCTGGTTGACTGCAGGTAACCGGGACTCCACCTCCTCGTTTTGTTGGTTTAGGATGGTGCTACAACTTTTAGTTGTTATCATATATTGCAAAATCCAGATAAGCTATTTGAACTCTATAATCTCATGTGTCTTGCTAGTAGAGCAAGAATGAATCTTATTTTAGGATATTCTTATTCTAGAATATTCTGTCTTATTGCTTGTTCTGTCTTAATGCAGAACATCATTTGCTCAACTCCACTCATGGCTATATCTTTAATACGGCAAGAATGACATGAGATATAGAGTGATTTTTACTCAAGAATTCGTGCAAATTGGCTTGTTGGACCATCTCGTTGATGCAGTGATGCTTTTTTGGCTACAAGGTCTTTCTTTCCATACATAATGAACGAATAATATGAAGATGTTTCTATTTTGTACTACCCTATGAGGTCTTTTTGTGAAGCAAAGTTCAAAATATATGAGAACAGGTACACATGTCTTCTATCCACGTAGCATAGCAGATTAGCTTATTTGTGTCTGCTGAATTGTTCTGGATAATTGGATAAATCGTTGAAATTAGAAAAATTTACTTTACTTTTGAAATAATGGAGTCATTCCTTTCCATATCCATCTATTTGATGAAAAGAGAATATACATATGTATTTGTTCATATTTCTAAGATAATGTCCATATTTCTAAGATGATTAAGATGATTAACTGATCAAGTCTAGGCCTAAAAGAAAATGGCACCTGTTTTCTTTTGGGGCTGCTTATTGCCCTGAAGTGGTCTTTGCAAAAGTCCATGGAAGGTAAAAGTCTGTTTGTACAGATTTTAAAAGGTTTTTTTTTTTTTTTTTGAAAGATCAAATTAATATTAATCCAGAGTAAATACAAGACGAGCGATACTAGGGTACTCCTGCCCACACTAGAGCGAGCACCCTCATGGCATGTATACCTACCTACGACTCAAGGCACAAACCTGCCAATACTGTCTACAATGAGGAGGGTCCTTTCCCAGACCGCTGCCTTGAATTGCTCTTTCCGAGGGGATGCCAGGTAAGAAAGATATAGCTTGTACCTCAACTGTGGGATCAGAACCCCAGGCCGCACCTCCGCATTCCTGAACACCTTCATGCAACGTCGCTTCCAAATGAGCCACATCAACCAGGCTTTACACAAATGGAAGGCCAGACTCTGAGGCTGGGACCACCTGCTAGGGTACACGCCCAAAAGAACCTCTTGACTACGGAGCGGGGTGTGGAAGAGACGTTGGACCCACTGCCATGCTGACTGGATGTCTGCACAAAGAAACATACAGTGCTCCAGGGTCTCTACACAGGCACCACACATTGGGCACAGAGCTGATCGGCCGGTGTTTGGGATCCGGTTCGAACCCGCAAGAAGAGACCCTCCTGTGGAGGACCCTTGGATCTAACAGAGAATCAGGGAGCTATGTCACGCGGGATTTGCAAAGAAAACAAGAAAAAGAGAACAGAAACAATAGAGAACAATGAGATCACAATAATGAGCTTCCTTGATGTCAATGAAGATACATGAGCTCTCGCAATCGAGAGGAAACTGAAAATGAGACAAGATTCAAAACTCATCTAAAAATCATGTGCTAGCTCTACTCATATATATAGTACAATGGCCTTTGGCCCAATATAGACATTCTGACTGATCTCGGTGCCGACTCCTGGAAGGAGGCCTGATTTACAGGAATGCTGGCGGTGCCTCTTGAAGTGCCCGAAATCACGCCGACGCCGACGCGGTGGGGCGTGACGGGCCGCCACTTGTCCGAAGCCCGCCTTGACGCCAGCGTGGTCTTTGTCCGCATGGTCCGCTTGGTCTTCAAGGTAGCCTTGGCCTTTGACGACCGACCCGTGCCCGGCCGCGGACTCCTTGGCCTTGACTTGGTCCGTCAGATGCATGAATAGTCCTGTACTAGGAGGCACAGGACTAACACTCCCCCCCACCAAACGACACTCAGAGTGAAGAAATGGAGGAAGTGTTTCCGATGGCGGGAACCCAGCAGTCTGAAAGTGATCCTCGCGTGAATGAGGACGGGCACCATTATGGTAATTGCCATTAGGTCCCCGCGCGTTTGAAGAGCATCGAGTGTTGAGCCCAAGGGCGTGATCGTGATCAATGAGGAATTGAGAGCGCATTCATGTCTTCGTGGCAAAGCATGGGCTTCCGAAGGAACAAACCGGCACTCCATGAGAAGGCAGGTCCGAAAGCCAAGGCACCGATTAATCGCATTCGGGTTGCAATAAAAGATGGGACGCTGCCGATTTAAGGAGCTTACCAAGATGCACTTGAGAGCAGCACAGAAGCCAGCTTGACGGTGAACTGAGGGGTCTGGTGAGGTGGCGGCATTCTGCAAGAAGGTATCAAAGCCATGAAGAGCATCAGCAGGGCGTTGCCAACCACGCTCATTTGCAATATAGATCCAATTTGTAGTGTGATCCAAGGTGGCACCATCTTCCCCCTCAGAGCGTCGGACAAAACGGGGATCCCACCGAAGATCCGTCGAGATCTGAGGGGGTAAAAGCATGAAAGGGTGTCTATAAATGTAGCCCATATACATATGTACCGAATGCACATTTTTGGAATAACTGTCATCATGACCCGCTAGTAACTGCCATGATTAATGGCTATCCACTACTCTGAACCCGCAATTATCGGATTTTGAAATTCTTTCCCAAATTCTTTCTTGGTTTGCCTCTCGTTCACTATCCCGCCCCTGCCTTCTCTGCTTGAATTCCGATCACGAATTCTTCATCTAGCTATGGCCCCAAAATGCCCCCAGATGAGTGCTTGCTCATCACCACAGCCCAAGCAAGAAGCCAGTGCTTCCGGCAGTGGAATTTTACCTCCAAGGAGTTTACGTTTGGGTTCTGAGGTGATCCAAGCCAAAGACCTCCGTGATAAACATGCAGAGGTGTTTGGGGTCTGGGTTCGGGAACGCCTGCAAGACAGCCCTCTGTGAGGACCCTTGGATCTAACAGGAGAATCCGGGGGACTATGTCACGCGGGATTTGCAAGAAAAGAACAAGAAGAAGAAAACAGAACAAAAGAGAACAATGAGAGGAAAATGATAAGCTTCCTTGATATCAATGATGAACATACATGAGCTCTCTAATCGAGAGAAGATCAAGAGAGACAAGACTCAAAACTCATCTAAAACTCATGTGCTAGCTCTACTCATATATATAGTACAATGGCCTTTGGCCCAATATAGACACTCTGACTGATCTCGGTGCCGACTCCTGGAAGGAGGCCTGATTTGCAGGAATGTTGGCGGTGCCTCTTGAAGTGCCTAGAATCATGCTGACGCTGACACAGGCGGTGACGGGTCATCACTTGTCGCGGCGCCTCTTGGTAGCAGACCCAGGCTTTGACTGCGTGGTCTGCTGCTTGGTCTTTTGCTGGGCCTTGGATGACTGACCCGTGCCTGTCTGTGGATCCTTGGACTTGACTTGGTCCGTCAGAGATGCATGAATAGTCCTGTATCAGAGGCACTGGGACTAACACTTCCCCACCAAACGACACTCGGGTGAAGAAAAAGGAGGGAGTGTCTCTCGAGGGCTGAAGCCATCGGGCCACGAAAGTGATCCTCACGGAGTGAGGACGGCACCATTATGGTAAGTGCCAATGAGATCCCTGGCGATTTGAAGAGGGGAGGAGTGTTGAGCCCAAGGGCGGGATCGGCATCAATGAGAAAATGAGAGCGCACCATGTCTTCAAGGGCGATGGGCTTCGAAGAAACAAACCGCACTCCATGAGAAGGCAGTGTCCGAGACCAAAGGCACCGACCTGGCATTCGGATTGCAAAGAAAAGATGGGGACGCCGATTTAAAGAGCTGACCAGATGCATTTGAGAGCAGCACGTAAAACCCGCTTTGACGGCAATCGGCGATCCGGTGAGGTATGATTCCGCAAGAAGGTGTCAAGACCATGAAGAGCATCATCAGGGCGTTGCCAACCACGCTCATTGGGAATATAGATCCAATTAGTAGTGTTATCAAGGGTGGCACCATCCTCCCAATTGAGCGGGCAGATAAAACGGGGATCCCACCGAGATCCGCCGAGATCCGAGTATGAGTCCATCCAAAGATGGCCATCCATGACCTTGGTCCAAAAGGGGAGACGCCAATCGAGGTGAGGAACCTGGGGCGTGGAGGGACACCTGTGGGAAGCATAGGGAGAGGGACCATGCCCGTGGGCGTGGGCCGAGCCTCGCCCCCAATTCACCGGACAAGAGCCGATCAAGAGCTTTGCACCAATGGTCCCGCATGCGAAGTGGAGCCGAGAATTTACCGGAGGGCTATCCCAACCTGTGGGGACCGCCTTGCTATCCGTAAGAGCACGCAGATTGATTGTAACCGCGAGGTGTCGCATATAAACTTGTGCAAAGGGAAGATCCTCGGATGTCCCGTGATACTTCCTTATCTCAAGTTGCGGCGCCTCGGCTTGCCGAGAGGCAAATGATGAGCGAAGCTCCGTGATGTACTCTTGATGAAGAGCATGTGTCCGATCATGATCGCATTGCATAGGGTTGTTATCCAAAAGCAACCATTGAAGTGTGGGATCACCCCCGAAAAGTTCCGATGTGGCCCATCTCGAAATTTGTCCCGTGTATCGCCCGGATAGAAATCATGAAAAATGTACGCCATTGGCTGAACAACTCTGAAGGTGATCATATCCGGATCGTCACAGTGAATGAGATCAAAGACTAAAAGGGCACAGAATAAACCTTTGTCTTCAACAGAGAGGTCTGGCCAGATCCGAAGAAAATCTGCAGTGCGCAGGGGAACATCAATGGGACCATCAGCTGTATGCCACTTCAGAAGAAAGAGGTGGTGGCGGGCAACCACATAATCCGGATAACCGGAAGGAATAGGGAAGTCAACAGGCAGGTTGAGAGCAATGGTAATATAGCCTTCAAGTTTGGCTCGAGCCTCATCGATGGATCAATAGCCCGGCCTGAAGTGGCTGTTGTTCGAGATCACGGATCGGTTCTCCTTGTCTAACGAATATGGATCGGTCATGCGGACCCGTTTCTGAGAAGTTGTGACATGGGAGGAGGATGGCCCAGGAACAGTGAGTCGGAGCTTGGCAATCTCAGCGTCATCAAGAACTTTACGTTTCGAGCGAGCCTCAGAAGTTCGATCTTGGAGAGATGTGAGTGAGAGGTTTGGCGTGGAAAGCTGAGCTTCCAAAGAGGCAATTTGAGCGTCACGCGTTGTAAGGTCTTGAGCTTGAGTGTTGTAATGCCGAGAGAGCTCAGATCTGGCGATGTCGGTTTGGCAATGTTGTTTTCCTTGTCAACCAAGAGAGTCTCTCTTGCCTTGACCCTTTCAGATAATTCTGAAGGGTGGCCCGCAAGTGAGCCTGTTGATCGGTAAGCGAGTAATCTCGATGTTGGGCAGCCTTTTGAGATCTTCACGGCCCGTAAAAAGAGCCTCGTGCTTGTCTTGAAGCTGGGTCTCAGAGTATTCACTTTTTAGCGTGGTAGCGGCTTGAAGGTCACGGTGAACCGCGTCGGAGGCCTCCAGGGCCGTTTGAACCCCATTCATGAGAGCTTCTTGGGATTCTTGTATCTTGAGAGCAAAGCGGCTTGAACATCCGGGCCGACATCGACATACAAAAGCCGACGAAGGGTCTTTGTGGTGGAGGAGCCTGCCTTTGTTGCCTTGTTTGCGATGTTTATGAGACATGATGAACTGGAATGCTTTGATTCTCAGAGCGGAGGAGGAGACAGTGACATGTGAGTGCGGAATTTTGACATGACCAGAAGAAGAAGGGCGTGAAGTGCCTACTTGGTGAGTCTGAGGAAGGGACCGCTGAGTGGAATCATGAGAATGAGGAGGTGTGGGAGGAAAGTAATGACAGATGAGGGCTTGAAGATGGCCTCCCACGGAAACTTCAGAGATAGAAGGGGTAGCCCGAAGACGGTCAACTTCTTGGAGAAGACGGTAGAATAGCAATTGGGGCCAATCAATGTGGTGGTTGGAGCGAGTAGCAGTGATCACCATATTATAGAAAGGCTTATTGATATGGGTGTTCTTGATAGAATACCCAAGGTTCTTTTAAAAAAAAAAAAAAAAAAAAAAAAAAAAAAAAAAAAAAAACCCCGGAAACAACTAGTCTAGGCAACAACCCTACTACCAGTTCAAGCTACATCAGTCAATCCGTCAGTAGCCTTATCATTCTGTACATTAGTCGAGCACACTATAGACAGCACATCCAACTATGGTCTATAAGTCATATAACTTTAATTATTACTTTTATTATGATCAAAAATCACTTCAACTAAGTGTATCCATTCCAAAACCTTATGTTTCAGTTTTCTCTTTCAGCATGCACCTTCTTTTTGCATGCATGCATGCATCTGCCTTTATTTCTATCTTTAACTTTATCTAGTTACCTTTTATGACAATATACATATATACTTTTAAGAGGAATATTTAATTTTGCATCCGCATCTATGTGCTTCTATAGAAGTGGTCACTAGATAAACCAAAATCCAGTATGCCTGCTACCCTGCTATTATTCCAGTATCCTTTGCTTTTTATAATGCCTTATGAATCTAATCACTAGTCTAATAAGAGCTCGTTTTCCTAATTAGCTCTCTCGAAATCTTAATTTATAGGCTTAAAACCCCTTTAGAGGACCAACCCCATATGCTCCTTATTGTACAGCATGGAAATCCTTATCTGCCTATGGTCCTATATTTGCTATACCCTATTAATCTAGTTTTTTGTTTACTCATCATTACAGCTTCAGCCAAAACCATTCTGTTATCTTATTTCAATTTATTCAGGGTGAGAGTATCTGTATATTTTATGCACCTCTTATACACTAATAACTTTTCCATTTCATCGTATAAAGTGTTGCAAAAAGTGGCCAAGATCTTTAAGGCTACACTACGTTCCTGCTAGAGCAGTACTGAGCTAAATACCAAAGACATTGCTCAAAATAAAAAGCTAATATATCAGCTTAGTCATTCTGGCTGCAAAATGTCCCTGAAAATCATGTGCTTACTGCAACAAATCATGAGTTTGCTGACCAGCAACACATCTTAATAAGAGACCTTCTATAGTTCTCTTATAAAGTATAGCCTCATGCACCACATAACCAGCTGCTTGTACTCTCAGAGCATGTTTTTGTTGCTTTGAAAATGATGAAGGATAAGTATGATCTTGTAAATACCTGTATATATTAGCATACCAAAGATCCACAGTCTCAATGAGCCCTTGTAATATTCCAATATCCTGAAATGCGATTTGCTGGTCTGTTTCCTCTTCTATTTCAGCACCACTGCTCAAATAGGCACTTGGATTATGAGTTCCTTGAGCCATCTTAACATACTTCAACTCAAACTCTTGTATGATAAGAGCCCATCTTGTAAATTTAGGATCTTGGACAGTCTTATTGTAAATGCATGGCAATGGGTTCACATCGATATGAATGTAGACATATTGTACATTTGCTGAATTCCATTGTGAAGGAAGAAGATAATGTCTAAATTTGTTCAAGGCCCGCTTCAATGCCAACCCAAGATGCTCTATATGCGTCCATTTCTGCTCTTGTGGAGTTAACAACCTGCTAGCATAGTAATTCACACAATGCTTTTGCTGATTTTTCTGACATAGTGTGACAGCCAAAGCTTGCTCCCAAACTATAAAGAATAAATGAAATGGCTCACTCATTCTTGGAGAAATCAGCAAAGTTATCTCTTTCAATTGTCCAAGGCACCATTCAAATGTTTCTTCAGTGTCCTCCTTCCATCTAAAATTCTGCCCTTGCTTCATACAATCCATAAGTGGCGTTACTTTAGCAAAATTGTGCAAATACCTCCTACTAAAACTGAGTTGGCCATATAAGCTTCTCACTTGTGATACATTTGTAGGTGATTTCACCTTCTTCAAGGTTGCAATCGTACCATGATCCACTTGTAACCCATTTTCTGAAACATAATTGCCCAATAGTTTTCCTCCTCTAGTGAAGAAAATACACTTAGCAGGATTCAAACTTATGCCATACAATCGGCATCTTTCAAGAACTTTTCTGAGATGATCCAAGTGATCCCTTCTTGGATTCGAAAACACTGTTAAGTCATCTATAAAGACTCTCAAAAAGTCTAAAATGTCATGAAAAGCATATGTCATAGCTCGCCAAAATGTGGCTGGAGCATTTGTGATCTCTTTTAGTAACTTTAATGAGATCCCTGAAATCAATGCATACTCGGATTGAGTTATTTGGCTTTCTCACTGGTACAATAGAACTGATCCAATCTGAATTTGGCACTGGTACAATAAATCCTGCCTCCAAAAGCTTCATGACTTCAGCCTTTACTTGCTCCTCTATGGTTGGACTCATTCTCCTTTGAGCTTGTTGGACTAGTTTTGATCCGTGTTTCAAATCAATAGTATGAACCACAACCTCTGTGTTAATGTTGAGTTCTTGGCATGCATCTTGCAGCAGCAGTCTATGACTTCCGGATGCTACAGAGCTTCCATGCTCATGATCACAAAACAAGAACAAGACAAACAAATATGTACAAAGAGTGAAGGGAACGTGGCCAAATGAGGCTCTCCAAATTTGAGATAAACCTGAGTACATCTGAAGAGGCTCCGGTCTAATATAGTGTAGACCGCAAATCTGAGCTCTACATCTAGCTAAATCTAAGCCATACACTTAAGTTAACCTAAACATGCCAAGTGTCAGTCTGCCACCACTGACACCTAACATGTGCACAATGTTAACCACTATGTGGTTAACACTGCCCCCACCTAAAAGTTTTTAGCACAAGAACATGTATAGACTTTTATAAGACAAGTCCGACAATTACAACAGGGTGCCAAAAAATTTAGGGGCGAAAATGATGGTAATGGTAATGGTAATGGTTGGTTGTGTCGCCAAAATATCTTCATGAAGGCATTGATGACGAATAGGATCCGAAGGAATGTCGATGCAGAACATGGATCATAGGAACTTTGGGCCAAAAAAACATGAAGACCATCCCCTTATATTATGGGGAATAACAAATATTGCCCAATAATTCACCTAAAAACAATTAGGGGGTCTTAAAAAATGTGAGCATCATAAAAACATCCCCCGTGATCGGCCATATAAAAGTGGAATATATCTGAAACAGTGTGGACTCTTTGTCGCAGCGTGGGCCATGAGCATGGGCGTGACCATGGGGTTTTTTTTTCTACAAGTAGCGTGGCGTGGCGTGAGGGTGAGCGTGAGGAGCGTGGGAATGAGGGGCGTGGCTTGGCATGAAGAAGCGTGGGCAGACATAGCGTGGCTTTTATGTGAGCGTGACTTTGTATATCAGCGTGGACGGTGATCCATGGGCGTGGCCCGTGGGTACAAGAGAAGATTTGGAGTGTTGTTTTTATACTTGAAATAATCAAAAGAACTTCAACTAATGATTGATCCACCAAACTTGTTAACAACTTAACTTCACATTTGTATTTATTTTCTCAATGCATAATCCAGGTTCATGGAGCCACAATTTGGTCTCTAATCCAAGAACCGTGAATTATGATTAAACAACACTAGGAATACAAGTCTACAATCAAGCCAACACCACTAGCTTTGAAGATGTTTGACCCAGCCGGATTCAATCCTAAGCGCACCGATCTGCCCTCTGCTTGCTTGATTCGATCATCTATCCTCGTCTGCATATTCATCAGACTTATACCCTTCCATCCGGCGGTTATGGGATTGGATTAACTTTCCAATCTCGGCTTCCTATTTTTTCGTCAATATCCCACAGGACGGGCGCGACACCCTAAATCTGCGGGCTGGGGGTACCTGGGTTTTTCTAGCGCGCGTGGCGAGGTCCGGGTAATAGCAGCCCGCAGACCTAATTTTTTACCATTGACCTCACTTTCCAATTAACCTTGCCATCCTTCCTTAAGTTAGATCATAACCCATAAGTTTACCTACTGCCACTGCTTCTCATAGATAAACAATCTGGCAACCTCTGTAAGCTGTAGAGTTTATTTGAACTTATTACATGACAACTTACTTCATTCCCCCTTCATGTAATAAGCAGATCACTGTTATACTGTATCGAAGTTCTAAGCTGTATAAATCTGGTAACAGGAAGTGCTATAGTGAGAATATCTGCTAACTGATCATCAGTTCTAACATATATCATAGACAACTGGTTTTTCTTCACCATATCCCTTAGAAAGTGAACCTCCATCTCAATGTGCTTTGTTCTTTCATGAAGAACAGGATTTTTGGACATGGCTATATAACTGGTATTATCACAATAGATAACTGTTGGATTTTTCTGCTCAGTGCCTAATTCTGCCAGCAACCTTCTCTTCCAAATCAATTCTTTGGCCACTAGAGATGCAGCATTGTATTCGGCTTCTGCACTTGACAAAGCTATATTAGACTGTTTCTTGCACTTCCAGGCTACTGGAGCTCCACCTAGAATGATTAGATAGCCCGAGGTAGATTTTCTTTGGTCTAAATCTCCTCCCCAATCTGAGTCACAGTATGCCTTTAACTCAAGCTTAGTTGGATTGTACATGACACCAACTTCCAAAGAGCCTTTTAAATATCTTAAAACTCTTTTAGCTGCAATCCAATGAGCTACACCTGGATTATTATTATACCTGCTCAATAAATTCACAGCAAAAGATATGTCTGGTCTTGTACAATTTGCAACATATGCAAGACAACCAATTAAAGACCTGTATGGAGTTTTTTCCATTTGCTTTACTTCTTGAGCAAACTTAGGACACATGTCTTCAGAGATTTTATGTCCATGTACTAATGGAGTATCAGCTATATTACAATCCTCCATTCTGAAGGTTTTCAACATATTAATAATACATGATTGCTGACTCAAAAGCAGAGTTTTATTTGCCCTATCCCTGTAGACCTCAATTCCAAGAAACCTTTTCAGTTCACCTAAGTCAGTCATTTGAAACTTTTTGCTCAGAATATTTTTGCAATGAATTAAAACATTTTTTCCTTTAGCCACCATTATATTGTCATCTACATACAGAGCAATTATACACCATTCATCACCACTTTTAAATTTGTACAAATTACCATCAGACAGAAATTTCTCAAACCCTTGTTCCAGCAAATATCCATCCATGCATTTGTACCATTCCCTAGTTTGTTTTAAACCATAGACAGCTCGATTCAACCTCCAAACTTTATCTGTACCCTGGAGCCTGTTTTAAATAAATCTCTTCTTCCAATTTAGCATTCAAAAATGCTGTACTTACATCCATATGATGGATTTCTAAGTCTTCAGAATTTGCAATAGCTAATAACATTCTAAGACTATTTATTTTTACCAAAGGAGAAAATGTTTCATCAAAATCTTGACCTTTCCTTTGAATGAATCCTTGAGCAACCAACCTGGCTTTGTATTTTTTTGGTTTTCCATCAGCTCCAGGTTTAATTCTGTATATCCATTTGCTCCCTATAACATTTTTGTGCTCAGGTCTATCCACTAGTGTATAAGTATCTGTTCTATGAAATGAATTCATCTCATCTTCTATAGCCTTTCTCCAATCTCCTTTGTTATTACCATTTATAGCCTCATAATAGCTTTTTGGTTCTTCTTCATTTTCTAAGACTAAAATGTCAAACACTGTGTTTATTTCCCCCTCAATTGATAACAACCTTTTACTTCTGCCATGAATATCCCTACCATGTAAGGCAATATCCTTATTTTCATCTTTCAATATCGGAGCTTCAATCCTTCTTTTTTTTCTTTTTGGTTTTTCTGCTAATTCCCTTTGTGCATGCTGAGTTTCTTTTGCTGGCCTCTCTTGTGCTAATTCAGTCACATTTGCTGGTCCCCTTAAGTCTTGATGTACTAAATTATTATCTGCTTCACTCTCTCATCATCACTAATATCAGCCACATTAGTCTGGCCATTTGCTACATGCTTTTCTTCTTGTTTCTCTTGTTCCTCATGTAGACTAGTAACTTTTTCTTGATTATGCAAGTCTTCTATGTCTTCTGATGTATTCACCTTAGGAATGGTTTTATAGAATTGTTTTTCAGAAAACACTACATCTCTACTAATAATAACTTTTCTTTGTGCTGGATTATATAATCTATAACCTTTTGAATTTGCATCATAACCTACCAGATAGCAGATATAGGATCGATCATCAAGCTTCTTCCTTAATTCTTCTGGAACCTGAGCAAAAGCTAAGCAACCATAAGTTTTAAACTTATCAAATGATGGAGCTTTATCAGACCATAGCATCTCAGGTATGGCTCCATTAATACTTCCAGAAGGTAATCTGTTTTGAATTAATACAGCAGTTTTCAATGCCTCTTCCCACAAGAAGTTAGGCAAACCTGAATATTTTAGCATGGACCTAACTGCATTCAATAATGTCCTGTTCTTTCTCTCAGCCACTCCATTCTGTTGTGGAGAGTATCTACATGTGAGCTGTCTTTTAATGCCTTTAGATGCACAATACCACTTAAATTCATCTGACAGATATTCACCACCCCTGTCAGATCTAAGCCTTTTTATCTTAGCTCCAGTTTCTAACTCAACCTCAGCAACAAATATTTTAAATGCATCTAATGCTTGGTCTTTTGACCTCAATAGATAACAGCTAGCTCTTCTGCTGAAATCATCTATAAATGTCATAAAATATTTGTATCCAGATATACTAGTAACATTTATAGGTCCACATAAGTCTGTGTGGATTAATTCTAAAACCCTTTTCGATCTGTGAGTTGATTTCTTGATTTTTGTTTGGCTTGCTTCCCAAGCATACAACCAGCACAAATATTCTCTTCCTTATTTGAAGTTGTAGAAATAAACCTTTCTTTTCCAGTATGTCCAGATTTCTGAAATTTGTATGACCAAGTCTGGTATGCCAAATTTGTTTGGATGTACATTCAACAGAGTTAAGACAAGGAACATGATTGTAATGAAATCCAAACAAATTTCCAACCCGTCTGCCAACAAATTTGATTTCATTATCAAGAAATATATTACATTCTAGTTTCTCAAACACAACCTTGTAGCCAAGATCAACAAGCTGGCATACTGAAATCGAATTTCTTACTAGACTAGGTACACACAGCACATCTCTGAGTTTTACAGGCTTTCCATTCAAATCAAAAATTTCTAAGATACCAGCATCTCTAATTTGCTGAACTCCACCATCTCCCAGCTGTACATGTCCATATCTTTTTACACAATCTTTCAGTAGACTTGGCTTGAAAACTACACTTTTTTCTGCTCCTGAATCTATCACACAAAAATTGTCATGCATAGATGTTGAAGCAAGAATATCATTTGAGATATGATTACATTGTACCTCAAGCAATTCATCTTCACTGCTTTCTTCAATTATATTTTCTTCTTTAACAAGATTCACACTTGGTTGGAATCTTCCCCTTCCTCTGCCTCCACCTCGAGCACGACCCCTTCCTCTTCCAGTTGAAGACTTGGGACTTGGACATTCTGAAGCAAGATGTCCTTTGCCATCACAGTTAAAACATTTAAATACTTTGCCTTCATATGTGCAATTTGCTTTCAAATGACCATACTGGTTGCATTTAAAGCGTGGCCCTATTTTTTCTTTACTCACACCTGAGCTACTCCCACCTCTTTTGAGTTTTGCACTGTACAATAACTCAGGAGATTGTTCTTTCATCAAAGCCTCTTCGGGTTTGTTCAAACTCTGTTTGAATCATTCTCACAGCATGTTCTTTACTGGTAGCTACATTTCTAATTAATGTAGCTAAGTGAGTATTATGAGATATTGATTTTGCCAAGTACAAAATTTGATTTTGATCATTTATAATAGTACCTGCACCCTTCAAATCTGCAACTATAGAATCAAACTTCTCCAAGAACTCAGTTATATTGTCTTTCTCAAATAACTTAAGCCTCTTAAGTTGCTTTTCCAAAACATCAATTTGAGATGAACTTTTAACTTCAAAATGCTTAATCAAATATTTCCACATTTTCTTAGGTTGCTTACCTCTCAGTTTTAACTTCAGGGCAGTTCCCACTTTACTCATGATAATAGATTGAGCCTCCATTATTTTTGTAGCATCTATTTGTACTGTAGGACTACTTCCACCAGCTGCAGTGGACACACCACCTGAGCTTGCACTTGCACTCATAGTTGGACCTCCTCCTCGATTAGATCCTGCAGTACCAGACCCTGTAGGGGATGTTGATGTAGCCATAGCAAAGGCACTGCCATCAATTAAACCCCAGAGATTCTCAAACTCCAAAACTGACTTGATTCCTTCCTTCCAAATTTGAAAACCTGTATCACCCTTAAACACTTCAATAGTTGCTAACAAATTGGCTCCAAATCTTGTTGACATCTTGACCAACCTGGCTCTGATACCACTGTTGTTTTTATACTTGAAATAATCAAAAGAACTTCAACTAATGATTGATCCACCAAACTTATTAACAACTTAACTTCACACTCGTATTTATTTTCTCAATGCATAATCCAGGTTCATGGAGCCACAATTTGGTCTCTAATCCAAGAACCGTGAATTATGATTAAACAACACTAGGAATACAAGTCTACAATCAAGCCAACACCACTAGCTTTGAAGATGTTTGACCCAGCCGGATTCAATCCTAAGCGCACCGATCTGTTCTCTGCTTGCTTCATTCGATCATCTATCCTCGTCTGCATGTTCATCAGACTTATATCCTTCCATCCGGCGGTTATGGGATTGGATTAACTTTCCAATCTCGGCTTCCTATTTTTTCGTCAATATCCCACAGGACGGGCGCGACACCCTAAATCTGCGGGCTGGGGGTACCTGGGTTTTTCTAGCGCGCGTGGCGAGGTCCGGGTAATATCAGCCCGCAGACCTAATTTTTGACCATTGACCTCACTTTCCAATTAACCTTGCCATTCCTTAAGTTAGATCATAACCCATAAGTTTACCTACTGCCACTGCTTCTCATAGGTAAACAATCTGGCAACCTCTGTAAGCTATAGAGTTTATTTGAACTTATTACATGACAGCTTACTTCATGGAGTGTGGGTTCCCAACACGTGAGTAGGGCACGGCGTGAAGTAGGATGACCCAAAAAGTGCATAGAGCATTTGAGCCACAGGGCGGCCAAATCTGAGCCGTTAAGCTGAAAAAACCCTAGTAGATTGGGAATAGTATGCTATGCAGACAGGAAGAGAATGCCAGAAACGGCCGTCGGATTTGCTGGAACAACACATTTTTTCTTGATTCGTCTGGGCTGACGGCCTGATTTGGGGGCAACATAGACTAAGGCGGTTCAGGAAGGTTCTGATGTTGCTAAATCTGAATGCCTGGTCCGGATATAGTGCCACTGCCATAGATACTTGCTGAAGATGCCTTGTTCTTTTGGAATAGAAGGCGGTGTGTGAATCGATCATTATTGGCCAACTGGAGTCCTGGTGCGTAACTGGGAGCCTTGATGTGAGCTGAGATTTGAAAAATTTGCTGACCTCTCTTGTATTTGCAGATGCCTCCTGAATAACAGATCAGAATGCTTGAAAATGATTTGTGCAGGTTGTTGTTTTGCTTCAGACTGAATAGGAATGCTTGAATCGGCTGAAATGGTGGCCAAAATCATTGCAACAGCTGAAAAACGTGATGGATCCAGATCACGAGTCGGGGCCCACAGAAGTACAAAGCCATGGCTTATATATTGGTTAGGAAGAAGCCAAGGCATCAACAGGTAAAGTTGCTTCTGAGAAATATATTTGTGCTTCAATCGCGACTGGAAGTTTGATGAACTAAGAGTGCTTGTTTGCAGATGATGAAGACCAGAGAGACTTGAGAAATCCGAGTTGAAGCTTCAAGGTTGAATAGTTCTGGTGCTTCCATCCGAGTTTTGCTTGAAATGCTCTGTAGCCGGTACCTGCATTAGGCAGATGGATGGGGACTAGCAGGGATGCCGGCCCTCTTAAAAACTCAATAAGAAAAATTGGATTGCTATGTGCAGATGCCAGACTGATGGGAAGTATTGGAGGAAGAACTCGAATCCTTTTAGAGTGTGAGATAAAAGCTCTGATGCTTCCTTTGTGGAATATGCAGGGACTAGTCTGGTGCAGATGGACGGCATGAAGAAGCAGGTAACTCGCCCTTGAGAAAGCTGTCTGAGAATTGATTTCGAACCATAAGGGAGGGCTAGCCAAAGTGCTGGCCCTCTGCCAGATAATTTTAAAAAGAAATCTGCTTGAAAAGCTCGAGATTGGCAAATACAGACATGATATGCTCCATAGACGTGATATGCTCCATACTGATATGATACCATATATTTTTTGGAACTGGGTGTGCAAAGGGCACAAACTGTCGGATAAACAGAGATAAACAAAGATAGAATAAAAATGACAAAAAGGATCATGATGTTTTGTGGAGAATTTTCGTGATATTTTTGTAGAAAGGAGTGTTGTCACCACTCCAAAAATCCTTGACTGTAAAACTGCGCTTGCTGCACCATGAAAAAATAGAGTTTTGAAAACTGATTGCATAACTAGACTAATTGCTAAGGAATTGATTGACAAAGGGGCCTCCAGCCGGACCATTTCAACAACTGGTTTGGCCAATAAAAGGGGTTGAAGGATTGAGAGTAATGTACAAGAAGTATTCAAGAACCGATGAGGATAAGAGCAGCAAGGACAACAGCAAAACAGCAAGGCTGAAGAAAGTGATCATGAGTGAACCCGGCATAACGGCGCCACTGTTAATGTTGAGTTCTTGGCATGCACCCTGCAGCAGCAGTCTATGGCTGCCGGATGCTACAGAGCTGCCATGCTCATGATCACAAAACAAGAACAAGACAAACAAATATGTACAAAGAGTGAAGGGAACGTGGCCAAATGAGGCTCTCCAAATTTGAGATAAACCTGAGTACATCTGAAGAGGCTCCGGTCTAATATATATAGTGTAGACCGCAAATCTGAGCCCTACATCTAGCTAAATCTAAGCCATACACTTAAGTTAACCTAAACATGCCAAGTGTCAGTCTGCCACCACTGACACCTAACATGTGCACAATGTTAACCATTAGGTGGTTAACAACAACCATGACCATCACATTCCTAATGTTTACTATTAGTGTAACTAGAGCCCTTTTTTGTATAATACCACTAGGCCATCGGTTTTTCCTATGACCATTCTAAAATTCCATTATTAAGAAATTTCCAAACTCATGCCACATCTTGGCAACTCATGTTCTCCAACCTCTTTCTCCCCGTGGAGAAAGGTCCTAACTTCTACATTACGTTGTTAATGTTATTAAATATAAATGCGTTTTCCTTTCTATTCCATTAATATTCCATCTCCTTACCCAAGCTCCTTATTAATATAATTTAATGAGGGCAACCATAGTTTCATATTAAATTGGAATTATGTAATTTAATGTGCGGACATTAACTTAGTGTTTACCAGCATCTCCTTTAACAATGACTAGCCCGACCTCCAGAACCCGGGCTAAACCAGTTTAATTCGGCCCTCTCCAAGGCCAATCCGACTTGCTTCAGGCCCCTCTTCTGATCATGGGATCTAGACTTCATGCCTCAGCTCATCTTCTTTTTTATTTTGGGAACGTGTTGGGAATTGTGCCATGGAACGCCGCATGTTACGCCGCATGCGGCGTTCCCTCTCCGGTTGCATGTCCCCTTGCGGGACGCAGGCTGTCGGCATTGAATGCCAGTTTGAATCGGCCAGAAAAAAATTTATGCAAATCTTTTCTTGCACTCCCTGCTCTCTATGCCTCTTGAGCTGGGTCCTTTGCGGGCCACTGCAAAATCGTGCATTTTGCTTGGTTGAGCAGAATCGGCTACTGCTTCATGTTTTGTGGTAAAAAAAAAGGAGAGGATCGGGGAGGGAGCTTAGAGCAAGAGTAGAAGGTGTAGAAAGGAATCAGAGGGCCATCGCGGTAAATATCCGAGGGCCATCACGAGAGGGCAGAAAGGTATAGAGAGAGTGAATCAGAGTGAGTGAATCAGAAAGAGTGAATCAGGCGGAGCTTGGAAACGTGCCATTGGTTTCGAGTTCTTGCCACATTTTTTGTTACTGTGTTTTTCTACGGGTGCATGTTTCTGCTCTGAGCTTCCACGATTTTTCTGCTCTGAGCTTCCACGATTTTTGTCTTATCTATAAGGTAAGTATTTTTTGCTCTCAGCTTCCACGATTTTTCAGCTGCCATCTCAGCTGAGCTCTAAAACATGGCATTCGAATGTCAAAGTGGCAGCATGATATTTCGTCTGTGAAACACGGTAGCAGCTTTCAACAGCCTTGAGCTAATCTACAGGTGCATGCAATCCCAAGAGGTTTCATTTCTTATCTGCTTATTCTGTCTTCAGATTTCTGACCCATTTCTCCACCATGTCTTTTGGTTTTACTTATATTTTTTGTTGCTTATTCTATCTTTAGGAGGAGTACCTCCATTCCGATTTAGGATTCAAAGGGCGTTGCTTATTCTGGATTGAAAGAACATTCAGGATTCAAAGGAATAGCATTGTTGGGCTGCTTATTCTGTCTTCAGAGGTCGGTTTTTTGCTAAGAATCACCAGCTTTTCTGTTTATCTACTTCATCCGGCGAAGAGATTTGAGAATTTGTTTGCCATTACATTTTAGGGGTTTCAAAGGAGCTCTGTTTCGTTTGGATTCATCTGTGATTTAGTGTGTGTGCTTTTAAAGAATAAGCAACATGCTTATGATGCTTAGGATACATTAGTCTGCCATGCCGTCTTTATAAGAGGATCATTCGACTGCTTATGGAAACGAGATTCTGTCAGGCAATGAGATTTCTCTAATAAAACGTCATTTCAGGTTTTTTTATTGTTTTTCTTTCCCTTTTTCCTTCCTGTGTCTCACGCATTGGTTGCATCTGATTTACAGATTAAGATTCATGCAGATTAATGCAGCGCTACTGTGGGTAATGAAGTAATGCAGCGGGCCTGCAGTTACAGGAAGGATTTTCCATTATTTTTGCAAAATATTGGGGCTGTGTCATATCGTTTATGATATGTCAAATTTGCAGTTCTCTGTCATTTTTGGATCATCTAGCCATTGCAAGCATCACTCGGTCTAATAGCAGCTACAATAAAAACAAGGTAATCTATTCAAAGGGGAACCTCTGTTGGTCCAGGGCTGTTCAAGCTTCTGGGGCATTCAAAGGATAATTTCGTCCATGGCCGTTTTTGTTTCTGTAAGATGTATGACCCAATTAAGAGTAAAGTTATGTTTTCCTATTCAAAGTGCAATAAATCTGGTGGATGTATGCATGTCTGAAACCGTTTATATTATTCCTGCATCTATATTGGGGCATCGAACTTCTGGGTTTCTAGCAATCCAATCGGCAAGGGCTGTTCAAATCCCATGAGATTTCAGATTGTAAAGATTTTTTATGTTTCTTTCTGCATGGCCATATCTCTTGCAGGTCAAGAACCTCTATGGGCATCTCTGATTGCCTCAATTCGTCAAACTTAATGGTGGAATAGGGCGAAACGGATCTGCATTGCAGACATATTTCTTGGTTTAAGGGGATGCCATATCACTTTCACTATCTATTTCGGTTCGGGCGCTGCTCAAGGTGCATTGCATTCCGTTTCTACCTATCTTTCTATTATGTGTGTGCCATTATAAATTGTCTCTCATGTGTTTGTGATCTTTCTTGGCCATTTTTTTAATATATGACTCTGTTCTTTTTGCAAGAGGTAATTAAGTATTGGTATAAATATTACGGCCTTTAAACATTTGTGCAGAAATATTTTCTTTGTTGGAATTTCTATAGATCCCATTCTTAGGTAAATGGAAGTAATGAGAGATGGTGACCGGCTAATTCTTTGCAACTTTTGTTGCTACATCTTCATCTACATGGTAATCTTTTATTCTACTATATACTTTTCTCGCAATGCATTGAGGGATTTGTGGACTATTACCGCCACGGAAATGCAAAATGCAAACTTAGGTAGAAGATCAAGCATGTTTTGTGTCCTCTTACAAGAGAGTGATTTGTAAGAGCTATTTGTTACAAGATCATCTATATTTTTCTCTGTCTAGGGTTTGGCCTGGTTACAAGGCTAATGTTTTACGCTTCGAATGCTCTTTGCGCTAAAGAACGTCTTTTTTTTCTTCCCGGTGGAGCCAGAGGAGGTTTTCTTAGAGTTTATGTTGGCAGATAAGTGAAACAGACTTTGTGACCCTTGCTCTCGGCTATGGCGACTACATCCAAACTTTCCTCAACATGCAAAAAGTCAGATTGTAAAAGCTAGACATTTTGCCAAAACATATTGTAATGTTTTTGTCCTGCTTTCGTCATTGCGAACCCGAAACAGTCGCTTCTCAAGTGTTTCAAGTGTCTTTGCTGCAACAAGTTGGTCTGTCCCGAAAATTTATAGAGGTGTTAGCAGTGAGTGAGTATACGTTGTTTGTCTTCTTTCTGAGAATATATTCACTGGTTGAACCAAGTTCCAGATATATGTAGATATATGTCTCATGCTTCCAATACAAATGTGTAGTTGAAATCTTATACAACAGGGAATATAATTCATTATGTTTCTCTCATGGCTCCTATTCTCTTAGTTTAACATCATTTTTACAATTCCTTCAGACATATGCAGGTCAATTAGACTGAAAGTGCTAAACTCCATAAACATATGTAAGGTCCATTGCATGCCACTTTATGAAACTTACAGTTGTGAAGAGGTTTAACAATTTTTGAGTTTGAATGCATGCATTTGAACTTGAAAGTAGTCTACATATATGAGCGTGGGACATTGCTTTTTCAATTATTGTATTATGATCTACAAGCTGACTTACATCTACATCCAGACATCTTAAGATCCATGCTAATGGATGATGAAGATATGGACTCAGCCATGAGTAGTTGCAATAACTAGAACAATATTTCAAGAACTCCCTTTCCTCATATTTGAATTTTTTCTGTTAATGTCTTCTACATATTGGCTAAAATTCGCCAAATGGCTATTTTTTAGACCTTTAGTCAAATTTTGTGGCTAAAGTTAATAAAGATCATTTTTTGAAGAAAAAAATCATTTAGCCATTCCAAAAGGGAAAAAAATTTGGACACCTAGAGTTTCGCCAGGATTGGCTACATCATGGCATACTAAATCGCCTTCTTTGAAGCTGATTATATGCACCCTTATCAATTCAAATAGCCATGTTGAATCCATTCAAGGACCTCTTTAATTTAGGAATCGTCATTAGCTATATCAATCATGCTTTGATGGATTATTGAATTTGAATCTATAACTCGTTAAGGTTAAAGTTTATGAAGAATGTTATGTAGTGAGCATTTTAAGCTCTAAGTAATAGTGTTTTATTCTTGCAATTGTTAACCTTAAAGGGCCCTATGCAACAAGGTAGCCATATAGATGCATTTGACCCCGAATAAATACGTGTGTTCCCTCAAATGGTATTATTTGCTCCTTATGAATTGTACTTTGAATCTTTGTTATTGTTTTGTAATGGAAGCATATTGAATCAGTTGTCATTCATGTGATAGGGAGTGCTTAGAATTTGAAGTTAAATAGTTGCACTTTAGCCACCAACCAAGAAAAATTTGCCAATATAAGAATTTCATATCATATAAATTTTACATTTTAGCCAAGTGGGAAGATAACTAAAGGGTTTTATATTATCAAATTTCGCCTAATAAAAATTGATCAACTTTTATTTTCAAAGGTTTAGCCAACATTAATTTGAATAGAAAAACATTTAGGACCCTTAAAATTTACCCTGATATGGGTCAACTAAGAGCTTTTAATAGCATATGCATATGTTGTTAAAGCAAAATATTTTGAGGTGTAATTGGCATTCCATGGATCCCTGAAATATCACAAGGAGCATGAACATCGGATTTTTTCACGTTTCCTCCACCATGGCAAATACCTCTTACCAAATGTGATGTGATAACCACTACCACCTCTATTTCTACATCTCTACTTATTGCACATTATACGCTAATTGCAATTTTATTGGATCTGAAATGTTCACATCGAGCTAGAAGACTTTCCTAAGTTCTTTGGGATAGGTTCTTCATGATGCAAATCCATTGAGGCTGATAAACATGACTTTAAAGTTTTAGATTGCACAAAAAAGATTTTATATTTGCGTGTAGACCCAACATATTTGTTTAAGATTTTGTTGAGCAATTGTTGGATTGAGAACTAAACATGTTTTATATAAGTTACTTCACATTCTACTTACACTTGAAAGGTAATGTTTGTTCTCTATCTACATGAGTCCATTGCATCTGAAACATATACTGTCGTAAATGAGTACCACACGTCCATGACTAATGCCCGGCATCGCCGGGCACACGTTTCTAGTGGTTTATTATAGTCTCTTTCTTCTTTTTGTTTTCTTCCTCTTTATGAAATCTCAACCCTTAAACATCCTTTATTTATGCTATTGTTCAATCTGCCTCTGATAGCTCATCCATATCCTCCACCTATTCCTTAAACCACTGAATCCTCCACCTTCAATAATATTAGAATACAACTTTCCCATTAAAACATGTTAGCTTCATCACTAGCTCTTAGACTGAATATCCCCGATGTAAGCTGTAAACCACCCATCCGGTTAAGCTGTTTTTGCAATTGTCCTTCTCGCTCTCCAAGTCTCCTACACAGAAAACTCCTCCTCAGAAAGTTTGCCTCCAGTGAGAAAACCTCAGTTCCTTTACAATTTAGTACTTATAGACCTCCTGTATAAACATCACATACATACCATGTATGTATTTTTCCAACTCCAGTATTAGTTTAACAGTCTCTCATAATCATACCAAATTGTATTAAATTACTTACATCAATTGTCTGTTAACCTGCCAAGCTCGTTACATTCTCCCCTTCAAACTTATAACCCATGTCCTCATGGGCGAGCTCAGAAAATTGGCGAAGAATCCACTTTGAATCTTCCCACGTTGCATCCTCAATCCGATAACCCGACCATTGGACCAAAAATCTTGTGATTGTCTGCCTTCGAAGCTTGCGCATCTCGTTTGCAAGACATGCTCTAGGCGGGGATACAAAAATTCATCCCTGCTTACCAAATCATCATCGGCAACCATATGCGACGGATCAAAGACATACTTCCTCAAGTTGCTTACATGGAATATAGAATATATTATGCACCCTAACATGCGAAGGTAATTCCAACCTGTAAGCTACTTTGCCAATGCGCTCCAACACCTTAAAAGATCCTGCATATCTTGAAGCCCACTTTCCCGCACTTTTAAATGCCAATGAGCTTTGCTTGGGATTAATCCGTAAGAATACATACTGGCCTTCAGGATTTTCAGTTGTCTTGCTTATGCTACCATACCCATGAGGAAACTTCGTTTTTCGACACCAAAAACAACACCAAAAACAGGCAGCTCTTTGTTTCTAGAAGTGTGCAATTTGTGGAGGACGCTGAGTATACGGAAGACAAGTCTGATACCTCTTCCTTTCACGTTGCACTGTTGCATCATTTCTTCGAGTCTGCAAGTTCACGACACTTGGAACCACTCACTGCTGCCCCTGCCACTTCTTCTCATGAATATGTTTCAATTCCAGAAAATGATAATTCTGATAATTCTGCTCTTGACTCTCAAGATGAAGTATCTTCACCTACATTGTTGATTCCACTAGATGATCATCCTGGAATTCCGTTGGTGGACCAAGGAGTTTCTTCTCCTCCTTATGAGAGTGATTCCTCTCTCAATTCTTTGGATGCAGACTAGACTACACATCTTTGCTTTCGCCTTTTGCACCTGCTACTCTAGCCATTGTACTAACTCCAAGAAGATCTAGGAGATTGGCTGGTTTGCCACCAACGACTGCCATGTGCAATTTTGTTTTGATGGCAAAATATCAAGAACATCAAGATCCTTGTACCTATAAACAGGCATCTAAAGACAAAGAGTGGCTTGAAGCTATGAGAAGCGAAATTTCAATGCTCACCTGTTACATTTTTGTTTGGAAATCAAAGTGTGGCATCACTCTACATATCTTCAGCTTACTCAAATCAAATATAGCAAGGATCTATTGGTTAGATTCCATATGAAGGATAGCAAAGATGCTCCCAGTCCATATGAGCAATATGAGCAGGGCAACAACCTCACATTGGATTCGATGGAAGCTTCCTGTGATGTTACATTATTCCACCAGCTTGTGGGATCACCGATTTATCTCAACATTACTAGACCCGACATTACCTTTGCTGTTAGTCAAGTCAGCAGGTTTATGCAGTCTCCCAAACAAAACCATTGGCGTGCTGCCAAACGTATTCTTGCTTATCTTAAAGCTACCATGACTGAAGGCATTGTTTATAGAAATCAAACCAATATAGATCTCCTATTTTATTCAGATGTTGATCATGCTGGCACTGATTTTGATTACAGAAGGTCACATAGAGGTTATATTTCTATGCTTGGAGCAAGCCCAATCACTTGGGGATCTAAAAAGCAGACTTCGGTCAGCCTAAGTACTACAGAAGTAGAAATAAAAGCATTGGTTACAGGAGCTCAAGAGATGATGTGGCTGTTACAACTCTTTCAAGAATTAAAAGTTCCAATCCCAAAGGCTAAGTTGTTAGTGGATAACTATGGTGCCATAGATCTGCTCAAGGATGAACAGTACCATCATCCAACTGAGCATCATGATACTGAGCTTTGTTTTGTCGGGGAACAAATGCGACAGTCTACATCGGATGTGGAATATTGTGCAACTTCCAGTCAACTAGCTGATGGTATGACGAAACCACTTACAGGCTCAGGCCTTAACCAGATGAAGATTCTAGATGAAGATTCTATTGGGCATTCAAAAGTTACAAGTTCTTGTTTTATTTTAGTTACAGTAGCATTTCAGAAGGGGTGTTAGAAGTAGGAAGCCCTACTGTAACCTTACCTACTGTAACCCTAACATGACATCAGCACATGCCACATCAGCACATCCTATTTAGGGACGTGTGCATCCTTTTGTCATTACTTTTGGTTTGCCAATAAGACATTGATTGTTAGCGCCACCTTATTTTTAGTATAGCTTTCATTCTCTAAAAGTAGTTTCCAACAAGGAACGTGATAGCCATTCGTCTAGTGATAGCCATTCGTCTAATTCATCGATAAACAAACCGAACAGTGTATGGGCGAGTGGACATCCCAAGCACACGCCAATGGTGCTTCTGATTGTGTCATGCAAGTCATGCCCCAGTTTTATGAGCACCTCTGAGTATGGATGAGACACCGCCCCTCGAAGCTCATTTGGAACCCCAATTCAATCCATTCTTTTGCCTCGCTCTCAGATAAAAACTGCCCTCAGATAAGACATTGATTAAATGGATGTGTCTCATTTTCTCTAGCAAATTTGATAGGCAACTATCTTATTGATATTGATGTTGACGTCCCTGATATGATAAGACCCTGACATGATAAGACGTATACATTTCCCACCTCAAAAAAGACAAACATAATGTATGGTCTTTCCTATGAATGCACAGGGAGCAAGCATGCATGTTACACTATAGAGAAACATACTATCCTTAACACAACCAGTTCGAATTTCTTGGATTTGAACCCAGAACGTCCATACTCATGCCTGAGGTAACAAACTCAAATGAAACCAAGAACATACTTAAACTGTGGATTGGAATGTGGCAGACATTGCTCTTTGCAGACGACAAGGGCCCAAGACAAGGGCCCAATTATTATGTCTGATGGGTGTCCTAGAGCCAGAGAAAGAGAAACAGACTTCTAGTACTTTACTTGCGCCTGCCGGTACTAAGATGAACACTTACAGGCTTGTGAAGCTGATTTCCAATTCTTGAAAGATATTCATTCCTTTTTGTGACCTGCAACCATATTTGAAAAGTTTTGGAGTCATGTAGAAATAAGAGATAAAACCTACATAAAGAAGGGAAAAGGGAAGCAAAGGCCTTATTTGAAATAAAATATATATCAAAATACCCGTGTAAGGTCACACAGTATACAGGTGATCTAGCTAAATGCAACCAGATGTAAGGCCTACAGAAGAGACCGTGCCGGTGCCATGCTCTTAGCAAATATGCAAAAGGTAAACTTAAAATATATGAGTTTACATCTATAAATAATGATCAGCCAAAAACAGATGCAATGCTGAAGGAGGCTTTGAATCTATGGTGCATTATGCCATACATCAATTGTATAGGATGGGCAAGCTTGTGGCTAGAGTTGGAGATGCTACAATTATGTCTTCCCACGCAAATCTAAAATATTGCTAGGAAAACCAGGCATGTCTTAACATCAAAGCATTGAATTGTAACTTCTACATAGTTCACATACCACTGAGCATCTTTCTGATACAAGATAGCCTGCAGGGTTCTTTAGTCAAATAGTATCCCCTTGCTAGACTTTTTCTCTCAAAGTAGTCTCATCCCTAGCATCAATCCTCCCTGTTCTTCTAGATTATTAATCACTTGTCGTAGCACTAATTTCTGAATCTGCACAATAAGAAACATACATACAGAAGAAACAACTTGCTAACAGATGTGGAATTGAAGTGCATATTGAACCTCCCAAACGGCATAGAACCAAGGCACAACTTACCCTGTTCATGAAACCTTGTTGAGAAAGGCCCCCAAAAAAACGATTAAATTAAGGGAGTCGGACTGGACGAATATAGTAAACTGGCAGATGTTTGAAGCATTGTTAATAAGGCTGCAGTTCATCTAGCTGCTAAATGCAATTGCTTGGCCTCTGAAATCCCAAACATTGCGCCTATGAAAAGGCACATAGTTGCCATAGACTGTTCGATAGATATCCTCTTCAATGTGTTCCTATTCACCAAACGTCATTTTCAAAGTTGCCCAGATAACTGGATAAAACCATTCACTGCAGCTATATGCTTTTCCACATGAATTAAAGAAATTAAGTATCTGCAGAAACTTTTATGCATCCTTTGATGCAAAACTCAAGTCTGCAGTAAGAGTAAATTTGCTTTATTGTGCACGCTTCGTATCCAAACAACTGGTAAATCTCCTTGACAAGTTTTAAGAAACAAAACCGAAAATTTAGAGTCCGTTCTGACATCACTTACATACATTGTGATACCTCCTGATCTATAACTTGCATAAATATTAACCTCCAGCCAGCCGTGCACAACAGGTAAACTCTAGAAAAAAACTCTGTCAAGTATGTCTCTTTGTTGCTTTCTCTCCTCTTCCCAAGATAAAAATGGAAAAGGGGCCCCAAACAATTTCCCGAAACAAATGTACTGAAAATAACCACCAGAATCTGTTGAATATGTCTGGTGAAGCGGCTAGCATGTTGTGACATCGAGATTTTGATAAAATACGTGTCTCCAATAGATTATAGCACATAGTCTCCATAGTACGATGGTGTTAGAATGCTCATCCTTCCCTCATTCAATCTCTCATACTCATTATTCATACCTTTGGAAATGGATTGCCCAAGTTGCACAGGCAGCTGAAGCTCAAGATCAGCAGGCACCATTGTGGAAGCTGTTTCAACCAGTGCTTGGGGACAGATTCCGTTAATTCAATATGATTTTAGGAAATGACATCGCAAATGGCGGCTTCAAAACTACTGACAAAAGAAAAGCTGGAATAGGACATGGAAACTAAACTTTGGTCGATTACATGGTGTGGATTAATATTTTGATCATAAAAAAAATAGTAACAGAGTTGCCTTTTGCCTTTTTTTTTGCCTTTTGCCTTTTGCCTTTTGCCTAACGACATTTGGAAAAGGTAAAAATAAAGGCAGAAGCATCTTCTCAAATAAATACGCTAAGAGAAATGGCTAAAGCAGGAGGTTCTTCAACACCAAATTATGGCTACAGATGAAGAACAAGTGCAACATGCCCATCTTGTCCAAGAAAATGAGCCCCAAATTAAACAACACTTTTGCTTTTCCAATGATGATCTCCTAACGTGGATCCACAACATGAAGGATCGAGACTTCAGAGATGATGTAGGCCGCCGGTTGTGCGACATGTGGAGCTCTTGGTCCCTCTCCATCCCTAGTGAGACTTTGGTTCTGAACGCATGGGATTTCCATACCCATTCTAGTCCTTATGATGAGCTCAGAGACCTCAAGGTGTTGTATGAAATTGGTGTCATAAAGCACGTGATTGTGGATAACCATGAACGTCCTCTCCTTCCTTACATCCTAGAGCGCATCAAGTGGGATTTGTCTTGCTATCTACCCTCCCTTTGTCATTGAATTCTCGCCGGAAAGAGGAGGACATTAGAGCATCATCATGGCATTTCTCGATGCCACTTGGCCCGAAAGTAGAAAGAAATGTTCCCTAGAGAAGACGAAGAAGAAACAACTACCTTCATGACATTTCTGTGATGCCAATCATCACGGATCTTCCCTACTTTGCTTATGTAAAAGCTCATGTGGCTACTTGAATTGTATATATGATTCTTATTGTTTTGATATAAAGGCATCTTGATGTTACAAATCTTCTCTATTTCCGTTTGTGACAATTGCTCTCAATTGACTCTGAAAAATTGGCCTCCTTCCACAAAATGCGAGGAGGGCATTTTTAGTTCCACACACACAAGGCACTTTGTGTACTATATTATGAGAAATTGGGATGTGAGTGTATTTTAGAAGTAATTCCGCTTGTAAGTGACAAACAAATAGTAGCTATATTACTAGTATTGCGTGCTCGCAGCATTGCTAAGCTTTAGCAATAGACTTTATATTGCAATCTGTGTTTAGATCTTCTTCTTTGACATTTGCAAATTATTTAGATCCCTTCGAAAACCCCCAAATCCAGACTTAGAGGTCAGCACTGCATTTTCAGGCCAAAAAAATTCCATAAGAATAAATGTTTCAAACGGAAAAGAAAAAAATCTAAAAACAAAAAAACATTTGGAACTGGAAATTTTTTCCGGCGACTAGATGTCATTGTTGTGTGCTTCTCAATTTGGCAAGCAAATGTCGTTGTTGTGTGTCTCTAGATTTGGCAACTGTGTCTACAGCAAATTCGAATGATGAGCTTTCCCATGGGCCTCCAACCTCAAGGTTTTGGCGTGCAGGTTCCCATGAGCGCCTCAACCTAAAGAATTTAGGTTTCTGACTTGAATCTAAAGTAATCCTTAAAGCATTTCTGAACACCCGGGTTTTGTACCTGGCAATCTATTTTCAAGTCGGCAATCTCATGGGAAAGCAATCTTAGGCGACAGATCAAGCAGTGAAGGTGTGGAAATGCCAGAACCTAATAGCTAGGAAACCATGTATTTTTACTATTTCTCAAATTCATTCGCTTGCAGCTGAGGTTGGGATCTGGATATTTTTGACGCGATAAGATTGTATTTTGAAGACAGAAAATGCGAAATCTCTACTTCTTGAATGCCAGCAACTTCATGATTTTGTCAACTAGGTTTGTCTATATTTGCTTATTTATTTATTTATTTATTTATTTATTTATTTATTTTGCATTGGAGGCATGAGCGGATTGCAGATGATGGCCTTGCTAATGTCTCCAAGCAGCTTTAGCTTCTTTCTCAGATTATAGGCTCTTAATTCATCAGATTGTAACTTACATTCAGCATCTCCAAGCAATTTAAAACTCATGCTTCCCTATTATTATTATTATTATTATAATATTATTATTATTATTATTATTATTATTATTATTATTATCATCATCTCAAAACGTCCCTATGTAACTGAGATTGAGAGACTGCTTTTGGTCATAGTAGAGTACTTACTACCGGCTGAGCGATTGCTATTCGGTGAAGAAACGAGATTAAGAAGGCATTTGAAGACATTACTATTGCTAAGGTAATGATTTGTCCAGTTCTTGCATTCATATAACATTCTTTCTAGATAATTTTGAAAACTATGGGGCAAACACACCAAGATATACGAGGTAAAAAAGATAGGAGAGGACATACCTATTCTTGTTCTGTCCAGATGCGTTGTCCAGCTGCAAATAAAGTATCTTGGGGAGAGGCTTCATTGATGGTCCCTCTGCCTGTGGCAAATTAGCAGGGATGCTGCTATTGGATAGTGACAACTTTGACTCCAAGGCCGTGGTGTCGCGCAAGGATGACACCCATTTTGGAGCAGATGATTTAGGCACTGACATGTGTGGCCTCCTGCATACTCGTGGACCATCTCTAATCTCTTCAAGATGCTATTCAAGGAACTCACATGGAAGTTAGAGTCATCTGGCCATAAGTCCAGGGCAAAGTTCCCATAGCTTCCCTTTCCATGACCATGAGTCAGTGCACCAGTCAATGACGTTTTGAGCTTGTCAAGTCTCCAAAGAGACTTCACAGATTGTTGCAATTTTAGAATCATTGTTTTCGCTTGATCCATCTTGTCGTGAATAACACAAAGATATTGGGCAGGATACCTGTGGGAGTATAATCTCCACGACCAGTACTGTGTGCGACATGAGGCCTGCTCTAGTCTATGTGCTCTTCTTTGATCATGCAATATCCTCCTCTCTCCTTCATCCTTGGTCTTCAGTAACTTTTTACGGATGACCTCGCACGTATCGCATTTGGAGAATGCAATTTTCGTTGCGATACTGACATCCCTGAAGCTCCACCTCCACGTTCTATGAAACCCAGTTGGGGATACCTTCTTGCCAGTCAGAGCCATAACTTCTGCATTAACCTCTTCCAGACTGCTGGACTTCGTAAACATTGCAGACAACTTCCTGATGTTCTCTCTTATTTCATCTTCATTTCTCCTACTGCGGTGGAGCAAAGATTCACAGTCTTCCTTGACAAACTTGGAAAACACAGCCTCGCATGCCAATGTCGAGGAGCGAGGCTTCATGTGCGTAGATTGCCATGTTCGGTCTTGCGTGCACCCTCAAGGAATTGGCCCTTCCACTTCGGATATCTTCGACTTTGAGATCCCGAGACTAAGGTACCGGGCTCTCTCAAAGCGAGATTTCCCAAAGCACTAGCCGTCCCACTCTTGACCTTTCATGTTGTTGTCGAGCGTGTCATAAACAAAAGTAACCCTATCACTAGATTTCATGGCAAGGAATTCCTTTTGCATGTTAACAACTTGATTCATAGAGAACTTAACACCTATTTTTAGCACAAGGTCCTCCCCAGTAATTGAGGATAGCATTCTGAGTGGTGAGACGAACAATCTTTGGTGGCCTTACAATCTTTCTGGGCTGTCGGGAATGAAAAGTGTAATGTCGTTTCTCATAGTTTGGGTGCTTCTGATGCTCTGAGTTGCCCTGGCTGGACACTGTATCTGCTTCCTGTTGTGGTGCCGCGGTCAATATTTCCGAGACCTTCACTCCGCCAACACGAACGAGGTCATTGTTCCACCTCACAAGCATCCCGGGCTTTGGGGGCTGCAAACATCCCTGGCAACAGACATTCACTTCAGAAGGGGAGGGGGGGGGGGGGAGGACCTTCGGTAACAGATACTCCCACGAACTTCAAACCTAGAAACTAGTCATACAATGCATCATCAGGGCCAGTGAATGATATGAATCCTTTTCTGGCGATAATGGAGTCGCAAGAGTGCCATATCTCACAATCTATTTCAAGAAGCGTATATCTTGTCAGCGGTTGTGCCTCCTTTCCCACCTCTCCGTTTGTCTTTTTTGGGGGCGTCATTAATGAGGCGACTCATGAGCATCTTCACATCTCCTCGAGAACGAAGGAGCCCTTAGCTTCTGCTATTGTGTTTGCATCTGGAGTCGGCCAAGGAAGTGTATGGTGGCCTTCGATCACTTCCTCAACACCAACGTTCACTACTCCATTTGGTATTTACTTGAAGTGGCATTGTGTCATTTGCCCCACAACTCCTTTCGCTACCAGTCTATCATTAATGAAGAGATACACAACCTGCACAAGGATTTTAGTTCTGTTAAAATCGAATAACGAGAACGAGAAAGCAATGCAAAAGACATAGGGGCATGGCAATTCAATGGTTACACGGACAATGAAATTGGGAGGGTGCCGATTTTCACTTGTGAGGCCGTTAGATTCCCTTGGGCGCCCGCCCAAATTGGCCCTTGGTGTAGATGAACATGAACGGGGGAGAGACTAGAAGAACAACTTGGGCGCCTGCACAATTTGGTTGGGGGAGGGCTTGCTTGCACACCACAATGGAATTACCATGGAGGTACTTGGGGAAAAACACACATGCACTAAAAAATAGCGTGCACACATTCCCTGCACACCATCGCCAAGACATGCAAGCACTACATCAAAAAGCAGAGTAGATGTAATTCTGACATTAGCTGTTAAAGGCCAATCTCCAGAACTGTGACTGGATTACATTAAACCAAGCCATGTGACCCTAATCGAGCTCTTCTTGGTTAACACGGCAACTTCTTTACCAATACATATAAAGAGGCGTGATTGAGGAGTCGTGGATGAACAGACCTCAACGAAAAGACGTGAATGAAGGGGTGTGAATTTGAATGAGGACAAACATAGCCCTTGAGATTAGTTTTATGGCAAATAGACATCGAGCTTTGGCGAATAGAAACTATTGAATAGCACAAACCTTTGGAGATTTTAGTAAGCCATGAGATTTAAGCGTTGAAGATGGTCGGCGTCTTGAAGATAAAAGACTAGCCAAGAAGAGTAATGCGAGAAAATCGAAAGGTTTGATAAGCATTTACATTTAAACATAATTTCCCCTCAAAATTTGAATGTAATTTCCCCCGTAATTTTAAGATAAAATCTCCCCCCAACTTTAAAACATAATCTCCCGCCTAAACTCGTTAAGCGGGGGACACGTGCCAATGGCATGTTTGAAATTCAAATTGGGCGGGCATTAAATGAAGGGGTGTTAGAAGTAGGTTCTTGTTTTATTTTAGTTCCGGTAGCATTTCAGAAGGGGTGTTAGAAGTAGGTTTGGAAGAACAAATGACAGTCTACATTGGATGTGGAATATTGTGCAACTTCAGTCAACTAGTGATGGCATGACGAAACCACTTACAGGCTCGGGGCCTTAACCGGATGAAGATTCTAGATGAAGATTCTATTGGGCATTCAAAAGTTACAAGTTCTTGTTTTATTTTAATTCTGATAGCATTTTCGGAAGGGGTGTTAGAAGTAGGAAGCCCCATCGTAACCTTACCTCTTGTAACCCTAACATGACATCAGCACATGCCACATCAAGACATCCTATTTAGGGACGTGTGCATCCTTTTGTCATTACTTTTGGTTTGCCAATAAGACATTGATTGTTAGCGCCACCTTATTTTTAGTATAGCTTTCATTCTCTAAAAGTAGTTTCCAACAAGGAGCGTGATAGCCATTCGTCTAGTGATAGCCATTCGTCTAATTCATCGATAAACAAACCCGAGCGATTGTATGGGCGAAAGTGGACATCCCAAGCACACGCCAATGGTGCTTCGATTGTGTCATGCAAGTCATGCCCCGGTTTATGAGCACCTCGAGTATGGATGAGAGACACCGCCCCTCGAAGCTCATTTGGAACCCCAATTCAATCCATTCTTTTGCCTCGCTCTCGGATAAAACTGCCCTCGGATAAGACATTGATTAAATGGATGTGTCTCATTTTCTCTAGCAAATTTGATAGGCAACTATCTTATTGATATTGATGTTGGCGTCCCACGATATGATAAGACCGACATGATAAGGCGTATACATTTCCCACCTCAAAAAAAGACAAACATAATGTATGGTCTTTCCTATGAATGCACGAGGGAGCAAGCATGCATGTTACACTATAGAGAAACATACTATCCTTAACACAACCGGTTCAATTTCTTGGATTTGAACCCGAGCGTCCATACTCATGCACGAGGTAACAAACTCAAATGAAACCAAGAACATACTTAAACTGTGGATTGGAATGTGGCGGACATTGCTCTTTTTGGGGCGACAAGGGCCCAAGACAAGGGCCCAATTATTATGTCCGACGGGTTATATATCGGCCAGATGTAATAAATCATATTTATTTTCACGACTTCAATTGCTTCCTTACCTTTGAAATATTTTGAGAAATGTCAAAGGTGGTGACCATAGAAAAAGATCGAGTAGCGATGGAGTTGATATGCATCGCTTTCCCCTGGATCGACCATAATATTGCATTGCCATCATCCACGGTTATAACTATCTTTTGGAGTCACGGCCAGCCAAATTAATGCATTTTGCTGAAGTATATGAAAGTGGCTCCTAGGCCATATAAGCGTTTTTCTCAATCAAGGTCAAGTAATAGCAATGAACCACCATATCCATTACATATAAGCGGTCCTAGAGCCGGAGAAAGAGAAACAGAATTCTAGTACTTTACTTGCGCTGCCGGTACTAAGATGAACACTTACGGGCTTGTGAAGCTGATTTCCAATTCTTGAAAGATATTCATTCCTTTTTGTGACCTGCAACCATATTTGAAAAGTTTTGGAGTCATGTAGAAATAAGAGATAAAACCTACATAAAGAAGGGAAAAGGGAAGCAAAGGCCTTATTTGAAATAAAATATATATCAAAATACCCGTGTAAGGTCACACGGTATCACTGGTGATCTAGCTAAATGCAACGGATGTAAGGCCTCTGAGAAGAGACCGCTTGCGGTGCCATGCTCTTAGCAAATATGCAAAAGGCAAACTTAAAATATATGAGTTTACATCTATAAATAATGATCAGCCAAAAAGCAGATGCAATCTTTGAAGGAGGCTTTGAATCTATGGTGCATTATGCCATACATCAATTGTATAGGATGGGCAAGCTTGTGGCTAGAGTTGGAGATGCTACAATTATGTCTTCCCACGCAAATCTAAAAATATTGCTAGGAAAACCGGGCATGTCTTAACATCAAAGCATTGAATTGTAACTTCTACATAGTTCACATACCACTTGAGCATCTTTTCGATACAAGATAGCCTGCGGGGTTCTTTAGTCAAATAGTATCCCCTTGCGGACTTTTTCTCTCAAAGTAGTCTCATCCCTAGCATCAATCCTCCCTGTTCTTCTAGATTATTAATCACTTGTCGTAGCACTAATTTACGAATCGCACAATAAGAAACATACATACCGGAAGAAACAACTTGCTAACGGATGTGGAATTGAAGTGCATATTGAACCTCCCAAGCGGCATAGAACCAAGGCACAACTTACCTGTTCATGAAACCTTGTTGAGAAAGGCCCCCAAAAAGCGATTAAATTAAGGAGTCGGATTTGGGCCTAATATAGTAAACTGGCGGATGTTTGAAGCATTGTTAATAAGGTCGCAGTTCATCTAGTCGCTAAATGCAATTGCATGCCTCTCGAAATCCCAAACATTAGCCTATGAAAAGGCACATAGTTGCCATAGAGGCATTCGATAGATATCCTCTTCAATGTGTTCCTATTCACCAAACGTCATTTTCAAAGTTGCCCGGATAACTGGATAAAACCATTCAACTGCAGACTATATGCTTTTCCACATGAATTAAAGAAATTAAGTATCTGCGAAACTTTTATGCATCCTTTGATGCAAAACTCAAGTCCTGATAAGAGTAAATTTGCTTTATTGTGCACGCCAGTATCCAAACAAGCTGGTAAATCTCCTTGACAAGTTTTAAGAAACAAAACCGAAAATTTAGAGTCCGGATTCGACATCACTTACATACATTGTGATACCTCCCGATCTATAACTTGCATAAATATTAACCTCCGGCCCAGTAGGTACTGTGAGGTAAACTCTAGAAAAAAAACTACTGTCAAGTATGTCTCTTTGTTGCTTTCTCTCCTCTTCCCAAGATAAAAATGGAAAAGGGGCCCCAAACAATTTCCCGAAACAAATGTCTTGAAAATAACCACGAATCTGTTGAATATGTGCGGTGAAGCGGCTAGCATGTTGTGACATCGAGATTTTGATAAAATACGTGTCTCCAATAGATTATAGCACATAGTCTCTATAATACGATGGTGTTAGAATGCTCATCCTTCCCTCATTCAATCTCTCATACTCATTATTCATACCTTTGGAAATGGATTGCCCAAGTTGCCTGCAGGCGGTGAAGCTCAAGATCGTGAGGCACCATTGTGGAAGCTGTTTCAACCGGTCTTGGGGACGATTCAATATGATTTTTTAATTCAATATGATTTTAGGAAATGACATACGCAAATGGCTCTTGACAAAAAAAAAGCTGGAATAGGACATGGAAACTAAACTTTGGTCGATTACATGGTGTGGATTAATATTTTGATCATAAAAAAATATAACATGAGTTGCCTTTTGCCTTTTTTTTTTGCCTTTTGCCTTTTGCCTAACGACATTTGGAAAAGGTAAAAATAAAGCGCGAAGCATCTTCTCAAATAAATACGCTAAGAGAAATGGCTAAAAGCGGGAGGTTCTTCAACACCAAATTATGGCTCTGGATGAAGAACAAGTGCAACATGCCCATCTTGTCCAAGAAAATGAGCCCCAAATTAAACAACACTTTTGCTTTTCCAATGATGATCTCCTAACGTGGATCCACAACATGAAGGATCGAGACTTGAGAGATGATGTAGGCGCCCGGGGTTGTGCGACATGTGGAGCTCTTGGTCCCTCTCCATCCCTAGTGAGACTTTGGTTACGAACGCATGGGATTTCCATACCCATTCTAGTCCTTATGATGAGCTCCGGAGACCTCAAGGTGTTGTATGAAATTGGTGTCATAAAGCACGTGATTGTGGATAACCATGAGCGTCCTCTCCTTCCTTACATCCTAGAGCGCATCAAGTGGGATTTGTCTTGCTATCTACCCTCCCTTTGTCATTGAATTCTCGCCGAAGAGGAGGACATTAGAGCATCATCATGGCATTTCTCTCGATGCCACTTGGCCCAGTAGAAAGAAATGTTCCCTAGAGAAGGCGAAGAAGAAACAACTACCTTCATGACATTTACGTGATGCCAATCATCACGGATCTTCCCTACTTTGCTTATGTAAAAGCTCATGTGGCTACTTGAATTGTATATATGATTCTTATTGTTTTGATATAAAGGCATCTTGATGTTACAAATCTTCTCTATTTCCATTTGTGACAATTGCTCTCAATTGACTCTCGAAAAATTGGCCTCCTTCCACAAAATGCGAGGAGGGCATTTTTAGTTCCACACACACAAGGCACTTTGTGTACTATATTATGAGAAATTGGGATGTGAGTGTATTTTAGAAGTAATTCGCTTGTAAGTGACAAACAAATAGTAGCTATATTACTAGTATTTGCGTGCTTTCCTTGGCATTGCTAAGCTTTAGCAATAGACTTTATATTGCAATCTGTGTTTAGATCTTCTTCTTTGACATTTGCAAATTGTTTAGATCCCTTCGAAAACCCCCAAATCCAGACTTAGAGGTCAGCACTGCATTTTCAGGCCAAAAAAATTCCATAAGAATAAATGTTTCAAACGGAAAAGAAAAAATCTAAAAACAAAAAAACATTTGGAACTGGAAATTTTTTCCGGCGACTAGATGTCATTGTTGTGTGCTTCTCAATTTGGCAAGCAAATGTCGTTGTTGTGTGTCTCTAGATTTGGCAACTGTGTCTACAGCAAATTCGAATGATGAGCTTTCCCATGGACCTCCAACCTCAAGGTTTTGGCGTGCAGGTTCCCATGAGCGCCTCAACCTAAAGAATTTAGGTTTCTGACTTGAATCTAAAGTAATCCTTAAAGCATTTCTGAACACCCGGGTTTTGTACCTGGCAATCTATTTTCAAGTCGGCAATCTCATGGGAAAGCAATCTTAGGCGACAGATCAAGCAGTGAAGGTGTGGAAATGCCAGAACCTAATAGCTAGGAAACCATGTATTTTTACTATTTCTCAAATTCATTCGCTTGCAGCTGAGGTTGGGATCTGGATATTTTTGACGCGATAAGATTGTAAGACAGAAAATGCGAAATCTCTACTTCTTGAATGCCAGCAACTTCATGATTTTGTCAACTAGGTTTGTCTATATTTGCTTATTTATTTATTTATTTATTTATTTATTTTGCATTGGAGGCATGAGCGGATTGCAGATGATGGCCTTGCTAATGTCTCCAAGCAGCTTTAGCTTCTTTCTCAGATTATGGGGCTCTTAATTCATCAGATTGTAACTTACATTCAGCATCTCCAAGCAATTTAAAACTCATGCTTCCCTATTATTATTATTATTATTATTATCATCTCAAAACGTCCCTATGTAACTGAGATTGAGAGACTGCTTTTGATCATAGTAGAGTACTTACTACCGGCTGAGCGATTGCTATTCGGTGAAGAAACGAGATTAAGAAGGCATTTGAAGACATTACTATTGCTAAGGTAATGATTTGTCCAGTTCTTGCATTCATATAACATTCTTTCTAGATAATTTTGAAAACTATGGGGCAAACACACCAAGATATACGAGGTAAAAAAGATAGGAGAGGACATACCTATTCTTGTTCTGTCCAGATGCGTTGTCCAGCTGCAAATAAAGTATCTTGGGGAGAGGCTTCATTGATGGTCCCTCTGCCTGTGGCAAATTAGCAGGGATGCTGCTATTGGATAGTGACAACTTTGACTCCAAAGGCCGTGGTGTCGCAAAAGGATGACACCCATTTTGGAGCAGATGATTGGGGGCATCGACATGTGTGGCCTCCTGCATACTCGTGGACCATCTCTAATCTCTTCAAGATGCTATTCAAGGAACTCACATGGAAGTTAGAGTCATCTGGCCATAAGTCCAGGGCAAAGTTCCCATAGCTTCCCTTTCCATGACCATGAGTCAGTGCACCAGTCAATGACGTTTTGAGCTTGTCAAGTCTCCAAAGAGACTTCCGCATTGTTGCAATTTTAGAATCATTGTTTTCGCTTGATCCATCTTGTCGTGAATAACACAAAGATATTGGGCAGGATACCTGTGGGAGTATAATCTCCACGACCAGTACTGTGTGCGACATGAGGCCTGCTCTAGTCTATGTGCTCTTCTTTGATCATGCAATATCCTCCTCTCTCCTTCATCCTTGGTCTTGTTAACTTTTTACGGATGACCTCGCGACGATCGCGCATTTGGAGAATGCAATTTTCGTTGCGATACTGACATCCCTGAAGCTCCACCTCCACGTTCTATGAAACCCAGTTGGGGATACCTTCTTGCCAGTCAGAGCCATAACTTCTGCATTAACCTCTTCCAGACTGCTGGACTTCGTAAACATTGCAGACAACTTCCTGATGTTCTCTCTTATCCCATCTTCATTTCTCCTACTGCGGTGGAGCAAAGATTCACAGTCTTCCTTGACAAACTTGGAAAACACAGCCTCGCATGCCAATGTCGAGGAACGAGGCTTCATGTGCCGCAGTTGCCATGTTCGGTCTTGCGTGCACCCTCAAGGAATTGGCCCTTCCACTTCAGATATGCTGACTTTGAGATCCTGAGACTAAGGTACCAGGCTCTCTCGCAAACGAGATTTCCCTGCAGCACTAGCCGTCCCACTCTTCGACCTTTCATGTTGTTGTCGAACGTGTCATAAACAAAAGTAACCCTATCACTAGATTTCATGGCAAGGAATTCCTTTTGCATGTTAACAACTTGATTCATAGAGAACGCAACACCTATTTTTAGCACAAGGTCCTCCTGTAATTGAGGATAGCATTCTGAGTGGTGAGACGAACAATCTTTGGTGGCCTTACAATCTTTCTGGGCTGTCGGGAATGAAAAGTGTAATGTCGTTTCTCATAGTTTGGGTGCTTCTGATGCTCTGAGTTGCCCTGGCTGGACACTGTATCTGCTTCCTGTTGTGGTGCCGCGGTCAATATTTCCGAGACCTTCACTCCGCCAACACGAACGAGGTCATTGTTCCACCTCACAAGCATCCCGGGCTTTGGGGGCTGCAAACATCCCCGCAAATGGACATTCACCGGAAGGGGGGAGGGGGGGAGGACCTTCTGCAATGAGATACTCCCACCGAACTTCAAACCTAGAAACTAGTCATACAATGCATCATCAGGGCCAGTGAATGATATGAATCCTTTTCTGGCGATAATGGAGTCGCAAGAGTGCCATATCTCACAATCTATTTCAAGAAGCGTATATCTTGTCAGCGGTTGTGCCTCCTTTCCCACCTCGTCCATTTGTCTTTTTTCGGGGACGTCATTAATGACGACTCATGAGCATCTTCACATCTCGAGAGAACGAAGGAGCCCTTAGCTTACGCTATTGTGTTTGCATCTCGAGTCGGCCAAGGAAGTGTATGGTGGCCTTCGATCACTTCCTCAACACCAACGTTCACTACTCCATTTGGTATTTACTTGAAGTGGCATTGTGTCATTTGCCCCACAACTCCTTTCGCTACCAGTCTATCATTAATGAAGAGATACACAACACGCACAAGGATTTTTAGTTACGTTAAAATCGAATAACGAGAACGAGAAAGCAATGCAAAAGACATAGGGGCATGGCAATTCAATGGTTACACGGGGACAATGAAATTGGGAGGATGCCGATTTTCACTTGTGAGGTCAGTTAGATTCCCTTGGGCCCGCCCAAATTGGCCCTTGGTGTAGATGAACATGAGCGGGGAGAGACTAGAAGAACAACTTGGGCGACTGCACAATTTGGTTGGGGGAGGGCTTGCTTGCACACCACAATGGAATTACCATGGAGGTACTTGGGGAAAAACACACATGCACTAAAAAATAGCGTGCACACATTCCCTGCACACCATCGCCAAGACATGCAAGCACTACATCAAAAAGCAGAGTAGATGTAATTCTGACATTAGCTGTTAAAGGCCAATCTCCAGAACTGTGACTGGATTACATTAAACCAAGCCATGTGACCCTAATCGAGCTCTTCTTGGTTAACACGGCAACTTCTTTACCAATACATATAAAGAGGCGTGATTGAGGAGTCGTGGATGAACAGACCTCAACGAAAAGACGTGAATGAAGGGGTGTGAATTTGAATGAGGACAAACATAGCCCTTGAGATTAGTTTTATGGCAAATAGACATCGAGCTTTGGCGAATAGAAACTATTGAAGAGCACAAACCTTTGGAGATTTAGTCGCCATGAGATTTAAGCGTTGAAGATGGTCGGCGTCTTGAAGATAAAAGACTAGCCAAGAAGAGTAATGCGAGAAAATCGAAAGGTTTGATAAGCATTTACATTTAAACATAATTTCCCCTCAAAATTTGAATGTAATTTCCCCCGTAATTTTAAGATAAAATCTCCCCCCAACTTTAAAACATAATCTCCCGCCTAAACTAGTTAAGCGGGGGACACGTGCCAATGGCATGTTTGAAATTCAAATTGGGCGGGCATTAAATGAAGGGGTGTTAGAAGTAGGTTCTTGTTTTATTTTAGTTACAGTAGCATTTCAGAAGGGGTGTTAGAAGTAGGAAGCCCTACTGTAACCTTACCTACTGTAACCCTAACATGACATCAGCACATGCCACATCAGCACATCCTATTTAGGGACGTGTGCATCCTTTTGTCATTACTTTTGGTTTGCCAATAAGACATTGATTGTTAGCGCCACCTTATTTTTAGTATAGCTTTCATTCTCTAAAAGTAGTTTCCAACAAGGAACGTGATAGCCATTCGATCTAGTGATAGCCATTCGTCTAATTCATCGATAAACAAACCGAAGCGCGTGTATGGGCGAAAGTGGACATCCCAAAGCGCACGCCAATGGTGCTTCTGATTGTGTCATGCAAGTCATGCCCCAGTTTTATGAGCACCTCTGAGTATGGATGAGACACCGCCCCTCGAAGCTCATTTGGAACCCCAATTCAATCCATTCTTTTGCCTCGCTCTCAGATAAAAACTGCCCTCAGATAAGACATTGATTAAATGGATGTGTCTCATTTTCTCTAGCAAATTTGATAGGCAACTATCTTATTGATATTGATGTTGACGTCCCTGATATGATAAGACCCTGACATGATAAGACGTATACATTTCCCACCTCAAAAAAGACAAACATAATGTATGGTCTTTCCTATGAATGCACGGGGAGCAAGCATGCATGTTACACTATAGAGAAACATACTATCCTTAACACAACCGGTTCAATTTCTTGGATTTGAACCCGAGCGTCCATACTCATGCCCGAGGTAACAAACTCAAATGAAACCAAGAACATACTTAAAGCGTGGATTGGAATGTGGCGGACATTGCTCTTTTTGCGGGGCGACAAGGGCCCAAGACAAGGGCCCAATTATTATGTCGACGGGTTATATATCGCCAGATGTAATAAATCATATTTATTTTCACGACTTCAATTGCTTCCTTACCTTTGAAATATTTTGAGAAATGTCAAAGGTGGTGACCATAGAAAAAGATCGAGTAGCGATGGAGTTGATATGCATCGCTTTCCCCCCGGATCGACCATAATATTGCATTGCCATCATCCACGAGTTATAACTATCTTTTACGGAGTCACGGCCAGCCAAATTAATGCATTTTCTTTGAAGTATATGAAAGTGGCTCCTAGGCCATATAAGCGTTTTCTCAATCAAGGTCAAGTAATAGCAATGAACCACCATATCCATTACATATAAGCGGTCCTAGAGCCAGAGAAAGAGAAACAGACTTCTAGTACTTTTACTTGCGCTGCACGCAGGTACTAAGATGAACACTTACAGGCTTGTGAAGCTGATTTCCAATTCTTGAAAGATATTCATTCCTTTTTGTGACCTGCAACCATATTTGAAAAGTTTTGGAGTCATGTAGAAATAAGAGATAAAACCTACATAAAGAAGGGAAAGGGAAGCAAAGGCCTTATTTGAAATAAAATATATATCAAAAAATACCCTTGTAAGGTCACACAAGATACTGGTGATCTAGCTAAATGCAACCAGATGTAAGGCCTCTGAAGAGACCGTGCGGTGCCATGCTCTTAGCAAATATGCAAAAGGTAAACTTAAAATATATGAGTTTACATCTATAAATAATGATCAGCCAAAAACGGATGCAATGTGAAGGAGGCTTTGAATCTATGGTGCATTATGCCATACATCAATTGTATAGGATGGGCAAGCTTGTGGCTAGAGTTGGAGATGCTACAATTATGTCTTCCCACGCAAATCTAAAATATTGCTAGGAAAACCGGGCATGTCTTAACATCAAAGCATTGAATTGTAACTTCTACATAGTTCACATACCACCGAAAGCATCTTTCTCGATACAAGATAGCCTGCAGGGTTCTTTAGTCAAATAGTATCCCCTTGCCGGACTTTTTTTCTCTCAAAGTAGTCTCATCCCTAGCATCAATCCTCCCTCGTTCTTCTAGATTATTAATCACTTGTCGTAGCACTAATTTACGAATCCGCACAATAAGAAACATACATACTGAAGAAACAACTTGCTAACAGATGTGGAATTGAAGTGCATATTGAACCTCCCAAACGGCATAGAACCAAGGCACAACTTACCTGTTCATGAAACCTTGTTGAGAAAGGCCCCCAAAAAACGATTAAATTAAGGGAGTCGGATTTGATCTAATATAGTAAACTGGCAGATGTTTGAAGCATTGTTAATAAGGCCGCAGTTCATCTAGCCGCTAAATGCAATTGCATGCCTCTCGAAATCCCAAACATTGCTTCTATGAAAAGGCACATAGTTGCCATAGACTGCTCGATAGATATCCTCTTCAATGTGTTCCTATTCACCAAACGTCATTTTCAAAGTTGCCCGGATAACTGGATAAAACCATTCACCGCAGCTATATGCTTTTCCACATGAATTAAAGAAATTAAGTATCTGCAGAAACTTTTATGCATCCTTTGATGCAAAACTCAAGTCTGCAGAAGAGTAAATTTGCTTTATTGTGCACGCGCCAGTATCCAAACAACCGGTAAATCTCATTGACAAGTTTTAAGAAACAAAACCGAAAATTTAGAGTCCGTTCGACATCACTTACATACATTGTGATACCTCCCGATCTATAACTTGCATAAATATTAACCTCCCCCAGCCGTGCACAAAAGGTAAACTCTAGAAAAAACTCTGTCAAGTATGTCTCTTTGTTGCTTTTCTCCTCTTCCCAAGATAAAAATGGAAAAGGGGCCCCAAACAATTTCCCGAAACAAATGTACTGAAAATAACCACCAGAATCTGTTGAATATGTCTGGTGAAGCGGCTAGCATGTTGTGACATCGAGATTTTGATAAAATACGTGTCTCCAATAGATTATAGCACATAGTCTCTATAGTACGATGGTGTTAGAATGCTCATCCTTCCCTCATTCAATCTCTCATACTCATTATTCATACCTTTGGAAATGGATTGCCCAAGTTGCACAGGCAGCTGAAGCTCAAGATCAGCAGGCACCATTGTGGAAGCTGTTTCAACCAGTGCTTGGGGACAGATTCCGTTAATTCAATATGATTTTAGGAAATGACATCGCAAATGGCTAGTGACAAAAGAAAAGCTGGAATAGGACATGGAAACTAAACTTTGGTCGATTACATGGTGTGGATTAATATTTTGATCATAAAAAAAATAGTAACAGAGTTGCCTTTTGCCTTTTTTTTTGCCTTTTGCCTTTTGCCTAACGACATTTGGAAAAGGTAAAAATAAAGGCAGAAGCATCTTCTCAAATAAATACGCTAAGATAGATAGATAGATAGTATTTTAACGTCACGCCACTAGGCAGCATCCAACTGGACATGTGACCACACACCACACTACATTGCTCGGTTAGGCCCTGCCCCCAACCACCTTACATTGCGTCTGTTAGGATTTGACCCCCAACAGTACCGAGTGCGATTCTGGGCGGTCTCGAACTCGAGACCGCATTGCTAAGGAACTAGTGTGTTACCACTAGACCAAACGCCCAGACGCAATGGCTAAAGCAGGAGGTTCTTCAACACCAAATTATGGCTACAGATGAAGAACAAGTGCAACATGCCCATCTTGTCCAAGAAAATGAGCCCCAAATTAAACAACACTTTTGCTTTTCCAATGATGATCTCCTAACGTGGATCCACAACATGAAGGATCGAGACTTCAGAGATGATGTAGGCCGCCGGTTGTGCGACATGTGGAGCTCTTGGTCCCTCTCCATCCCTAGTGAGACTTTGGTTCTGAACGCATGGGATTTCCATACCCATTCTAGTCCTTATGATGAGCTCAGAGACCTCAAGGTGTTGTATGAAATTGGTGTCATAAAGCACGTGATTGTGGATAACCATGAACGTCCTCTCCTTCCTTACATCCTAGAGCATCAAGTGGGATTTGTCTTGCTATCTACCCTCCTTTGTCATTGAATTTCGCCGTAAGAGGAGGACATTAGAGCATCATCATGGCATTTTCTCGATGCCACTTGGCCCGAAAGTAGAAAGAAATGTTCCCTAGAGAAGACGAAGAAGAAACAACTACCTTCATGACATTTCTGTGATGCCAATCATCACGGATCTTCCCTACTTTGCTTATGTAAAAGCTCATGTGGCTACTTGAATTGTATATATGATTCTTATTGTTTTGATATAAAGGCATCTTGATGTTACAAATCTTCTCTATTTCCATTTGTGACAATTGCTCTCAATTGACTCTGAAAAATTGGCCTCCTTCCACAAAATGCGAGGAGGGCATTTTTAGTTCCACACACACAAGGCACTTTGTGTACTATATTATGAGAAATTGGGATGTGAGTGTATTTTAGAAGTAATTCCGCTTGTAAGTGACAAACAAATAGTAGCTATATTACTAGTATTGCGTGCTCGCAGCATTGCTAAGCTTTAGCAATAGACTTTATATTGCAATCTGTGTTTAGATCTTCTTCTTTGACATTTGCAAATTGTTTAGATCCCTTCGAAAACCCCCAAATCCAGACTTAGAGGTCAGCACTGCATTTTCAGGCCAAAAAAATTCCATAAGAATAAATGTTTCAAACGGAAAAGAAAAAATCTAAAAACAAAAAAACATTTGGAACTGGAAATTTTTTCCGGCGACTAGATGTCATTGTTGTGTGCTTCTCAATTTGGCAAGCAAATGTCGTTGTTGTGTGTCTCTAGATTTGGCAACTGTGTCTACAGCAAATTCGAATGATGAGCTTTCCCATGGACCTCCAACCTCAAGGTTTTGGCGTGCAGGTTCCCATGAGCGCCTCAACCTAAAGAATTTAGGTTTCTGACTTGAATCTAAAGTAATCCTTAAAGCATTTCTGAACACCCGGGTTTTGTACCTGGCAATCTATTTTCAAGTCGGCAATCTCATGGGAAAGCAATCTTAGGCGACAGATCAAGCAGTGAAGGTGTGGAAATGCCAGAACCTAATAGCTAGGAAACCATGTATTTTTACTATTTCTCAAATTCATTCGCTTGCAGCTGAGGTTGGGATCTGGATATTTTTGACGCGATAAGATTGTAAGACAGAAAATGCGAAATCTCTACTTCTTGAATGCCAGCAACTTCATGATTTTGTCAACTAGGTTTGTCTATATTTGCTTATTTATTTATTTATTTATTTATTTATTTTGCATTGGAGGCATGAGCGGATTGCAGATGATGGCCTTGCTAATGTCTCCAAGCAGCTTTAGCTTCTTTCTCAGATTATGGGGCTCTTAATTCATCAGATTGTAACTTACATTCAGCATCTCCAAGCAATTTAAAACTCATGCTTCCCTATTATTATTATTATTATTATTATTATTATCTCAAAACGTCCCTATGTAACTGAGATTGAGAGACTGCTTTTGATCATAGTAGAGTACTTACTACCGGCTGAGCGATTGCTATTCGGTGAAGAAACGAGATTAAGAAGGCATTTGAAGACATTACTATTGCTAAGGTAATGATTTGTCCAGTTCTTGCATTCATATAACATTCTTTCTAGATAATTTTGAAAACTATGGGGCAAACACACCAAGATATACGAGGTAAAAAAGATAGGAGAGGACATACCTATTCTTGTTCTGTTCAGATCGTTGTCCCAGCTGCAAATAAAGTATCTTGGGGAGAGGCTTCATTGATGGTCCCTCTGCCTGTGGCAAATTAGCAGGGATGCTGCTATTGGATAGTGACAACTTTGACTCCAAGGCCGTGGTGTCGCGCAAGGATGACACCCATTTTGGAGCAGATGATTCAGGCACTGACATGTGTGGCCTCCCGTGATACTTTCGTGGACCATCTCTAATCTCTTCAAGATGCTATTCAAGGAACTCACATGGAAGTTAGAGTCATCTGGCCATAAGTCCAGGGCAAAGTTCCCATAGCTTCCCTTTCCATGACCATGAGTCAGTGCACCAGTCAATGACGTTTTGAGCTTGTCAAGTCTCCAAAGAGACTTCACAGATTGTTGCAATTTTAGAATCATTGTTTTCGCTTGATCCATCTTGTCGTGAATAACACAAAGATATTGGGCAGGATACCTGTGGGAGTATAATCTCCACGACCAGTACTGTGTGCGACATGAGGCCTGCTCTAGTCTATGTGCTCTTCTTTGATCATGCAATATCCTCCTCTCTCCTTCATCCTTGGTCTTCAGTAACTTTTTACGGATGACCTCGCACGTATCGCATTTGGAGAATGCAATTTTCGTTGCGATACTGACATCCCTGAAGCTCCACCTCCACGTTCTATGAAACCCAGTTGGGGATACCTTCTTGCCAGTCAGAGCCATAACTTCTGCATTAACCTCTTCCAGACTGCTGGACTTCGTAAACATTGCAGACAACTTCCTGATGTTCTCTCTTATCCCATCTTCATTTCTCCTACTGCGGTGGAGCAAAGATTCACAGTCTTCCTTGACAAACTTGGAAAACACAGCCTCGCATGCCAATGTCGAGGAACGAGGCTTCATGTGCCGCAGTTGCCATGTTCGGTCTTGCGTGCACCCTCAAGGAATTGGCCCTTCCACTTCAGATATGCTGACTTTGAGATCCCGAGACTAAGGTACCAGGCTCTCTCGCAAACGAGATTTCCCTGCAGCACTAGCCGTCCCACTCTTCGACCTTTCATGTTGTTGTCGAACGTGTCATAAACAAAAGTAACCCTATCACTAGATTTCATGGCAAGGAATTCCTTTTGCATGTTAACAACTTGATTCATAGAGAACGCAACACCTATTTTTAGCACAAGGTCCTCCTGTAATTGAGGATAGCATTCTGAGTGGTGAGACGAACAATCTTTGGTGGCCTTACAATCTTTCTGGGCTGTCGGGAATGAAAAGTGTAATGTCGTTTCTCATAGTTTGGGTGCTTCGATGCTCGAAGTTGCCCCCGGCTGGACATCAGATCCGCTTCTGTTGTGGTGCCGCGGTCAATATTTCCGAGACCTTCACTCCGCCAACACGAACGAGGTCATTGTTCCACCTCACAAGCATCCCGGGCTTTGGGGGCTGCAAACATCCCTGGCAACAGACATTCACTTCAGAAGGGGGGGAGGAGGGGGGGAGGACCTTCGGTAACAGATACTCCCACGAACTTCAAACCTAGAAACTAGTCATACAATGCATCATCAGGGCCAGTGAATGATATGAATCCTTTTCTGGCGATAATGGAGTCGCAAGAGTGCCATATCTCACAATCTATTTCAAGAAGCGTATATCTTGTCAGCGGTTGTGCCTCCTTTCCCACCTCTGTCCGCTGTCTTTTTCTGGGGACGTCATTAACAGACGACTCATGAGCATCTTCACATCTCCAGAGAACGAAGGAGCCCTTAGCTTCTGCTATTGTGTTTGCATCTGGAGTCGGCCAAGGAAGTGTATGGTGGCCTTCGATCACTTCCTCAACACCAACGTTCACTACTCCATTCGGTATTTACTTGAAGTGGCATTGTGTCATTTGCCCCACAACTCCTTTCGCTACCAGTCTATCATTAATGAAGAGATACACAACCTGCACAAGGATTTTAGTTCTGTTAAAATCGAATAACGAGAACGAGAAAGCAATGCAAAAGACATAGGGGCATGGCAATTCAATGGTTACACGGACAATGAAATTGGGAGGGTGCCGATTTTCACTTGTGAGGCCGTTAGATTCCCTTGGGCGCCCGCCCAAATTGGCCCTTGGTGTAGATGAACATGAACGGGGGAGAGACTAGAAGAACAACTTGGGCGCCTGCACAATTTGGTTGGGGGAGGGCTTGCTTGCACACCACAATGGAATTACCATGGAGGTACTTGGGGAAAAACACACATGCACTAAAAAATAGCGTGCACACATTCCCTGCACACCATCGCCAAGACATGCAAGCACTACATCAAAAAGCAGAGTAGATGTAATTCTGACATTAGCTGTTAAAGGCCAATCTCCAGAACTGTGATTGGATTACATTAAACCAAGCCATGTGACCCTAATCGAGCTCTTCTTGGTTAACACGGCAACTTCTTTACCAATACATATAAAGAGGCGTGATTGAGGAGTCGTGGATGAACAGACCTCAACGAAAAGACGTGAATGAAGGGGTGTGAATTTGAATGAGGACAAACATAGCCCTTGAGATTAGTTTTATGGCAAATAGACATCGAGCTTTGGCGAATAGAAACTATTGAAGAGCACAAACCTTTGGAGATTTAGTCGCCATGAGATTTAAGCGTTGAAGATGGTCGGCGTCTTGAAGATAAAAGACTAGCCAAGAAGAGTAATGCGAGAAAATCGAAAGGTTTGATAAGCATTTACATTTAAACATAATTTCCCCTCAAAATTTGAATGTAATTTCCCCCGTAATTTTAAGATAAAATCTCCCCCCAACTTTAAAACCTAATCTCCCGCCTAAACTCGTTAAGCGGGGGACACGTGCCAATGGCATGTTTGAAATTCAAATTGGGCGGGCATTAAATGAAGGGGTGTTAGAAGTAGGTTCTTGTTTTATTTTAGTTACAGTAGCATTTCAGAAGGGGTGTTAGAAGTAGGTTTCAGAAGAACAAATGCGACAGTCTACATTGGATGTGGAATATTGTGCAACTTCCAGTCAACTAGCTGATGGCATGACGAAACCACTTACAGGCTCAGGCCTTAACCAGATGAAGATTCTAGATGAAGATTCTATTGGGCATTCAAAAGTTACAAGTTCTTGTTTTATTTTAGTTACTGATAGCATTTTGAAGGGGTGTTAGAAGTAGGAAGCCCCATCTTGTAACCTTACCCATCAGAAACCCTAACATGACATCAAAGACATGCCACATCAAGACATCCTATTTAGGGACGTGTGCATCCTTTTGTCATTACTTTTGGTTTGCCAATAAGACATTGATTGTTAGCGCCACCTTATTTTTAGTATAGCTTTCATTCTCTAAAAGTAGTTTCCAACAAGGAACGTGATAGCCATTCGTCTAGTGATAGCCATTCGTCTAATTCATCGATAAACAAACCGAGCAATTGTATGGGCGAGTGGACATCCCAAGCGCACGCCAATGGTGCTGGACGATTGTGTCATGCAAGTCATGCCCCAGTTTTATGAGCACCTCTGAGTATGGATGAGACACCGCCCCTCGAAGCTCATTTGGAACCCCAATTCAATCCATTCTTTTGCCTCGCTCTCAGATAAAAACTGCCCTCAGATAAGACATTGATTAAATGGATGTGTCTCATTTTCTCTAGCAAATTTGATAGGCAACTATCTTATTGATATTGATGTTGACGTCCCTGATATGATAAGACCCTGACATGATAAGACGTATACATTTCCCACCTCAAAAAAGACAAACATAATGTATGGTCTTTCCTATGAATGCACAGGGAGCAAGCATGCATGTTACACTATAGAGAAACATACTATCCTTAACACAACCAGTTCGAATTTCTTGGATTTGAACCCAGAACGTCCATACTCATGCCTGAGGTAACAAACTCAAATGAAACCAAGAACATACTTAAACTGTGGATTGGAATGTGGCAGACATTGCTCTTTGCAGACGACAAGGGCCCAAGACAAGGGCCCAATTATTATGTCTGACGGGTTATATATCAGCAGATGTAATAAATCATATTTATTTTCACGACTTCAATTGCTTCCTTGCACTGAAATATTTTGAGAAATGTCAAAGGTGGTGACCATAGAAAAAGATCAGAGTAGCAGTGGAGTTGATATGCATCGCTTTCCCCCTGGATCGACCATAATATTGCATTGCCATCATCCACAGTTATAACTATCTTTCTGGAGTCACGGCCAGCCAAATTAATGCATTTTGCTGAAGTATATGAAAGTGGCTCCTAGGCCATATAAGCGTTTTCTCAATCAAGGTCAAGTAATAGCAATGAACCACCATATCCATTACATATAAGCGGTCCTAGAGCCAGAGAAAGAGAAACAGACTTCTAGTACTTTACTTGCGCCTGCCGGTACTAAGATGAACACTTACAGGCTTGTGAAGCTGATTTCCAATTCTTGAAAGATATTCATTCCTTTTTGTGACCTGCAACCATATTTGAAAAGTTTTGGAGTCATGTAGAAATAAGAGATAAAACCTACATAAAGAAGGGAAAAGGGAAGCAAAGGCCTTATTTGAAATAAAATATATATCAAAATACCCGTGTAAGGTCACACAGTATACAGGTGATCTAGCTAAATGCAACCAGATGTAAGGCCTACAGAAGAGACCGTGCCGGTGCCATGCTCTTAGCAAATATGCAAAAGGCAAACTTAAAATATATGAGTTTACATCTATAAATAATGATCAGCCAAAAACAGATGCAATGCTGAAGGAGGCTTTGAATCTATGGTGCATTATGCCATACATCAATTGTATAGGATGGGCAAGCTTGTGGCTAGAGTTGGAGATGCTACAATTATGTCTTCCCACGCAAATCTAAAATATTGCTAGGAAAACCAGGCATGTCTTAACATCAAAGCATTGAATTGTAACTTCTACATAGTTCACATACCACTGAGCATCTTTCTGATACAAGATAGCCTGCAGGGTTCTTTAGTCAAATAGTATCCCCTTGCCAGACTTTTTCTCTCAAAGTAGTCTCATCCCTAGCATCAATCCTCCCTGTTCTTCTAGATTATTAATCACTTGTCGTAGCACTAATTTCTGAATCTGCACAATAAGAAACATACATACAGAAGAAACAACTTGCTAACAGATGTGGAATTGAAGTGCATATTGAACCTCCCAAACGGCATAGAACCAAGGCACAACTTACCCTGTTCATGAAACCTTGTTGAGAAAGGCCCCCAAAAAAACGATTAAATTAAGGGAGTTGGACTGGACGAATATAGTAAACTGGCAGATGTTTGAAGCATTGTTAATAAGGCTGCAGTTCATCTAGCTGCTAAATGCAATTGCATGCCTCTGAAATCCCAAACATTGCGCCTATGAAAAGGCACATAGTTGCCATAGACTGTTCGATAGATATCCTCTTCAATGTGTTCCTATTCACCAAACGTCATTTTCAAAGTTGCCCAGATAACTGGATAAAACCATTCACTGCAGCTATATGCTTTTCCACATGAATTAAAGAAATTAAGTATCTGCAGAAACTTTTATGCATCCTTTGATGCAAAACTCAAGTCTGCAGTAAGAGTAAATTTGCTTTATTGTGCACGCTTCGTATCCAAACAACTGGTAAATCTCCTTGACAAGTTTTAAGAAACAAAACCGAAAATTTAGAGTCCGTTCTGACATCACTTACATACATTGTGATACCTCCTGATCTATAACTTGCATAAATATTAACCTCCAGCCAGCCGTGCACAACAGGTAAACTCTAGAAAAAAACTCTGTCAAGTATGTCTCTTTGTTGCTTTCTCTCCTCTTCCCAAGATAAAAATGGAAAAGGGGCCCCAAACAATTTCCCGAAACAAATGTACTGAAAATAACCACCAGAATCTGTTGAATATGTCTGGTGAAGCGGCTAGCATGTTGTGACATCGAGATTTTGATAAAATACGTGTCTCCAATAGATTATAGCACATAGTCTCTATAGTACGATGGTGTTAGAATGCTCATCCTTCCCTCATTCAATCTCTCATACTCATTATTCATACCTTTGGAAATGGATTGCCCAAGTTGCACAGGCAGCTGAAGCTCAAGATCAGCAGGCACCATTGTGGAAGCTGTTTCAACCAGTGCTTGGGGACAGATTCCGTTAATTCAATATGATTTTAGGAAATGACATCGCAAATGGCGGCTTCAAAACTACTGACAAAAGAAAAGCTGGAATAGGACATGGAAACTAAACTTTGGTCGATTACATGGTGTGGATTAATATTTTGATCATAAAAAAAATAGTAACAGAGTTGCCTTTTGCCTTTTTTTTTTGCCTTTTGCCTTTTGCCTTTTGCCTAACGACATTTGGAAAAGGTAAAAATAAAGGCAGAAGCATCTTCTCAAATAAATACGCTAAGAGAAATGGCTAAAGCAGGAGGTTCTTCAACACCAAATTATGGCTACAGATGAAGAACAAGTGCAACATGCCCATCTTGTCCAAGAAAATGAGCCCCAAATTAAACAACACTTTTGCTTTTCCAATGATGATCTCCTAACGTGGATCCACAACATGAAGGATCGAGACTTCAGAGATGATGTAGGCCGCCGGTTGTGCGACATGTGGAGCTCTTGGTCCCTCTCCATCCCTAGTGAGACTTTGGTTCTGAACGCATGGGATTTCCATACCCATTCTAGTCCTTATGATGAGCTCAGAGACCTCAAGGTGTTGTATGAAATTGGTGTCATAAAGCACGTGATTGTGGATAACCATGAACGTCCTCTCCTTCCTTACATCCTAGAGCGCATCAAGTGGGATTTGTCTTGCTATCTACCCTCCACTGTCATTGAATTCTCGCCAGAAGAGGAGGACATTAGAGCATCATCATGGCATTTCTCTGATGCCACTTGGCCCGAGTAGAAAGAAATGTTCCCTAGAGAAGACGAAGAAGAAACAACTACCTTCATGACATTTCTGTGATGCCAATCATCACGGATCTTCCCTACTTTGCTTATGTAAAAGCTCATGTGGCTACTTGAATTGTATATATGATTCTTATTGTTTTGATATAAAGGCATCTTGATGTTACAAATCTTCTCTATTTCCGTTTGTGACAATTGCTCTCAATTGACTCTGAAAAATTGGCCTCCTTCCACAAAATGCGAGGAGGGCATTTTTAGTTCCACACACACAAGGCACTTTGTGTACTATATTATGAGAAATTGGGATGTGAGTGTATTTTAGAAGTAATTCCGCTTGTAAGTGACAAACAAATAGTAGCTATATTACTAGTATTGCGTGCTCGCAGCATTGCTAAGCTTTAGCAATAGACTTTATATTGCAATCTGTGTTTAGATCTTCTTCTTTGACATTTGCAAATTATTTAGATCCCTTCGAAAACCCCCAAATCCAGACTTAGAGGTCAGCACTGCATTTTCAGGCCAAAAAAATTCCATAAGAATAAATGTTTCAAACGGAAAAGAAAAAATCTAAAAACAAAAAAACATTTGGAACTGGAAATTTTTTCCGGCGACTAGATGTCATTGTTGTGTGCTTCTCAATTTGGCAAGCAAATGTCGTTGTTGTGTGTCTCTAGATTTGGCAACTGTGTCTACAGCAAATTCGAATGATGAGCTTTCCCATGGGCCTCCAACCTCAAGGTTTTGGCGTGCAGGTTCCCATGAGCGCCTCAACCTAAAGAATTTAGGTTTCTGACTTGAATCTAAAGTAATCCTTAAAGCATTTCTGAACACCCAGGTTTTGTACCTGGCAATCTATTTTCAAGACGGCAATCTCATGGGAAAGCAATCTTAGGCGACAGATCAAGTAGTGAAGGTGTGGAAATGCTAGAACCTAATAGCTAGGAAACCATGTATTTTTACTATTTCTCAAATGCATTCGCTTGCGGCTCAAGTTGGGATTTGGATATTTTCGACGCGATAAGATTGTATTTTGAACACAGAAAATGCGAAATCTCTACTTCTTGAATGCCAGCAGCTTCATGATTTTGTCAACTAGGTTTGTCTATATTTGCTTATTTATTTATTTTGCATTGGAGGCATGAGCGGATTGCAGATGATGGCCTTGCTAATGTCTCTAAGCAGCTTTAGCTTCTTTCTCAGATTATGGAGCTCTTAATTCATCGGATTGTAACTTACATTCAGCATCTCCAAGCAATTTAAGACTCATGCTTCCCTGTCGTCGTCGTCGTCGTCGTCTCAAAACGTCCCTGTGTAACTGAGACTGAGAGACTGCTTTTGATCATAGTAAAGTACTTACTACCGGCTGAGCGATTGCTATCCGGTGAAGAAACGAGACTAAGAAGGCATTTGAAGACATTACCTATTGCTAAAGTAATGATTTGTCCAGTTCTTGCGTTCATATAACATTCCTTCTAGATAATTTTGAAAACTATGGGGCTTATTGCGAATGAGAAGTTATAGAATGAAGAGGTTTTGATAGTACTGTCATCATGTGATCTTTGTGATTCTATTTATCTTCAATTTTCTGGTTAAATGCAGTGCTTTATATGGATGTCATTAGTCTTGCCTCAGGAAGGAAGCTTTGTGATTTGAAACTAGTGTGGAATTCAAGTATTAGTTGAGGCTATCTTTACTCCATCATTCTACTTTGCATTTCCTGTTGAGTGCTCGATGTTGTGGACGTCCTTTCATTCTTTATACCATAAATTGGGCTCCAAATTTGTGCCTTACTCTTCCTTGTGCTTTGTATTTCTTATTCAGTGCTCCATGTTGTGCATATTCTTTCATGTGGCAATCTTGAAAATAGATGTTAGTATACCTTTCTCACTATCTAGATGTTAGTCAGGCTAGCATAGTCTTGAATAACATGTCTAACAATTTTTTGTTTTCTGGATTAATGCGATGTCAATGACCTGGTTCTTAATATGACCTTTGTGCTTCAATTTTTTTCATCTTTTTTTTTATTAATTCATTGGTTTATGTGGATGTCATGCAGAAATAAATGCACTATTAGCCCTGTATAGAAAAGCAGCTTGTGTCATTTTGGAACTAGCGGGGAATTAGGTACTAGTTGACGCTGTCGGAATGCTTTCTTGTTTTATTTTATTTGACCCATTCAAACTATGAATTTGAGAAATATGCTTCTAAGTGCTTTTGTAGAATACTCATTAAGCTTTCTAATGAATGCTCAGGGATAAAAAACAGATCTTTCTTTTTAAAGTTATGTCCCGTACTTGCTTTGCTGTAAAACTAGGACAACAAGTACATTTTGTCATTTTTGTTATATTTACACAACAAGTTTGGAAAATTTGCACCTAGAATTATTTTTAGATTAGAAGCTCTCCAATGGATACTCTCACTAGAAAAATAGAGCTTCAATTTGCAAGTTATGCTCGAATCTTCGCTCTTTGTTTCATATCTCATATAATGAAGATGGTAAAATCAATAAATACACTTTGCTTTGATTTGTTCAACTTAAGCTACGAACTTGAGAAACATAGACTTAAAAGCTTTTGTAGAATGCTAATTATGCTCTCTAATGAGTCCCCATACATAAAAAACAGAGCTTCCATTTTGCAGCTATGTCCCTTATATACTCTACTGTAAAATTAGGAGAGCAAGTGGATTTTGTCATGCTTGACATGTTTACAATACAAATTTGAAACCTTGACCATCTTCACCAGCATTACCTCTCGTCGAAGCAATTCGTCACCAAATGTCATTAGTGCGCTCCAGGATATCTCCTTTAACACTCCTCATAGCAGAATGCATGCCGGAAAGAAGTCCCTCAATCTCCTCATCCACAACAACAAGTTTGTGACGTCCCCTGCTCATATACGATGCTCCCATTGTATAAGAACTGGAGTTCATCCTCAACGCTCGTGCTGACAAAGGCCATCCACCTAACATCGAATCCTTGCTAGCCAATAAGAACTCGACGGGGCAGAATGGACGTGTCATTCATCCAGTCGCCCTCGGGATCGACCTAGCTGCAGAAGTGTAAACAAACGTAAGCAAATAGCATCAAATACCTATAATTCCACCTCGAAGGATGGCTCACCATAATATAGCATCTGTAACAACAACAGTAGTAACATCAACATAAGGGAAACACAAGGCCTCAAAAAATGAACCATTGCATTTAACCAGTATCACATCTTCTAAAAATCATGGTATATGTGGTTTCTTATACATGAATTTATTTGATAGGAGAAAACTACATGTCATAGTGGTTTGATAAAACTGATAGTGGTTTCTCATACGGTTATCAATGTTGGTTATCAATGTTGTAGTGGTTTGTAAAATTAATTGTGGTTTATGAGATAACTTCCTGCAATACTATAGTGGTACATCAAGGTTCATGTACTACACATTAGTGCCTTCGGAGTAACATGTCATGTGTGCCAGGAGCTTGTATAAGTGACTTTTGGAATTCCTGGAGCATTAAATATTTTAATGGCACATTTGATGTTTTTATATGCAAAAATCCAAGCTATAAAATGTTCCTAATTCTTATACATGCATGCAAAAATCTAATTCTTAACATAGAAGAGAAATGAATGATATCAAGTACCAACATCCCAGGTGATTGCAGAATTTGGTGATAAGCACAATGCATTATTATTATCATTGCTAGCCAATAAGAACTCGACGGGACAGAATGGACGTGTCATTCATCCAGTCGCCCTCAGAATTGACCTAACTGCGGAAGTGTAAACAAACGTAAGCACATAGCATCAAATACCTATAATTCCACCTCGAAGGATAGCTCACCATAATATAGCATCTGTAACAACAACAGTAGTAACATCAACATAAGGGAAATACTACCCGAGACTCAGACTCAAGGGGATCGACTGACGGCTCGGGTCTCCAAAGGTCAAAGCAGACAGAATTTATAACAATGGACTTGGCCGGCATAGAACATGGTCATTGTGTAGTCCGCTCCATTCCCCCCTCCTGTGCATACTTTGTAGAATAGGCTGATAAGTCTTGGGACTTGACCGTAGCATGTCGAGTGCGTAGCCAAACGGGCTACTCCTGGATTGCATCTCCCCAGTCCTGATGAGGCAGGAGGAGATCACTCCCTACAGAGGCATGCATGCCCATTACAGGTGGCTAGAGAGCCACTGTTCATCTATGACTAGAACCCCATTGAAGGTGACGCATCACCCAAGAGGTGTCGAGCCCATGCCTTGCCCACACTCAGTGGCAAACCATCAGGCCTAGCCTGCTAAGATCCCCGGTAGGCTTTACACACCATAGGGATCAATCGTTAATGGGACATATCCTCCTTATACACCGATCTAGCCCTACCACCCACAGCTAGGTGGGCTCTTATGCACGTGCCGCAATTATTCGGGAATTATGAAAGCTGACTAGGTGCATAATGTACTAAGGCCTTCAGAGTCTCTACCCCCCTTCCCAATACATAGGAGTTTCATAGAAATCAACCATAATCATCCATAGAACAGAACAATAGAATATCATCTAATCTATCTATCTAACATACATGGTTAGATTCTTTCGTTAGAGGCTGAGATTTCGGAATCTATAGGACCTCTAAGGCTAATCTAACATACTAACTTGGTCTAATGCTGGACTGGAAGTTGGCATTGCACAACATAATAGCCATCTACCTGATCCTTGACTTGCTCCAGCTCCTCGGAAGGCATCCATGTTCTTGTTCGGGCTGAAGACGAATGAGTTTGAAAGATTTGTTGCGCAAAGCGGGCTTCTTGATGTATGGCAGACAGGACTGATGCAAGCGCTTGGTGAGGCAAGCTCTTGAAGACTGGAATCCGAGAAAGGAAAGTTTAGGATTCCAGTCTCTTTTACATGAATTTTTAGGGTTAGAATCAAAAAGGTCATGTACGGATTTGCTATATGGCAAAAATGGGGTTATATGCACATGTTAAAGGCATGTGCAACATAAGAAGTTGCTACAGCCCTTTACGGTCGCCATGTACATATCGTCAAGGTCGACATGTACTAGTGATGTGGTAGTGTAATATACGTATTCATACCGTATATTATGTTGGAATATCACCATCTTCCCACCTTGAATTGATGTTGTCCGCAGGATCACGAGCCTTTCTACCTTGGAAACCTGCATGATCCCTGCAACTCATTCAATACATGTAATTCTAACAATTACCTCAAGGTAGTATTCATATTCATTTCTACGATCATCTCATTAATTTCATAAATTATCATAGTAAGGTAATTACTCACACCTTACTTAAAATAACACTTAATATTCACAAGACTTTTATCCACTCTCCTTTTTTTTTTTACAAAATTTTATAATTTTAAGGTCCATTTCCTCTTCTTGCAACACATTATTACAAAATATGTGCTGTCAGTCTCCGCAGTGCGATCCTCTTGCCCTTTAGATCGTTCTATTGGCCTGCAGGTCCAACACTACGTTAGATTAGTACACATTTATTTATTACAAAAATATGGTTATTAGGGAACCACTCATTTATTATAATTAATTTAACTACATGAATGCAAGACTAATCTCCCGGCGTAGGAAGAGGATGCTTCTCCCATCGTGGCTGTGGAGACAGTGCCCTATAATGCCTAGGCTGATGTCTAATGCCTACACCTTTCGTCACCCTTGGCGTGGAGGATGGCTTCTTCCTCGTAATGGCCATAGACTAGAGGTGCTTTTCTATCAATGCATGATCCTATATGACCTTTTATCTCTCAATTTGTCTGGCATCGGAAGTAGACTTTTAATCTACCTTCCACTCACCTATCAGTTCGGTGTCGACTACTTTGGTGATGAGTCGACCCTTGCATTGCTCCATGAATTGTGGGTACTGCTTCTCAAAATCTGATTGTAGTACCCACGTAGCATCTTCCACAGGTAAGTGCGTCCATTTCACTAGGTATTGGAGATTGCCTCATTTTTGCAATTGGATTCATTGGTTAACTTCATCTGCATCACATAACTTCAACCTCTAAGACCTCTAGGAAAATTTTAAATAGCATTATATTCTCACTAGCATAATTGTTATTTTTATTTGTTATTGTATTTTATATTCACTTGATGCCCTGCTCTTGTTTAAGTCCCATGGCCAATTTGGTCTCTTGGATGTTAAAACCCTACCTACGTACCTACCTACCTACCTACCTATCTGCCTTTAATTTTCTCTTTCCTTACCTGGAAACATCCTGTTTCCTTAAACACATCGACAACACACAGTAATGAAGCCCCTAGTATAGTTGATATAATGCTCTAATACCAAATGAAATCTCTGAGTGTCAACTAGATAATTTCTTCAACTTAACAATGCACAATGATCTTATGGCAACTTATTGAGTTAGCAAATAATAGCAATAAACTATATCCAAATATTATTGCAATAATAGTAACCATTGAATAAATTACTGTTCAATTGGTATTGACCATTTTATTGTTCATTAGTTGACCTCTGGAAGCTCGGGCTTGCTACACATTAGGCAACTTCATCAATTCACTATCTGTATTTACAAACCAATTCCTTTGTTTTGTAGGGCCAAATCTGGCTGCATAGGCATTGATTCGGCTGTTCAAGTGCTCATGTATAAGGTCTCCACCATGTGTGGAACTTACATAATTTTCAAATTATATTTGGCTCCAATCTATTTGACCGAGCACTATTTCTAGAACAAGTTTTTTCAGTCTTCGGCCATTGAATATGTAGCATTATAACAGGGGGTTTTTTTTTCTGTTTTTGTACTGTTTTCTCTAAGGTTTTCATATGATTTGGTGGTCGTATTCATCCAGGTGTACTAAATAGTATTTCTAGAGTGCACCCTTTTCTTAACCGTTGATTTTAGAAAAGGGGGCAAATCCTGTGGTGGAGGCTTTTTTTGGTGGGTGTGAATATCCTCCCATGATCTTTAGGGTCTTTTTAGGGTTTTTTAGGGTTTTGTTTAGCTTCGTAAGTTTGGAAAAGGAGCTCGGGAGCATTTTTTGGAAAGCAACAGGGCAGATTGGCCCGGGCAGGGCTGGGCTTTACAGGGCCGATATGCTTGGAATCAAGAAGTAGTCGCCACTTCTTCAAAAAGCTTTCGATTCCTTGCATTTTCTTCAAGCCAGCTTCGTGAAATCTGAAGACGAAGATCCACAGTTACTCCGGATTTGCAGTAGGGATTGGCTTCTGCAGGGTTTTTGCACTGCTGGATTTGCCACAGGATTGGCTTCTGCAAGGTTTTGCACTGCCGGATTTGAAACAGGATTGGCTTCTACAGGATTTGCTTTCACATCTGGGGCAGGGATAACAGCAGTTGCACAACACGTATGCTCTTTGACACTACCATTTCATTTTTGCTTTTCACATAACTCGAAATGGTGCGTTGTTCTATCTGATCATAGGTCGTTATCAAGGTAATCTAGCATGCCTGCACATATTCTAGAAGAAGTAAAATCCATAGGGAAACTATTCTCAATGCGTAGGAGCCTGTCTTATCTCGTAGATACAAAATCAGAAATAGAATTGGAAGAAACCTAATAGTGAGCTCTCAGTCTCCTCGTAGATTCATGATCTTAGGCCACTGTATTTCCATGTCAAAAAGCGAGAGGCCTATGTATTGCTTGTTTTAGGTTGCAAATTTAGTTAATAAAAGATCCTTCCATTTAAGGTTGCATTTTCCCACCGAAAAATCTCATTACATTGTTTGTCTTAGAAAGAGGAACCACAAGGCGGTGATAATTCTTTATAGTGAAGAGAAGAAGCATTTTCCTACCAATTAACTTGAAATGTGAGTTTGAATAGCGATTTAAATCTTTTATTGTAGGAAGAGTTCAAACAATCATATGCAATTATAAATAGTTGTTTTGGGCAGGTTACTTAGAGAGCGGCATGTTGGGATTCCTCAACATATTTGTCTTTGCTACATGGTCTTTTCTTTGGCTTAACAACATCATCGGCTACAAATAGTCAATTGATGGAGTGCAAAGACAATTTTCGAGATCCACTCTTTTTCGATTTGGATAGAAAGAAAAGGAATGTGACAATTTGTTGCGGTGAGAATCATTTTGATCTTTGCTCCTTGCATTTCATGTCTTTGGTTATTCTGAGTTAGTCTGCAGAATCGCTTGGCATTTTGCATAAATGATCTGCTATTTTTTTTTACCTTGTTCTAATTGTCAGGAACTAACTTTATTAATGTCTTCCTTTATACTCAACTTGCAGAGCTTGATTACATCACGGGCATATGTGTCTCTCCTTGTTCCATACAACGACTCCAATGATGCAGTAGCAAACACACAAGAACAAAGAACAATGTAGTTAAACATACAGTACAGACCTATGGCAGAATATAGTTGCCATGCTCCTATATTAAAACTCCTATATTATGGTTCCCTTTATTAGTGGTTTATAATTCACCTAGTGTTACTTTATCTTATCTTATCTTTATCCATGTTTATCTTTATTCTAATACTGGCAAATCACCATATTCTTACAGCTATTTTTTTTTGGCACTTATATACTTACATAAACAACTTCTATAGTGTATATTTCTTGGCACTTACATACTTACATAAACAGGCTAACTGGCCCATAAAGTTTACCTATGTTTGCTTTAGTTAGGGCCCGAAGGGCCCAAAATTTTTTTTAATATAACAATCAACACACAACTACCATTAACATCCTTAATACAAACCATTGCATCCAATATATTTAAATTAAAATCCCCCTTAAACCCCCTTTGGTTTGGGTGCATATTCACACGGGGGTTACGTAGGGCAGCGAGAGCCCCAAAAATTTATTTACAATACATGTACAAAATTAACACCATTAAGTACATTCTCTCAAACCTTATAGTATTTTGCAAACCTTAATATACAGTATACAAAAACTTGTACATGTATACCCCACAAACGAGGATCGCTATGTACGGTCCAGATCTTGGAATAAAGGGCAAATATGCCCATCCGACAGCTCTCGTTGCCCGGAGTAACCCCCCGTGTGAATATGCACCCAAACCAAAGGGGGTTTAAGGGGGATTTTAATTTAAATATATTGGATGCAATGGTTTGTATTAAGGATGTTAATGGTAGTTGTGTGTTGATTGTTATATGTAAAGGTTCAAACACAACTGCCCAAGCAATGTTTAAACACAATAATCCTGAACATGTTAATAATCAATGGTCTAGGAATTTCACTGCACTTCTTAGGTTGTAGTCACAGAAGAATTGACATGATTATTTTTAGCAGTGCTTATCCGTGGGCTCTTAAAACATTATCCAATATTTTACTTTGATCTGAGCATCCTGTTTGTTTGTTTTTTTTTTTTTTTTTGTTTTTGAAAACTTTCTATTTTGCATTGAGGTACTTACCTCAGGGCTTCTAGAACATTTCAGAACATTCTAGAGCTTTTTTCCGTTTGATTAAAGCATCCTCTTTTGCAAAAAAATTGGAAACTTTCTGTTTGGATTGAAGAACAATCTCCTTTTATTAGAGCACCATTTTGAAAATTTTCTATTTGGATTGAGGTGCTTACCTATGGATCGAAAACATTCTACAACATTCTATTTTGATTAAAGCATGTTGTTTCCAACATTTTAGAAACTTTCTATGAGGTGCTTGTTTGTGGGGTTCTAGACACACATCCCCTTCATCCATCTGTTTGGGATCTTCCATTTCCTAATCAAAATATGCTAAAATTTTGTATTGAGGAAGAGTCGAACGCCGCCCTCATCGCCCCCACGAAGGGGATCTTGGATGAACCCCTTTACCAATTTGGGGAAGGCTTCACCAATTCTCCAAACCTCCATTGTTGAATGTTTTTCTATTTTTTTACTGGTATGGCATGACGTAAAAAATACTATCTATCTATCTATCTATCTCTAGAATGCTAATGGAATCAAGATGTCCTAAAATGTTCTAGACACTCATGGGTAAGCACCTCAAGCCCAAATAGAAACTTTGGGATCTAATCAAAGTACAAGATTATAGAATGTTCTAGATGCGTATGAGTAAAATACAAGATTGTAAAATGTTCTAGATGCGTATGAGTAAAATACAAGATTGTAAAATGTTCTAGATGCGTATGAGTATGCACCTCAGTCCAAAAATAGAAAAATTTCAAAGGTGGTGCAAAGAGAATGTTGGATAACACCCTATAATGTTTTTGAAGCCCATGTATAAGCACTTCAATCTTAAAATAGCAACATGGGTAAGCACCTCAAGCCCAAAGTAGAAAGCTTAGACTCTAGTGAAAATATAATGTTTTATGATGTTCTAGAAGGTTTTAGAAGCCCACGGGTAAGCATCTCAATATAAATATAGAAAAATTAAATAAAGAAGAAGAAGAAGAAGAAGAGGGTACTCTAAGTAAAATAGAATGTCTTAGAATGTTCTAGAAGCCGATAAGTAAGCACCTCAATGTAAATATAGAAAATTTTCAAAAATTCTGCAAATACAGTACTCACATCAAAAGACCCTTGAGACACCAGCGGTCTCATCTAAATTGGCCCCATGACAAGGTCAGTGTGGTTAGTTTCATGGAATATTCAGGGGGTCGCATATTTTTACTTATCTAGAATGGATGCTCAGTTTGTATGTCTTCAAGAGCACAAATATCGTAAGGGAAATGTATCAAAGCTTACAGACATGATTGGTCGAAGGTTTAATGTCATTATCGCAGCAGCTGATTTTTCCAGTGCAGGGGTGGTGATAGCATGGCTTCCTTCCTTGCCAATTATCTTTACTCAAGCTGATCGTTTTGGTCATTGGGCCCTGACTGTATGGCAGGAACAAGGGATTAAGTATGGTCTAATCAATGTTTACGTCCACAACAAGCCCCATCAGAGAGCTTCACAGTGGGCCTCCTTGCGAGGGAAGATGCTCAGTTTGGGATGCCACATTTCATGGCTTCTTGTTGGGGATCGTAATATGGTGGAAATAGAGTCCGATCGATTGGGGGCTACCTGTACAGTGGTGTCTGGTTTTGAATGCCAGCAGTGGCTCCGTCTACTCCATGGACTGCAACCTCTCGGAGATTGATGGTGAAGGTGCCTTTACTTGGTGCAATGATCAAGTTGATGGGGGTCGCGCAAGCTCTCGATTGGATAGAGCTTATTGGAATGTAGATGTAGTTATGGCACTTCCAGGTCTCTTCCAGTTCTGTCTCAAAGACCACTCAGTTTCAGAGTACCATCCGCAATTGCTTTCAGACGAGCCTCTGCAGCCGCGACGGCCCAGACGGACGTGTTTTCGCTTGAATGTAAAGTTCTTAAAGGATGCTAACTTTCAAAAAGGCTGCAAGAACACTCGGACAACTGCCTTCAGCCGACGTCGAGGCATGACTGGCATAGTGGATGCAATTGCGACAGTCAAAGGCTTTGCCAAACAGTGGGGCCGAGAGTCTGCAGGTGCAGGTCGTGCTTTATTGGACACCTTGTATTAGGACCTGCTCCATTCTCAATAGGGACTTTTTCCAAGTGTGCATGATCGTGATATTTTGGCACAGATCTAAGCACTGGAGGAGGAGCAAATCCAGCAGGCAAAGATGAAGGCAGGTCTGCAGTGGTTTCGTGATGAAGACCGTTGTATTGGCTTCTTTTTCCGTGCAGCTAAGAGGCATCGCATGACATCAACCATGTCCTCATTGCTTTTTCCGGATGGCTCAGTAGAGCCAACCGAACTCAAGCAACATCTGCATAACCACTTTCAGACTTTTTTTGCTGAGAAACATCCTCCCTTTCAATCGGAAATGCAAGATGCTATTTTGTCTAGGATTTCCCCCATAATCTCTGATGAGCAGCGTGTGTCAATAGAGGGGGCTATGACATCCGATGATTTAGGTTCGCCAGTCTTTGAACTGAAAAGAGGCAAATGCCCAGGTTTGGATGGTTTGCCAATTAAGTTCTTTCAGGAGTATTGGGAATAGCTGGAGCCAGATGTGTATGATACTTTATGTGACTTTTGGCGGTCCACTGCTTTGGATAGAATTCTAAACATAGGTACCATCTCACTCATCCCCAAGGTCAACCATCCTCAGACTATTTCAGACTGGCGGCCCATCACCTTATTGTCATTTGTATATAAGATCTTCGCCAAGGCTTTTGCAGAGTGGGTGAAGGATATTTTGGCAGTCCATCTCAATAACCCAATCAGGTTTTCTTCCAAAACGATACATTCTGAACAATGTTGCTGCTGCTTACGAGGGAATCTATTGGGCACATAAGCAAAACCTTCCAGTTGTATACCTTGCTTGATTTTGCAAAGGCTTATGACTATGTTAGCTGGGAATTTATGCGTCGATGTATGGGATTTAGGGAACAATTCACATCAGATATCATGAATCTGCATGTCTCTGCTTGGGCGACTGTTATGTTCCATGATGAGCCGTCAGATGTCTTTTCACTCGGTCGTGGTATTCGCCAGGGATGCCCTAATTAGCACCATTGCTTTTCACAATTGTCGCAGAGGCTTCGTCGTACTTATTCATTGTTGCAACCACATTTCTCATGATCTTGCAATGGAGGATGGCACACAAGAGGTTTGCAATCAATATGAAGACGACACGTTCCTCTTCATAGTCGCTAATGCTGAGAATCTTGCAGCTGCCAAATTGCTCTTAGACACTTTTTCACTGGCTTCCAGTGTCCTTGTGGGGTGGCAAAAGTGTATAGCTTTATGGGTATTGGATAGTCCGACTCCGGCATGTGTTCATGATTATCCATGAAAATTACTTGCGCATGGACAGGCCATCAAGTTGTTGGGGATTCTAGTTGGCATCCATGTTACTATGGGAGCTGCATGGGAGGATATCATTAAGGCTTCGCAAAGTTCTCTTGCGGTCGCATTACAGTGGCCAAGTCAGTCCTAAGTAGTACCCATGTTTATATGGCATCCTTACTGCTAGCCCCACAGATCAAAGTACATGCGCTCATTGCAATAATTTGAAACTTTATATGGGCATGTACTGAGGAAGGTGTTGTGATTAAGGTCCAAAATAGGCAGGTGGTCTGGGTATGATGGACTTCTTACTGCAGAGCAAAGTCCTTATTTCAAAGTTCATTTGAAGACTCTTGAATGGTGAAGATGACTCTCCTCTTAGTCACTGTATCCCTCTAAGAAAGAAGGTTGTCAAACCAGTCCTATCTTGGGCATTATTTCAGACTCTGCAGCCTTTTCCAAGTGCTTCTCCATTTTTGCGTGACTTGTTGACAGCATGGGAGGCAATCGAACATCTTTTCTGGCCATGCCCCTCTATCCACACCATATTGGAGACTCCATGGTGGTGGACAGCACTGCCTCTAGACCCCTCAACACCTCCACTGGCAGCATCAGTTCATTCCCCTTACACAGAGACGATGGGTTTTTGCAGGTGTTGTCTCTATTCAAGCATGGTATGAAGCAAGTCACTTATTATCTTGGCCTGAATTTCAGGCAAAGTTCCTGCTCTCTCGTTGGGATGTGTCTCTATGGGAGAAGATCGCGGAAAATTTGCCTTTTATAGTGCAAGTTGGTGTTGCTGAAAGGGAGGCATGGGACTGTCATGAAAATATTCACAAAAGCAAGCACTTTGTCAGATCAGTATATCACCTTCTTTTAGCACCACAACCCCTCCAGTTGCTAGATGGGTGGCACCTATAGGCACCACAACCCACTTTGTGTCATAAATGGCGATGGCTTTGGGATAGGTTGCTCCACCCTAAAGTCTATCTAATATGGTGGCAGGTTATCCACAGGTGTCTGCGTATTAATGCCTTCCGACATCGCTATAATCCTCGCATATTTGCAGTATGCCCGCTCTACCTTTCAGATATTGAGACCCTTGAGAACTGTCTCTTTGATTGTCCAGAGGTTCAACCAGCATGGTCCTGGCTACAGGGTTTGCTTAACACTACATTGGACTGCTGATGCATCCTTTTGGCGTCCTATCCCTACGCATGGCCCCCAGCTAAACAGAGGGCATTTCATCTTGGTTCTAGTTGGCTCCTGTGGTCGATATGAGAGCGTCGCACACACCACAAATTTCAGGGCATTTATTCATATGCATGTGGTGTTATTACGATGGCCCCAAAAAAGATACTGACAGCCTACGAGTGTTCCTCCCTTTAATCAGAAATGATGGAACGCATCTGGATTCAGTATCTTCGAATTGATTCTTATCGTTAGTGCTCCAGAATCGTGCTCTTGTGGCATCTTTTTGTGCTTATGCAGCTAGATGAGACATGTAAATTTTGTACTTTTCATCTGCTTAATAAACTTTTTGGTTTTCGTCCTTCAAAAAAAATCAAAAGAAAATGCCGGAGGCCACCAGAGGTTTTCGGAGTCATCATTCGACCACTCGGGTAAAAGCATGTTAGGGTGTCCCTTAAAAAGTATTATTTAGTGACCAAGAAAATACCTAAAAAGGTACCCAGGATTGGGTACTGGGTACCTGTGTAATATCCCAATAAAAGGTACATTCTAGAACTTTTATATATATTTTGGTCTTCGGTAGCAGTATCTTTATCTTAACTTTGAATATTAATGCGTCCTTGACTTTTATTTTGGATATTTGTACTAGTTTTAATGAAAATAAAAATAACCCAGTTCTGAAGTACCTAGTGTATGTACTTTTGCAGGTTCCAAAAGTGGTACACTCTAACAACCATAAATCGCTTACATATAAATCCCCAAAGCATATATACCATAAATCACTTACATATAAACCCCCAAGCCATGCACCATAGATCACTTACATATATACAAGAAATTTAATGCGTCCTACGGTGCATGTTCGAGTTTTAGCATGTTCCTACGTGCAAGTTCTTGTAAAAGAATCTCTTGATAGATTCTCTAAGATTCTACCAAGGTTCTCTTAGAGGGTTCGTGAGCATTTCTTTAAATTTTATAAGATTCCCTCTAGATTCTATTAGATTTCCCTAGATTCTCCAAGATTCTATGAAGATCCCCTTAGATTCTCTTAGATTCATTTAGATTTTATGAGATTGCCCTAGGTTCCCTTACATTACATGAGTATCAAAGAGATTCTGTAAAGATTCCCTTAGATACTCTAAGATTTCATCAACATTTTCTTAGATTCCCTTAGATTTTATGAAGATTCCTTTAGATCCCCCAGATTTTAAGAGATTCCCTTAGGCTTGTAAATATTTTCCTAGATTCTCTTACATTTTATAAGATTTTCTTACATTCTATTAGATTCTTCTGGATTCCTTTACATTCTATAACTTTTTAGAACATTCTAAGACTTTTTGGAACATTCTAAGACTTTCAATATATTCTAGAACTTTCTGGAAGTATTTCCCTAGATTTCCTTACATTCCCATAGATTCCCCTACATTCTAGAACATTCTAAAACTTATTAGAACAATTTGGAACTTTCTGGAAGAATTTTCTTAGATCCCCCCTAGATTCTCTTATGTTCTAGAACTTTCTAGAGCCTTCTGGAACTTTCTAGAGCCTTCCAGAACATTCTAGAACCTTCTTGAACTAGCTAGAATGTTATAGTCTATTTTATCTTAATTGGAACATTACCCTTAAGTATATTTGAAACATAAATTATTTATGGTATTAATGCTTGGTCTAGTGGTTAGAATGGGGGGTTGGGGGGTCAATGGCCAGGGTTCGAATCCCCCACACAACATAAAAATTTTAAAAGCCTTTTCCAAAGGGATGAGCATTCAACTTGGGCCGTAGGATCTTGGCCTCGATCAAGGGTCGAGATCTCACGCAACATGAGCCATAGGATCTATTACATATAATTCCCAAAGTCATGTACACCGTAGGATGTGTCCCAAAGCAACGTGAGCTGTAGGATCTCGGACCGACGATCAGGATTAAATCAACCTGGACCGTAGGATCGCGTCTATACGAATTATATATAAACTCCCAAGCCATCTGGGCCGTAGGATACGTCCCAAAGCCACGTGAGCCGTCGGATCTCGAACGGACGGTCGGATAAGCGCGACAAACATAAGAACATATATAGAGTAGATATAGATAATATATAAATCATCCGATCTTGGCAATCGATTTGCACATGAGCAACCTGAGCCGTCGGATCTGGTGGCCTCTGGGTGGCCCACCTCTTAGGAATCTCCCACTTTCTGATTCAAATACGCTAAATTATTGTATTAAGAGGGAGTCGAACCCCTGCCCTCATCACCCCTATACGGGGATTATGGAGGAAAATTCAACCAACTCTCAAAACTTCCATTATTGAACGTTTTTTTACCTTTTTATTATACTTTCTAGAATGCCAATGGAACTAAGATATTGTAGGATGTCCTAGGATGTTCTAAAAACTTTGGGCTCTAATAAAAAATAGAACAATGTAGAATGTTCTAGATGCCTGTGAGTAAGTAAGAGAATATTGTAAATTGTCCTGTAATGTTCTAGAATGATTTGGAAGCCCATGTATAAGCACCTCAATCTTACTCCACCTCCAGCTCAAAATAAAAAGACTAGACTTTAATGAAAATAAAATGTTATATGATGTGTTCTAGAATATTCTAAAAGCTCACAGGTAAGCATCTCAATCCAAACAAAAAGTTTTTTATAAAAAATGCAATAAGGATCTAATCAATATAGAATGTTGTAAAATGTTTTAGAAGGCCACTTGTAAGCACTCCATCTAGAAAAAGAGAGCTTTTGAAAATAATTAATTTGAAATTATTGAATACAAATAGGGTCTCTCATGCCTCGCTCATGGGAGAAACACCTATAAATCATCTGTATCCTAGTTTGAGCTATAATAATAAGACCATGAGTAGATGAGTACATGCCATGGAAATTATAGAGTCTATGACGCTTCTAGATAGATCACATGACAAAGATTGAATGCCTTCTGCATAGCTAAAACCTGTGAATCTGGATAGGATGCAAAGAGAATGCATTGGCTATCAAGTGCACTATTAAATGAACTTTATATCTAGGACATGCCAGATAAATTTTTGGACAAGCAAAGAGACATTTTATCAACATCAAAAAGGCAGGGTGGGTTATTGCAGACATGTGAAGATCATAACGATGTTGCAAGGCATTAATACGTAGCACCTACATATAAGATGTTACTAAGGTATAAAAACCCTGTGATGGAGCAACTTATCCAAAAGTCGCTGCCATGTAGAACCCCAATTGGGTTGTAGAATCTGCAATTGCCACCCTTTTGGTAGTGGGAGGGATTGTGGAGCTAATAGGAGACGATAATTGAAGCTGATAGAGTGTTTGCTTTTGTGGATAGACTCCAAGCCACCCTCTCCATGACACCAAACTCCACTATAAAAGTCAAATGTTTGGTATCTTCTCTTCCCTACCAACACATCTGAACGGAGAGTACGAATCTTGCCTGAAATTCAGGCCAAGACAATAGGCCTGGGTCATCACCAAGGTCAAAACATGAAGCAGGACTATACCTATGGCATTGCATTGCAAAGCCTAAGTCAACTCAACTATCAGCTAAGTTTGACGCTAGGCATCTGCATTGGCATCAAATAGAAGCCCAGACTTTTCTTCTTCTTCCATAGTTTATGTCATGCATGAATCTTCGAGCTAAAAATATGTAGAATACATAAATAATCTATATAAAATGCATGATATGTATGCAGCACAAGAGAAGTACAAAATTCGAACAAGAAAAATCCACAAACTAGCATTGAAAATGAGAATGGTTTTGTATGAATTAGACCGTACCTTACATATGGATGGGTAGGGCATGCAGGCATGTATGCTAATTAACATGCATGTATTAGATAAACTTGTTAAAAACTAGTGCAATTTGTCAACTTAATGGTTTTTTTGGAACTCAAAATTCTAATATGAACGACCCCTAAAATATCTTGAAAAGTAAGTAAAATAAAAAGACTAAATCAATTACGTGTTGTTTTCAAGTTAGCACGATCTAATAATATATGTGAGGGCATGGTTGGAATATTTAAATACGTGCAATCAACTGCAAAGGTAATTAGCTCAAGTATTTAAAATTTGAGGATTAAAGATGTGCAAGTTCCATCCGCCAATCATAGAAATCGAACTATATCCTTTTTCTCGTCATGTATAGAATGTAATATTGAAGCATTTGCTGAAGTGGGGTCCCAAACCCATTATTCTAGCTCTTCAAATTCATTGTTGTGCTAGAATGACGACACATGTGCTACAATGGTGATCCCGTTTCTAAAGTTGGTGTTTCAATGTCCAAGATATAATAGCATTTCCAACCAAATATCCAATTTTCTAAAGTTGGTATCTCAATGTCCAAGGGTATAATAGCATCTTCAACCAAATAAATCTGTATATTCTTTAACATACATTTTGGTAGTGGATCCCTCTACACTCAAGAAGCGCAAGTTTGACACTTTTGGATTGTTCGAAATTGTCAACCTTGTCATGTATATAAATGTTGTACCATAATATTTTTTGATTCCATCTGCAACATTGAGAACATTTCTAATTGAGTTGCCCCAGTCGACGAAAGCCAGCCATGGACATGTAATTGAATTATAGCAACTGAAATTTTCCAACTAACCTGTTACAACGACATTGAGCCATGGATCTGTAGAATCGAGCTTTAACAACTGATATTTTCCAACTGACCTGTTACAATGACATTAATGAATGACCATCCAATCATTTCAGGCCCTGCCCTGGGTTGATGCCAGGCACAAGGGTCCTATAGAATGGGTTAGGGTGCAACATCATGGAGAAAAGGGTCAAGAGTTTTTACATCTAGTACCATAAAGTTAAAAGAACAAGTCAAACAAGATATAACATCCACTACAGAAACAGTTGTCAAGAGGAATAGAAAAGATATTTTAAGAGCACCAATGTTTTGTTGATAGTTGGGATAAAAATAAAAAGGCATAAGGGCACTAGGGAGTGCTTCTTTCCAGGAAAATCCAGGAAATTAAAAGGCAAGGCAGTGGGGTAGTCTTCCATCCCAGGAAAGTCTAGGAAGTGTGTTGCTGGAATCCAGCTAGGTCCGACGAGCCAGTCCGGCCATAGCCATGGCCATGGCGTTTTAAGTCTTCCCTTCTCTGCCGGCCTTCCTAGGCGCACCTTTCCTTTCTGCTTCCCTTGCCTTTTCTTCCACGCTTCTTTTCCCCATGGCCTGATCATAGATCCGGCGCCTTGACCTTTTCTTCAGTTTTTTGCCCTTATCTTGGCACCACATCGTGTTTTCTTGCTATTTTTCTCAAACCCATCTCGCCTTGCATTTTCTAGGCGATTTCAGTGCTGGGTTTCTTGATTGAGGGCTTACCTTAGCATTCTAGCTATGGCGAGGCCTGGACCTGGAGCTGATTGTGACTACCGGATCAAGTTGCTGTTGATAGGCGATAGCGGCGTCGGAAAGAGTTGCTTGCTTCTAAGGTTCTCTGAAGATTCTTTTACTGCTAGTTTTATAACAACTATAGGGATTGATTTTAAGATTAGGACCATAGAGTTGGATGGCAAACGCGTCAAGCTTCAGGTATGGGATACAGCAGGTCAGGAAAGGTTTAGAACCATCACAACTGCATATTATCGTGGTGCAATGGGGATTATATTGGTGTATGATGTAACAGATGAAGCTTCTTTTAACAACATCAGAAATTGGATCAAGAACATAGAACAGCATGCTTCTGAGAATGTAAACAGGATTTTGGTAGGCAACAAAGCTGATATGGATGATAGTAAAAGGGCTGTTACCACTAGCCAAGGTCAAGCTCTAGCCAGAGAGTATGGAATAAAATTTTTTGAAACAAGTGCTAAAAGTGGTCTTAACGTGGAGGAAGCATTTGTCAGCATAGCCAAGGAAATCAAGCAGAGGCTGGAAAAGGATACAGATTCAAAACCTGAACCTGCCAGTAACAATATACATATTTCTAAGGCTGATGCAGCAAAGACAGGAGCACAACCTCAGAAATCTGCTTGCTGTGGCGCATGAATCTGAAGAAGATTATCCTTTTTGTGCTGATTGATTCTACACTAAGGTAAATATAATCTAATAAGCTTTTCTAGTCATGGTCAGGAGAATTCAGAGGCAGTGCAATTAGACCTGAGGATCTGTGGAAATCTTTCTTTTCTTTTCTTGATTATTTAAATTGGGCTCTGTGTTTGAGCTCAACCTTGTTTTTTCATACTGAAATTTGTTGCAAAAAATATTATTCGGCAATGGACCGTTCTTACATATCAGAGATCCTTTGTAAGGAAAGATTCTCTGCAACACATATTTTAATGTTCTATTTCTTTTAATTAATTGTGTGGACTTATCTTGTAAAGCATCTTGGGCAACACCTATGTCATTGATGTGCCATGTTTGCTGCCAGAAAGATGATTTTGTGGTCTGAGAATACGAGGAAGTGATATTTTAACATCCAAATCTTACATGCATTATTACACAATGTCATCAATCAAGTCCGTTGACCATAAGTTCTTTAGAGAAATGAGGAGGTATTTAGCTTCGTTTTTATTGGTGTCCTGTTCCGTTAGTTGTAAACCTTAAAATCAAAGTTACTGCCCATGGCAATAGACAGAATGCTGAAGCGATCTACCATCATCAGTCCAATGAGTGAATTATATGTAAACAGGGCAAAAGAGCGAATTATATGCAAACAAATGAGCGAATTATATGCAAACAGGGCAAAGGGCAAAAGGAAAGATAGATGAATACACATTTTTGGGTTGCCCAAAGGGCAAAGCCTAGGCGAGCATATGCTAATAATATATATGGTACGAATGGCATAGATGAATGTGTTGAGAAGAATAAGAGGAGCATATTCTAGATGGATCTGTTGAGAAGAATAAGAGTAGCATATTCTAAATGGAGGGCGAGAGATGGTAAACAAAAAAAAGATTATGGTTTGGCATTTTCATTCTAAAATGGGCTCTTCAGAATATGCGTGGAACTCTCAGATTGCATGCATTGATCGATTGAAGAGCTACGCATTTGAATGGCCAGATATATTCAGCTGCTTGGTCACGTACCATAGCCAGTTCCGTCATCCGGAAGAATGGCTACAAATCTTAAAGAAATACAAATCACAGCTTCAGGTTTTTTCTTATCCCATCTCCTTTTTCTCTTCCCATCTCCTTTTTCTCCGTCCTAAGTATGACCGGAGTAACAGTGGTGAATATCGAACCGAGAGGAAAGGAACAATACAGTAACTATATATTTCTAAAAGGATAGCGCGATCGATAGGTTTTGGATTTGGTTGCAGAACTTTGGGCCCTAAATCGCTGGAGTTGCTTGAGGTAATTATCACATTGCTTCTCCTCTTGCTTTTTGCAAAATACAAACATGGCAATGCTCGGTGCTTCGTCTGCAATCCACCTGCAGTTTTAGATGCATGTAGCTCGGATGCTGCAGAGAATAAACTTGTATCCAAGCAACAACCCATTTCATAAATGCTTGCATGCCCTCTGTTTAGAGGGCAACCCACTGTCACGTCAGCGACTTGTTAATTATATGTAAACATCGCAAAAGAAAAGATAGATTGAAAATACATTTTAAACGTTTACGTGAAGCTCATGGAGTCTATGGGGCTTATTGCGAATCGATCCACTCCGTAGGATCGAGATTCTCATGAGGAGGAGCGTGCATTCTGGTTTAGTTTTTTATAGCAGGAGTTTTCTTCAGCTTCTCAAATCGGCGTTTCTTCTTTGTTTCAGTAGTTTTCTTTCTTGAACCATGAAGGGAAAGGGATTCTTCCTGCATGAATAGACATTTCTTGACTTTTTTTCATTCTCCTCTTTCCATCTTGGTCTTGTTGTCTGGATTGAGGCAATTCTATTTCGTCCTTCGCGATTCTTAAACGTTAAGCAGAGTTCTTTTCTTATCCGCGGTTTGGATGTATGATGCGAGTCATGAGAATGCGAATTGATCCACTCCGTAGGATCGAGATTCTTATGAGGAGGAGCATGCATGCATGCATGTTTTGCATGCAATTTTAGACCTCTGATTTAGTTTTTTAAGAGTTTTCTTCAGCTTCTTAAATTGTCATTTCTTCTTCGTCTCAGCAGTTTCCTTTCTTTTCCGCTTGAACCCACCCCACCTTCCCCTTTTAATTATGTATAATTAATTAATTCTCTCCCTCTCTCTCTCTCTCTCTATTTATGTTATGTTTATTGTTTTGTATGGCACGCATGACCAGCCCTTTTTATTTTGGATGTTTTTTTTTATCTCATATATATGTTTTGGTGTTTATATTGTGCATGGATCCAGTTAGCATGCGCTTTCTGGCTTCGTCAATATTCATATTTTTTGGAGACAGTTGTAGTAGCCTGACGATTGTCGAAGCCCCGTGCTGAGGGGCTTATCACTAGGGTTTTTCCTCGAAAATCCAAAAGGGCGGGGTTTTTTAATCCTGGTGATAAGCTTTCGGCAGGTACATCATCCAACATCTCATCATACTTTGTTATGTTAACAACTCCATCGAGGAGTTGTTTTTAGTGGCAAAATTGTAATAATTTATAATTAGTTTTTGGGTAGCTTGCAATGTGCGGCTACCCATTCTCAACCAATGTAAAACACATGCTGAGATGAGTGAATGAAAGAGCCTACCTACCGGCGGTTTGGATGCATGATGCGAGTCCTCATGAGAATGGACACACTATGCCTCGATGAGATTTGCTGAAAGAAAAAGGGCTAAAGTCGTGAAGAGATCTATAAATAGAATTCAATATCCAATTACACATATCTCCGCAACCAGAACTTCGATTGAATCGATTTTTACTTCTCTGGAATTGTCTTGGAGTTTGGAACTGTGTCGGAGTCTAGTTTCTGAATGGGAGCGGCACTTCCCGTACTTCATCCATATGAAGAAGTAATGTCCGAAAACGTGGCAAGGCATCGAAGATGATTGATTTGGAAGCATGAGCTCTGATTCCAAAGAAAGCCATTACTATTCCCAGAGCCTTGTAATCTTATCATTTTCAAGATCCTATCACCAATCTTGGGGCTTTGCGCTGGAGAAAAGCTAGCTCGAGAAGAGAAGCTGCAAGGAAGAGAAGCTGCAACCTAAACCTTTGAGCTAGTTTTAGCGAACTAGTTGCAACTGTCAGATTATCGGTGTAATGTAATATTCATTTCTTTGATCTCATCATTATCTTTTAAGCTAGAGGTCCTTACTTGATTTGAAATATAGAATTGTGACTTCTCTTCTTAAATGCTTGAATGACGTGGTTACTCATGATGGTTTTATTGGATTATGGCTTGAACGAGTTTAACTTCCTATCAACGAAGTCTAATGGATATTGTTTTTGCGGACTTGCTTAAGTATGGATTGAGATCATTGGTGCGGTCCATATCATTGAAAGTGGACCACACCAGATCGATGGAGATCGAAGAGAAAGAATAAATAAAGTATAAAATAGATTCGAACAAAATGATTGAATATGGCATAAAACTAGAGAATCTTTTAGCAGACACGATACTCATGACATATGTCCATAAATAAAAGGAAGGGATAAGAGGAAGTTCAGGAGACTCAGATCGTATAATATAGATAGTGTATAAAAGGAAACGCGAAAAGGAAACTACGGAAGGGGTGTATAAAATATAAGAGATTTGAAACAAAAATATATAAAGCTGATAAAAGAGAAGAAAATGTCATTTATGAAAAATGAACAGGAAAGAAAAGTGTTCCAGATAAAGAACTAACCAAGGGATTCTTGGAAAGTATTCAAGAAAAGATTGGAAGTATTCAAGGAATATAAAATAGAGAATAGAATAGAATTGATTTTTTCCATCCACAGAGACTGAAAAGGTCTATGGGACCCAAACAAGAACACATCGGACTTATCACTGTTCAAGATTAAAAGAAGGCCTCACAATATTATCTGTTATAAATTTGCAGTGGATTATAGCTTGATCCTAGCAGTAGCTAGTTTAAACGATGGAATCGGCAGCAAGCAATTAGTTTTATGGAGAAATCGGCAGCCAGAACATTGTTTACTCAGCTTTTCTTGTACAGTTTTGGTCGTTCACCCAGCCCGACCATTTTTCAACAGACGTTCAGTACGGCCGCCCCCAATATGATATCCAGCCATAATTTTATCCACACGGCTGTTTTTAGAAGGTCACTTATGTGGCCTCCGAATTATAAATATTTACAACATATATAACATATGTACAACCCATTATTGATATGAATCCCATCATCCCCCTTTCATATCATAATCTGTACAGCTCAATAATTTCTTCAATTGCATCAATCTTTTCTCCGGAAGCGCTTTTGTTAGGAGATCCGCAAGTTGGTTTTCTGTGCTAACATACTTCAACTGTATAAGACTTATGTTCACAATGTCTCTGATGTAATGCATATGAATTTCTATGTGCTTGGACCTCTCATGCAAGACCGGATTCTTGCACATAGCAATGCAACTACAGAATTATCAGAATTAAGAACAAGGAGATGTTTTATGACCATGCCTAGTTCCTCAAGTAATCTTTTGCACCAGACCATTTCCTTTGCAGCTAAAGTAGCTGCTGACGCAACAGAAGTTTGCTTCTTGCATTTCCAAGATACCGGTGCTCCAGCAAGCATCATGATAAAGCCAAATGTTGACTTTCTGCCATCTAAATCTCCTGCCCAGTCAGAATCACAAAATATTTTTAATTCTAGATCCTCTGAGCAAAATAATATTCCAACATGCTTTGTTCCCTGTAAATATCTTACAATCCTCTTAGCTGCTACCCAATGAGCTTTACCTGGATTATTGTTGTATCTGCTAAGCAAGTTAACAGCAAAAGCGACATCTGGTCTTGTACAATTGGCCAAGTATATCAAGCAACCTATTAGTTCTCTGTATGGAACACATTCCATCTCTTTCATCTCTTTCTCTGTTTTTTGAGATAAATCACCTGATATCTTCTGTCCGACTGCAAGTGGAGTATTGACGGCTTTGCAATTGATCATTTTGAATCTTTTCGGTATAGCATCAATATACATACCCTGAGACAATAAGAGTTTCTTGTTGTTCCGGTCTCTTTTTACTTCAATACCTAGGAATCTTTTAAGCTCCCCTAGATCTGTCATTTGAAACCGGCTCCTGAGGATATTTTTGCACTTATCTAGTATGGTTAGACCTGTCGAAACCATCACACAGTCATCAACATAAAGTGCAATAATACAATATTCCTTACCCTGTCTGTAAGCATATAGGTTCCCATCACAATTAAGTTTACTGAACCCCTGCTTTCTTAAATAAGAGTCCATACAGAAATACCATTGTCTAGGGGCTTGCTTTAGGCCGTACACTGCTCTTTTCAACTTCCACACCTTGTTTTTTCCACTCTCAAAACCAGGAGCTTCCTTCATGTAGATTTCTTCTTCTAACTTAGCATTCAGAAAAGCCGTGCTAACATCCATGTGATGAGCTTCTAGGTTTTCTGCATTTCCCAATGCTAGTAAAATTCTAATACTAGCCATTTTAACTATGGGCGAACTGAATGTTTCTTCATAGTCTAAGCCCCTTTTCTGTGAAAACCCCTGAGCTACAAGTCTGGCTTTATACTTAGGATTTGCTCCATCAATCCCTGGTTTTAGTTTAAAAATCCATTTGTTTCCTACAATGTTCTTGCCTTCTGGCAAGTCAACAACATCATAGGTATCTGTCCGTTTAAAAGATTCCATTTCATTGTTCATTGCTTCTACATGGTGGTGCATGTTAAGACTGTGTTCGAGGACATAGCTGAGCCTGCATGTCCATGACCTCTTGAAGATATGTTCCCACCAACTGCACTGAAGCCATGCTCCAAGTTGTAGATGCCAGTGTAGGCGGAGGTGCATCGACAGGAGATGTAGGTACAGAAGCAGAATTTGCAATAGATTTCATTTCTTTTACCCCTCTGGGTGGCAATGGCAAAAAATCTTCTTGCCTTGAAGTATGTCTAACATGCATTGGAGGTTGCACTTGCCCCGAAGCAGCTCGAACATGTGCAAGATGAACAAGGCGTTCAGAACGACTTCCAACATTTGTTGGAGGAGCATCTGATGCATGACTCTGTCTAGAAGGTGCTACATGACCTCCAACTCGCATTGGAGGTGCATGAGATGATGCTTGTCTTGAGAGACCTCCAACATGTGTTGGAATTACCGAGTCCCTAAATCCACCTCCAATGAGGGCTCCCAAATGTGTGGCAGGCCCAGTTCCTTGAGCGATTGAACCTCCACCACCCACAACATAAGAAGAAGCGGTCGTAGTGGCATGTACTGAAATTGCAATCGAGGTTACAATCGAAGAAGAGAGGATTGGAGCAAGAAGTTAAGAAAAAGAAACATCCAAAGCTCCAGAATCTACAGATATGCTAGTAAAAGAGGACCGAACATGGAGGGATTCAGGTGCACGGATGCACTTTTCTTTTTCTGTCAAAATCTTCACGGGCTAGCCTATGAGCATCCGAAACACCTATCCGTAAAGAAACCACGAAAGAATCCTTATCAGCATTATGTTGTGACATGGCTAGGTTACTTGTGGTGCGTTTTGAAGGGCTACGACTGGATCTCATCCTCTCCACCAAAAGAGTCTGAGGTGATCAAACCCTAATCCACCTGCAGTTTGACAAATTTGTCGGGCAAAACTGATGCCACTGAGAAGCCCTCACGAGGCTAATAATGAGCTCATATAGTTAATCAATATCATCTTAGCTAAAAACCATGATATACATGGTATTTTATCCATGAATTTATTTGATAGAATAGAATAGATTTTTTATCGTCCACGGAGACCAATTGACCTATGGGACCCAAACAAAAAGAGAGCAGCAAGTGTATTACTGTCAGGATTTAAAAAACCCCATCTGGAAGGGTTTTCGAGGGAAAAACCTTAGCGTAATAAGTATGCTGGTACACTGTACAATTGTATAGGACAATTCAATACTGTCCCGGGGGACACAACTAAGTCCGCGCATCCATAACCTCTTGGAGGTATGACCCCAACAAGCCCATGGACGCCGTATTCAATAACTCATGCAACCGCTGGCCAGTCACTAGTAACGGAACATACCCCCGAACATACCGCGCTCGGATATGGGCAAACACTGGGCAGATCTGGAGGGCATGACATTCATCTTCAATGGCATCCTGGTGGCAACACTAAGAAAGCCTCTCCTCCCATGCTTCCCGAGTCCAATGCCCTATCCCAATGCGGAGATGATGTGCACCCGTGCGAATGGAAGCTATAAGTCTGCGTTTCTTCATGGGCAAATGGGTGCACAAGTATTAGTGTGGGCCTCTCGTGAGCCTAGGATTGACTTGCTGCTGATAGTGTGCCAGCTTAACGTGCGTCAGAGCATCTGCATTCCAGAGCTTGCGAAGAAAAGTAGCATCTAGGTACAGCTTTAGTGCATTGTGATCCTTCTTTGTCCATACCTGTACGCATATGTTTGCCTGTACACCCCAACGTGAGAACCACTGAGCTTGCTTGTCCTTCCAGCAGGCTTTAAGACGTTGGGGACCCATTGCTATGGCCAAAGCAAAGTTGGGCAAACGTGTATCACCCATAACGATCACCTTCTGGAAGTAAATAATATGGCGTTCCAATGCAGCCCGTTGAAGGGGTAGAAAACCTGTCTCCTGCAGTAGGATCTTGATACGCTTTAAGGGAAACTTAAAGGCATAACTTCTTTAAACCTCAATTGTACAGACAAAGTAGAGAAGAAGCAATCTTTAGATAAGAACAAACAGCCTTGGTTTCCACAACCAATGGATGTGGCATCCAGTTCACTACCCAACCGGATCCAGAACAAGAACTAAGGCAATTTCCAAGGGAAGAATGAAAGGAATTGAGTCACAGCCTATTATCCCTTCAGCTTGCGAACAATCCAATCTTACAACAATTATGGGCTCAATTCAACCACCAAAGAATAGAGCTCAATACAATCTTAGGCTTAACCGAAAAGCCAGATATCCCTGCTGATCCAGAAGCCAGTGAACAGAGCAGACCCAGAAGCCCTGCCGTAATATCTTCGGATCGATCAGAGGTAAGCAGGTCGGATTGGAGCAGAGCAACCAAAACCCATTGCTACTGCTGCGAACGGTACTTTTCGTGAGAACCGGATCTCATTTTGCGTAACAGGAATCAAGAGAAGCGGAGCCACTTGATACGATTCTTTGTTTATGGGGAAACAGAAACTACTCAACAATATCTTTATTGTATATCATGATCCAGTTACATCACATATGTCACAGACAATACGTTGCTAAGCACGCTTAACCACCCAACCGGGTCCACAGGTTATGGCACTGCAATGGCAACTGGTATGGCAAACAATCTCTCCAAACATTCTCAGAGCTACTCGCGTAGCTCTTAAGCAAGAACCGATAACCCACTTATCGGTTAAGAGGAATCCACTTAGAACTCAGCCCCAAATCAAGATCCCGAACTCCGAGGCCGAAGTAGGTAGGCCACTCATGCATCCCCTCGGACGGACGGCGCTTCACTATCTCGAGAAACAGATCTCGGCTTATTGATCCACATCAATCCCTCGTCTTTCAATCCTGCGGCCTACGGCTTGGCGGCTGGCTGCTCATCCATGTGATCCGGATGCGGAAAGATCACCCACGAACTACGCTCGTCCAAGGAGCACTATTCATGAATCCACGAATCCTTTGTTCATGGCCCGAAAACACATTTCACCATGTCGCCCATCTCTCGTTTCTCCACTAACGATCGATGCCCCATCATGTATATATCTATTCATGTGTCGCTCCCCTTTATATGTCTTTGCTCACGTTTGCCTTTTTAATAATAAAGGCCCATCTCTTTAAAAATATCCATCCTTTGTCTCATAAAGCAAGTGTAGGCCCTTTTTCTATTAAAGACAAGATATTGTCTTAAATAAGCGTAGGACCATCTTTAGCACATTCCTTTTGGCATATTAATAGATTGCCCTTTTTCTCCTCGACCCCATCTATTGGATTGCAACCTTAACCCCAATAAAGTCAATGGTCCTTTATTGTTCAACAATTCATAACTATGCCCATATACCACTAGGCAACAATTAGAGGTGTTTGCACAACTTTGCCATACTTTTGCCATATTTTTGCCACGCCCCCATAACCCTGGCGCCGTGGACCACTCCCCCGTGCTATGATACCGTATCAGATCTGGTATGGAACTGTGGACTTTACCCCAAGGGCTTGTGCCAAGAAGGCTTTCTGCACCTGCTCGAGATCATTCCAGGTGGTGAGGGATATCACTGGACCCCACACTAGGACTGGCTCAACCAAGGCCCTAAACAAGTGTGACTGGCCCCAAGCATACAACTCTGCCTTGTGGCTGTTGTTCTGCATGGCATATAGTGCTTTCCAACCCGCGGTGACCCGTAACCTGATGGCAGCATCCCGGTGGGTGGTAATAGTATGCTATAATGGTTTATCAAAGCTTAGAGTGGTTTGTGATATGGTTATTATGCTGATGAGGAATGTTATAGTGATTTACTAAAACTAGTAGTAGTTTATGAGAGAGTTTCGTGCAGATTATAGTAGTCCCTTAAAACTAGTAATGGCTTGTGAAAACCACTATGTGAATCATGACATTATGCCCAACATTTATGAATGTGTGCTAGCATAGTGATTTATTTGAAAATAAATTATTTATTGGTATAGCTTGGGTTTAGCTGGTGTGTCCACCAAAACCAATGGTACAGTTAGACATTCAATCAAAGTGATTTTTAATCCCCGAATACATGTGATTATGGCACGTATGTTTCTTTTCTCATTTCAATTCAATTGTTCCTAAATCCACCTCATTAAATAAATAATATGATGTATACATTGTCATTATATAGTCACTGTCTTGATGTATAGGGGAATGAAAGAATAGAGTAAAGTAGAGTAGAATGGAATGGACCGAAATATAATAGATCTCTTTACGTCCACGAAGTTTGTACAAGGAAACTCAGTGTAATTGCTGCGGGCTCAGCAATGGAAAGACGTGTATTCAAATAACCATTCCTGATCATCACAAAAGCAACACATCCTATAAGTGTATAATATTCATCTTCAAGGACCTGTAGCTGACTCGCCTCTTGTGGCAATCGCGATCGTTCCCACATGCTTGTTTCAATTTGTAGCTGCACGAATTAATGCATAATTACAAGCTTCTTCCTGTACAAAGGGGCAAGCAACCATAGAGTGGGAATCCCATTTTGCCACATCGGGAGTGGACTGGGCGATTAGGTCTTTTGCTGTGGCAGATATCGCCAGTCGCAAATCCCCTCCCGCTGTAGCAAAACGGAGGACTAATTCTCATTCTTTACAATATGTAAATTGGGGGAAGGCAACAGTGTTCAAGCAGTTTTGTGCACAATCTCTTGAAGATTTGTTGCTCCATTGTTGAGCTTCACTGACTATCACGATGCCAACTTTCATTTGTGATGGAGAGAGTAGGTACATGGTGCAATTGCAATTACAATTATTCCAGCGACCCAACTTCTATGTTGTTGAGTAATATTAAATGGGTGATAATTGGTAGACATATTCTTTAAGTGCACTATCATTAGGAAGCCCATGTATACATGCAAAATATAAACCGCCGATGTTAGCCGGGAGCGGGTCACTTGCGAAACAGGGAATGGCGGACCAAACTCCATCCCCCTACAAAATAAAAATAGGATAGGAATTTCTAGGATTTTGTAGATCCAGGAAAGTTACAGGGCATTTGCCAGCAGATTTACAACATTTTTGCAAGATCCGACAAGGTTTTACCGTTTCTTGTTGCAATATGCTACGTGCGAACTAGAAATACCTGCGAACTGTAAAATACCTGCAAATGAAGTCGAAGAGCAGGCATCGGGTTAAAGAACAAGGCCATAGCAAGCATTTCTTCTGAAGAATAGGGAGTTGGGTCAAAAACAGAGGAAGAACATGCCCTGCGAGCTTCAAAAATGCTCTGCAGCAAACTGCTCTAAAAGATTAAAAGATTTTACACATGCGATTTGTGTTCTGCTGTTTGAGGCAATATGGACTACTTAACCTAAAAACAAAACCTAAGAATCCTAACCTCTGCAGCCAAGTAACTTCCATTCCACAATATTGGGTTGTGCTACGTGGTGCCAGGCAAATGCACGCCAGGTAAAAAGACTGACCCTATTTCTATTTTGTTTAGCTTGGATAGTTGCAAACATGCCCTAATCTTTGGTTTCAACATACCTGTACTAGACATATGGCATTCAACACGTTATGTAATAAACAACACATGCAAAAAATAGTACCATGCATATACGAAGCCGTATAATCATCTAATGCATACGAAGCCGTATAATCGTCTACCAAGGAAACCATTATCTAAACCGTACGCATGCTTTTTTTCTTCTTGCCCGCTTTGCCCTAAGGCCATCAACACTCAACTGTCTAAATCAGCCATGCTTTGATGCCCTGAATCCTTGAATCTGGAGTGCTAAAATCCGATTTTATGGCAATGAGTCATAATATGTAAGATGCAAATTGGGAGGATCAGATCTCAGCATCTTATTCAAGCTACAAGGAAGGAGTCCGGGAGATACCAAACTTCAGCTGCTTCGATTCAAGGCCGAAGATCATCGAAGTAGCTTCCAATTTTTTTTCTCGTGGTAAAACTTTATTGTGGGCTTCTAGCACCTTCAATTGGTTAAGGTAACAACTAATATACTTTCTTTATTGCTAGATTGATGTTTAGATGTTTATGCTAGACTTTGCATCATTGTCTGTATGGTCTTTTAAGTTAGATTAGAACTGGAGCCATTATGAGGTAATAGGAACCAACTACATATTGCAAAAATGTGGAGACAAATAGCTAATCCAAAGCTTCTCATACGAAATGGAGTTATCATGGTCGGTTTGAGGATAAACAGTATGGTCTACAACTTCTGTTCCATAATAATTTGATAATTCGATATGACTTCGACAGCATCTTGATATTTCTACTCAAAGTTATGGTTGTTTGCAAATTCATCTTGTTACAAGCATCAACATAGAGCGTCTTACTCGAATATTATTTATCCTGGCATTATGTAAGTTTTATTTAAAGTTGGAGCCATCTTTGGTTCCTAAATAATTGCATGTGCACCCACCAAATTGACTGGGATTTCTAAGTGAGATTGGAGCTAAATTTTATGATATATGTGTGAGTAGCAGCCTAAACTCTTGCACGCATGTTGATCTTGGAGCTATTTGTTTTATCAAGTTGCTTCTCAAAATTGTACTCGGCTAATGAAATACCAACCGCCATAGCCAGCCATGAAGAATGAAATCCAAAAAATGTAGTTGTTAGAGTTTTTGGGTTGATCAAAGAAGTTTTGAAATTTAATTTATAGTGCACAATCAAGATCACAGGTCCTAGTGGCTTTTTAAGTGTTGCAATGGGACAGGATTTGTTTGGAGGGCAAATCAAAAGTTTGCATTTGTAAGCATGTTATTACCTTTTCATGTCTAAAGACCATATGCTCCTTGGAATGATGTTATATGGCAGGCAGGTCAGCTTTGAGGGTATAGAATGGTTCATGTTAGGAGCAAGTCTTCCACCTTATGCTTCTTAGAGCATATACTTGTACATGATAATTATTTTTTCATGTATGCTAAAGATGCCTCCTATTCTGACGCGTTGCTCCTGCAATGCTACCTACACGAAGCATTGAAGTTGCCTATGACAACTCCTGCATTTTCCAGGCAGGAAAGACAGTCGAATCCACGGAATCCCTAGGTGATGCTATGAAGGTCGATGCAGTTAATTTTCTTGAAGGGTCTCTTTGCAGGATGTTCAAGCCTTTGTGAGTAGTATACTCTACACTGTAATTTTTTTTGTGTGTTTTATTTCTCATGTTTGTAAACAAGAACTTTATTTTGTTTGTGATGTTCATTTACAGAGATCTATCTTAAAAATTGTGTTCTACATATTCAGTTTTCTTTTCTTCCTTCAAATACTCTTGTTGAGTTGAATTTATAGACACGAATATTATAGTTAGTCCTGAAATGTATTTTCTGACGTGTTATAGGCAGTCATAATCTAACCTCTAGGCAATAATGGTGTATGATAGTTGAAATAAAGGCAATGATCAGTGCAGACAACAAAGAATGGTTACTCTTCTGTTGACTAGGTACTAGTCTATTTGTAGTATAGATGCTGATGATTCGTGTGTTTTGCCATGGATTCATTTTGAGATGACTATCAGGCTTGGATCACAATAGTTGGAGAGAATTTAGAAACTACTTTCGTGAAATGCAGTCCTATATCCACTACTAGTTTAATGCGTATAAGCTTATCGAATATAGAGTGTTGATCATACATTTTCTTCTGTTCTTCTTTTGATCTTGATGAAGGACTGCAATTCTTTCATTATGAATTTGATCATTAATCATTATCGGTACTGAAGGACAGAGGATGGGGCACTCAAGATCATCATCCTTTCATTTTTTTTTATTGTTTATTGCTGATTGATGATCTCATGGTGGAATCTGTTGTCTTTGTATTTCGTTTTCATCTGACACTCTGGAATCTGCTGTTTTTGTATCTCGTTTTCATCTGACACTCTAGTTTTCTTAGTTTTTGCTTGCAGGCTTTCTTCACAAAGTCCATTTAGGATATTGCAAAAATAGGTATGCATAGACCCTGTTCTCACATTTGTGGATCTCGCATTTATTTTTATCTCCGGGATCTCCCCACATTGATTGCTTTAGTGTTCGCCAGAAAGATAAACATCCGAGAATAGACCCGGTTTGCGAGCCAGAGAGGAAAAAAAAAAAAAAGCTAAAAAGATATGGGATCTAACGAGTGTGCCATGATGAGCCAAAATGCCCAATTTGTTGGGCGGATGGAAATATGAGGGTTCAAATCCCCGGATGCTTTAAGCGTGTGGTGGTATATGTTCCTCTCGTGGGTTTACAAGCGCACCAATTATCGTTTCTTGTAACAACATGTTATATGTAGCAAAATAACAAGGGGTTCTAGGGGATTTGATATGGATGTAAAAATAAACCATAGACTATATATCCCTAAAATAATTGAATAGGTTGTTATTAAAAAAAACATAGATTCAAGATAAAAAACAATCACATTAGCTCATTGGGTATATTGATTAAATTAGTCTTATTAGGACATTGAGTTATTTTGGTAGAGGTAACGAACCCCGTATTTCAAATTCTAAAGTCTTAGGCAAAGCCACATAGAGGTTCGATAATCCCTCAAAACCTTAGGCGAAATCGTATTTCATATATTAAAATTATAGGCGCCTCCAATCATAAATGATTATAAGTGAAACGAGAGATGCTCAGAGGGCCCAACATACGAAGATCGACGAACGACGTTTAAGCATTTAATCCGATGACTGTGGTAGTCCAAGGTGCACCTCGTTTAGAATATGTAGCAAAATAACAGGGGGTTCCAGGGGGATTTGATATGGATGTAAAAATAACAATTCCTCAAACCGTAGACTAATATGTAGCAAAATAACAGGTGGTTCTAGGGGGATTTTATATGGATGTACCATAGACTATATATCCCTAAAACAATTGAATAGGTTGTTAAAAAAATATAGATTCAAGATAAAAAGTAATCACATTAGCTTACTGGACACATTGGTTAAAGTAGTCTTATTAGGACATTAAGTTATTTTGGTAGAGGTTCGAACCCTCGTATTTCATATTCTAAAATCTTAGGCAAAGCCGTATAGAGGTTCAATATTCCCTCAAAACCTTAGGCGAAATCGTATTTCATATTTCAAAATCATAGGCGCCTCCAATCATAAATGGCTATAAGCGAAATGAGAGGTGCCCAGAGGCCCCAACTTACGATCTGGGTCGTAGGATCGGCGAATCCGACGATGATGGTAGTCCAAGGTGCACCTCGTTTAGAATATGTAGCAAAATATTAATAAAACAACATGACACTTCTTTTTTCTAATAAGGAAGGAGTGTTCAATGTACATTTTGTAATTTATTGTATGAACCAGTACTAGTTACGTAGGATAAAACATTAATAGTTGGATGGAGACGCCATTATTAGTTAATAGAGAAATTAGTTGATCACTTATGTTTGCAAATAGCCAGGGTTCTCAAAACAAGTATTCTTATTGTGTTTGCTAAACCATTCTCAATTGTATTTACGAAGATGGAAAATCCATCATCACTTAACTTACGTTTTTGCTAACATTCTATCATATGGAACAACACTGGTTCATATGAAAAGATGGACATAATTTACTTGGTAAATAACTAGTCATAGTTTTTTAACATATTAACCCACAAAATAATACTAGTCTATTATAGTGATTTCATGTAAAAACTATTGTAAATAACTAGTAATGAATATTTTTTGGGGGCCTTGTGCCTCATTCCATGTTTTCTAAACAGTAGATCGTGCTTTACTAGATACATTGTATCAGGATATCCTTCTCTCTTGGAAAAGTCTTCTCCCAGGCATTCATGAGTGTCATATACTAGCATAAATTCAAGCCTTGGAACTAGAACAGATTCAGCAAGCAAAGACCAAAGCAAATTGCTGTGGTTCCGTGATGGAGACCGTTGTATGGGCTTCTTCTTCCGTGTAGCTAAGCAAAGGTCGCATGGCCTTGACCATATCATCCTTACATTTGTCAGATGACTTAGTACTTTCACAACCGGTAGAGATCAAGCAACATCTGCATGACCACTTTCAAACATTTTTTGTCGAGAAACATTTGCCCTTTCAGTAAAAAATGCGAGACGCAATCCTGTCTAGGATATCTCCCATTATTTCTGAAGGGCAATGTCTATCCGTGGAAACTAATATAACTGATGCTGATCTGAGTTTGGCAGTATTTGAACTTAAAAATGAAAAATGTCTAGGGTTGGATGGTATACCAATTGAATTCCTTCAAGAGTATTGGGAGTGTTTGGAGCTAGATGTATTTGACACTTTTTGTGACTTTCCTCGGTCTACTACCTTGGACAAAATTTTGAATACAGGTGCCATCTCGCTGATCCCCACATGTGTATAACATGTGGAGCCCATTCCTACTTGTGCATGAACCATATAGAACCCTCAAGTAAACAAGTTCTGAAGCCTATTCCAAAGCGCTTCGTCTGTGGTTTGTAGGTCTCCCAGATGTATTCCCTCCATCCTTTGAAAAAATGCGGCGTAAACTACACTAAAGATTTGTTTGCCACCAGACTTTGCAGGTCTGTTGGTCCCTCCATTAGTAAAAATGCAGAGCAAACTACACTGAAGAGATGTTTGCCACCAGACTTTGCAGGTCTGTTGGCGCCTCCATCACTAAAGAGACGGAGCAAACTACAATGGAGAGTTGTTTGCCACCAGACTTTGCGGGTTTGTTGGTCCCATAATCCATCCAGTCTCCGTGGACGATAAGGTTCAATCCAAATCAATTCATCGCCGAAAATTAGTTATGGGATAACTTTTGTAATATGCAAACTCTATGTCATGTTTGTGTGGTTCAATGACATATACTAAAAGTAAGATAGCCATTTATACTGTGCAAAAGAAATATCACGATCTTCCTCGAAAATAAAATTGGAAACAAATAGGGTTTGCTCATACGAACATGAATGGCCAATCTTATTTCAATATCATCCATTGAATGATAGATCTCCAGTACCAACTAATGAAAGAGGTTCCTTTAGAATGAACGTAAAATCTTGAGCACTCCAGAATCTATCTTGATTGTTAAGAAGGTCAATCTAAAAAGGAAAACATTGTCACAAATTGATACTTAAGCAAGAACCTACGGATCTTCATTTAAAAATAGAAAGACAGAATAGAACTTCCTTTGAACAAAAGTTGCATTTCTGACTTTGCATCATGTATATGTGGGCGCCCTATAGTTCTCTCCAATCTGTACATTTCTTCTTATACAAAGGAGAATTTAGCAGCAAAGACTACTAACAATCTTTCCTCCAAAATATACATCTGCTGTAGGGAAATATAGTTAGGCCCAATCATATTGTTACTGCTATCAGTTTGGTACGGGAAAAATATGTTCCAACATTTTTACTCTTAAAAGTGTAGGCTTGCATTTAGATCTTCGAGACGATCCTGTTATATCCATCACATATTTCTAAAATGTGTTGTAAACTTGAAGCTTTGAGATCATGTTATATCCATCACATATTCCATGATGCTGCATCCTTTTACGAAGTCTGATGTACAGATATCTTTGTGTTTTCACATCATATAAACTAATTGGTAAGTAGAAAAATATGGCCTACTTTTCCATCTTCAAATTGCTCAGCACGACATCAATATGATGAGCACCTACATAAATTTAAAGTTACTTATGAACATATCTGTTGAATTTTATCCCTTCATCCCTTCGATATCCAACGCTTTTACAAGGTTTGTGTCTACATATAAAGGTAAATCACTAGACAAATCATATCATATAACGAAAATCATATAAATCAACAACAAGTTCCTAAACACTACCACTCAAACTTCCAACATGAAGTCACTACATTGCACCTTTATCTAATACATTACAAGTATGTACTCCTCCACTAACTTGACATCCCTAGCATCGACATTCTCTGTATTTCTAACAACATTCTCTGTGTTTCTATCTTCCTTTCCAAATACAAACACAATAGTGCTCACGCCCGGTAATGCCAACCACCATTACTAGTTAGTTTTGAGTTTGTAATCCCTATTTGCTTCCAGTAGGATGCTGAAAAACTTTCCTCATATTCACTTAATACAATTGAAAACTTAAGTGTGCTCTAAACCACGGAACTTGGTCCCCAGGGCAATGTCGACGTTCTGCCAAAGCTATCTAAATATCGCTGTAGGGTTCAGAAAACACCCGCAAAAGCCTCTGAGCTCCTATTACACAAGTGTTTAAATGTTTCTTTTCTAGAAATGAAGATATAAAAATGTACACATGCCTATGTTTCATAACATCTTTATTTCAAGTGAGTACAGAATGAAAGCCTAGACAATGGATAATGAAGCTATATCATTCACATGCTCTGGGCACTTGGAAGGCTACATCTTTTGAACGACTACAAAATAAAATATTCTATGTTGACATGTAATGTCCATGCTACATATTCTCAGCACAACCACTTAATTGTTGGACCTACTTATAGTAATTTCATAATGCAAAGCAGCAAGATACCTTATATGGTTCGCTTCCCTGCAAGGAGCTCTTCTCGTGAGGCAGTGCCCCTTGCTGCCATTTTCAGTTTGTGAATCTTTTTCAACTTTTGTTATTTTCCTCTGAGGGAATGGCCTTGGTAGAATCATATAACACCTGTTACAAAAAAAACATGATATTGGAATCACCTACAAATGTTTATATACATGCAAAGCTATCCTATAAAGCCATTGAAATGAATCAAAGAAAACAAACAATATATAGAGAGTTTTTCCAGAACATTCACCTGCAGGACATCCAGAAGCAACTCATTTCAAGTCTTTCTCCTGCAGGACATCCAGAAGCAACTCATTTCAAGTCTTTCTGCTGCATCTTTCAAGTTGACCTTCCTCATTGCATCAACCATGTTGCGAGTTTTGGGCATCTGAAAATTATGTTCACCTGCATTTAGTTCCCACCATCACAATATTAATTTTTGCCATCATCACATTCACACCTCTTGTTAAAGGTTTTCCCAGAGTTATTGCCAGACTACTGGGCTGCAAATCGTGGCTCTGTAGGCTATACAAATCTCCTCCTTTCCTTTTCCATAGATCTGAATCCCCGGGTTCTCTGGCCGGATCAGTAGCAACCATGAAGCTTTTTATTGCTGGAACTAAGCAATCAGGCCTGGCATCTATATTATCATATAAAGTCTTTGTCACAGCAAATCCGCGGTGAATGACAAAATGGCCGATGCACTCCACAATGAGACTTCATGCATTAGAGATTGTCACAACAAATCCGCTGTCGTGAATGACAAAATGGCCATTTTTGGCTCCAAAGAAAAACCAGAAAGATCTTCGGCTTCCAGAAAATTTTCAAAATCATGGAGACCTAGTTCAAAAATCCTGTGTATTTTGCCAAAATATTGCTCAGTTATCTGTGGAAAAGGTACAATGCCCAGATATAATCGGAGCTCCACAGCAAAACTCCCTGCAGCAGATCCGTGGTCGGGAAAGGTTACAATCTCTGTTCAAATGGACGAAGAAGTTCGAAGGCTTGCTTGCAGAGAAAGATGGTACGTTATTGTCGCTTCACATGTCTCTGTAGCATAAGAAATATTCTGAAGCATCTGTACTTTATATTCCACTTAATATTGGCTTCCAGTATCTAACAATGGCATTGGTTAAAACCTGGAAAAAATTGCTGCAACTCTCTCTTTACAAATGTGTGTGTATGTAAGACAGAGTGTTAGGCATCTAGACTTTGTATTCAACTTAATATTGGCTTCTAGTATCTAAATCCCATTAGATGTACCCTGAAATCTAGAAAAAAATTGCTGCAAATCCCTCTTTTACAAATGTGTACATTTACAAGACAGAGTGTTAGGCATGTAGAATCTGTATTTGGCGTAACATTGGCTTCCATATCTGACAATAGCGTGGTTAAAATCAGAGAAAGATAGCAGCAAGCCTCTCTTTACAAATGTGTTCGTGTGCAAGACAGTGGATCATACCACTACTTAGAGTGGAACTACACAAAATTGTAGGAATAGAGCTAGATAGGTGTTATACCACCAGCTTGCTAAGAATAGAGCGACACATGTACTTTTGTGAGACAGTAACCATTATTAAGATTGCTTGACCTTCAAAGCAATTGTTGAAGTACGTGCCATATCTATCAGAAGAAGGTTGTTAGTTATGATTGTATCATATAGTAGTAATTAATGTAGGTGCCACAAGGTTTGCCACTAAAGCCAACACCACTAATTGACCAGCATTTATATGGTTATTGATTAACAAATGATGGTTTTGCAGGCGAACTATCACAAAGGATGCACAGGAAAGGGAGAATATGGATTTCGACAAACCGAAATTTATTTAGAAGCCTTGGCCAGCATAGGTTGCATGTCCATAACTTCTGTCGTGTAGGTAATTAACTATGCTTCATGAGCCTCTCTAAGTGGCTGACATGGAACTTGATAATTTCATGCTGCTATGGTAAGCGTTTGTTTGTAGCAGCCATTTGAGGCTTAGTATTAGGTCAATCCTATTGAGTATACTGTGACTAACAGTTCCTACAACATGCAGCATTGCTAACATGATGCATATAGGACTCAATAATATTGTGTCATGCAAGCCAAAAATCCTCAAAGAAGCACAAACATGATGCATATAGGATTGGAATTTTAACTCTTTAACTTTAGAGACTAGATGTGTCTTGCTATCTATTGTTTATATCACTTGAATATACAAACTCTGCAGTCATCTTCTTTCTAATGCATATAGAATTGGAAGTTTAATTGTGTATTTTTTTAAAGACTAGATGTGACTTGCTACAGGAGAAAATGCATGAGCGAATGCAATAGAGATTGCTATTCGTGCTCATACTTGAACACATGAGAATGAGAATTTGTGTACCTGTTTTGCTCATTGCTCAAAGTGCATTTATAACAATTGTGTAGCAATTTTGTAACTTTTGTGGTAATGCCAAAGTTACTACATAATCCATTACATTACATCCCTTTTCTGTTTTGGACAAAAATTGTTGCATTTATATTCATTCAAATCTCTGTTATTCACGTTGTTTTGAAGATACATAATTGCTATAAAAGACCCCCACTGATGTTGCTCCACGTCTACAAGTACCAAGATGTTTTAAAGACACATGATGCGCCAAAAGATCCCACCATGTTGCTCCATATCTCCAAGTACCAAAGTAAGTAGAGGATATTAAGTTGCACTAGGAAATTGGTAGATTAGTAATTGTGCTACAACACAATAGGCTTGAGAAAGAGTGCATGATATATACTTTTGAAGAGTGAAATTTGTGATTGCAACATGGTAGTCCTAACAAAAGTTACATCCATACCACAGAGATACAATCAAGTAGTACTACAAAGGTACACAAGATAGTAATGTACTGCAGAATTATGAATATAAGTGCAAGAAAATCCATAATTATTTTTGGATTATGTAGGTATATGAAACTTAGCGGATGGTCTATCTTGAGAATTGGAAGGATTGATATGAAGCAAACATGGGAAAATGGTCCACGTTGAATGGGTTAGAGAAATATTGTTAGGGGATCCCAAACTTGAAGTTGTATTATGGTGTTGATGTATTTAGACCAGTACATAAATGTGGAGTCAAGGCATAAACCCACACAATTGATCTCATCAAGACGTATGAGGGAATGTTGGGGATCGCATTCTAGAGGTCCTGCGACCGACATTAGCTGGAGAGAGTCCTGGAATGGGCAACCTTGTTTCATTCCCCCACAATATGGAAACTGAATTTTACTCACGCATTGAAGACGTTCACCTGTTGAGTGCATAAGGAATAGGCACGTGGGTATTGTTTGTGCAGGGCTGGGATCTGGATTTGAGGTGTATGTATTCTCTAGGTGCAAAATATTAGCTCCCTTCTGGGATTCCGTTCCAAAAGACTGTAAGTCGGATACCTTATTTAGGTACTTGACAAGTCGAATACCATAACACTCTTTTCCATATTAATCTATAAGGGTACTTTTTATAATAATGCTAATTAGTGCAGATGGCTAGTGCAGTAGTTTTAAGCTTCCTTGAATTGGTTCAAGCTTGGCTTTTGACTCTTTAGGTATTTGACTTACACAATACTCTTTTAGGTATTCGATTTAGACAATACTCATGCCCGCTTTTGACATTTTGTTTGCTCTTTAGGTATTCAACTTACACAATACTCATGGTGGCTTTTGACATTTTGTTTGCTCTTTAGGTATTCGACTTATACAATACTTATGGCAGCTTTTGACATTTTATTTGCTCTTTAGGTATTCGACTTGGAGACTACTCTTTTAGGTATTCGGCTTATACAATACTGATGTGAAATTACGAGCCGAATTACACAATACTCATGGTGGCTTTTGACATTTTGTTTGCTCTTTAGGTATTCGACTTACACACTACTCTTTTAGGTTTTCGATTTACACAATACTCATGCGAAATTACGAGGGAAATTGCACAATACTCATGGTGGCTTTTGACATTTTGTTTGCTCTTTAGGTGTTCTTACTTACAAACTACTCTTTTAGGTATTCTGACTTATACAATACTCATGCTAAAGTACGAGTAGAATACCCATTTTTGGCATTCCATTTGCAGATTAATATTGGGTGCCAATAAAAGCTAAGTATTCTTTACAGGGTTTGAAAAAATGGGCTTTAGGCCCTTAAAATTCCAGTTGGAATTCAAAATTTCCAGTTTAGATTTTCGGATGCCCGCAAAATTCTAGTACAAAATAACAAAGTTAAAATCCGGTATATCCGAGTCTTCTTGTTCTATATTAAATCCGGTACGTATTATCTATAGGCGGCAAATTGTCTAGTAAGACTTAGAAAGTTTTTCGAACCCTGATTCTTTATAAACGTTTGCAGTTAAACATCAGCTGTCAAAACTGCACACATTTTCATACTTAAAGACCAAACAGCAAAATATTTCTCGATATCAAACAACAGCCATTAAATCTCAGGATATCTCCTAAAAAAACTCTTCTAGGTTTGTATCTATTTCGTCCCGTTTCATTTGAAGAGCACGGCATAAAGAAGCAGTAAGGATCTCAGCGAAGCGGCAATGGCTAACTATCATACACTCACCGTGCAAGGTCTTCTTACGGCTGCTTTGCTTACCATTCTTACCAGTTCCCAGGTTAGTGTTTCAGCTCTATTCAAAAGATTTTACCCGTTTTAGCGGTCAAATTATTATGAGATCTGCTTTTAAAAGACATTTTGGATCCAGATCCGGGAGGTAGTATTGTCTTTATGAGCCCATTAGACCAGTGCCAGCTAAGGTTCTTTTTATTTCCCTTTTTGATGCGCAAAGCGGTATTGATAAGAATTAGCATAGACTAGAGCACTAAAGTGTTTGATCTTTTTTCTATATATAATCTGATCTTCCAACTTTGGTAGAATCAAGGCATATAGTTAGGCAACTTAACCATATCTGCTAGATAGTTTAGCTGCTGCACAAGGTGGGGATCTCTGGCGTTAGGATGTGCATTCTAGCACTGTGAGTGGCAGATGCTAAATATATGAACCATAGAAGGCCTCGTGTGAACTTGTATTCGTTTCAAACTTCAGAACCATTAATGCGCCCCTTGCCTTTTGACATTGTTCAAGAAACACAATCGTTCATGGTTTCCCATTTACTGGGACATTTTAACTGCAAAACTGAGATAGCTCCACAATAACCAAGTAGTAATACAACAGCATTCTTCTTTTACTATGTTGCAGTACGCCCTTGCATTAGATGTCAGTTAATTGCAAACCGAACTAACATTTTGCACACCATAGGGGATTTTGACAACATTATCACAGACTGATGGACACTATTTATATGATTATGCAACTATCCCATTTCTTGGCGAACTGTTGAAGGTAAAGCATTATGTATGATCTAGTGTAATTTATAATTACTTGTCTGTATTTTTATATGTTGTGTAAATTCCAATGGTGTCTCGTGTACTGAATTGTTGTTGCAGCTTATTGTCTCTGCATTCTTGCTTTGGAAAGAATACAGAAGTTCTCCAACAATCAAAATGACTGTAGACTGGAAAAGCATACGGTTGTACCCGGTTCCATCCATCATTTATCTCATTCACAACAATGTACAGTTTGCAACTCTCACATATGTGGACACATCAACATACCAAATTATGGGAAATCTTAAAATTATCACAACTGGCATCTTATTTCGGTAAGACAATATTATAGTGCGATACCAACCGAAATATAGTACGTAGTCTGATCTGACATTTGGGCATCTGTCTTGTAGGGCCTTTTTAAAAAGGAGGCTTTCAAATCTGCAGTGGATGGCTATAATTTTGTTGGCACTTGGAACAACTACAAGCCAGGTTTGAATGGGCAAAGAGGAATCTGGTGTATGGACAAGGCATATATAGTTATCTCTCTGACCTTGTACTGCAGATAAAGGGTTGTGGCGAGTCGGACTGTGGCAAACTTTTCTCTGCACCAATACAGGGGTATATGTTTGGTATATTGTCAGCCTGCCTTTCAGCATCAGCAGGAGTTTACACGGAGTTTCTAATGAAGAAGGATAATGATTCCCTGTATTGGCAAAACTTGCAACTCTATGGGTGAATAATTTTATGTCTTTAACATGTTCTCCTATAGATAAATCTTCCAATTGTGAAATTTAACAATAGATATGACATATAGGTCTGCAGGTTTGGAGTTCTGTTCAACATGCTAAGGTTGACAGTGGATGATATCAGCACCAATTTTGACAAAGGTCCATGGTGGAGCCGGCTACTCAATGGTTATACATTCACAACTTGGCTAGTTGTTGTGAATCTTGGCTGCACTGGCTTGCTTGTTTCATGGATTATGAAATATGCTGATAATATAGTGAAGGTATTGGAAAAACTCATCCTGCTTGCTTTTGGGCTAATAATTCCTGCTACATGCTTCTGACACGGCTGTTTATATGCTAGGTTTATGCCACATCAATGGCTATGCTATTAACAATGGTGCTATCGGTTTTCCTTTTCCACTTCCGACCTACCTTGCAGGTTCTCCACAACCTTTTGTAGCATTTTGGAGTTCTTTTATGTTTCTTTCTCCTGACAGTTGTGTCATGATTTCAGCTGTTTTTGGGCATTCTAATATGTTGCATGTCACTTCAAATGTACTTTACACCACCACACTTCTTGATTGATTATGCTGCCTTACAACTACCACAGCGTCAAGGCAATCAGGGACATCATATTGGGGGAACATAAATCTATATTTGTTCTTATTATTCCTTTATTGTTTACACAAAGTCATCGTGGCCATTAACGGTGCAAGATGAAATATTCCCTGGCAACCTCAGGAAATGGGATGCTATTTTGATGTGTCATAGACAAGCGTTCTTATACGGTGAAGGGTGAGCTGAATTTCCATTACACCCGCAATTTTAGTTTGGGGGCTAGGCTATTCTTGAGGGTAGTCTAGGGCATGAAAAAGCTAGCCTCACTAATTCTTTTGACGTATGCAGTTTAAAAACCTCTATCCACGTTAGTTTTCTTGCTACTAAATCAGTTTGTTATCCGACGATTGTGTAATTGTGTTTGTTATTTTTCGTTTTTCTTTCTTGTTCTCCACGACAAATCCATTCTTATATTCACGTGTTACAGAAAAATGAACAGGAAATGACAAGGCATGAACTCGAAGTGTTCGGAACATTTCTTTGGTTTAGAACATTCTTATGGAGATGAGCACATACTTGTGGATATGAGGGGCAGTCTTACGTGAAAGCAATGCTTTTCATTTATTTCAAAGAGAAAATTTATGGAGGATGAGGATGTGTGTGAAACCACTCCAAAAATGAAGTTCAATTTGACAATGCACATCTATGCAATTAGTGATGCCATAGAATGAAAAACAAGAAATAATAGGGCTGCCTCTGCTTAGAACATTATTTTTTGTTACTCTTTTTCTTTTATTTCTCATTGTTGGTGTATATGTTCCAGCTGAGGTTGAGGAAACAAATTGAAAGGTTGCCGAGGTTGAGGAAACAAACTGAAAGGTGCCGATTGAAGAAAAACGTAGTGGTTATGGCAATGATCTTTTGAGAATGCTGACAGGGACTGACAAATAAGTGCAACATGAAAAGAAGGCACTATTAGGCATTTCACAATTTATAGAAGAGTGTGAAATCTTCCTTTTTTGCAGGCCAAGAAATGATGTTTGTGTTGGATGCTCATGCTACTTTTTATAAAATTCATCTATTAAATTCTAAATCCAAAATGGCAAGACAAAGGTAGGGCTTTCACCAAAATTCATTTATTCAATTCTAAATCCAAAATGGCAAGACAAAGGTAGGGCTGGAGTCCAAGTACTATACAAGAATAGAATATGATTTTATCGTCCACGGAGACCAACTGGCCTATGGGACCCAAGTACAAAGAGAGAGCAGCAGGTGTATTACTACGGGATTAAAAACCCCAGGCAGAAAGGGTTTTTGGGAAAAACCTTAGTAGCAATAAGGATCTTCGACATACCGCACGATTATATACATAATCACAAATACGGTGAGGTTAATGTCGGACGAGGGGGCATAACCGAAGTCCCGCAGATCCATTACCTCCAGGAGGTAACGATCCCAACAAACCTACAAAGGCCGCGTGCTCGTTAGCTCATGCAAGGCGATGGGGATAAGACAACTAACCGAAAGCATACCGAGGCGGATATGCTCAGACACGGACAGGGCACGGAGGGCGTGACTTTCATCCTCAATGGGCCACGGTTGACAAAGATCGGCGGACTCTGTCCTCACACGGCTCCCGAATCCATCTCCCTGTCTCAATGCGGAGGTGGTGTGCACTGTCGCGAATGGAAGCAATCTGCTGCGCTTTTTCATGGGTAGATGGGTGCGCAGGTAGTGGTGTGGGCCCCTCGTGAGCATGGGATTAACCCATTTGTCGATAATTTGCCACCTTGACATGTGACGGGCCTCTCGCATCCCAAAGCTTGGCCATGAAGCAAGCATCCAATCATCGCTTCAAGGGTAGCGTTCCTTCGGTGTATGCCTTTGGTCCACATCGTGTGCTGCACATTCCATAGCGAGAACCACGGGCTTGCTTGTCTTTCAGCCGAGGCTTTGAGTCGCTGCGGGCCCATCGCCCTTTGCCAAAGCAAGGTTGGGCAGCGGGCTTCATCCATAGCCACCACCTTACGGAAGTAAATAATGTGACGTTCAGTAGCGACCCTCGTAATGGAAGGAAGCCTTTGTCTCTTGGAGCAAGATCGATATGGGGCCCGTGGATTTCACTCCCGGTGCGGGCCAAGAAAGCCTTACGTACTGCTCTAGATCGTTCCAAGTGGTGAGGGATATCAGCGGCCCCACACTTACGCCCCATAGAGGAGGGCCGGTTCAACCAAGGCCCTGAACAAGTGTGCTGGTGACCCCATGCATCTGACTACGCCTTGTGGATTTGTTGTTTTGCATTGCATACGGGGCTTTCCGGACTGCGGTGACCCGTAACGATGGATGCATCCCGGTGTGTGGTAGTAGAAAACTCAATGCCCAAATACTTATAAGATCGAGCCACCTCCACTACTTACGGTAAGTGAATGAGAGAAGATGTGGGTGCGGGATGATGGGACCAGCCGGCACCCTTGTCTTGGCCAAGTTAACTCTCATGTCGGTGAATTGGAGAAAGTGTCCAAAGCATCCGGTGGCGTTGCATGTCCTCGGGGTATATGCGGCGGTCAACATCCTCGGCATATATGAGTTGCGGATTATGTGGTGCATCAACTGGCGCCTCCCCGTGCTTTCGGCTAGCCATTCTTCTAGCTGGTCAATGTACAAGCCGAAGAGCGTCGGGGATAGAGGGCAGCCCCGGCGCACCCCAATGCTACTAACAACGGGCTCCCCGACGGTGTGAGACGGCCGGAGCAAGCCTCAGATAGTACGTATATAGCATTACGCAAGTCGGACGGGGTCCCTAGTTGTCTCAATCTGTCCCACAACTTATCAGAGGCAGCGTGTCAAAAGCCTGCGAAATCCACAAAGCAACAAGACGGATTCTCAAGGCCGATTAGGCTATCCTCTATGAGTGTTCGCAGAGTGAAGATATGGTCAATAGTAGAATGCCGGGCGAAAAGCCTCACTGCGTCATGAGCCCCTCCGCCCAAAGTGTCAATCGCCGCTCAAGAATCCCGGCAAGCAACTTGGCAAAGGCAGCCCGACCATAATGGTAACGATAGTTTGGGGGCTGTGGGGTCCCCCGCTTTGTATATGGGCACAACTCTCTTGGTAGTCCGGTCGGGGAAGCCTTCTTGCAATGCCCCCGTTGAAGAGTCTTTGTGAGAACCGACACCATTGGGGGCCCGGCCCACTTGAGAAGCTCTGCACGCATACCATCCAAATCTGCTTGCCTTCGGATTAGGCGTTGCGGGCCCATTATGACATCCCTTCGGTAATGACCCCGGTGCTAGGGTGCATGCGGATGGAGGTATCGGGTGCCGACTCACAAGTGCTGCAAGTATCTCACCCATTGTTAGGGGTAATATTTCACGTGGGAACGTGCGGGGCTTACTCAAGACCTTTCTCGAAGGCCCTAGGGTGGCGGTCTAGAAGACCAAACATCATTCTTTGGTGCTTCGCAAGGTACCCGGGCTTTCTTGGTCTTGAGGAAGGGGCGGTATTGACGGACGGCGACTGCTTGGGGCGAATGGTGGGGTCCGGCACTTGGCGGAGCCATCGTTTAAACCCCGACATTGGATCATCGAACCCGGTGATTGCGGGGGAAGGTGGTTGCAGCCCCTGTGGATCGTCGAGAGCGGTCTCTCCCAAAGCATCTGTCCCCTACCCTCAGAAGGAGCTGGTTCAGCTGGGCCGTCTGCTGTTGAAGTGTGGGGAGTTGCAGCACTCCCGGCAGCTCATGCTCAAGCATCCTCGCATAGACCGCCGCATGATCATAGTCCAGACGCAACCGTGGTACATGGGGTGTTGGGGCAATGGGTGCTCGGTTGGCCTGCCAATCTATCTGCAAGAACAGGGGTGATGGTGGAGTCTACTTCCTCGTCCGGCCACTGTCCCCGATTAATCAAGCGCAGTGATCAAGTGTAGGCATTGCTCGTGCGCTAGCACGTAATCCACCACACCGGGTGCCGCCCCCTGGTCCTCCGTCTACAAGTGAAGCGGCCGGAGGGCGGCCATCTGTCTTGACCCATTGCAAATGACCGGTCAAAGATCTTGCCCGACTTGCGAAATTGCCGGCCATCTTGTGTCACTGGGTGTCATCCGCGCCCTTGGCCAAACCATCTGCGGGGTCCATTTGCAATACATCGTCGCTAGAGGTGTGAATTTTGGGATCCGCTCTGCCCCTGTGCGGCGCATTGAAATCTCAAGCAACATGACATTGCCCAATTGTTTGCATCTTGTTGTATGTCATCATATAAATCGACATAGGGCTCCCTGCTGTCCACATCCAAGTGCCCGTGGTAAAAGTTGCTCTCGGCATGTGGGAAGTAGCAAGCCGCCACAAAGAGAGGGCTGCCGCCATTGTTGCTCTTTTCTGTACCTGTGTATCTGTTGTGCCCATGCGCGCTTTTATGAGGAGACCCCGATTGGGCCAAAAGGTCGGTGCGGTAATAACACGCAATTCCTCCGTGTCCTCGTTTCCGGTGCACTCATTGAAGGCGGAGTGGCTGGTATCCCGCAAATCGGGTAGCTTTGTGACAAAGCATGTTCCCATGTTTCCATGAGGAAGATAAGGTCCATGTCCATGGCGACGGAATTGAGACTGTCCCCCTTCTGCCATGGAAAGCCACGGCAATTCCAGGATACCACGCTGAGGCACGATCCCTATTTAGTGGCATGCATCGCCACTTCAGGTCCGGTGGTAGTGGTGGTCCCAGGGGGAGCGGAAGATGTGGATGAGAGAGTGCGCATAATGACAACGCTATAGCTATATACTCATCCTTACTTTAACTTCAATGATAGGGAATTAAATTTGGATAAAAAACTAAAACCTTTAGGTGTCTTTTAGATGTCCACCGTTTGAAGGAAAATTAGGGTTCCATCTTAGAACAGAGTTTAATCGCTTCTTGTCTAGAAGGAATAAATTAAACACATCTAAAGGAGTTTGCGAACTGATGGTGCAACGATTTGTTTCAAGTTTGACCTATAACCAATGGGCTCACTATGAAATTCCACAACATCAAAGAACATAAGTCAATTGGAAAGAACAAATGTCATAAGAGATTTAAGAATGTAATCATGTAACCATATTATGAAACATGGTAAAAGATAAGTATTTTTCTAATAATAATTAAATGTCATCCTCAGATTGAAGCCAATATCATGTTCTCGGGGCAGCTTGGGCATAAGGCCCTGGCCACAAATGCTAAAAGATATAGACTAGGCATGGCCTCTTCTAATCTGTGTGATAGGTGTTTATAGGATATAGAAAATGAAGAACATCTTTTCCAATGATAACTTTGATGAGAATGGCTTTTAGAGCTCGCCTCTGAGGAGTTTCACATTCCTAACTTATCTACCACTTCTCTGGTCAACATTCTCTTCCGCAATCTCCAAATGACTGGAGGATTTATATCCTCCTTTAGAGAATATGGAAGGCCTGAAATTCTGTTAATTTTTATCATGAGATAATTTGGCCTAATGATGTTATATGATATTGCATAGATTTAGAATTTTTGTTCAAATCACTAATTCCCCTTCTATTTTCTTTTAGGAAACACCCTGCTATTATTGAAGACAGTGAAGTGGAACAAGATCGACCTTTTAATTAATGCCATGTGGCTGGACCAATTCGGGGCAATTCCAATTGTATACCATCGGTGTAGCTATGATTGCTCCAGTATGCAAAATGCGGAACTATGATGCTCAAAGAAGCCTTATACACGAGTTTACTGATCAAGTTGGGAGATTCAACTCGGCCCCCTCTGCAACTACCCATATTGTGGCCTTTATCAATTTTAGCAGAGGCGCAAGAAGAAAGGATAGAGAAAATAGACATCTCAATAGCAAATCTGAACTTCAAGTTTTGTTTGGATCTGTAAATGCTTTTACTTCTCAGGGGTTTAATACTTCTCCCTTGCAAAAAATAAATTTTATTAAGGGTCTGACTTTCCTCTAAAAAAGTCCGGCATAAAAAATATTGTACTAGTATGTGCCTTTTCGTACTATATTTACACTTAATGTCAATATTGCCTTCAATTTTAAAAAACCAAATAAATTCAATACCATCACCCGATGAGATTAGGCTTGTTGCAGTATGTACTCAAGATAATAACAGTAAATGAGATATCTAGTCTGATGGAATTGGATGTATATAACAGACATCCTATGAGCTCTTGATATAGTACATGATGTATTTCACTTCCCTCTTATTCTATTTGAGAAGACATTGCACTTGATGTCATTAATCTTGCAGCCAATGGAATAGCAACAATTTTGCAGTCTTTCATGTCAAATTTGAGTGACATATCCTTAATACTATTTCATTGTGAAAGCTTCAATATCTTCTGGTCCATATTTTGCTCACTTCTATTCTTAGATACTTTCGCTCGTCTAAATCAGTCACATCAAATCTCTTCGTATTCAATTGCTTACAATGTCTTACACAATTCTTTTCTTTAGATGCCATGATGCAATCATCAACAAACAAAGCTATAATACAATATTCATTCCTATCGTAAAAAAATATAGAAATTACCATCACTTTGGAGTTTTTTTTAACCATTCTCTCTCAGGAATACATCTTTACACATGTACCATTGACATGGTGATTGCTTCAAACCATGAACTGCTCGTTTCAACCTCAATAACTTCATAAGCAAGAATCTTCTATGGATAATCATGAAGACATGCTAGAATCAGAGTGTCCAATGTCTATAAAGCCGTGCACTTTTGCCAACCCACCAACACACCAGAAGCCAAAGAGAATGTGTTTAAGAGCAGTTTTATAGCTTCAATGTTCTCAGAGTTAGCGACCAGAAAGAGGAACGTGTCAACAACATATCGATTGCAAACTTCCATGTACTATCCTCCATAGCGAGACCCTGAAGGACCCCCTTCGCTGATGCAACAGCAAATAACTGCGACACCATCTCCGCAACAATTGTGAAAAGGAGTGGCGCTAAAGGGCTGATGGCTCGCCATGAAAGATACATGCAACTTCATGACATCTGATGTGATTGCTCCCCGAAACCCAATCTGAGCATATACAAGCGCATGAACTCCCAGCTGACACTATCATATGCCTTCGCAAAATCAAGTTTGAGATATTTGAGATACGCAACAGGATGATTTCGCCGACGTGCCCAATAAATGCCCTCATATGCAGCACCTATCTACCTTGTTAATTTGGGAATTCCCGGTATGGTGGAAAACCTTTTTGGTACTTTTTATTGTGGGATATCACTATGATTTCGAGTTTTTCCGGCAACTAGAAATAATTCCGGCTTACAAAAATTGGGAAACATTTTTGCAGACATAAAAAATGGGCGTTGAAGGCTTGGATATGATCAGATTATGTATGCTTGCTTGCAGGTGGCGCTGGAGCTCTGCATGCTTGCCGGATTAGGATGGCCATGTGAATCGTGAAATGTATAAATTGAAGAGATCAAGGCAGACGGTGGACAAAGATATTAACTTAGATTATGCGTTTTGTGATTTTTCGGGCTGATCAGCCGGCAACAAATTTATGAGATATGCAGGCCTAGCTCCATATTTTTTGTACAAAAACTTCAGAAAAGGTAACACTGCTTTTCTTTTCCCTCTGACATGCTTTTCATTAGGTATTTCTGTCGGATTCAGAGAGCCCAGCAAATAGACGGCCAAGGACAGAAGTCATGAAGATCTAATTGAAGGAACAAGACATATCAGTATGGGTTCCCAGCCTCGCTACCCAGCCCTGCTATTCTAAGATTTCAACGGTCAAAGCAGCTCCATGCTTGCAACAAGTATACAATACTTCTCTGTGTTTGGTATTTGCCACTAGATTCTCCAAGGTATGTCACAAGAAGCTACGTTGAAATATGTCTATGTAGATTTCCTTTTTTATGTTCTCTAGAAATACTGAGGCTTCTGAGGCTTTTGCTCATACCCGATTGTTGTTTCTACTTTCCTTTGTAAATAGGGAGACAGGTGCAACACCTTCACAAGTTATGAAGCTCTTCCATTCTTTACATGACCATTTACATGCTTTAGAAGAAGCATCCTCTGTATGTTGCCTTGATGAGACTTAAGTTTATTGCATGTTCTTGCAAGTCCTTTTTTCAAATCCACCTCCTAACTTTCGTATAGTTTGTGTGGATGTGATGCTTTTTAGATTACTGATCCTCCCCATTAGAAGACCAGAAGATTATCCGCCTTGAATGGAAGCCTCTATAATCTAAACTCTGGAGAATTAACAACACAGGTATTTCTATGCTAGAACCTTAGGACAATTGGCATTTAAGTGTATATTTTTCTTTCCATAAGTTTATTTATTCAGTATACCAGTAATCGTTAATCAGAGCATTAAGGATGTCCTTAGCATATGCGAGGTATATTTTTCTTTCCATAAGTTTATTTATTCAGTATACCAGTAATTGTTAATCAGAGCATTAAGGCGTTAATCAGAGCATTAAGGATGTCCTTAGCATATGTGCGAGGTATATTTTTCTTTCCATAAGTTTATTTATTCAGTATACTAGTAATCGTTAATCAGAGCATTAAGGATGTCCTTAGCATATGCGAGGTGCTTAACATACAACTGGAGAATATTGGCAGATAGTGGAAGGATTTTTACCTTTTGTTTGAAGGGGTTCAGATTACTGGCAGAAACATATGTTTTTCCTTCTGCCATTTTCATTGCTAGAATTGCAATAATTGGTAAATTTCAGATCTATCATAAGTTGCAGAATTGTCGGAATTGAACATTCACATAATATGATCCAGTGACAGAAGCATTTGCAGCAATGAAATTAATAATTGACAGAAGCCTCAATGATAGTTGTATGAAATTTGAAAATAGTTTTTGAGAGTAGGTGCTTATTTTAGTTAATCCAGTCTTTAATTTGCAAACAAAGATAGCTTAGATTCGTTTCTTTCATAATCTACGGAGAGTGATTTTCTGCTTCTAAGAATTTGTTATTGCATAATTTTTATCTGGTGGACCTTTTCTCCAGATGTGATTGACGTGCATGTGACTCAAAGATGACTCGAATCGAAAGCATTGCTACTTTTGTAGTGGTGTGTCCAGGCTACTTTTGTAGTTGGGTGTCCAGGTATTTAGTGCTGTATTTATTTATTGGGAATGTATTCTGTATAACATGAAGCTAGATAAATCAATATTTGTTATTTCTATACTAGAATATCGACCAGAAGGTACCAAATTTGTACCTTATAAGCATCATTAAATTTCTTCTCATTTCATGCCTTCTCTTCTAGCCGTGTACATTTCTAGCATGGTAGCTGTGTACATTTCTAGCATGGTAGCATCTTCTGTGGCAATACATTCTATCAGTTCTGTGGCAATACGTTCTATCAGTTATGCACAGTCAACTTCTACTGCAAGATGATGCAGCCTTATTTAAATGCGTAAATGGGAGCATTTCTAGGATCACACAACAAATCTTTCTTCTGTCATCTCGACAGCACGTTTGTATTGAACAAAAAATCAAATCCTTACATCTGCAAAAGCTTTAGCTTACCATATATGAATTTGTATTCTAAATTATGTTTTGGGTTTTCATCTGGATGTTTATTAACAGGTTTTAAAAAATGTTGCACAAAGTTCAGTACGACGATGTCATTCATTGTACTGATTATTTTAGATGGACAGGCCCAGGAACAAGGTCTATCATTATTTGCAGTTTTTGTGTTCTGTGTCTTCCCTATTGAGGTTCTTTCTGTTCTATATGAGATGCGTATGTCATATTTCTTATGGATCTGCAAGTACATTTGATGTACTTGCAAAATGCATAATTTTTAGCTTGAAAAATATTTTCTTATGGATCTGTAAATGCATAGTTTTTAGCTTGAAAAAGATTGGGCTTTTGAGGTTTTATGCCCTTTCTTTTGTAATAGGACAAATCTCCTCATGCCAACATGAGACAACAAAAAAACAGACATCGTTGTGCATACCCCCATTCGTTCAATAAAGTCTGTTTTTAATATCATGCATTAACATTATAAATCCATAATTGTGACCCTGCAATATAATGGTAACAGTATCAAGCACCAAACAAGCAAATAGATGTGACCCTGCAATATAGTGGTAACAATATCAAGCACCAAACAAGCAAATAGCTACATACATTTAAAATATTAGCCCTTTCTTTTGTAATAGAACAAATCTCCTCATGCCAACATGAGACAACAAAAAAACAGACACATATCGTTGTGCATATCTCCATTCGTTCAATAAAGTCTGTTTTTAATATCATGCATAATTCAACATTATAAATCCATAATTGTGACCCTGCAATATAGTGGTAACAGTATCAAGCACCAAACAAGCAAATAGATGTGACCCTGCAATATAGTGGTAACAATATCAAGCACCAAACAAGCAAATAGCTACATACATTTAAAATATTATACATATCAACACTATGTCAAGTGTTATAACTTGACAATTTCTTCAAAAAGCATTTCCATAAATGCTCCAACAAATCAAACCCATTCACATCCTTGACAAAACAGTAACAATTCTTAACAATATCGTCTGGCCTTGCTCCAAATGATTATGGCATTAGGTGTGGCAATACAAATCATCAAATATGTTACATTTCCAAAATGAAAACAATACCAATGTCCTCCTCCTATCTATCTATCCTCCTCATTATTTTTTGCACATATTTTTTGCATACACATGGGCGAGAGTTAATAGGCCTTCATAGGATATACAATCGTCCGTGATTGTATCTGTCACAATCATGGATGATTGTAACATATAAAATTTGGTTATGGACGCATATAACATTCAAGTATGTTAAGTTATGTGATTGCATACTTCTAGAATGCAAGTAATGCCTTCTGTAATTGCATGAGCTCAACCATCTCACAACAAGTACCATTTTGCTAGAATATAAACCACATGATTGCCATCGTCGACGTCACACGATTGATGTTTATCACTATTATTTTGTAAATCAGGATTGTTTATTGCTTGATGCTACGCATGGGATCTCAACCACATGAATTGTCTAAAACTGTGCATATATGCGACGCAATGTATTGCAATACAATATTCTACAAGTACGCTCTTGGACCTCCAGATAGTGCCACTATTATATTTGATTGCATATAGAAACATTTACTCTATACATCATCCTTTGTCTCTCTTCAACCACTTAGCCGGACATGACTCTATCTTCCATATGGCTTTGATTTTCTTAGACAAAAATGTTCATTTATCATTTCAATACATAAATTTATTTCTGCCATCTACAAATGCATAGATTCTAATTGATTGCACATCAAACATCAAGATCTTTGTATATGTATTATACGTACATCTACAACTTCATCGTTTCTTACAAGACAACCATACTAATGCCCGGCAACGCCGGGCACCGTTACTAGTATTATTAAGAATGCATCTTCTTGGAAGAAATTCTGACCGAGTTGTAGAAATGGACCCAGCCAAAATACCCTTCACCCTCTCTGCAAATGCCTTGGCAAATATTCTATATACTGATGACAATAAAATGATGGGTCGTTAGTTTGCAATAGTCTGGGGATCTTTGATCTTGGGGCTTTGAAAAGAAGAAGAGTGATTTCTCAATTAAAAATCTATAAGGATGGTATTATTCTTTTACAAGAACTCAAGTTACAGAAATTTGAGTCTGCTAACCTAGATACTTGGATCATCCTTGGTAGCTCCTCTATTTGGATTGAGGAATGTGCATGATCTAGAAAAATATGCAATCTGTATATTTTATAACAGTCCCACTAAAATGTGGCAGGTTACTGTTTTTAAGCTTCAAGATAAAGATTTTGGTTTCATTAATATCATTAATAATGGATTAAAAAACAAGATGTCAATGATTGGATTATTGCAGGTGATTTTAATAACACTCCTACTTGGGATCAGAAATTAGAGAATAAGATCAATATGACAAGGCAGGAAAAAATTAATTGGAATAACCTAATTGATGAGAACTCTATGATTCAAATTCCTTCTTCTACTGCCCAATATACTTGGTCAAATAAAAGGAAAGGGGAAGCTAGAGTTTATTGTGCCTTGAATACTGCAGCTGTAGATTCAGTGGCAGCAGCAGAAGGGGGGATGGTAGAAGTGGAAGCAGCATGAGACGTGCAAGCAACAGAAGGTGAGGCAACCAGAGCAGGGTTGCAGCTGTAGTAGGCAAAGCAGGGGCATGGTCAGGAGCCGCTGAACGGTTCGCAGCATTCGCAGCAGCATTTGGCGGCCTGAAGATTTGCATCTTGCCCCCGATCAGTCCTGCGGCTCCTCCCTGCATGTGGACGCTTTTAACTTTGGCTAACTCGTGCCGACGGTCTTCTTGTTGTGTCGGGGTCAGGTCTCAGTCAATATACAGGGCAATCCCCTTCAGTTGCCTGCCCTGGCGCAGGATGGCTGCTTTAACTTGCACATCACGTACTGTGAATGTGACTACCCTGGGGCAGTGAGAATGCTAGATACCATGGCGGCTCGCCCTAATAATATGTACTGGCATGTGGAACGTCGAGGATTAGCATCTAGAACTGGTTAATGAGGTCCTCCCCTGCCTCTTCTGTCAGGCCATGTACCACCACATTATGGTTTTTTCGTCTTCGCTCCTGGAGCTCTCTGATCGTCGGGTCAATGCTACCTGGCGCATCGTGTAAGTTTTAAAATTTTTAGGAAGCATGGAGAAGCTTTGGTTCGTTCTAGAACATGGTTTGGAGTTTTTGGAAGGCCTCTCTACATTCTAGAAGCTCTCTTACAAGTTTTGGGAGCCTCTTTGGTTTCGTATAAAAAGGGGCAGGGCAAGCTTGCAAGGTTGCAGAGGAGTGGAACCAAAGTAGCAGTTTAAAGAGGTCGGAGTAGAACTGATTTGCTTGAGAGCGAAATTTGAAGAAGCAGGCAGGAAGCGGGATGGGAGACGCTCGAGCAAGCGCTAACTAGGGTTTCGTAAAACCCCAGATAAGGTTCCTGCAGATCAGATACTGTTGCCTCTCTTCTTTTTCTCGGATCGGATCGTTTCCTTCTCCCCTTCTTCTCATTCCATCAGTCACATCACCAGTTGCCCTTCTCATCGCCCCACAGATTTTCTTCTGTCCTTCTCGCAGACCTTTCTTATTTCTCTGACCAATGGTCGTACCTGTGGTACCCGTCCCTCATCATTCTCGGAAAGTGACTCCGGCAGCCCCCGAAACAACGGATCACCCAAGATCAAAGAACGAATTCATCCAATTCGGGAGCTTTGATATGGCGGCCTTCACTGCCTGGATGATTCAAAATCAGGGTATTCCGGAATGGGACAACGTGCTTCGTGAAGAAGAGCCGGAACTTCCCAGACCGACTGCACCAATCTTTTCAAATGAAGAATGGATGAACATTCTTCGACAGCAAAAATTTCTACATGCGCCTGATGAAGATTTCACCAAAGGTATAAACCTGGATTTCCAATCTGCTCGGGATAAACTGCGCACTCTGGAAAAAAATGCAGTAATAGGATGGGTGGAAAGGGAAGGTTTTAATCTGAATGAAACAGCTAAACAAATCTGTATGCTCAATCGGAACATTCAAATAGCCTCCATGCATTGGCTACAATCACCCTTTTTTCTGCTTGAGCTAACATCCCAGGAAGCTGCTCTTGACTTGCTGCAGAGGAGCCGAATCATTTTCCGAGGATACCAAATCAAATTTCAAAAAATGGGACCTCCTCACCCAAATCCCTCCCAGTCACAGCCTTCTTGCAACCCCATGGACTTAACCCAGTCTACTGGAATGAAGATTGTTTTAAGGCTATCTTCAACTCTGTTGGCATCTTCTTATCTGCAACTTTCCGTCCAGATAGACCTCCTGTTATTTATGTCCAACTCGACCTTCTTAAACCTATTACAAGAGAGGTAACTTTCTTTGATCTGTTTAAGCGGATTTTGCAGCTAAACTGGAGTGGTCTCCCCCCGGACTGTGGCATATGCGGGAAAAAGTTCCATGGAGGCGGTAAATGCATACCAAGGCACACTTTGGGAGAATACGAGAAGGAACTACAGACTGGAATGAACTCAGAAGATGACAGAAAATGGATCTCAGAAGGAGATGGAAGCTACAGTAACTCAAGCAATGGATACTCCACATGTGACGCACATGGGACATACCAAAGCACAGGAAACAGAGAAAATTTTAAAAAATTGCAGAGAAAAAGACAAGACAGAGAGAGAATAAGACAAGCAAACTGGAACCTCTCTCAAAGAATTCTGCAGGCTTTCGAGGAAAAAAAGAAAGGAAAGAAAACAATGGCTCATGTCAGCAGGAAACAGAGTAAAGAAGTATCGTTCGCGAAGCAACAACAATTTGTAAAATTTAACAAGGATAGCCTCCCAAACAGAATATACATCCAGGGAACGCAGAATCCCAACAATCTGGTGGAACAACAATAGTCTTAGTTGGAAGAGAGCCCCACCAGGATCAGCAATGACACAAACTCAGGAAAACAGGTTTTGGAGCAATTCGCACAGCAACAAACACCAGACAGAGAAGAGCAAGCACGAGATACAGTCAATTGGGAAGATTATGATACGGGGAACAGATTTCAGATCCTCAACCTGGAGGAAGAAAACCCAGAATCACAGGAAACGGTACAGATAGAAGATTCGATGGTTCACACAGAGACCAATAGCATGGATAAACAAAGGAAGGAAGCAAACAGTAGTAGGAGTCCTCAAGGAGAAACTGAGTACACTCCAGTTCAGTCTTCAGAGATTGTATCTCGGTCTGCAGCCACCATATCCGCACAGCCAACTCAATCCACAAACTGCAACTCCCCCACATGCATGCCCACCACCAATATAAATCCTAAACCTACCTCACAGCAAAGTCAAGAGCAAGCTGAGGATGGCATTTCTTTCCTCCAAGCCTTCATACAATGCAAAGATGATGGCAGATACGCTGCAGCAGTAGAGCGGTTCGTTGATGATGCCATTGAAGAATTCCTTCAAATACCCATAATAGAAGCAAAAGGAGATCGAAAGGATGGTAAAGATGCTTTCATCCAGGTAAGTAACCAAACCTTATCTGATTTGAGTAATTCATCCCTTAGTCCTGGTGTTTCCAATATAGAGGGAGAACCTTGCACCCCAATTCTTTCCAAATTTTGGGTCCATATGGAGGACGAGGGAGGAGTCTCCGATAGTGAATGCAGTGATATCACCCCAAAAGATTCAGAAATCCTTGGAGCATATTTAGATAAAACCAAGCCAGGAATTACCCCTTCCAGAAGAACTACAAAGAAACAAAGAAAGGCATATCTGAAAGATCCTAATTTCAGTGGACCAGCATCCAACACCAGGAAATCTAAATCCTCTTAAACTTGTCCTCTCTGCCTTTTTGCAGTTGCTAGTGATGAAAATAGTTACTTGGAATGTCAGGAATCAAAGGTCCCATAAAAAGAAGGAGATTTATTGCCCTGGCAAGGGACTACAATGCTGATCTTCTAATGATCCAAGAGCATCACCTCCCTCTCTTTGAGGCCTCCAACCTAGGAGAGTGGATAAAAAAAGGAGCTGGTTCAGCCTACATAACTGCAGATGGAACCAAAGGTGGCCTAGCAATGATCTGGACCACCTTAAATGTAGTCTCCTCATATTGTGCATTCTGTGAATGTGGACATGCAAGGTCATACCCTTGGGATTATCAATATATATGCCCCTATTGAACCAAATGAAAGAGCCCCTATCTGGAAGGAAATCAAAGAGTGGATCATTGGTCAAACTTCCACCAAAGATTGGATTATGGGAGGTGACTTGGTTCGGGAAATACCGGGGTTAAAGAGCATCTGACCGTTTAAAATTAAAAATTGACAGGTTGTTAACAAAGTTGACGGATGTGGGCCCGTTTAATTTTCTAGCTTTTTAGGAAATTGGTGGGTTTGGACATCATTTGACGTAAAAAAAGCTGCCTCTTATTTTTTTTCACGGATTCTCCACGAGCACCCTATTGCATTTATTTTTTTCGGCACTTTCCCTTTTAGGTTTAGGTTTTCTCTATTACGTTAGGTCGAGCAGGCTGTGGCACGACGGCGCCTTGCAGGTTCGAAGAAGCAAGCACTGCAAGCAGCGAAATAGCAGCATTCGGCTCCCTATGCAAATGCGATATAGCAGCAGCAAATGGAGGAGGCGCTGTTCTGTTCCTCTCCTCCCTCTGGCAAGCAGCAGCAGCAACACCCAATCTTTAAACTGTATATATCCGGTTCATTTTTAATTCTTAGGAAAATTGCATGTATGTTTTGTTTTTCGTAGGAAATTGTAGGCTGGAAAGGGCTATAACCGGGTTATGTTCGCAAGTCCAGGAAATTTTCCTTGGACTTGTAAAAAGTTTCCCGAACCAAGGGAGGTGACCTTAATAACACCCCCCATTGGGATCTTAAACTGGGCAACAGAATCAACATATCAAGGAGTGAAAGACAGGAATGGGAAGATCTGCTTCAAGTTACTGGGTTGACTTACATCCCCTCAGCCAATGCCAAATATACTTGGTCCAATAAGAAAAAAGGAACTGAGAGAACTTACTGCACTCTGGATAGATTCTATGTAAACAACCCTAACATCTCTACTATTGATATTTGTATTGTCACTGGAGATGAAGGAAACATCCTATCTGACCACTTTCCTCAAATATTGGAAACCATTGATCTTAGTACCAAACCTAAACCCTCCAACTCCCCCTTCAAATTCAATGTGTCTCTGCTACATAATACCACCTTTTGTCAGGAATTTAGACAATTTTATTTTACTCAACTAGCTATAGGTTGCCACCAGTCGAAGAGACAATTCAGCAGTAAGCTTAAAGACTGCAAGAATTGGATTAAAGAGTGGGGGAAAAAAAGACAAAGAGGAAGAGGAGGAGTTAGATAAATTCTTCAAGAATATTCCAGCCGCCAAGCCTATGGAGAAAAGTAATGATGAATACCCTGATGACAAGGAAATTCTGCAGGTATTAAAAAGCATGGAGAAAGGCAAGAGCCCAGGTCCTGATGGACTCCCTCCCGAATTTTTCCTTACCTTCTGGATTGTTATGAAAGAGGACTTCACAAATTTTATCAAAGGCGCATGGGATGCTGTTTCTCTTCACCCTTCTTTCAACTCCAGCCTAATCACATTGATTCCCAAGACCAAAACGCCGAGCAAGCTTAATTCTAGCCAAAATTCTTTCTATTCGGATTCTCATGCACCTGCACAACACAGTGAGTAACTGCCCGTCTGGATTCCTTTCAGACAGATTTATTCTAGATAATTACATTGCAGCCAATGAAGCTATCCGCTGGAACAGACTCTCTAAACAAGGCTGCATGTTGCTTAAATTGGACTTTAAAAGAGCCTACGACTCTATCACATGGACTTTCTTACAGAGAGCTCTGCAGCATATAGGAATTCATCAACTCCTCATAAACAAAATTATGTCCATTAATAATTTAGCCTCCTCTAGTTTGTCCATCAATGGCTCCCCCACCAGTTTCTTCCCCATAAGAAGGGGGGTTAGACAAGGGTGCCCTCTGGCCCCATATTTATTTTTATGTGTTGCAGAGATGCTCACTAGAACTGTGCAAGGTCTTCAACAACAAAACTTAATCCAAGGTCTGCAAATGCCAGGGTCAGAGAAGCAGCTCACTATAATGCAATATGCTGATGATACCTTTATCCTTTTGAAGGCTCAGCAGACTAGCTTTAATCATCTGCTGGATAGCATACAGAACTTTGCCACTGTTTTAGTTGTGCAACTCAACTTGAACAAATGTAGCATTCTGTGGGAAGACCCCAATCAATCAATGGACACCAAAGGCATCAAAGTCAATCCTCCGAATCAAGCCATTACTCTCCTCGGGCTCCCTCTTGCCATAAATATGCCCAGTAAAGAGGTCTGGAGGCCTGTAGTAAATAGAATAAGGAAAAAGCTCCAGTCCCTCTCTCCCAACCTCTCTTTTGCAGGCAGAGCCTTAACAACTAATGTGGTGCTTGCAAGCACTCATGTATACTTCTCATCTGTCCTCATTGCCAATAAAGAAACCTATAATGATATTGAAAGATGCCTAAGGGAATATGTGTGGAAAGGCATGCATTTTGTTAATTGGGATGAGATCACTCATAGCAAGAAGGAGGGAGGTCTTGGCTTTAAAATCCTGCAGAAACACAGCCAAGCTCTTGGTGCCAAATATGTATGGAAAGCTATAAATGGGTGGAACTCCCCTGCCATGGAGTTCATAAGATACTGGCTGCAGAATAGTAAACCTTTTGGAATGAAGAAGTATATTCATCACCTCCCGGACTCTGCCTACTATCAGTTCAAGTGTGCCCCAAATACATCCCCTCTTATGAGAAAATTTTTTGAGGCCTGGAATCTGGTAGCTGAAGGCTTTGAGCACAAAGATATTAATTTTGATAGTGCTAATTTCTCCTTATTTTGGTCCCCTATTTTTGCCAAACAAAATGAAGTCTGCTGGGCCCTTAAACATCCCCAGATTTGGAAAAAATGGAAATAGGCAGGCATCACTCAGCTTCAACACTTCTGGAATGGGGATAAATGGCACAACTGGGAGCATGTCAAGCAGATGATAAATGGGAAGAGAACAGACAAGATCATCTTCGATACAATCGTGGATGTCGCTAATACTCAGAATGAATGTAAAAAGCCCAAAAACCCGGATTGGCTATCGAAAAACTCTGATCAGTATAAAGTTGCTTTAGGTTATAAAGTCCTCGCCCCTCCTAAAACCATGAACCACGCTAATAAATGGCTTGTCCCCACAAACATTTTAAGAGAATTCTAAGAAACAATTGGAAATCCTACTCTCAGCCAAAAGTGCACATGTTTATCTGGAGATGCCTGCATCATGCCCTGCCAACCAATCACAGTATGTCAAGAAGACGTAAGGATCTGCAAATCGACCCGAAATGTAAACTTTGTGGGCACCATTCTGAGACCACCAGTCATATTTTTTATTGCCCTAAAATTAGAGAGTTTTGGAGATGGGTAGATGACTATTTTAAGACAAAAGGCCATAACTTAGGCAACTGGGCCAACTTGATGGACCTTTTAAAAGAGCCCAATGCTTTTCTCAACACGGTTAAGCAGACTGCCCTCTGGATAATTTGGAAACACAGGAACAAGATCAATTACTCCAATCATAAGGTGGATATTGCCTGGATGAAAGTAGCTTTTCAAATAGAAATTTCTAGAATTGCAACAGCTCATAAAAGTAGCAAACAAGATAAAGCGGATAATGATTGGCTATCTATTGGGAATTTTGTAGGATTAAATTACATTTTTGTATGTAAAGATATGATTATTGCTGATGACCACTTTCTGATATACAGAGCTGCTGATTGCTCTCACCACAAGGATGAACTGTAAGCCCCCTTTTCCTGATTTGTCTAACTTTGCAGCTGCTACGGAGATCTTCAACAATGCGCATCGATGGCCCATCCCCCACTCCATTGATGAGGATCTGAATAAGCTCAAACCCTTTCTGCTCAATGGATTCCAGGCACACATTTTAGACAGATTCCTCTTTTGCTATGAAAGACTCCTTACAGATGAACAGTTCCTCCACTTCCGAGACATCTTCTACCACCACAAAGCACTGCAAGATGCCCATGGAGAAGCTCTCATCCTTTTCTCAGATACACCCCCTCTGTGGTTTTTTGCCTTTGCACCAGAGTGGAACGAGATTGGCTGGCAATTGGATCCGGTGGCTACAGATTTGGTGATCATCGAAGAAGACGACACGGGTCGGATTTCAGATTTCATCCTACAAGGTCTTTAACTGTAACGGCTTCCTCTTCAATTGGCATCTTTTTTGGTCCTCTGGCTATCAGTTACAAACCGTACTTTTTGTAGTTAAACGAATTCCATAATACTTATAAACAGGTGGAATTCAGAAACTGCTGAACCCAAGGGGTTCCTTTTTTATTTTATGTAAATTTTCATGATCAATAGAAATCTTCCTTTTCTCCAAAAAAAAAAAAAAAAATTTGCTTGAGAGCAAGGCAGCGGTCAATTCCAGAACTGGGTTAAATTTGGCGATGCAAACTTATTTAGGGTTCTTATGCTACAGAGACATGTGAAGCGACAATAACGTACCATCTTTCTCTGCAAGCAAGCCTTCGAACTTCTTCGTCCATTTGAACAGAGATTGTAACCTTTCCCGACCACGGATCTGCTGCAGGGAGTTTTGCTGTGGAGCTCCGATTATATCTGGGCATTGTACCTTTTCCACAGATAACTGAGCAATATTTTGGCAAAATACACAGGATTTTTGAACTAGGTCTCCATGATTTTGAAAATTTTCTGGAAGCCGAAGATCTTTCTGGTTTTTCTTTGGAGCCAAAAATGGCCATTTTGTCATTCACGACAGCGGATTTGTTGTGACAATCTCTAATGCATGAAGTCTCATTGTGGAGTGCATCGGCCATTTTGTCATTCACCGCGGATTTGCTGTGACAAAGACTTTATATGATAATATAGATGCGGGCGATTGCTTAGTTCCAGCAATAAAAAGCTTCATGGTTGCTACTGATCCGGCCAGAGAACCCGGGGATTCAGATCTATGGAAAAGGAAAGGAGGAGATTTGTATAGCCTACAGAGCCACGATTTGCAGCCCAGTAGTCTGGCAATAACTCTGGGAAAACCTTTAACAAGAGGTGTGAATGTGATGATGGCAAAAATTAATATTGTGATGGTGGGAACTAAATGCAGGTGAACATAATTTTCAGATGCCCAAAACTCGCAACATGGTTGATGCAATGAGGAAGGTCAACTTGAAAGATGCAGCAGAAAGACTTGAAATGAGTTGCTTCTGGATGTCCTGCAGGAGAAAGACTTGAAATGAGTTGCTTCTGGATGTCCTGCAGGTGAATGTTCTGGAAAAACTCTCTATATATTGTTTGTTTTCTTTGATTCATTTCAATGGCTTTATAGGATAGCTTTGCATGTATATAAACATTTGTAGGTGATTCCAATATCATGTTTTTTTTGTAACAGGTGTTATATGATTCTACCAAGGCCATTCCCTCAGAGGAAAATAACAAAAGTTGAAAAAGATTCACAAACTGAAAATGGCAGCAAGGGGCACTGCCTCACGAGAAGAGCTCCTTGCAGGGAAGCGAACCATATAAGGTATCTTGCTGCTTTGCATTATGAAATTACTATAAGTAGGTCCAACAATTAAGTGGTTGTGCTGAGAATATGTAGCATGGACATTACATGTCAACATAGAATATTTTATTTTGTAGTCGTTCAAAAGATGTAGCCTTCCAAGTGCCCAGAGCATGTGAATGATATAGCTTCATTATCCATTGTCTAGGCTTTCATTCTGTACTCACTTGAAATAAAGATGTTATGAAACATAGGCATGTGTACATTTTTTATATCTTCATTTCTAGAAAAGAAACATTTAAACACTTGTGTAATAGGAGCTCAGAGGCTTTTGCGGGTGTTTTCTGAACCCTACAGCGATATTTAGATAGCTTTGGCAGAACGTCGACATTGCCCTGGGGACCAAGTTCCGTGGTTTAGAGCACACTTAAGTTTTCAATTGTATTAAGTGAATATGAGGAAAGTTTTTCAGCATCCTACTGGAAGCAAATAGGGATTACAAACTCAAAACTAACTAGTAATGGTGGTTGGCATTACCGGGCGTGAGCACTATTGTGTTTGTATTTGGAAAGGAAGATAGAAACACAGAGAATGTTGTTAGAAATACAGAGAATGTCGATGCTAGGGATGTCAAGTTAGTGGAGGAGTACATACTTGTAATGTATTAGATAAAGGTGCAATGTAGTGACTTCATGTTGGAAGTTTGAGTGGTAGTGTTTAGGAACTTGTTGTTGATTTATATGATTTTCGTTATATGATATGATTTGTCTAGTGATTTACCTTTATATGTAGACACAAACCTTGTAAAAGCGTTGGATATCGAAGGGATGAAGGGATAAAATTCATGAGATATGTTCATAAGTAACTTTAAATTTATGTAGGTGCTCATCATATTGATGTCGTGCTGAGCAATTTGAAGATGGAAAAGTAGGCCATATTTTTCTACTTACCAATTAGTTTATATGATGTGAAAACACAAAGATATCTGTACATCAGACTTCGTAAAAGGATGCAGCATCATGGAATATGTGATGGATATAACATGATCTCAAAGCTTCAAGTTTACAACACATTTTAGAAATATGTGATGGATATAACAGGATCGTCTCGAAGATCTAAATGCAAGCCTACACTTTTAAGAGTAAAAATGTTGGAACATATTTTTCCCGTACCAAACTGATAGCAGTAACAATATGATTGGGCCTAACTATATTTCCCTACAGCAGATGCATATTTTGGAGGAAAGATTGTTAGTAGTCTTTGCTGCTAAATTCTCCTTTGTATAAGAAGAAATGTACAGATTGGAGAGAACTATAGGGCGCCCACATATACATGATGCAAAGTCAGAAATGCAACCTTTGTTCAAAGGAAGTTCTATTCTGTCTTTCTATTTTTAAATGAAGATCCGTAGGTTCTTGCTTAAGTATCAATTTGTGACAATGTTTTCCTTTTTAGATTGACCTTCTTAACAATCAAGATAGATTCTGGAGTGCTCAAGATTTTACGTTCATTCTAAAGGAACCTCTTTCATTAGTTGGTACTGGAGATCTATCATCCAATGGATGATATTGAAATAAGATTGGCCATTCATGTTCGTATGAGCAAACCCTATTTGTTTCCAATTTTATTTTCGAGGAAGATCGTGATATTTCTTTTGCACAGTATAAATGGCTATCTTACTTTTAGTATATGTCATTGAACCACACAAACATGACATAGAGTTTGCATATTACAAAAGTTATCCCATAACTAATTTTCGGCGATGAATTGATTTGGATTGAACCTTATCGTCCACGGAGACTGGATGGATTATGGGACCAACAAACCCGGAAAAGTCGGTGGCAAACAACTCTCCATTGTAGTTTGCTCCGTCTCTTTAGTGATGGAGGCGCCAACAGACCTGCAAAGTCTGGTGGCAAACATCTCTTCAGTGTAGTTTGCTCTGCATTTTTACTAATGGAGGGACCAACAGACCTGCAAAGTCTGGTGGCAAACAAATCTTTAGTGTAGTTTACGCCGCATTTTTCAGTGATGGAGGGAATACATCTGGGAGACCTACAAACCACAGACGAAGCGCTTTGGAATAGGCTTCAGAACTTGTTTACTTGAGGGTTCTATATGGTTCATGCACAAGTAGGAATGGGCTCCACATGTTATACACATGTGGGGATCAGCGAGATGGCACCTGTATTCAAAATTTTGTCCAAGGTAGTAGACCGAGGAAAGTCACAAAAAGTGTCAAATACATCTAGCTCCAAACACTCCCAATACTCTTGAAAGAATTCAATTGGTATACCATCCAACCCTAGACATTTTTCATTTTTAAGTTCAAATACTGTCAAACTCAGATCAGCATCAGTTATATTAGTTTCCACGGATAGACATTGCCCTTCAGAAATAATGGGAGATATCCTAGACAGGATTGCGTCTCGCATTTTTTACTGAAAGGGCAAATGTTTCTCGACAAAAAATGTTTGAAAGTGGTCATGCAGATGTTGCTTGATCTCTACCGGTTGTGAAAGTACTAAGTCATCTGACAAACGTAAGGATGATATGGCTGGCGTCATGCGACACTGCTTAGCTACACGGAAGAAGAAGCCCATACAACGGTCTCCATCACGGAACCACAGCAATTTGCTTTGGTCTTTGCTTGCTGAATCTGTTCTAGTTCCAAGGCTTGAATTTATGCTAGTATATGACACTCATGAATGCCTGGGAGAAGACTTTTCCAAGAGAGAAGGATATCCTGATACAATGTATCTAGTAAAGCACGATCTACTGTTTAGAAAACATGGAATGAGGCACAAGGCCCCCAAAAAATATTCATTACTAGTTATTTACAATAGTTTTTACATGAAATCACTATAATAGACTAGTATTATTTTGTGGGTTAATATGTTAAAAAACTATGACTAGTTATTTACCAAGTAAATTATGTCCATCTTTTCATATGAACCAGTGTTGTTCCATATGATAGAATGTTAGCAAAAACGTAAGTTAAGTGATGATGGATTTTCCATCTTCGTAAATACAATTGAGAATGGTTTAGCAAACACAATAAGAATACTTGTTTTGAGAACCCTGGCTATTTGCAAACATAAGTGATCAACTAATTTCTCTATTAACTAATAATGGCGTCTCCATCCAACTATTAATGTTTTATCCTACGTAACTAGTACTGGTTCATACAATAAATTACAAACTGTACATTGAACACTCCTTCCTTATTAGAAAAAAGAAGTGTCATGTTGTTTTATTAATATTTTGCTACATATTCTAAACGAGGTGCACCTTGGACTACCATCATCGTCGGATTCGCCGATCCTACGACCCAGATCGTACGTTGGGGCCTCTGGGCACCTCTCATTTCGCTTATAGTATGATTGGAGGCGCCTATGATTTTGAAATATGAAATACGATTTTGCCTAAGGTTTTGAGGGAATATTGAACCTCTATACGGCTTTGCCTAAGATTTTAGAATATGAAATACGAGGGTTCGAACCTCTACCAAAATAACTTAATGTCCTAATAAGACTACTTTAACCAATGTGTCCAGTAAGCTAATGTGATTATTTTTTATCTTGAATCTATATTTTTTTAACAACCTATTCAATTGTTTTAGGGATATATAGTCTATGGTACATCCATATAAAATCCCCCTAGAACCACCTGTTATTTTGCTACATATTAGTCTACGGTTTGAGGAATTGTTATTTTTACATCCATATCAAATCCCCCTGGAACCCCCTGTTATTTTGCTACATATTCTAAACGAGGTGCACCTTGGACTACCACAGTCATCGGATTCGTCGTTCGTCGATCTTCGTATGTTGGGCCCTCTGAGCATCTCTCGTTTCACTTATAATCATTTATGATTGGAGGCGCCTATAATTTTAATATATGAAATACGATTTCGCCTAAGGTTTTGAGGGATTATCGAACCTCTATGTGGCTTTGCCTAAGACTTTAGAATTTGAAATACGGGGGTTCGTACCTCTACCAAAATAACTCAATGTCCTAATAAGACTAATTTAATCAATATACCCAATGAGCTAATGTGATTGTTTTTTATCTTGAATCTATGTTTTTTTTAATAACAACCTATTCAATTATTTTAGGGATATATAGTCTATGGTTTGAGAAATTTTTATTTTTACATCCATATCAAATCCCCCTAGAACCCCTTGTTATTTTGCTACATATAACATGTTGTTACAAGAAACTGATAATTGGTCTGCTTGTAAACCACAGAGGAACATATACCACACAGTTAAAGCATCCAGGGATTTGAACCCTCATATTTCCATCTGGCCCAACAAATTGGGCATTTTGGCTCATCATGGCACACTACGTTAGATCCCATATCTTTTAGCTTTTTTTTTTTTGCTCCTGCGCTCTGCAAACTGGTCTATTCTCAGATGTTTATCTTTCTGCTGAACACTAAAGCAATCAATGTGGGGGAGATCCTGGAGATAAAAATAAATGCAGATCCACAAATGTGAGAACAGGGTCTATGCATACCTATTTTTGCAATATCCTAAATGGACTTTGTGAAGAAAGCCTGCAAGCAAAAACTAAGAAAACTAGAGTGTCAGATGAAAACGAGATACAAAAACAGCAGATTCCAGAGTGTCAGATGAAAACGAAATACAAAGACAACAGATTCCACCATGAGATCATCAATCAGCAATAAACAATAAAAAAAATGAAAGGATGATCTTGAGTGCCCCATCCTCTGTCCTTCAGTACCGATAATGATTAATGATCAAATTCATAATGAAAGAATTGCAGTCCTTCATCAAGATCAAAAGAAGAACAGAAGAAAATGTATAACCATCATCCAATTAAATTGGGATTATGTCAACTCCAAAATCACGCCAACCTGCTATTGTCTTCTAGGGGGTTTTTGTTTTTTTTAATCTTTTTTTTTGGACTTCAAAAATAACATAAGGTTGCGATTCACGTGTGACTTTTCATATGCGAATTGAAATATGCAGAAATGAAGAGCAAGTTGCTAACATAGATGAGACAAATATTGCTTGCTCAATAGATGATAATATTAGGTTTGATAATAACAAATTGCATTATTTGCGAGGCAATTCCAGACTCGAAATTATCGATACATGGCACAAATATCATACAAAAATATCATATATTCCAATAAAACATTAAGGGATCAATCCATGTTTTTCCACGTATTTAACAAGGTGTGGTTCCATGTCAGCCGTTCTATCCAGTTCTGGGTACAAATCTAACACTTCACCCACCGTCATCCCCATAGCCAAATTATGCATAATAGACACAAACTTCACCAGAAAATCATCTGTCCCAAAGTTTTTGGATCGTAAGATGGTGGATTCGTGGCCTGTGTTTGATTGTAGAAGCATTTGAGAGCATCATCATCCACTATGATTATATCATCCTTATTCTCGATACCAAGTTCGTCCATCATGTTACTCAAGTGTTTGATGAAGATAGGCTTTGCTGTTGGATCCTTGGGATTAGTGAACTTCACACATTTGTTACGATCCCAAAGCGTCAACCAATTTCTACGCATTTCCCCAGTGCCTCCAAAGTATCCTTGATGTTCCTTAGTTCCATGGATGACCAAATACCAACTCGAAATAACACGAATGCCTCGCCTAGCATCTCCTTCAAGTGCGGCCGCGGATAGATCCACTTGGTGTTTGATTCTACCGGTGTCCGATGAAACCGTTCTCTAGCCACTTTATTTTTTGGGAAAAGTCTTGCAAAGGACTCGTTTAGGTCGAACACCACAACCTTCTTAGAAACGCAATGGAAGCTGAAACATCAAACATGTATCCGGTCAGCAAGATACGATAACACAAACAATACAAACGCCAAGCGTGATTTGAAATAGTCATAACCAAATCGGCTTCGGCGTGATTTAGTTTGACAACGAAAAATAATCAAAGCACGGCTTGGCGATTTAATTCAAAGGTAATACAAATTAAATCACTTGGCGTGGCTTATTTCGATGGGCAAGGCCATACCTATCATCTTCGGGCCATTGCCGTCATCGGCGTCATTCTCCCCTCGCCACCCTTAATCTTCGTCTTCTTACATTTGTTAGAATTGTTATTTTCTATTAGTTCATTGCGTCCTTCACAACCGACATTATTTTACTATTGATTTGGCAAACCTGTGAATCACTAGAGCGCCGCCGTTGCCTTCATTTTTCGGTTTCCTGTCAATTATTTCATTGTTAACTTTGTGAATCTACTCTATTGTTGCTTGCATCACCCGCAATGTGGGCAAGGATATTCCCTAAGTTCGCCGCCATCACGATTACTTTGAGCAACCGGTTTAGCGGCTATTTGTTCATTCTTGCTTTCCTTATCAGTCGCTAGATTACTAGTTCCCTCTCCGGGAGCAACGTCCACTTTCGGGAATTGGACAAGTCTACGAGACTTTTGATTGCTGATGATTTCAGGTTGCCATAAGGGCCTTTAGGAGACTTGGCAAGCACATGCATGAGGAATGGTTCAAGAAAGTCTTTGGCCTGCTCATCACTCACAAAGTAGTGACATCTTCTTGCACCCATAAGAGCCTCTCGGGCAATATAACCTCAACATGAAGCTCCAAGCAGGTTGTATCAATTGGAGCAAATGCCTCGGCGAGGTAAGCAGCCATAGGCGGGGAAATCCATTTTTATTTAAGGGGCCCTTCTCCTTAGTTTGTAGCTCGTGCCTTGATTTTCCCACTTAGGAGGGGTCCCGATCCTCATCCTCTTCGACTCATCACATTACGGTGATCCCGATCCGTATGAAAGAATATAGTTCTTAAGTCCGGATCATCTAGAAGAAAACATTCCCATGCACCGCTATTGTCACCCTTGGCCTTAGCAATATCATATTCCTCATCGGCGGCATGGATATCATAATAAAGATCACATGTGCCATCTTCCGATTACGTTCATGACTCATTATCCTTAACATCATATATTAGGCATCCCTCCCTAATAACTTTGAGGCACTCCGGATCATGAGCAGCCCAGATAGTGCATGAGATGTGACTCACTGAAGGACAAAGCGATGACAATAGTGAAGGACCTCTCGGTTGTCAATCCTATACAATTTGGTAAAGAAGGCTGGCTGTAGTCCTTACGGTTCATGCCCATATCTCCTCTCCCACCCTGTTTGTCCAACACAAAGAGTGATATATTTTTAAGGCCGGAAGTTGAATCGGCAAGAGACCTTTGTACCCAATGGGGAGAATCTTTGGGCGATTAATGTCGTCTTCTCCGGTAATCTTCTTCACAAGGGCCACTTTTCTTCTCAACTCAGCCCGGTACCTTAGGGGTAGAGTCTCCTTATGTTTTGTATTTTTAGCCTTCCAATTCTTTAGGAAGTCCTTTGACCGAATACAAACTTCTTGATGTCATCATTCTTGACCTTGTATTTGTCCAAACAATCCAATTTCGGATAATGCCACATCCCAGATAGCCTTTGTAACTCGGCTCCTACTGGTGACTTCATTGTAACGTACATCCTTTACATATTTGCGGCACTCAACGAAGGACATCCTATCCTTGGTGAAAGCACCCTTCTTGTATAAGACTTCCTTCTTTAAGCAGCGGTCTAAAACCCAAATGGTCTCGGCGTCGTCTAGCCCCTCGAGTCTTTCTCATCTCTGTCACATTCAAGTCAAAGATGCTTACATCAGCGGGGAGGCACCCTACCCATAGTATCCGGCAGCTTCCCTTGTGCATAAGCGTCCCCGGAATTCATTCCACTTGAGCCATGCCTCCTTACAAAACACAATCTTATCTGAGTGCGTTGGTCGACTGCTTTGGATGAGCTTTGGAAAGGATACGCAATGTCATCACCACCTTTTTCCTTTGATTTTCTTGCGGTCTTCTTCTTCTCTGTATAATTGTTCATGCGAGAGTCCGCTCCGGCGGCTTGAATGCCTCGGACTTTGACCATACATGCGGTGGGCAATGGGCAGCCATATTCCACCCTTTGTTGGCGGGCGTGGCGCGGTTGTTCAACGTATGGACTGCAATAGTACGGACATTGAATCGGTATCATAGAATAGAAAACGCGGGGCGTGATTTGAATAAATTGATGAAGAGAAAAATCACGCTGGCGTGAAATGAATAAAGTTACTAATGCAATTCCGCCAGCGTGCTTTCAAATCAAACCAAATTCGCCCGGTGTGTTTTCAAATCAATCGAATTCACGCCCGGCGTGTTTTCAAATCAATTGGTTGACTTGAAAACACGCTGGCGTGAATTGATTGATTCAAAACACGTCGCGGCGTGAATTGGTTTGATTTGAAAGCACGCCTGGCGTGAATACAATTTATGAAACCGGGTTGATTACCTTTTGTATAGAAATGTCTTCCCCATTTCATTCAAAGTTGCACTAATCTCGCCAAATCTGCGGGTGAAGTATTGGCATCCAAGATACGACACCTCCTATACGCATAGTGATTGTAGAACACTTTTTGGCTGTTTGTTACACTTTTGCGATGATGGCCTTTTGTGCCTCAACGGAATCTTTGCCCGTCGATGATGACATATTTAATATCATCACTTGATAATAGCTCACGGGCGTTAGATCCACACAAAGAGCTTGTTCGAGATCATATCCCAAGGTAGCACATCCGGCTGGCATAGGCATTTGACACGGATTACTAATCATGCTCGAACAATCTCCATGGCATGTCTTTGGATCATATCTCCTGCTAACATAAATGGAGCTTGGTGAACGGATGAGGGACTTCACATGGATCGCAAAAGTTTCCTTAAGACCCAATGGATAATGGTCAGAGTATGTTCATGGCCTCTAGCTGCGCCACTCTGTCCTGTTCATTCTCAAAAACAGAAGCCTCCATGCCTTCGACAAGCTGCGGGTTGAACATTCTTCCCTAGATCTAGGACCCTTTTAGAAGCTTTCAAGTCGGCTAATTCCTAGCTTTTGCAAATAGTGACTTGGTGTGGGTTTAGTGAACATGCCTCTACATACACGGTGTAACCCCTTGGCAAATAGATATTGGCGTAACTGCTACATTGGTTGGCCAACCATACTTAAAACATGTCTCACCGTTCACATCTGTCTTCATGAACGTATCCTTGTATGCAGTAGCTCTACAGTGAGTAAGTCTGAGCAAATCTTTCTTCTGCTTCTGTGTAATCTCCAAGAGCAATTTGCAGTGGGTGTCATCCTCTTCCTCACAAGAGATTAGGATCCCTTGTTTGGCCATCTTGTCTGCTTCCTTTTTCCTCGAGAAGAGAGTTAAGTCGAGCTTGCCATTTGTCTTGGCAAGGTCAACGTACCACTCGGCACCCTCGTCCATTTCCTCTTCAAAAGGCGGTGAGGCGGGGTCGAGTGGTTGCTATAAGAATCGGCCCTTCATCATCTAAGGTGAGATCATATGGTACTGCATCTGGGTCGTCTGCCCTTGCTTTCTTGGCAGGATGCTTTCTTGGCAGGATTAGAACCCGAATTAGTAGGGGTTTTCTTCCTCTTGAGCACTGCAAATGAAGATGAGCACTTTTTAGAGTACTTTTCAGAACAAGAGATCACGCTTGGCGTGCATTTAAACCTAAATTAGTACAAATCACGCTTGGCGTGTTGGTATCTCCTATTATTGACCATGCTATGCGTTAATTTGAAACTAAATTATTTTGCATCCACATTTTAAGCTACATACCCTTCATGAATCCATATTTCACACTATTTAACCTCATTGAACATTGCTATCTCCAACTGTCTAACACCGCTATATTCTATATATAAAAGCGAGAGCAAAATTATGTTCTCTGAGCGGACAATCGAGCATTGGCGATGTTAATACTTAAAATTCATGCAAAGCATAATAACTCAAACTCATGCAAAGCATATTAAGTGAAAGGAAATGTCTCAAATTCATGCAAGCATAATACTCTCCACCACGGTGTATGATACGTGGCAAATTAAATACCTTGAATAGGGTTACGTGTATTACGTGTATTACGATCAACGTCCTCACGAAACTTGAGAAGAGCGGGTTTAGAGATTCCTCTTCCACCGCTTCCCTGCCCGTCGCCTCGACCTCGATTCGCTTTAGAAGACATCTCCGAGTTAAGCCTAATAGCAGTCGGAAGGTCATTTCGGATCTGGCCTTCATTTGCTTTCGAAGAAATAGCTTTTTCTACCTATACGAGAAATAGAGAAATTTGAATTTCAAGAAAACACAAAATGCAGTTTCGAAATATTCTTGACACATACAAATAATAATGACGAAGACCCGTCCGCCGACTTCTTTCATTAAGTTTTTAAAATCCCGCCAAATTTATCCAGCCTAAGCGTAGTTAACCTAATCTTTCTTCTAATTCGAATTTTCCCGCGCCCGAGTTTCCCATAGCCTTGACTTCTCAAATCAGCTTCAGGAGACTCAAATCAGCTTCTCAAGAATGGCTCTGAGAATTGGTACTCATCTCATTCCAATAGCTTGAACATTAATTTCCAATAGTAGGTGTGCGAATAGCAATTTTTCTGCGATTGATGTCGAAGATGAATGTTTCATGTTAACTACAAATCAGAAAAGGAAAGTAGGATTATGCAAGATCAACTCCATCGATCCGACTGTAAACTGTCATGGAATTCCGCTCGGGGATAAGTATGTCCGAAGTTCTGATGATTAATCGCTGCGCTATGGATGAAGCTTTACCTCATGAGACACACCCCGGTGGGGATACGGTTGGAGAAAGTGTTGGAACATTTGTTGCATGGCCAAGCTGCTTAAAAAGGTATGTAACATGTATTACATTGTAGAAATATAGAAGTAGACAAAATTTGTTGTATTCATTGGAAAAAGATTACAATTGTATATAATCTGGATAAACTGGATAAACCGGACAAAATCCCGGACTCTTTGTTTCAAGCCCGGTCATTGAGTAGGCTGGGCTATCGATCTCCCATTTCCATTGCGGGGCATAGTGAATTCTTCTAGTAAAACCCCGGCAAAAAACGGGCTCTAGCTCCACCACCCCCTTTGCTCCACCTCCACCTCCTGCTCCTCCTCTGCTCCACCCTCCTGCTCCATTGGTTGAACCTCCAATGCATCGTATGGCGCTGGTAGTGGTTCCATTGGTTGAGCCATCTCCATTGCATCGTATACGCTTGTGGTAGTGGTTCGTGTTGGGGCATCCGGGCATAGAGGCTAACCACTAAGAAACGCACTCCTCATTTTGAATCTCGAGGCGACGGATCACGAGATTCACTCTCGATCAATGCATGTCTTGCATTTCGAAGTGATTAGATAAGAGGGCGAGCCTCCGATGCGATTGCAAGGGCCCCGAGCCCAGATCTATCATTGCCCTGCGCTCTTTGCCATCATCATTACTTGATCCAAGTACTCCGGGGGTTGCAAGATCGGTGCTCGGCCGAGGCGGTGCTCATTTGCGGTTCAACCGTTTGGAGATTGGGCAAACCGGAGCTGGGCTGTGTGATTGCTGGCCCAAATGTAATTCAATCCATCTTCGTCACCAATAGGGTGATTAATGTAACGACATCTATCAATAGGAAGTGGCCGAGTATCGGTATTCACGCTGGCGTGTTATATTTCTTTATTTATAAACTTAGAAACTAAGAGACGCCCGGCGTGTTTAAGCGTAAAAGTTGAAAGTAGGGATACAATTGTTTGCCTTTCGGCGTGTAAAAGCGCTATATAGGAAAAACTATACGCTTTCGGCGTGCATTCGATGCCGCGTGTAAATAATTGCCTGGCCTTTATCTATTTACTTATCTATCTGTACAGGTTTTTTTTTTCTCCTCCTGCTGAATGCGCCCGGCGTGTATTCATGTTGAAAACTAAGGTTACCCTAAAACACGCTTTTTAGCGTGTTTCAAATATTATCTTCAGATTTTTCTAATGCTTTCTACTACACATTCATAATAGAAACTTGCATGCAATAGCATGATTAATTCAGGAAGAGAAACTCAAGAATTTACTCGAAACAAAAAGAAGCAGATGAAGTTTATAAAAAACTATTCTGGTTTTCATAAACATCATCTGCTTCCTCTGCCTCGAGCAAATGCAAAAGCTTGTCTTCTTGGATTAAACCTGCCATTGAGATGCAACTTAAAACTAAATGAAAACTAACCTTGAGTTCCGGAATTTTGGAAGGATTCGAAGAGCGGAGGACTATGCTTGTGGTTTTAATTAGAGGCTTTTCGATTCATGAGACCTTAGTCCTCTGCTTTTGGTTTTAATTACGAGTCTCCGATTTCCCTGCACTTCTGAGATGCTCTGAGAACAAAAGGCGGAGTCTTTTAGTAAGTTAGGAATTGCGAAACCAAACATCTAACATTGATGAATATAAATCGCTCACCAAGATTTGGGGACGGCGGATCCAAACACGCAGGCTTAAACCGCAAATCGTATGAAGGAAGGAAGAAAATGTAGGAACTTTGAGGCGTAAAATGGATTTATATAGGCACAATTAGAAAAAAAGTTAAGCGTGAATAATTGATTGCTTGAATTAACACGCTGGCGTCGGTCTTCCCTTGGACATGACATGTATATGGTATATATGGAGAATATTGCATTTCATGCAATAAATTCTCCACGACATTTTATTCCATTTATTGCATTAAAAAAAATAGAATTTAGAAATTTTATATAGGCTACATTAAAAATGATTTTAAAGGCAAAATTATGAAGGCTAAAAAAATGACTTGTAAGGTTGGGGAATTGTTTTAGGTCAGTATAGGAAAATTTCCTATGGTTCTTGTGTAATGAATCGAGAGATTTCTCATGTGGTTGATTTATAGTGTTCGAGACTTTGTTGAGACAAAATTTTGAGATACAAAATTCTAGAGAGACAAAATTTTAGAGAAAACTTGACTTGGAGCCAAAATAATTGGAGAATACAGTTTGATTTTATCCAAAAAATTTATGTCTGAGAAAAAGCTGTTTGAAGAAAACTGTTTGAAGACAAAGTTTATGAAGAAAACTGTTTGATTTCATTAAAAGCAGGTTGTATGTACGGATGCCCGAAGGCTTGGAAGCGATTGCGAAGGCTTTTCACACAATTCTGAGAAAAAAAAATTGCGGAGGTGTCCAAAACTTCGTAAGAATGGAAACAAAAAATGGGCCGATCGGGATGCGCATCACTCTTCTTCCACGCTTTGCAACAAAGAAGAAAGAAAGGTGTTAGAAAAGAAAGAAAGGTGCAAAAACAAAAAACAAAAAACAAAAAGAAATCACATGCAAACCTGGTTCATCTCTTAACCACTCCAAAAATTGGTCGAATTGTCGACCTTCCTCCTCCTCCTCCTCCTCCTCCTCCTCCTCCTCCTCCGAGATTTCATTCTCTGTTTCAGGGTCAAGCCAACCCTGAAGCAGAGCGGTTTCATGCTCTTGGGAGGACATCTCCTCCTCTTCCTCCAACTCCTCCTCTTCCTCCTCTTCAGAATCAGAGGAATCAGAGGAGCTCAACTCCTCCTCTTCAAAATCAGCATCATCCTCTGAATCGGAATCAGAGGAGAATTGGGCAAGGAAATCGATGAGCGGGGGGAAGAGAGGGGGTTCTTCAACCCGACGTCTCTTTGACGAGACCTCGGGTTCTTCATGAAGCTACCGAGGTCAACGCAGCTTCATGGCGGCGAAAAAAAAAATTGGAGGACGAGAATGGTCTTGAGCGTGAACCGGATTTATATAGGGTTAATTAGCTCTTAGCGTGAATAATTTATTGCCTCAAATAACACGCCAGCGTCTGAAATTCCATGACTATATTATCTAGGGTATATTATTATGGATAATAAATTCTCACGTCTATTAGTTATATGTCTTTTCGTAATCATATATCCAAATTTTCGATAATTAAAATTTGGATATATTTATATAAATGTCATTTCCTTGTTGTTGCCATGAAAATTCTTGTTTTAAATGATTTCGTTTACGCCCATTGTTATTATTATATTAAACCTATTTCCAAGGAATTTCTTGCTTTTAAAAAATTTGATTTACCTCTACATATTCCATAAATGTAACGTATTACTTTTTTTTTATCTTATGGTGTAATAATTTTTTTCTTACTCATTGACTAAAAAGGGTGCAATTTGCCTAGGTCAATGGTGCCCCTCCAACTCAAGATGGTGAAAAGAGCAATATCAATGAAAAACCAACTCCTAGCAAGAATGTTGAAGAAAAACAATTAGTCCTCTATAGTAGGGTGCAATGGAGGAACAAGAAGGTGAGAATCATGCACAAGTGCAACAAGGAAATAGTAGGCCAAGGAGTCATTGTGCTAGCGGATCTGGTCAAGTCAATTAATGATGAAAGGCTAGGGAAGACAATATTGGTATTGCAATTTCGATGTTGGAAGACAACCTGGAAAGGTAAAGGTTTGGGTGACAAGGAATGTTTTGGTTGTGTCAAGCAATTGGAGGTTCCTTGCATCATGGCATGGCCTATAAGTAGTGTTCAATTTGTGGAGGATTATATTTTTCCGAGCCCGAGGTTGTTGGGGACAATGATTGTCTTGATATTGATCCATTGGCAGTTGGAACTCTAAACCTAGGCAAAAGGGGAGAAGTATCGGTTGCCGGACATTATCCTAGCAAAAGAGCCAAGTTGATTAGTGACACCAAACATTGAGACAATGGTGAAGGTTAGGGGCTCAGATTGTTGTTGGAGTGATTGTATGCAATTCTTCACAATAGAACAATTGGTGGAAGCAAGAGCCACTTTTCAAGAGTACAATCGTTGATGAGAGGAGGACCTACATGTACACAATCTTGAGCATGCACTTCAAGATGAAAGAAACCCAAACAGAAAAAGATACCCTTTGCTAGGCAAATGGATATGTGCAAAAGCATGGCGAGTATCCATGCAATTCCAACTTCTTCATGGCATAATTGGCAAAAAAAAACAAAAGAGGGGGAACAGGGATTGCTTTACATGGAAATAATGGTTTGTTGAGACCAACAGCTAGGACCACGGCCGCAGGGGAGATATTTGAAAAATATATTGATTTCAATGCGAGTCTATGCCACACAAAAGCGTAAGGGATGAAAAGGGAAGAGCGGTTGTTGAGAAAAGGTTGCCATCACATTGTACTCAAAAGAGTATTTTGGAAGAAGTGAATTCCCTACTTGAGAATTGGGAATTCTTCCAATATCCCAACCTAGCTTTAGTAGGTTATGGAAGAAGCATTTCAATCATGTCACCATAGCAACTTCAAACAACTTTGCAAAGTGCAATTTATGTGCTAAGTTGAAGGAGACTCTTGATAAGACAGTGCAACCTAGTCAAAAGGGCTAGGATAAGGGAGCATATGAAGGACCATATGACTGACCAACTATCATGTAGATCATGTTATTGGATGTGGAGGACTTTATCCGCATTGGAACCCAATAACTATTTATGTATTATACATGACAAGATGGACCAGCAAAAGATTTGTCTTCCACAATTCAAGTACATACCAAAGTCATGTGGAAGATCATACCCTTTCTGATCTCAATATTTGGGGCAATCTTGCATGGGCAGAATCAAACCCTCTTTTGTGGCCATTTTAGTTTGGAGTTGTGGAGTGATGGTCCAGTTTTTCATATTGGGAGTATCATGAGGTGTTTGAGAAACTATGAAAATGGATACAATGGTCACCTCCGGGACCTTCTGACTAGCCGGGCACTACATAGAGCATTGTTAGATGGAAACCCTAACAATATTGAAAAGTTCAGCAAGGCAAGGTTTAGGAAGCATGGGTCTAATGAACATGTTGGAGCTTCAACTTCACGTGCTAAACCTCAAGATCTACCCAAAAGGTTTCTCTTGCAACTTGATAATTGTCTTTGGCCAAAATAAGAACGGTGGATGTTTTCTTTCCTATCCTACTTAAAATTTTGTGGGGATATTTGAAAGAGTTAATTTAGGGTTTCTTATGCCCGGGCATACCCATGAGGATGTGGATGCATTATTTGGCAAATATAGTTGTATCTTGAAGCGACAAACAAAGTGACCAACTTTCCTAGGCTAATGGAAATCTTGCATGAATGCACTACTCCAAACCCTATAGCTTCTCTCATAGAAGAAGTGCCCGATTGGAAGAGCTTTGTGGATGGTTATACATTGGATCTTGAAGGTCATTCAGGCCTCTGCAGTTCACTTTTGGGTGAGAGATGGGATTCCAATCTTCCAATGGAAGATGAGACCTTCAGAGGATGAGTGGAGAGGAGGGGAGGAAATATGGCGTAGAGATGAGAATGGCAAGCCTATGATACCTCTAGGTCAACCAAAAGCTTTAAAACCCATCAAGAAGTGAAGCAATTGGGATTGACTAAGGAAGGAATCCAAGACTATATAAAGCATTGGCAAACCAATCGAGATGACACCAACCGTGCCTTGGTGGCTTCTTTGGAAGAAGGTGATTAACCCTGTTGGGGGAGATAGACACATCCTCGGATGAATTGAAAGAAGGGTGGTTGCCTAAAACTAGGTGGAAGACCTTAGCAGTGTTTGAGGATTTTGATGACACCTTTGTAAGTAGCATTCGCAAGCAATATGCTCCTCCTCCTTTCGACAAACACTATGTTGGTCCTAAGAACAATAGGCCAAAGTTTCTAGGCATGGATGCTTATGAACCTTCCAATCGACTTGGAATGCCACCAATTTGTGGTAGTAAAGCCCGCAGATTTAGATACATATCCAGTGTGGTTGGGGTTCACTATCTCTGATATTTGCAAAGAAGAAGGTAATATTAACTTCAACCATGTGCGGGTGGAATGGTGGTGTCCAGTGCATCAGTTGACCAACGTATCGGATAAAGAAAGGTATTTTCGATTGTTGGACAAAGAAATGGAGGAGAAATCCGAGTGATCCTGATCTTTGGCTAGACTATGAAAGTGTTTTGTACTCATGGACTCCAAACACTATTCCAGCTAGAAATGCGAGAATTACAATACCTCAGGATGTCAGGAAGAAGGCTATGATATCATTGGGGGTGCTTGAAGAAAGTTGAATAACTATGTAAATTTTTGTTATCACGTTTTTATGATATGGTGCTATATTGTGAAATATTGACTATTTTGTAAATAACATGATATTACGTTTTCATAATTTTGAGGTGAAATGTGTGAATTTGAATATGCTACTAAAAACATGCAATATGAAATTTGTCCCAAAATTAAGATGCTATCTATTGGGAATTTTGTAGGATTAAATTACATTTTTGTATGTAAAGATATGATTATTGCTGATGACCACTTTCTGATATACAGAGCTGCTGATTGCTCTCACCACAAGGATGAACTGTAAGCCCCCTTTTCCTGATTTGTCTAACTTTGCAGCTGCTACGGAGATCTTCAACAATGCGCATCGATGGCCCATCCCCCACTCCATTGATGAGGATCTGAATAAGCTCAAACCCTTTCTGCTCAATGGATTCCAGGCACACATTTTAGACAGATTCCTCTTTTGCTATGAAAGACTCCTTATAGATGAACAGTTCCTCCACTTCCGAGACATCTTCTACCACCACAAAGCACTGCAAGATGCCCATGGAGAAGCTCTCATCCTTTTCTCAGATACACCCCCTCTGTGGTTTTTTGCCTTTGCACCAGAGTGGAACGAGATTGGCTGGCAATTGGATCCGGTGGCTACAGATTTGGTGATCATCGAAGAAGACGACACTGGGTCAGACTCAGATTTCATCCTACAAGGTCTTTAACTGTAACGGCTTCCTCTTCAATTGGCATCTTTTTTGGTCCTCTGGCTATCAGTTACAAACCGTACTTTTTGTAGTTAAACGAATTCCATAATACTTATAAACAGGTGGAATTCAGAAACTGCTGAACCCAAGGGGTTCCTTTTTTATTTTATGTAAATTTTCATGATCAATAGAAATCTTCCTTTTCTCCAAAAAAAAAAAAAATTTGCTTGAGAGCAAGGCAGCGGTCATTCCAGAACTGGGTTAAATTTGGCGATGCAAACTTATATTTACCTTGTTAAAACAACACATGAAACAGATGCAATGAGTATAAAGAGATGGTCATCATCTATTCTGCAGAGAATGGAGCACAAAGAGATGGGCATCATCTATTCTGCATAGAATGGAGTATCATTCCGACATCCACAATCTAACAGAGATAATGTCTATTGCATATGCACTCATGATACGATTCAAGCTTTCACATTGTCAGGAGTATGGAAGGAATGTATAAGACGATTAACTTTGTGCCATTTTTACTGTGGAATAAATATGGCAAATGCAATTTTATAAAAAAATGTAGGCCTATAATGTCTAAAACAGACTACTGTAGATAATATAAGAGCATAGTGACAACAAAATAACGTGGAAATGTAAAGAGCAAAGGGATCTATCATACTAAGAACAAATGACATGGAAATGGTTGCTTTACTATCTCCATCTTGCCCTACTGCATGCTATCTATTGTTAATATCTATTGTTTGCATGCCATCTGCTTCTAATGCACCAAACAAATCCCAATCAAAAGAAAATAAAGACATTGCTGATGTTAGTTGTTCCATTATAGAAGCATGATCTAGCTATTAATGTACATATAGTTTTGACCAAGTTTGGAGAAGACTATATACCTGAAAAAGATATAGGGTCTGATGTTCTTGCTAGCTCTTGTTCAGCATGTCAGACATACACAGGTAGTATGTGCTTCAAATAAGCCACGCCATCTCTCCTCATAGCTCTTGTAAGGTTTAATTTTTCTAAGCATAAGAATGGTATTTACGCAATATCTTTGTAGTGTATAAGTGAGAAATGCTGCAATACAATGGCGTACCTGAGACTCAAAGCTTTAAGGTAGATTTCCATAAATGGAATTCCTTCCAAAATCCTGGCATTTGCTTTTAGCAAAAGCGCACGCCCTGGTATCTATAACAAAAAAGGAAAATATATGAGATTGAAAACACAAAGCTTGAGCATGAAGACTATTCTCTATCAGAAAGCTAGAGAGCTTGGAACAATGAATTTTCTACGTGTTCTTATTCCTTTTCCAGAATCTTAAAGCAGAATTGAACATGCTAGGAATTTATGGAACTGTAAAATGTGATCTGTGATTAGCCTGATGAAGTGGATGTCAAGAATATATTCTACCTTGTTGGTAATAGCAAGCAGCTTCTGTTTTATCTGAAATGCCTGAAAGATTCATGTAGTAGCTCACTTTTTTATCCTCAAACTGCAAGAAAAATAGTACTATGCTATGTGCTTTTGAATGTTTCTGCACAACATCCCAGAAAGTTCAACAAAACACAATACAACATGGCATATGGATCACATATAGAATGCCTCACTATTGGAAGTTTCTCCAGACATTTGATGGTTGCCTAAGATATGTGCTTCTATGCCTGATGTACCTGGCAGACACGATAAGGTTGTCAAAAATAGCGAATAAAGCTAGTAAGAAATGTGTAATGTGTTAATCTATCCCTTCTATATACAACAAATTTGCATAAAACAAATATCAACATGGTAATTGCTAAAGCATGCAACATGTCAAACAAAACGAATTGGACATGAAAGGCATGGAGGAATCTATGCCTGGAAGGAATGTAATATAAGCAAACGACATGTCCACTATAGCAGATGTAGAAGCTAGATATAGAAGCCATATGTATTTGGCTGCATCATCCTCAGGTGGACTGAGAACTTCTAATAGTTGGATATATAATGCTAACTGCCTTATTAGATAGATTATCAAATAGAGCTGGTAGGTATGTGCTACAGCTTCGCTCTGCTATGGTCTGCTATATTTGTAGAACAGTCTATCACAGGATGAGCATTTGCAATCCAAAACCTAATCACATTAGGACAATAATTATAGCTAAGGTATCTGGCACCATAGTGGCCTTGGCAATCGGAAGCAAACTCGATAAATTTTGCAGTGTTAGATGCAATAAAAATGTGGCATGTTTATCTCTATCAATCAATGATAAGCATTGCCTCCTGCCAGGATTTTAAACGTTGTCTTAATATCTTTCGCATGAAGAAGCCAAACATGTGGTTGAGCTATGAAGAAAGAACAATCACAAAATCTGATAGAAGTTAATGCCATCGATGCGAGCCATCGAATCGGTATTCTCGAATGGGCGAGCATGCATCTCTTGCATGCATGCATGTATTGCATGCATGCATGTATTGCATGCATTTTCTGTGGCCCTGGTCGTTTGGGATCGCTATTTCTTGCAGCCTCTTCATCGACTCATCGGCGTTTTCTCCTCTCTCAGCAGTTCCCTTGACTCCCTTTTTTTTATACCAAGCAGGGAAGGGGCTTCTCCATGCTTGATTTGACAGTTTGGCGTCGTTTTCCATATTGGGACATGTTCTTCCCCGATCTTGTCCCTTTTTTGGCCATCCTTCAGCCTTCGACCTCGGTCTCGTTTTAATAAGGAAGTTCTCTTTTTGTCGGGAGCTTTTGTTTGTTTTCATGCGAGCCCTTATTCGACAATGCCATCGATCCGAGTCATCGGATCGGTATTCTCGAATGGGCGAGCATGCATCTCTTGCATGCATGCATGCATTTTCTGTGGCCCTGGTTCGTTTGGGATCGCTATTTCTTGCAGCCTCTTTATCGACTTCTCATCGGCATTTTTCTCTCTCTCTCAGCAGTTCCCTTGACTCCCACCCACCCTCCCTTAATGTGTATATTATTGTAAATGTTGTATTTTGTCGCGTGGCACGCGTGACCAGCCCCTCGTTTTTTCGAGGTTGTTTTTTGTCGCGTGGCACGCGTGACCAGCCCCTCGCTTTTTGAGGTTGTTGTTTTCTTATCTTTGTGTTTTAGTTTGTTGATGTGCGGGTACAGTGGGATGCGCGACTCCGTCTTCTTCAGGCTTCGTGGGTTTCTTTGTGGGAGCGTTTGTTTGCAGCCTTACATTGTATCCAAGCCCCTTGCCGAGGGCTTATCACTAGGGTTTTTCCTCGAAAACCCGAAAGGGCGGGGTTTTTTAATCCCGGCGATAAGCTCTCGGCGGGTACACTTAACCGACATCTGTAGAATTTTTTTTGGGGTCCAGATGATATAACTCGATATTCCCTGTGTTTATTCAATGTGAGTAGCTTGCAAATGTGCAGCTACCCATTCTCAACCAATGCAGAATTCTGCTGAGATGAATGAAAAGCCCAGCTAGTCGGGAGCTTTTGTTTGTTTTCATGTGAGTCCTTATTCGAGAATTTAAGTCATCAAAATCAATCAAAGATACATGAATGCTCAGAGGTCCATGATCTTAAGCAATCTTGGCATGCATGCCAAGATAGTTGAATCAGGCAAATATTTGACCTCCATTTCGTTTCACGCAATGGCCATTCCAATTTCCGAAAATGGATTTTCATAAGCGAAAATTAACTAAATTATAGCAAAGTCACAAAGCCCACCTTGCCAAAATATTACCTGGTAAAGTGGGATAGGCCATCAAAAGGTAAATCTAGGAAACTGGGGGTAACCCATCGGCCCTAGAACACCAGCCCATTTTAGAAGTTCTATCTGGAAAACGCAATTCTATAAGCTTCCAATTATTTTGTTTGGTATTTGGGGACCGTATTTCACGCATTGTTTTGCCTAGATTTCGGGGGTGTATGTATCTGAAATAGTATGTCTAGGGTATTTTTTGAACGGGTTTGAGCTGCTTGCTGGCAAAAAAAAAGGAGGAATGTCCTCGTTTCATAATTTTTCATTCCTTACCGAAGATTACATTTATTTCGATTGGTGTCTCCATGGTGTGAATTTAGAAGAAGATGGTTGTGGAGATTGGCATGTTTTGCGAAGGAACAGGTCAGATTTGCATGTCGTTGTTGTCGGTTCCTGGAGTGCAAGCTTGGAGGAACTGGCGACATCGGTTCATGGAGTGCAGACTTGGAGGAACTGGCGAAAGATAGCTTGGAGCAACTGCCGAAACCCTGCTGCTAGTGCAGATCCAGCCATGGCTTCATACCAGCCTTCATGCTATTTTCCCTTTGCTATTTTCGTTCGACCGAATCTCAGAAATCAGGTATGCCTGGAGGACCGATGTCGGTGATTGCTTGTTGAAAGCGATTTTTTAGAGGTTTCTTCCAGGACATCACAGTTTGTGCTTGTGGGTAGTGTGCTAGCTCTATCAACTGAGTAGTCTGTTCTTTTTCTCATCTTGTTGTTCTGAACCCCTGATACGGCACTAGCTTGGGGGCGTGGCTCAGAGAAAGGATTTGCAGAAAACACAGAGGCAAGGGTTCTTTTTATTGATGTTAAACCTTAGGTGTTTTAAAATTATAAATTACACTAGGGAACTATTGAAATCTAAAATAAACCATTGAAATGTTAAAGGTTAAGGAACTATTGAAATTTAAAACAAAGTAAAACAACGAACAAACGAAATAAAAGGCCACGGCAAACTGACCTGCCGAAACCAACTGCCCTTTTAGCCGACAAGGCCTAGCGTGGCCGGAAATAGCACCTGGGCTAACGTACCAGCCCGGGTTGTAGGAAAAGGCATCCGGATCTGCTAAGTTTAGCAGAAAAAGGGTCCGAGATGGCCGGATTTGGCATAAAAGGTAAAAGGCAAACCAAAATTAGATCAACCAACACCTTTTAGAGTAGTATAAATGAATCGGATCTGCTGAATTGAGGAAGCGAAAAGTGTCTAGTGTGATATAGAAGTTTGACTGATGTAGATCCTCTAATAATTTGTGGTTGAATTTAAGTGCCTCCTTTGCTCTAGAGAATTCCAGAGAATCCCAAAGAGGCTTTCCAGCTGGTTAGCAGACTCTCAGAATTGGGAGGAATTTGAGCTTAGACTTGCCGTGTTTGCAAATCAGAGCCCGGTTGGGTGGATAAATTGTGCCGAGAGACTTTGATCTGGAGATTCCAGACTGTTTGGACTAACTGTGTTTGATAGTCTTGCAGTTAGGGAAGCCCATTTGTATCAGGTGGTATCAGAGCTGCTGCATCCTAAGATCCTGTGAAATGGCCCAGAACAAGTTTAATCTTCCTGTAGCTCAGCATAACCAGGATATGAATGTTGCTGCACAGATTGCGGTTCAGATTGGCATGCCTACATCTGCTAATTTTGAGGAGAATCAAAGGAAACTTGAATATGTAGCAATTTTGTATGGGCATTTGCCAGATATATTCCAACAGCCTCCTTTGCCTGCAAGCACGCCACCAGTTACTCCACCACCACCTGATTCTCCTACTGCAGTTGCCAATGCCAGAACAGGTCGAATTAAATGGTTGGAGAAGGTAGAAGGAATGCCGTCATATGCCGGAGATAAACAGAGTCCACCAGCAGTTCTGGTATTCCTGGCAAGTTGGGAAAGTTTCTTTGAAAGAGTAAAAGCTACGGAGGAGCAGAAACTGCAAGCTATGGACAAATATTTAACTGACGTTGCCAGAATATGGTGGCAAGGGCGTAAAAAATTGTTACCTCAGATAAAAACTTGGGCAGCTTTTAGAAAAGCATTCGAGTCGCACAACTTGCATGCAAATTATTACCCAGATCTTAAAAGACAGTGGGATCTTTTTAAGCAAGGGGAACATGAATCGGTACATCATTTTTACTCCAAGTTCTCCTACTTAGCGGTACAGATGGGAGAATTGCAGCCAGGAGGACTATCTGAAAGTGAAGTGACGCGAAAATTAATAGCTAGACTGCGAGATCCATTATATGCAGAGCTATGTTTTGCAGAACCATCGACTATTGATGAAGCGGTGCGAAAGGCTGAAGCCGCAGAGATGAAACTCAATCCTAGCATAATACGGTATGATATCTGGGAGGGGTACCCTCAGGAGAAAAATTTTAAGCCAGATAATGGCAAGGCATCTGAAAGAGAGAATAAGCGGTATCGAGTAAGTGCCTTGCTTGGCAATGAAGAACCCCGTACGAAGAGAAGCAATGGAGAACGCGGGACGGCCAAAGCACAGGCAAACGCACCCCCGGGAGGATGTTTTGTATGTGGAGGCCCACACTATAAGAATCAATGTCCAAAAGTCATATCCAAAGGGGATCCTGAACAACCAAAGGAGGATACTCGAGCAAAGGCCCGAACATCTGCACAGATTGCCCATGTTCGTGTTGAGAAGAAGTTCCTGAAAAGATTCCTGAAAGTTCCCACGCTAAGTTTGACAAAGAAAAGGCCGAAGACTATGAAAGAAGTCGGCTTCAAATCGGCTATGTGGGTAAAAACAAGTAGAGTAAAATGTCTGTGTAGACATGTGTTTGTTGAATGGTTTGAGCATTGTATTCATTTGGTTTGAGATAATGAAAGTTTTTTTCAAATGAATGTTGCTCTAAAATTTAGAAGGGGGCAACTGTGACTGCAGCACAGAAGCCAGACCCTTATAATTGTAAGGCAGATGATAAGTTTACCAGCCTAGGAAAAAATCCTTTCAAAGCAGATAGTCAGGCGACTAGCTTAGAAAAGAAAGGTGGTTATTCCAGACAAAGCAGATAGTCAGGTGACTAGCTTTGGGAAAGATTGTTACTCCCTAAGGCAGATGATCGAGGACGATCAGCCTTGGGAAGGGAGGGAATTGATACGGCACTAGCTTGGGGGCGTGGTTCAGAGAAAGGATTTGCAGAAAACACAGAGGCAAGGGTTCTTTTTATTGATGTTAAACCTTAGGTGTTTTAAAATTATAAATTACACTAGGGAACTATTGAAATCTAAAATAAACCATTGAAATGTTAAAGGTTAAGGAACTATTGAAATTTAAAACAAAGTAAAACAACGAACAAACGAAATAAAAGGCCACGGCAAACTGACCTGCCGAAACCAACTGCCCTTTTAGCCGACAAGGCCTAGCGTGGCCGGAAATAGCACCTGGGCTAATGTACCAGCCCGGGTTGTAGGAAAAGGCATCCGGATCTGCTAAGTTTAGCAGAAAAAGGGTCCGAGATGGCCGGATTTGGCATAAAAGGTAAAAGGCAAACCAAAATTAGATCAACCAACACCTTTTAGAGTAGTATAAATGAATCGGATCTGCTGAATTGAGGAAGCGGAAAGTGTCTAGTGTGATATAGAAGTTTGACTGATGTAGATCCTCTATAATTTGTGGTTGAATGTAAGTGCCTCCTTTGCTCTAGAGAATTCCAGAGAATCCCAGAGAGGCTTTCCAGCTGGTTAGCAGACTCTCAGAGCGGTTGGGTGGATAAATTGTGCCGAGAGACTTTGATCTGGAGATTCCAGACTGTTTGGACTAACTGTGTTTGATAGTCTTGCAGTCAGGGAAGCCCGTTTGTATCAACCCCGATTATGGGAGATATTCTCTGCTATCATTTGGGATAAATTTGATTTGCGCACTTTTGGAATTCCGCATTCAAAACGAAGCAGGGAAGGATTTGTGAATTCAAAATCATCACTGGAAGGATCTTCTCGAGAGCTAGAAATAGGAGCTGACGTTCTTGTTTGGTCTTTTATGTCACTGTGTTGTGTTATGTGTATAGAAGTAACTTTTGTAATTGTGTATATATATTTTGTGAGTGAAACTAAGCTTGGAATAGATGTGTATATTAATGGGAACTCATTGATGGCAACCTTAGATTTTGGCTTTCGTTTTGTGTCGTAAAAAAATGGAGAACCGTTGATGAGGAACAACATGTGGAATATACTATAAATCCAGGGTTTGGAGCAAACCTCATGGAAAAAACCCATAAGGATAGAATAATATAGAATTGTAGCAAAAATTTTCTCAATTTTTGGAACATCTGAAATATTTTCCAGTTTATAGCAAAAGATTTTTTCCAATTTTTGGAATATCTGAGATATCTTCCGGTCACTGAAACCCATGGAACCTTAGGAAAACCAACTTGAAGAAAAAATCCAAAAAGATTTTCTCCATACCAGAAAATCCAAATTTAAATAATAGATAAGTATGGACCTAGATATTTAGAATAAGCTTTTAAAGTTTCTATGTGGATATAGTAGGTGGATGGGTAGTCATGACAAATCAGAACTCAATTCATTTTGATCAGAAATTTTATTGTTGTTACTCATTACCACAACAAGCTAGTGCAGATCTAATAATCCTAGCTCTCTAGGTTCTTCCTTGATGCCATCCAACTTTGTAATTCCATTACAGCTCTGGGTGATTCTCAATCCATCCTTGTTACTCTGTACTTCTAGTTCCACTGCTTCTGGATCCCTAAGAACTCAGACCTTTGCATCGGTTTCGACTATTGCTCAGGTCTCACTTGCAACAATTGCTGCCAAGTCCACCCCAACTCCTTTAGCTGCTCTTCCTGAATTTGTCTACTGCAACTTTAGGCAAGCTTTTCTTCTTCTGACAAAGTATGCTATCCTGGTGCACATCCTCCTCAGAACACAATGTCCATCCTTATCATTCATGCTATCTAGAAGCATAATATCTTGGCTAGTCCTAATATATCGTAGGGTAGAAGCGACAAAACTTTATTGTAGATTCATCTAGCCAACCAAAGGTACTAAACGACCATAAATTACCACTCTTGAATTCTTTAATTCCAGTCAGAGAACTTAATATCCATTGTTAATCCCATTACCCATAGTTCCAAGAGGAATAGGAACCTTGGCTAGCCCTATCCTCTTATTCCAGTCATATATAAATCATTTTAATTCACATAAGATGTGAACTTTGCTGCACATGTATTCTTATATGCTGATTGTATTCTTCTTTAATGTTCATAGATTTTACATGAACCAGTCTTTTCTAAAGCAACAAACTTTATTTTTTGGAAGACTAGAATAATACAAAAATTCTTACTTCAAATAGATCCGAATGTGAAGTTTTCTGCACATGTATCTTTATATGATGATTGTATTCTTCTTTAGCGTTCATAGATTACATTGTGCAAAAAAAGAAGCAGGCTTTTCTGAAGCAGCAACCTTTTTTTTTGGAAGACCAGAATAATACAAAATCCGTACTTCCAGTAGATCCGAAACACCACGCAATCAAGGTAACAATATTTCTTCACCTGTTTTGCATTTAACTTTGACAACCCTTTCCTCTTATTCCAGTCATAATTAAGTCATTTTAGATCCACACAAGAGGTGGGTAAGGTTCTATATGATTTCATTTCTTTTAGAGCATGGCCATATGTGTATGAGCTTATTGAATACATGTTTGAAGTGATATGTAAAAAACGTCATTGGGAATGATTTGTCCATGGAAAAAAGCTCTGATTTTATTATTGCAGAAAACCCATTCATCACGGGAAATACCGAATAATAAAAATTCATTAGCAATTGACTCTAAATCTCGTAATGCGTAATAAGAGAAAATTAGAGCTTTAATAACTAGTTGTAGAACCGTTCAAATTGGTCGAACGATGTAGTTTATTTGAAATTGGGCATTTAACTTCTAACGACAAGGACTTCTATACAAATTAGTCTATTCAAGCTCTCTTCAATTTCTAAAGTGCATGCTCATCGGTTTGCTGCCTTTTTGGGTATGGTTGCATCTTTCAAGGCTGTCTTTGGTCCTTTATGCAGAGTGGTTTGATCTGCTGAACTCGGCTTACATATGAAAGCCAATCTCCCTGGTGGTCTCCTTATCTTATGATGCCAGTGGTTCGGGTGGGGTGTTTAGGTACATGACCCTTCTATGTGCAGTTCTTTTAATGGGTCCTTTGATGAGTTGGAGCAGGCTTCTTCTTCTACCACTCGTGAACTATTAGCCTTGACTCATTTTCTTGACCTCCATACTGAGGATTTCAGTGGCAAATGCCTTCTTGCCTATGGGGATTCTCTGAATTCTTATTACATTAAAGCAAATGCAATATTTCTACACTTCAATGTATTTATATTTATCACCCTTCAAGCTACTAATACTGTAGCAATGGTCATTTATCGAAATACCTAACTATTGATCTCAATATCATGCAAACCAAGTAGAACTATAAATCACACCGAATCCATCTTATCAACTCTGTATATGATCCTGCAATTGATAGTACAGATATATACAGGTTTCAGATCGACAGTTTAATCTTATGATCCGGCCGACATTGAGCGGTCATAATTCAAAATCATCTTTGGCTCCATTTCGGTAGCCTTAACTATAGTAACATGAATAGTAATATTGACCTTTAAAGTTTCGGCGCTGCTATTGGCTCCCCAAACTGACTAGAGCAACCAGGAGGATTCACTTGGGTGAATCCTCCAAGCCATCTGAGGATTTCGCTTAAGTGAATCCTCCAATCCAATCACCCTAAAAAGCCCTGCAGCAGGCCTATAAAGCGCAATCAAGCATGCAGCATGCCTATAAACTGACACCTCGTCACTAGGAGGATTCACTTGAGTGAATCCTCCAAGCCAAGGAGGATTCTTCGTGTGAATCTTGAGGTTTCACTTGAGTGAATCCTCCTTGGCTGCTCTAGCCAATTTCGGGAGCCAATAAAGTGGGTGTTAAAGTTTTCGACCATTAGGATCAATATTATAATATTTACAATACCATGCAATTTGCTTGTAGTTATGAATCATGGTGAATCTTTGGATAGTGAACAACTTGCACACCAGATATTGTTGCTCACAAGTGTCTTAGCTCCTCCAAAAAAATGAGATGATCAAATAATTTAACAAGCTTGGTATTGGAATGTTTTTTGCTGAGTGAATAGTGCAAGTTGGGAGGATTATTTTTTGCTGAGTGAATAGTGCAGGTTGAGAGTTGCCTAGATGCTTAGTTAGAAGGAGAGGGGCTGGCTAATGTGTGTAATATGTTAGAGTTACTTAGATTTGTGCCTAGATGTGCTTATGGTGGTTGACTCTGTTCAAATGCTGCAGGGATACATCTGAAAATAAATCTAGGCATTCGGCACGTTTTGAGGAGATGTGGCACCAGGAACTCTATTTTTGTTGTTTTAGCTGGCTTGACATTTTAGCTTGTTCAGCTTTTATCTAGCCTCAAATATCAGTTAGGTCCGAATCAAATGATTCCTATGAGCCTGCAAAATGAACACAATGATGACAATCAGGAACCATAAGTTCTTGTTGCTATGTTGTTATGTCTTTGTTGATATTGTGCTTGTGTAACATTTTTTTCCAGTTTTACCATTTACCTCTAAAGCTTTCGCATGCTTAGGAGGATTTGTAGCATGCAGAGCTCTTTTTCAGAGGGATGATGCTCCATAAACGCGTCATGGCATTGGGATCAGGTAGTGCTATTATCTGGCATATTGAATATGTCAGGTTAGGGACATGGTTCATGGTCTGCTAATTTGCTGATTATGTGTATCAAGACAGAGATGGTTTTGTGCTGGAAGAAGGAGTTGGTGTTCTCCTTTTGGAAAAGAAAGAACATGCTATGGTAACTAGAATTGTGTTTGAGATGTGAATCTATGGTTTGATAACCTTTCACTTGTGTTATTGCAGTGAAGAGGGGCACAAATCTATACTGAATTTCTTAGAGGTAGTCTCATCTATGATGTATACTATATGATAGAACCGCATCCAGATGATGAAATATCATAGTCATTATGACTCTTACACCCAAATGTTGCTTGTTTCTATTATGACCCTTACACCCAAATCTTGCTTATCGTATCTTTTGTTTATACTATGTGCAGGAACAGGGGTCTTCTCTGCATATAAAAGGCGAAAGTCTAGTAAAGAATAAATGAACAAGAAGTTAATTATGTCAATGCGCATGCAACATCTACACGAGCTGTTGATATTCAGGAGTACAAAGCAATAAAAGCTTTGACCAAAATCCTAAGGTAGAGTTGTAATTCAAAAACTGACATAAAATTTTGTTAAAAGAAGGTGATTAATGTTTCCACATCTACAGCTAAAATTGAACTCCATAAATTCAACGATTGGTCATTTACTGGGTGCCTTAGAAGCTGTTGAAGCAATTGCCATTGTTCAGATATCACCACAGCTGTTTTAGTATGCAATCATTTGTTAGGAAGGTGCAACTGATCTGGAGAAAATTGCATGTTATGTACTAAATCTTTTCATTGTATGCAGGTAATCAAAACCGGGTTGGTACACCCTACAATCAACTTGGATAACCCTGATAATGATATGGTAAGTTACATAGATTTGAAATTTTATGTGCAGCAATTGAGTTGCGCCTATCATTACTGGGAATAAACAAGAACTTGACATTCTAGGGAAAGGTCCTTTGTAAAACAACAATAACTGAAGTGAAGTGGTGTTTTCATTGAGCTGAATAAAATGAGTACAGTGAATCATAGGAGTTCACAAATAACCCCAAATGAGTAACAATAAAGATCAGAAGTCATCCTAGGTAGCCAAAACACCCCAAGTTAACCATCAATAGCTCCATCTCAAAGCATACGTGACTGCAAAAATCCGTTGATGACTCCACCAGACCAACATCATTTATGCCACCCCATCGAACACCCCCCCGACCCCCAAACACGTAGAGACTGCTCGGGAACTGCCAAGAAAGAGGATCATCCAGTCACTGCACACAACAAACCTCATGGAAAGTTAAGGCAAGACAATGAGTTAGAAGCCTGACAGCCAAGCATCAACAAATGTTTATGTAAGAAAGAAAAAAGATGATTGGAAATCGAGAGAAAATTGGGTCACTTGAAAACCCATAGCTACGCCGAGAGAGAGAGAGAGAGAGAGAGAGAGAGAGAGAGAGAGAGAGAGAGAGAGAGAGAGAGAGAGAGAGAGAGAGAGAGAGAGAGAGAGAGAGAGAGAGAGAGAGAGAGAGAGAGAGAGAGAGAGAGAGAGAGAGAGAGAGAGAGAGATAGACTAGGCCCGACCCCAGGGATCATCCCCGAGGTGCCCTCAAGAAGCGACAAGTGCTACGCTGGGAAATTACAGAGGCCACCAGCCCTCAACGAGACAGAAGAGAAGAGGAGAATCAGCCCTCACGAGGCGGGATGAACACAAACCAAACAGAAGCCAAGCAAACCAAACCATGCGACCAGCCATAGAGGAGGGAGGGAAGGAAACACTGGAACAAGGAGAATTTAGCTCAAAAGAAATGCCGATGAGAATTGCTTGGAAGCTACAGGGATATATAGCAGATAGAGCTAAAGAAATCATGTGCCAAAGAAAGCTCAGGCTAAAGATGACTCCTACGTCCAAAATAGCATGACACCAAAACAGACGTCCCTTTCCCTAGAATGATGGTTCTCTTCTATATAAGAAGAGAACCATAACATTCTAGGGAAAGGTCCTTTGTAAAACAACAATAACCGACATAAAGAGGAACCTACCTCCAACTATCACAGGCCGAGACTGCGAGAAACAGTGAGTCGCTCTTCAACACTGGGTAGAATGTAGCGAGCATGAGATGAAGCAGAACGCCAATGGCCATGAGAGCACACCACCTCAGCAGAAACTGCAGCCGCAGAGGCCACCCTGGCCTCCCCACGACGCCCCGCATGAGTACCAAAAAGATGGGGAACTAAACCAATGCGACGCAAGCACTCAAACCATCATGCATGCGCGGTGGAATAAGACAAAGCACGATAAGAGGACAAAGAGGATCGAAACAAGGGTCCACCCTCAGGAGGGTCAATGACATGGAACGAGCAAGCGAAAAACAAGCGCTGCAAGAGATGGACAGGGCAAGAAACCGAATCAGTACGTGCAATCAAGACTTCCTGGCCGACCGCAATCTGGTCACATTTAGACTTCAGGATTGCCACACAGACATGATCCGGAAAAAAGGTCAGGTCATGCCTTGGAAATACGGAGAAAGCCAGCAAAACATAAGGTAACTAAAGAGGCTTTCATCAAGTCTCGCCACTCCGCATGGGTCGGGGCAAAAGATAACATAACAAGACGGACGTGAGCAGCAGTGAGGGGCAACCGCAGTCAAGGTGTTGACCGAAGCCGAGGGGCAGACTAGCGGACCAATGAGGGTAAAGGACCTGAACACGGAGAAGGGGCATTAATCAAGCTGTGAAAAAATAAGATCGCAGCAGAAGCACCATCCATCGAGGCGAGGCGATGGCGAGAAGACACAAAAGAGGCAAAGAAGGCCGCGACATAGATGGATGAAGCAGGAAGAAAAAGGGCACTGTGGGACAAGCACCAAGACCGAAATCGCCGCCAAACAGAGGCATAAGCAAGGAGGGTAGAAGTAGCACGGGATTGCAGAACGAAGGTGGGGATAGGAGCCACAAAAACAGGGGATACTGCAGAAAAATGCGGTAAGACATCTGAAACACACACCACATAAACATAATCAAGACCAAATCACATCACCAACCTTATTCAAATACACAGCGTAGAGCAAATAAAGCCACATGTCGTTTGTCACCCGCAAGACATGAGACCGACGGAAGCAAAGCACGAGAAAACTCATGAAAAAACAGTGCATCTACCAAAAATGGCTGCCAGGAATTCGTGCAGAAGCGACCAACGGCCATCAAGGGGCAGAAGGCCATGAAAAGACAACCAATGTTAAGCGAGCATGGCATAGGCGAGCATGGTGCAAGACAGCAGGGACTAAGGAGGCAAGAGGAAAGCAGAAATTATTGAACAAGCACCAATTGTAGGAAAAAGCATCAGGGGGAATCCGAAAAGGGTAAGCATCCTTGGTATTGAAGACAGGAAGTAAAGGATTAAATGGACTAGCAAAGCGGTCGACATGGTGAGGGCCCCATCGAGACTCAGTCAAGCTAAAAGCCTCAGAGGAAAGAGAGAACTCATCAAACTTACAAATTTAAACAAATAGTCAGCCCACTCATTGTCCAAACGAGGAACCCACAACGGCTCGAGTTGAATCCTATGGTGATAACAAAAAATGAAAAGTTCGATTAAAAGCAAATGGAGAATTGGAGACGGGGGACCACCCTTTTGCAACAAAAAAGTGACATTCTGATTATCACCACGGGCAACTACAATGGAGTTGAAGAGGAGGCCAGGAAAATGCTGCAACAATTTGGAGTAGGGCAAACAACTCACGCCATCTAGAGGATTGAAGACGCTCAGATGCAGTAAAAAGGCCATGAAAGGAGAGCACGGGTGTACCAGGAATAGACAACCAACCACCCCAACCCTCATTGCTAGCATCAAACCCGAGGGTGACTTTCGTGAGGAGAGGGGCCAAAGAGGACAACGGTCTATACAATAGTCTGCCAAAGACACAGTTCGTGACGTGACAGGGGGGAAAGCAAAAAAGGAGTACCCCAAAGCTCAGAGCAGTAGAGATCAGAGTGAAGGCCTGAGGTTAAGACAGCACACAGGTGGCCAAAAACTAGACGCAAGGACTGAATGAAACCGAGGAAACGAGCAATCAAGCGAGCAGAGACCATAGGAGCAGCAAGCAAGTCAGAACAAAGAGATAAAGCGTGGGACTTTTTAGTGGCTGAGATGCAGAACAAACCATCCTGGGCATTGACTATGAAACCTAAGAAGACAGTGCGATGAGAAATGCGAAACCGACACTTTTTCCAAGCGAGAAGAAAACCGGCTTGCTGTAAGTCAAAAATAATCTGGACTTGAAGGGACTCGGACGAGGAGTGACACAGAAACATGATATCATCAACATATGGGGAGCAACGGATACCTTGAGCATGCCACCGGCGAACCAATTGCCGAATGAGTTTGGTGAACACAAATGGAACAGAGGCGAGTCCAAAGGGGAGAACATTGAAGACAAAAAACTGACCGTCCAGCAAAAAACCAAGAAAAGAATGGTGAGGAGGCCAGATGGAGACATGATGATAACCCGATTTCAAGTTTATGGCAAAAAGAAAATCGACAAGTTTGTAAAGATGAGAGAGCAGGTCTAATGATTCATAGCGAAAAGGGAGGACAGATAAAAAGGAGTTCAAGACATGCAAATCTAAGATAAGACGCCACTTTCCTTGACCTTTAGGGACCACCCCCAATGGGGAACAGAAGAAGGGACAAGAAGGCACAAGAGAGGCGGCACCGGTCCGAAGGAGTTCAGAGACGGCCAAACGAGCAAAATCAAGCTGGGTAAACAAGGACGAATGATTCTTTGCAAAAAAGGGTTGGGCAGAGGAATGAGTAAGCCAAGGCAAACGATAACCAAACCGGATCCAGCTGAGCACCTGCTGGGAGGAACAGAAGGACTGCCAAAAGGACAAAGCGGACAAGAGGCGATTGAGGACGCAGGTAGATGATGCAATAGAGTCAGCTACGATAGGATCAATGCCGAGATGAGGAATGCAAGAGGAAAACGGAGTGCAATCTGAAATAGCAACAAATCATACAAGAACAACAAGATATCAATAAAACCCCTAAAGAAGAACTCTGAAACTACCTCTAAGATGCCCATCCTACATACCTGATACGGGAAGAATGCTTTGCCTATAACAACGACCACTGTTTTGAACTACAAGGGGAGATGCATCACTGGGAAGTATGTAACGAGAAATTCCCAACAAAAAACATGACAAATTGTGACCATGATCAACAACTGTAAAGAAGTGAGTCAGAAGGGGAAGGCCTAAGCCCAATCAACTTAAAATTAATACGTTTGCCGACATGCCAATAAATACACTGAAAAACCAGAGCCCAGAGACCCAAAGTCTGGATAGAGAGATAGACAAAGAGAGATATGTGCTTGACCCAGATGACCCGAAAAAACTCTTTGCCAAAAAAACCGAAACGAAGACCTAACCTTACATTTTTAATCAAATAACAAACTGCCTTTGCAAAGAAAGGAATATGCGCATGTGGGGAGAAAAAGGGGGGCCAAATCTAACTTACCACAACCTAGCAAGCCAAAGCAATGCAAATATGGGAAACCACAGCAAAGAGAGTTGCAGAAAATGACAACAAAAAAGAAGCTAGAAATAAAGGAACTCCTACGGCCAAGAAGCTAGCTATCCTAAAGAAGGCATCTAGCGTAACAAAACCAAAAACTCTAGAGAACCATGTACCTAGATCCAAAAACCAACGAGAATTCGAGATACGAAGCAGTCAAGGTAATCACAACCTTAAAGAAAACCATGGTCCAAAAAACATAAGACGATTGTTGAAATGAAACGAAAGACCGAACCTTACATCCCTAATCGATCGACAAACTGCCTTTGCAAGGAAGGGGAGATGCATATCTGGGAAGAAAGGGGGAAAACCTAACTTACAACAACAACCTAGCATCCAAAGCAATGCACACATGGGAAAACACAGCAAATAGAGCTGCAGAAAATGCATTCCATAACAACGAAAACTGAATTAGAAATAAAGGAATTCCTAAGGCCAAGAAGCTAGCTAGCGTAAAGAAAGAGTCTAGAGTAGCAAAACCAAAACCACTAGAGAATCCTGTCAACTCGACTGACCCAAATATGCTAACCTATAATCTTATGCTAAATGCAACCAAGCCGATACAACCAAGTACCTAGATACAAAAAATTCAATGAGAATTTGAAATAAGATGCAGTAAAAGGCCATCACAACCTTAAAGAAAACCATGGTCCAAAAAACATAAGACAATTGTTGTATATATCCAAGTCATAAAAAATAATCATTCTAGAGTCTAGTTGCCCTACAAAACCAATCACAACCGAACGACCATGCTAATGAATGAATGAGCCATATGGCCCTCCCCCTTATTTCCAAAACAATATTACAACACTTCCTCATGTCACCTCAATAAATGATTACTTTCATAAACCCTAACACTTTCAATAAACCCGCATGCACACCGGCCTTTTTGGGAATACAAAACATCAAATTGCCATCTATAAACTCGAATAAGTTTTGAATGAAGATTTATATGCCCTCGTTGCTAATGTCTATCCACGACCCCAACAAGCTAAGATCCTCGCAAAGCCCTTGATGCCATAACCATAACGAATCGCAATGAACTGCACTAGTCCAAATTCATCCTCGAGGAAACCTGCAAAAAGAAGAAACAACATATACATGGACCCATTCTTGGCACAAACACGAGGGCCACCACCCCAAGTCACATCACCATTACTTGTCACGAAGGCCACTATAACCCTGGCACGAGGACCACCACGCCAAATCACAAACACCATTGTGACACGAGGGCCATTACTCTCCACCGAAAGACCTTCCACACGAACTCTCCAAATCTATACATGGACCATCCTGACAATAGAGCAAAAAGATCTCCAAACATAATTGCCGTCCCTTAATCTATATATGATACATCTATATAAGAAACAACAAAAAAGAGCCTGCTTCTATAGTATTACATGGATCAAACTCTTAGCAAGAAGGCTAGCATTGCTCGGAACCACGACACGGACTTAAGGTCTGAACATGATGAAAAGAAGAAATCTAAGACAAAGCGTCATATGGGAAGGGGGGTGGGTGGGACAATCGACCAAAGGGGAGAGGCTATTAGACGGCTGATAAGATGAACAATGACAAGATGGATATATATACTATAAAGGACCTTTCAACTAGCCTTAAGAAGCGGATTTATCTGCTTATCTTGAAACGCAGATAAATCGTACTTCTAGAGTCTAGTTGCCCTACAAAACCAATCACAACCGAACGACCATGCTGAAAGTTAAGAACCTACTGAACAAATCTAAACAACGCCGTAACGACACAAGAGTTGTTCTAAAGATCAAGAGCCAATCAAGGCATCTAACTAAACAAATACTGCAACAGAAAGTAAAGGTTCGATGCCACATTTAATGCAAAGGAAGCAGAGCGATAATGAGCAAGAGATTCAGACAAAAGACCAAGGCAGATGCAAACAACTAACCACACAAAGAGAGAAATGAAGCATGCATCACCACAACATTGGCATAAGAGTCGACCAAGACAGACTGGCCTCCAAACCCACACGAGGGAACATCGACGCAACTCGTAATTAACAAGCACAAAGCTACAAGATCCATAATATGCTAGCAACATAAGCTTAAAGGACCCTATTACCATTGGCAAACATTGTAAAAACAACTAGGCTATAGTACCAAAAAATAAATGTGACGCATAGACGAAGCTCCAGCTGTCATAAAACACCATCTAAAAATCATGACAAGACGCAAATCATTCCCCCAAAACCCAACAAACTAACCCAATTGAAGATGCCTCATGTATAAAGCATGTAACTATCAACTCCAAAGAAAACAAAAGAGCAAGCTGGAAAGGTCAATAAGCAGTGGACTAACAATTAAAAAACATTGCAAACCAATGTGAGTCAATCACACAAGAACCATCTGTTAAACCTTAAAAGGGCATACTACACCAAATTACCAAAGCTTCAAGACCACCACGGCACAACCAAACCAAACTACAAAAAAAAACCAAAGACGCCCTTCAAGGAAAGCAACTCCCATCCCAAATGGTTACTTGATCAACTAGAGTGGAAACTAAATTAAAAGGTTTAAAATCCTAACAACCTACAATAAAAAGGCTCCCTAACTTGTTGCCCTGCCCATTAAGACCACATACATGCAATAAATTGTGTCACTATACACATACTTGGCACCCTTACAATGTGGACCCTTGTGGGCAATTACCATGTAGCAACTTTAACTAGCTCTTAACACGGTCAAGAAGATGCCATAACCTTAGATCACATCTAGTATGCCTGTAAAATGGTCCTTCCTAATTGGGTGCAACTACCCAAAATAGAAAGCGGCAGACCAAAACTTAGGGTGCAAGGTAGTATAAGGGTAAAAAAGTCCAAGGTGTCCTCAAAATTATACATAAATACAGCGCAAATAAAACAACTAACATTGCAATAAGATGCACATGGGTAACGTTGCAATAAGATGCACATGCGAAGACAAGGACCTAACCTGATTGGAAAACGACTAGACTTCGCAATACTAAATACCTCACATGACAACCACCAGGAGATTAAGAGAGGCAAAAAAGTGTATGAGATAAGAGACTAAAATATGAGAAACCAATAGAAAAGGGAACCCTAAGTGAGGCAATAAAGTGTGTGAGATAAGAGACTAAAATATGAGAAAAGGAATCGACTAGAATAGTGAACCCTGGACATGTATACAACGACAAGAGTAAGAGAGGTACCTAAATTGCCTAAGAGATACATACCATGTGGGGGACATGTATACAATGTTAAGAGTAAGAGAGGTACCTAAGTTGCCTAAGAGATCCATACAATGTGGGAGAAAGAACGGACTAGGGAATGGACCCAAGGCTAAGGACAAAAATTGACCAAAGAGACCAAACCACCCCAAAATGTCATGGTGCTTATTGGTATTTATCCACCAGCAAGCCTAATATCTAGGGTCGTATGACTAAACATTTACAACAACATAATGAAACAACTCAAAGTCCTACATACCCGCTGCTTTGATAGAACATACGATCTGCACTACTCTAAAACTTGGCCTTGTAAATGCTGAAAGTGAACTTGCCAAAAGCAAAGAAACACTACCAGCTACTTTCCAGCTACTCAATGTCAACGTATTAAGGTAGCAAGAAGGCAAAACCTGGTTCACAACAATAGACCGGGCTTCCATAAAGATGTCCATAAAGGTAGCAAGAAGGCCAAAACTGGTTCACGACAAAATGACACCGGGCGTCCTTGAAGCTGTCCAAGGACGTAGAGTCATATCCCTGCATGGACTCACGAGCAAAAAGATTTTCAATCATTTCATGGGCAGAAAGATGTGCAACTGTCTTAATAGTACTTTAATTGCCAGAAAGATGTTCAATCATTTCATGAGCAGAACGATGTCCAACTGTTCCAATAGTTATCTAAATTGCCATCATCAACAAGTCTAGTGGATTGAAAGCCTAAAATCTTTTAGAAGCTTCCTTGTAACAAATCCAGACAATTGATTAGTACAGTGGCTGACCTGTAAAGGCTTGCGTCATACCCATCGAACTAAGAGCTGCAACACCTCAGCTGCAACACCTATATGCCGCAACTATATCCATTATCTGGTAGTCCGGTAGTCGTATAGTGGCAAATGAATGGGCAAGACCAAATCATGATCAAGACCTCCGACCTCCATCAAATAACCTGTTGAAAAGCTAACAACCGTCTAGATTTGCAGTTAGACTAGTTAGATATGCTCTTATTAATACATGATTTGCAATCTGCAAAGCGAGGACCAAATTGAAATACGGAATAAAGGATGCTCCATATTTGATTAGACTCGCCATATTTGATTAGACTCGCCTCCATATTTGATTAGACTCATCTACAACTTGTAGAGAATCACCCATCTAAGTAGTGAATAGTACAACAAATACAACAAGAGCCACCCACCAAGTCCACAAACAAAAACGGGCTCAAAGGCCTTAGACATTGCAATGAATAGCACACCACAAGACATCCTGCATGAATAGAATATTCCAGACATAGGAGCTTACAAGACAACTAGAGATCGTGCAAAAGGCTAGTTGTCGCACCAAATGGCTGTATAAGAGAAAATGTAATAAGAAATACCAGAATACTGTCAACAAGCAAATGATTTTGAGGGAGACCAGCTGTCAATTCAAGGTAACAAGGTGACTAGGCAATAAAACTATAGGAGGTTGGTAAAGGGTAGCTAGCATACACAGCAGTAAACTGGAAGGTTAAGCGTAGAACCACAAAGGTAAACTTCCTAACAGAAACCCTATTACCCATCCATGTCATTGCACTACGAATCCCGATCCTTTGCACATGCACATCCTATTTGGAACTGCATTAGCTTCAGAATTGCGTAAAAGCAGAGCTCAAATGTATAGCATCCAAATCCTATGGCTTTTAGAGAAGCTCCAAGATAAGTCGTAAATAATACAACAGACATTCTCCACCAAGTTCACAACGAAACAAGGTTTCTTAAAGGCTTTGGACGTAGCAATCAATCAAAAGCATACGACAAGACATCTTGTGGCAGCACAAACTCTTCTGAAAGTTGGGGCTAATAAGACAATTCGCAATTATGGGATGCTTCTCCTACTAGTTCGCTGTAAAAGGTAACTACTAACTCGAAGAAAGGACAATAGTCATGTGTACCCAAACAACTACATATGAAGCACACGAATGGATTGAGAGATACACTTAGAAGGCCTCTTCAATTGCTGAAAGCCATGGCTAAACTAGGACTACCATGACTGAGGAAAACAAGAGCCCCTGACCAACTATCAAGAGGAAAATAGGAAATTATAGCTGCACAAGAGGGAAAAAGACAATTGCAATTGCATAGTGCGAAAATTTGAACTTGGAACACAGTATAGCAGAGTCCAAAACAAAGCCAGGGCTTGACAGAGATGTTACTGACCAATAACTATGAGAAAATATAGAAAAACTAAATAGAGCTAGAGGTGGAACCCTGAAACAAAATAGTCAAGACCAAAATACAGCCAAAATTTGACAGAGCTAGACTTTGAATCCAGAAAATAAAATAGTGGAGAGCAAAATAAAGCCAAGATTTGACAAAGCCAGAAATAAAACTTGTATCTACCAACATAAAATACAAGACTGATTCACAAATTACAGCTCACAAGTGTAAGGAAATCAAACTGCACAGAAATATCAACGTAGCAAGCAACAACGCATCTCTTGGGTGAAAGCATAGATGTGGTTGAATGGGGCAGTCACAGGGCAAATAGGTGGCCAAGATGCTTGCATAATGGTTCTATAACATCATGTTAAAATTACGGGCTTTGCAGTGCACAAATCGTGCTCACATCAAATTCTAAGGACTGAAACGCCATCAAACTCAGATCTATACAACAAGGAAGGGAAAAACCTCACCAACAACAAGAACCAGCTGCAAATCCTACCATACACTGGCGACAAGCATACCCTCGCTTCCAAACTATAGGACCATAGCTCCAGGCAACAAAGCTTCAAACAGCTCGAAAAATCAAGCACGGCCGATGCTATCTTCTGAAACCCTAAAATTGAGCACCGATTACACCCCTTTGTGAGACTAAACGGACCTAGGTGATCTACGTCCCAGCAAGCTATCAAACAGACACAAGGTTAATGAGGAAAAATTGAAAACTGGTTTTCTAGGGACGAAAAATCTAAATCGTTCTCTGCCAGTATGTGTGCAATTTGTACGAGGTCACGAGACTAGACATATAACAAGCCGAAGAGCAAGCAAGCTTGAGTATTGTTGAAGAGATAGAGGGCGCCCAGCGCCTAGGACAATCGACCAAAGGGGAGAGGCTATTAGATGGCTGAGAAGGATGAACAATGACAAGATGGATATATATACTATAAAGGACCTTTCAACTAGCCTCAAGAAGCAGATTTATCTGCTTATCTTGAAACACAGATAAATCGTACATAGTACGGTCATAGCCGTCTAGTTCTGACTCCATCAACCAAATACTCACATCTGAGGATGAGAGAAATATTGAGGGGTGATGGGAAACTGGGGCACTGGTGGGAGAGAAGGAGCAGGAGGGAGTGCCAAAGGAGTGTTTGAAAATGCCGCACGAGCAAAACAGGTTTCAATTCTATGGTTATTACGACCACAGAATGTGCAAAACAAGCGACGGGTACCCCAGGAAAGAGAAACAGCGGGGGCACCAGGAGCAATTTGATGAGAAGAAAAAGAGGTATTTGAAGCTCTGGTGGCAGAACTAGGGCGACGATCAAGGCGGCCTTGGCGGGCTAATTTCAAGCAGTGGGAGTCATCAGCGGATAAAGATAAGCCTGAATGATCAGCAAAGTCAAAAGCAATATCGTACCCTTCACGATCAGCAATCAAAAGAAATTTCATACGCTGTTGAGTTGCCATCTTTCCCTCCTCAATGAGTTTCACGACCGAGTCGGGCACCGCCGGAGAGAGAGAGAACAGGCGAGCATACAACTCCCAAAATCGGTCCTCCGTAGCAGCCAAAAACTCGTACTGGTGCCGTGAAGAATCCCGTTTGAAAGAGGGCAAGGTCTTAGCCACCCGCTCTCGTACTTCCTCCCGCAGAGATTCGACAGCCTCGTGAATGGAAGACTGGGCTTAAAGGGACGTCCACAAATCATTAATTTGGGTCATTTGTAATTGCAGTGATTGAAGGACCTGAGGCAATAAGAGATCATATTGAGAGGGAGGCGCCACCGATGGGGTAAGTGGTGGAAAGGAAAACAATGGCGGAGGTGCCGTATTTGAAGTTGCAGGAGCGGGAGTGGCCGTGGGGGGAAAAACAACGGGTGGGGGAGGAGGAGCGGGAGTAGCAGTGGGCATAGCCGAAGAGGGAAAAAAAGGCAGAACTGGAGGTGTGGGAATACTCAAAAGGGGTGTGGAAAAAAATGCTGAAGCTGTAAAGGAACCCCCAAATGGATTTGAGGAGGAAGAGGGGCCCAAGTTGCCCAAAGATCCCAAGAGAGAAGCTGCACTTGGAAGAACAGGTGGAGGAGCCGTGGGAGAAGAACGCGCCCTCCCGATGCCAGCGGGTGCCTGAGTAGCAATATGTTTCCCCGACGTGCTGCCGCAAAGCCCCGCGTACCCATGGGGGCATCTGGACCAGGGTGCAACCTAGACTGGTTGGCATCAGTCATCCTGAAACAAAGAACCCCTTAGAACCGACAAGAAACAAGAAAAACGAGAACCGAGAATACCAATGGATAAAATTTGCATAATTTATTTCCAATATAAACAAATAGCACTGAGGTGCAACTCAAAGAATGACAACTTTATGGCTAAAACATGGCCAGAGGACCAGTTGCTACAATGGAGTTTCTCTATGCGGGTACCAGGGTGTCATCACATCCGGGCCTGAACCGGAGACAAGAGTGCAAGAGGGGTCGGGGAAGAAACGCCAAGGAAAGATAGGATATAGAGCAGAAAATGGAGCAAAACGAGGCAACTCAGATCTCCAACCCCGGGCATAGGAGAAACGCAGCATGCTGGAACCTAAACAGCACGTGACCACTCCGGCCCCACCAATGCAAAGCAGCAACCATATCCCCTAGATGAAAATACACCATATTAGGGACCTCCAGCTCAAAAGTTAGTTCCGAGCTGATGAAGTCGCCGTAATAATCAACGCCAAAATCCACCTGGTCGATGGCATCATCCAGGTAAGAGGAAAACCATAGGCAATCTGACATAAATGTCAAAGAAGAGGAAGATATAGGGGGCAAACGGTCAAGGGACCAAAACAAATGGTTGAGATTGAAAGCAACGCAAAGATTAGGGTCATGGCCCTCAAACGGAAAAGGTAAGAAAAGTGCTGGGTCACGGAACAGGGATATTTGGCAGTGTGATGGTGGGCAAAGGAGGGGGGGGGGTACGTTCGGTATCAGTGGTGGGCAAAGTAAAGCTCCGAAGAGTAGATTGAGCACACATGGTCACTGAAAGAAAAAAGGGAGTGAGAACCACATGAACAAATACAGAAAAAATACCGGAAAAAACATAAGAAGGAAAAGACAAACAACGAAACCAACAAAAGAAACACACCATCGACAACCATGGCGAAAAAGAAAAAGAATCGAAACAAATCCCAAAACACCGACCCTATCTAGGCAAAAAGCCCCCACAGACCTCCATGAGATATAGATCACAATGGCAATTGTCCACACATAGGCTTAATAAAATTACACTATAAGAACAAAAAGGGGCTAAACAATCAGAATAACAACATTAAATAAAGAGACAAGTGATGAGAGAATTAGATGTCTAGCAAAAAGCTAATGCGTTGATATGATCATATACATTCTAGCCATAGGTTCTCCGAAATAAAGTACTTCCTTAGTTAAAACAAATATGAATGCGCATGCAAAAGTTCATGAGATCACACACATAACCTTGAAAAACAATAACAAACCATACATAACAACACACACACCATCGAACCTTAAAAACAAAACCATTCACTACCTTACAAACCCAAATTACACAAAAAAAAAAAAACCATTAACCATAGCAAAAAACCAAACTAAACCTAGGAAAAAGGAAAGGAAATTACGAAGGGGGGGAGGGGGGGGGGGTACTGGAACCCGGGAACCCAGGAACCCGGACCATCTCGACTTCGTCGGGATACCCCGACCCGGTATCCCCCAGCAAAAAGTACAGGCTGGGCAGGCCAGATCCGGCGGCCGATTAGAGCAGGGACCGCCCAAACCTGGGACTTCGGCTATGAAGAAACTCGGATTGGGCTTCAGAGAGATGAGAGGGGAAGGAACACGTGCTGGGAAGGAAACAACCCATGAGCCAGATACCAAAGGAGATGAGAGAAGCAACCGGAAACAAGATCGTGGGGCAAAAAGCATGACGAATCCCATAACCAGAGCAGATGAACAGACCCAAATCGGAGCAGGAGGGCTCGAAACCGACAGACAAACAAGGGAAAGATCGAAGGTAAGCAACCCGCTGCCAGTCAACAAAGGAGAGCAGAAGAACAGGGCGAATCAAAAAGGATAGACCAGAATAACATGGCGAATCAGAAATGATAGAGCAGATAACAGAATAAGCGGATCAGAAGGGCTAGCATCATAAAACGGAAAAGACTAGCACGAAAAAGTTTTGAGAGAACAAGCCAAGCAAGCACGAGTAAATACCCATTGGTTTTAAGGGATCGGGACTGCAAGAATACCGCGATCCCCAAAAAAGCTGGTAATTCTGAGCCCAATCCATCTGGAGCAGTCAGAGAGCAGTACCTGAATGAAAGAATAAGCTGTAGGGAAACACTGGTACAAGGAGAATTCAGCTCAAAGGAAACGCCGATGAGAATTGTTTGGAAGCTACAGGGATATATAACAGACAGAGCTAAAGAAATCATGTGCCAAAGAAAGCTCAGGCAAAAGATGACTCCTACGTCCAAAATAGCGTGACGCCAAAACAGACGTCCCTTTCCCCAGAATGATGGTTCTCTTCTATATAAGAAGAGAACCATAGCATTAAAGTTGCAATATAAAATTCGTTAAAGTTCTAGCTTTGGTGGACATAGTTCTTGCATTATCCTTGCACCATATTGGGATTGAAGCATCCTCCTAAATAATGCCACGGTTCTATTGCGATAGCAATAGAATTGACATTCCTTGGATGGGACGCCCCTTTTCGCACTCCCTATTTATTCAGCCTCTTTTCATTGTTTCGTCATCGGCGTTCTCTTGAGCTAGTTTTTTCCTTCTCCTCTGTCTTACCAGCTCCCTTACCCTCCCTCCCTTGATAGTTTGTCTACATCTGACCGTATCTGTGTTTTTCTTTTTCCCATTATCCCTTTCCATTTCTTTTCCTTTTTAGTCCGTTAACCATCTCTGTCTTTGTTTTCCACATTTTTGGGTCGCTCTGCATCCTCTAAATCTTCCATGGTTTCTGTTCTATGTTTTTTATAATACATATGTTCTTATCATTTCATTCTTATGATCTCTTTCTTTCTCGGCATAGATGTGGCCTCCGTGACTAAATGATTGTTCATTTTCTCTCGGAAAGTATTTATTATTCATTTCCACAGGCGTGTTGTTCTGTCTATTTTGTGGCTCTGTGGTCGACAATTTTGTTTGCATTGTTTTCTTTTTCTCGGCGTGGCATTGTAGCCTTTGAGAAAGTATTTATTTACTTTCCATTTATCTCGGTGATAGCCACATTCATTCATGTTTTCTCTCGGTGTGGCTTTGTAGCCTCTGAGTCAATATTTATTATTCATGTTTCTCTCGGCGTGGCGTTGTTGCCTCCGAGATCATATTTATTGTTTTTTCTCGGCGTGGCGCTGTAGCCTCCGAGGCAGCACTAATCGGTTGTTTTTTCCCGCGATGGTCATTCCGCGGACGGTTCCCGATTGGTCGGCTGTTATTTCTTTCTCGGCGTGGCCCTGGAGCCTCCGAGTCTTCTTGCCTATGGCATCTAACTCATTGATGGGTTATTTTTCTTTCAACCTTGATTCTGCAGGATTGTTTAAGGCTTTATGGTTGCCATAGTGCGTGGGATCGTGCTTCAACTATTTGCTTGGGTTTCCTCAAAAACCCAAGAAGGCGTGATTCTTCTTCCCGATGAGGAGCAGTCACCGGGTCTTCTTACCTTTGCATCGACCAAGTGGCGGATTAAACCATTTTTATGTCGTGTTCTTCAGTTTCATCATGCTCTCGATGATTGTCTAGTTTCAGAGCATTTAAAGTTCATATTTCCAAATTTATCTATCCCTAGTGAGGGATCCATTTGTACTCAATGTTTTACAAAGCTCAATGAGAACACCACTTCATGTTGTCATAGGACCCATCCTAGGAATTTAAGTAATTATATGTTCTTCAGTTGTAGCATCTCCTTTGCTCTTTTGATTGCTTGTTTTGGGGATTATGTTATCCTTGCATCATTCTGTAGTTGCTTGTTTTTGTGTTGACCATGCATCGTGATGTCCACGCATCATACTGTATATTGAGGGGTAACTTCTCATGTCCAACAATTAGTAAATTAGCTGCTTTGATACTTGTTTGCATCTTCAAAGGAAATTTTTGTTTACTTTTTTGCACCTTTCAATACTCTATTATTTTTTCCTTTGGAACTTTTATATAAAGGGTTTAAAGTATCAAGTCCAAGGGTTCAAAATTTTATATAAACAAAGGTATACAAAAATTCCAATTTCACCTTGAGATGAATAGGACATCTCAAAATGCAGCACAAAATACATAATTCTCGAATAAGGGCTCACATGAAAATAGACAAAAGCTCCCAGCTAGGCTTTTCATTCATCTTAGCAGAATTCTACAATGGTTGAGGGTGCACATTTGCAAGCTACCCACAATGAAAAAATACAGAAAATGTCCAGTTATATCATCTGGACCCCCAAAAAAATCTACAGATGTTGCTTAAGTGTACTGCCGAGAGCTTATCGCTGGGATTAAAAAACCTCGCCCTTTCGGGTTTTTGAGGAAAAACCCTAGTTATAATCCTCGACAAGGGGCTTGGACACAACGTAAGGTTGCAAAAAAATGCTCCCACAAAGAAACTTACGAAGCCTGAAGAAGACGGAGTCGCGCATCCCACTGTACCTGCACATCAACAAACTAGAACACAAAGGTAAGAAAACAACAACCTCGAAAAGCGAGGGGCTGGTCACGCGTGCCACACGACAAAAGATAAATTCGAAAAAGAGAGGGGCTGGTTACGCATGCCACGCGATAAAAAAATAACATTTACAATAATATACACATTAAGGGAGGGTGGGTGGAAGTCAAGGGAACTGCTGAGAGAGGAGAAAACGCCGATGAGAAGTCGATGAAGAACCTACAAGAAATAGCGATCTCCAAACGAACCAGATCCCCAAAAAATGCATGCATGATGCAAGAGATGCATGATCGCTCATTCGAGAATACCGATCCGACGGCTCGGATCGGTGGCATTCTCGAATAAGGGCTCGCATGAAAACAGATGTGTACAATTGCAGAATAATGAAGATTATACTCACTTGAAACGTTATTTTGATACACACTTCCTTTGTAAGGTTTGGGATGCCAATGATTTGAAAAAGGCCAAAACATCATATTAGAGAAGCCAGGTTAATCCCACACTCAAAACAACTCATGTTATCCCATTTGCCCTTAAAGAGACATAGGACAATTGTAGCATTGAAATATGGAGATGGGATCGTGAAGAATATGAAACATGATATGTGAATGTTGATGATAGATGGGAGCCATTGAAGATGCCACCCTCTTCATCTTTGCACAACATCTGCAACAATGCGAGCACACTGTGTTGTTATGATTACACCTAATTAGCTGTTACATTTGCTCTTGCAGACACCTGTAGTAATGGCATTAGCATCCTTCATCGTGAGGTTTTCAACAGATATGTCATGCATCATCACATTTGCATCATCATTGTTAAGGTTTTTCCTTCGGAAACCTTTTGGGGCCAGGGTTTTTTTAATCCTAGTAGTAATGGGCTTGTTGTGATTTATTTCTTGTATTAGAGCCCATAGATCTTTTGGTATCCGTAGATGATAAATTCCAATTCAATTCAATTCAATATTTTGTCCATTTTTGTTTCTTGCCAATTGGAATCTAGAACTTTGTTATGATTAGCCTAAATGATCGGAGCAATCTTGTGGATTTGCTTGGGACAATCCTTTCGATTCGCTCAATGCTGATGGCTAGGTTCCCTTTTGTTCTTTACCTTTACACTTGTTCCTGGTTTCTTGCATATATGGATTTACGTAGCGAATCCACCAGGTCTAATTCCCTTTTTTTTGGGTAGCATTAGAAAACAACTAAAGTAGGAAGTTTTTCTGTTAACAACGAGGCCAGACAATGCTGCACCGCAAAAATCCTGCCATTTACAATTTATCAAATGTTCAAAGAACTAAGGACTAAGGGTGACTAAAGATTCGGTAACAAAGGACCTTGAGGCTCTAGCTAGTATAAACATTTTTAAAAGAAAATAAAGGCAGTTTTCCTTTTTTTGTTAACGTTATGGCTATGGAAGGGTCTCATATGGATGCTTCAACGATTAGAAGGACGAATTAGATATGACATGATTTGCCTTACTATATGACATCTATCTTGCATATAAGTCCACTAGAACTATACCTTTTATGTAGCAGAAGCCTGCTTATAGGTTCTACAAGGATGGACTATGTCCTATTTAGATAACTTGATTTTGCAGTATAATATGCAGAAGCAGGTCGATAGAGTATCCCCAAATGTTGTTACATAATTTCTGTCTTGAAAGCATGTAGTCGGACAGGAGGCATAGATAGGAGTAGAAAAGTACACCTTGACATTATCTAAAAAATATTAGAAAATAATATTTTCATAGCAGGCACTATGATCAGCATGTATGCAAAATGTGGGTGCCTTCAGAAGCACGGATAATTTTTGACAAGCTGCCAATTCTAGGTGTTGTTACTTGTGAAAAAACAATTACAGGAGATGCATCAAATAGGCATTCAAGAAGCAATCAAACGTTTTGATCAAATTGCGGGGAGAGAATTGTATCAAATGTGGTTACATGTAGTTGTAGTTTGAAAGCAACGTGCTTGCACGAGAAACTTAGAAAAGGGCAGAGACATTCACATTGGAATTAAAATAACGGACTTAAAGAAGATATCTTATTGGTAACTCTTTGATTGACATGTATGCTAATGTGCATTGATTAACTAATGCCAAAAATGGATCTGGTGTAAAGGGACTAGAATGGGTTGATGAGTTACACATGTCCTTAAATGCAGTCACCTTAATTATTTACCCTGAAGACCTACAATAGTCTTAGAGCGAGAGATAAAGGTAAGAAAATACAGATCCACCTTACAAGAATGAAACTAGAAAAAGACATTCTGCTAAGCATCTATGGTGTATGTGGTTCAGTTAATGAAGCACATAAAACTTTTGAAAAGCTTCTTTTTGAAAATACTGTATCCTGTAACATGGTAATTGCAGGGAAGCTGAGACTCCAGATGAACAGAATCGATAGAGATCAAGAAATATATACTTAAGAAATGGAAAAAGCCTTTAGAACTAATCTATCTATTGACAATATTATGTATGCTAAATATGAGTCAATGGCAAAGCTATTTATATTGTTTGACGAGATATTGTGTGACGTTCCAGCATAATATACGGTCCGAATACGTATATTATACTACCCCACGTGTACATGTCATCTTGACAAGTACTTTGAGAACTGTAAAGGGTTGCGCCTAGGGGACAACCTCGTATGTTGCACATGTCTATAAAAACATATGCAATTAAAACCCTTTGCCTCATGGCAAAACCCCATATGTCCTTTCTAACCTAAACCTAAAAGGTCATGTAAAAGGAACAAAAGGGGAAACCCTAAACCTTTTCCATTTTTGCATTTTGGCTTCCTTGGGCCATTCTGGCCAAGCCAAGCTGCTAGTTCGCATTGCCAAGTGCCGCCAAGCCGCCTTTGCACAACAGATCTCCAAAAAACAGCTGCCTTTAACCCAAGCGAAGGCATGGACGTGACTCGAGGAGCAGGAGCAAGCCAGGGATCAGGTAACCTGTGATTCTGTTGTGCAAGCTTTCACTATTTTATTGTGAAAGCTTCAATATCTTCTGGTCCATATTTTGACAACAGATCTCTCAGGAACAACTGCCTTCAACCCAAGCGAAGGTTAGGTTCCTTAACTAAGGATCCTAACCATGTATGTTTAGGTAGATGGATTAGATATTATTCAATATTTCAGTTCTTTGATGATGATGTTCTATTCTATGCGCACTCCTCTGTATTGGGAAGGGGGGTAGAGACCCTGAAAGCTTTTAGGAGTAGGTGTATCTAGCTAGCCTCATTAATTCCCAATTAATGCGGCCTGTGCATAAGAGCCTGCCTGGTTGTGAGTGGCGGGGCTAGACCGGTGGAATAAGGAGGACTTGTCCCATTACAAACTGATCCCTCTAGTGTGTAAAGCCTACCAGGGATTTTAGCGGGCTAGGCTTAATGGCTTGCCACTGCGTGTAAGCAATGCATGAGCTCGGCGCCTCTTGGGTGATGTGTTGCCTTTAATGAGGTTCAAGTCGAAGATGGGCAGTGGCCCTCTAGCCACATGTGATGGGCATGCATGCCTCTGGAGGAGATCATCCCCTTCCTGCCTCATCGGGGCTGGGGAGATGAAACCCCGTAGTAGCCACCTTGGCTATGCACCCAGCAGGCTACGGTCCAGTCCCAAGACTCTTCAACCTATTCTGCAAAGTGTGCACAGGAGGGGCGGATGGAGAGGACTTCCAACAGCCATGTTCCTATGCCAGCCCAATCTACTCTCATGAATTCTGTCTGGAACGACTTCTCTCTTTTTTGTTTTTCTGAATAGGCAGCTCCTGACAAAAAGAGAACTTCCTTATCAAAACGGGATCGAGGTCAAAAGTTGAAGGATGGCCACAAAAGGGACAAGATCTGCTATGGCACAAGCTTGGGGGAGTGGCTCAGATGACTTGCAGGAGAACATCGATGCAAAGGAAAGAATATTAGAATTAAAGATCATAAATTGAGGGATAATTTCAGCGTTTTCGGAATACTTGAGTTTAAACTAAACATAACTTGATAGTCAAGCTTTAGCTAATTAAAAATACCTTAGACATCTTAATAACTACTTAAATAAAAGCAATGAAATTGTAAACAAAACAACAACTTAGACGCTACAGCAAAGGGACGGATGAGTCCGGACCGGAACTGGCCTAACAGCGACTGTAACTGGCCGGATATGCCGGATTACTGTAGCCAGAAGCCGGATTAGGCCAAAGAAAACCAGAAATAGTTGTACAACACAGGATAAAGGGAAAACCCAAAATAGCTATACAAAGACCTTTTACAATGTTAAATATAGATCGATCTCCTTAAAAGTCCCCCGGAGCTGTTTGTATACGGTAGAAGGCCTGACTGCCAATCCTGTAGAATTTCTGATAATTTATTGTTGTTTGGGTGCCCTTCCTAAGTTTTAGAGTATTCCAGAGAATCCCAAAGAAGCTATCCACTTGGCTAGCAGACTCAGAATTGGGAAGAGCCTAAGCCAAGTTTTGCAGTGTTTGCAAGTCTGAGCCTGGTTGGGTGGTGAATTTGTGCCAGAGGACTATTATTCTTCTGATCTAAATCCATTTTGCTTAACCGTGCTTGCTAGTTTTGTAGGAGATAAGACCGATTTGTATCAATTGGTATCAGAGCCAAGTCTTTCTAAAATCCTGTGTAATGGCCCAGAACAAGTTTAATCTTCTTGTAGCTCAGTATAACTAGGCTATGAACTCTGCTTCCCAAATTGCAACCCAAATTGGAATACCTGCATCATCTAGCTTTGAAGAAAATCAAAGGAAACTGGAATATATAGTAGTATTGTATGGATATTTGCAGACATATATCAACAGTCTCCTCTGCCTGTAAATCCGCTTCCAGTAACTTCGCCTCCCCCTGATTCTCCTAATGCATCCAGAAGAAATAAATGGTTGGAAAACGTTGAGGGAATGCCGTCTTATGGGGGAGATAAACGAAGCCCGCCAGCAGTTCTGGGATTCTTGGCAAGTTGGGAAAGTTTTTTTGAAAGAGTCAAAGCTACGGAGGAGCAGAAATTGCAAGCCATGGACAAATATTTGACAGATGTGGCCAGAATATGGTGGCAAGGATGGAAGAAATTATTGCCCCAAATAAAAACATGGGCCGACTTCAGAAAAACATTTGAGTCACATAATTTGCACGCAAATTACTATCCTGATCTTAAAAGACAGTGGGATTACTTTAAGCAAAGGGAACACGAGTTCGTGCATCATTATTTCAATAAATTCTCATAATTAGCAGTGCAAATGGGAGGATCGCAGTCAGGAGGTTTATCAGAAAGTGAAATAACTCGAAAGTTTATGGCTGGATTAAGGGATCCCCTGTATGTAGAACTATGCTTTGCAGAACCCTCAACTATTGACGAAGCTGCAAGAAAAGCTGAAGCAGCAGAAATGAAGCACAATCCTAATATAGTGCGGTATGATATTTGGGAGGGATATCCTCAAGACAAGAGTTTTAAACCAAAAGGTACAGATTGTCTAACCTGAATGATAACGATAATTTCTGTGCTAAAGGAAGTGATGGAGAACGGGGAAAAGCCAAGGATCAGGCTAACGGGCCCTCAGGAGAATGTTTTTCATGTGGCAGACCACACTACAAGTATCAATGTCCAAAGATTGTAGCCAATTCAAAAGTAGAGGCTGAGCAACCAAAGGAGAACAACCGAGCCAAATCACGTCCAACTGCACAGATTGCCCATGTTCGATTTGCTGAAGAAGTTTCTGAAAGCTCCTATAATAAGTTTGACAAGGAAAAGGCAGAAGCATATGAGAGAAGTCGGCTTCAGATTCGTTATATGAATAAAGATAAATAAAATGACTGCATGAGCATGTGACTGCTAGTTGATTGAGCATTGTAATCATTTGATTTGAGTAATGAAAGAGTTTCTTTTCAAACAAATGTTGCTCTAAAGTTAAAAAAGGGGGGTGCTTGTGACTGCAGCACAAGTACCCAATTTGATAGGCAGATGGTAAGATTACCAGCCTAGGAAATCCTTTCAAAGCCGATAGTCAGGTGACTAGCTTGAGAAAGAATAAATCTTTCCGCAAGGCAGATGATTGAGGTTGATCAGTCTTGAGACGGAAAGAGGAAAATTATTCCTGCAAGGCAGATGATCGAGTTCGATAGGTCTTAGACGGGAAGGATTTCGCAAACAGATGATCGAGGACGATCAGTCTTGAGATTGAAAGGAATTGATATGGCACAAGCTCGGGAGAGTGGCTCAGATGATCTGCAGGATGAACACCGATGCAAAGGAATTAATATTAGAATTAAAGATCATGAATTATGGGATAATTTCAACGTTTTCGGAATGCTTGAGTTTAAACTAAACTTGATAGTCAAGCATTAGCTAATTAAAAATACCTTAGACATCTTAATAACTATTTAAATAAAAGCAACGAAATTGTAAACAAAATAACAAATTAGACACTACAGTAAAGGGACAGATAAGTCTGGAACTGGCTTAACAACGACTGCAACTGGCCAAATATGCCGAATTACTGTAGGCAGAAGCCGGATTAGGCCAAAGAAAACCAAAATAGTTGTACAACACATGATAAAGGGAAAACTGGAAATAGCTATACAAAGACCTTTTACAATGTTAAATATAGCCATTGATCTCCTTAAAAGACCCCCGGAGCTGTTTGTATGCGATAGAAGATCTGATTGCCAATCATGTAGAATTTCTGATAATTTGTTGTTGTTTGAGTGCCCTTCCCGAGTTTTGGAGTATTCCAGACAATCCCAGAGAGGCTATCCGGTTGGCTAGCAGACTCTCAGAATTAGGAAGAGCTTGAGCCAAATTTTGCAATGTTCGCAAGTCTGAGCCCGGTTGGGTGGTGAATTTGTGCCAGAGGACCATTATTCTTCTGATCTAAAGCCGTTTTGCTTAACCGTGTTTGCTAGTTTTGCAGAAGATAAGACCGATTCGTATCAAGATCGGGGAAGAACATGTCCCAATATGGAAGAAGATGCCAAACTGTCAAACCAAACAGGGAGAAACCCCTCCCTACCTGGTATCAAAAGAAAGAGAGTCAAGGGAACTGCTGAGAGAGGAGAAAATGACGATGAGAAGTCGATGAAGAACCTGCAAAAAATAACGATCCCCAAACGAACCAGAGCCCCCAAAAATGCATGCAATGCATGCATGCATGCAAGAGATGCATGCTCGCCCATTCGAGAATACCGATCCGATGGCTCGGATCGATGGCTCGGATCGATGGCAATATAGTGAAAATATAAATGATACTTTGAATATCAAAGATCGTAAGCGTCCCCCCACCCACAGAGCTAGAAATTTCCCCCAATTCATGGAGCTAGAAATTTGAAAGAAATTTATAAACAAGAAAGGCAAGTTCCCTCTGACTGGTAAAAGAAGCCATGGTCTCTCCAAATCAAAAAGACAAAATCTTAATAAAAAAGATAAAATCTTATTAATATAGCATTACTAGGACAACATCCAATTCACTTATTTATTTTATAAGACACATTGTCTTGCTGATGTTGTTGGCAATGGGTTCCAATTGAAAAGACAAAATCTTAATTATTGAGAAGACAAAATTTTAATTGAAAAGACAAAAATCTTATTCTGGTAACATCACTAGGACAAGGTCCTTTTTACTTGTTTATTTTGTAGGACACCTTGTCTTGCTCATGTTGTTGACAATGAACTCTAGGTTAGAATTTATTATTGTTGTTAGAAATACCCTAATTGACATGTCTGATAAGTGTGGGAGCATGAAACTATCTTGTGGAGCATTTACGAGGTCGCAAGCAACTTTTAACTCCCTTTCTAAACCCATTCTATGCTTCTCCCAGCCCCATTCTGCCCTTTGCCCCAAGCTCCATTGTAAGTTGTTGTCATCCCATACCTACTTAACACTCAATCTGGTCACTCAAATAGTCAACTATTATATACAAGTTAATTGAGAGGCACTTCTAGACGGGCTTGTAGCGGCTCATAGATGAAGGTCTAACCAAATTTATGAAACTTGATTATAAAAGTATGGTAAGGGGTCGGGTTGAATTTATATATTTAATTCTACAAATATGGTAGGGGGTTTAGAGAAATTTATAGAACAAACTGTATATATATATAATAGGGGGTGTATCTAGAGTTTCTAAAAAATTCCATATAAGGGGGTTTTTCCTAGTTTTTTAACCGTATAAAGGCCTTTTTCTTTAACCCCGTGCATGCACATGCCATATAGATTTTATATTAGCTGCACCCCCTGGGGCCTACAAGTTCTATAGCCCAATTTGAGTTGTCAATGGCACTGGCTTTGGGATAAGTTGCACCATCCTAAAGTTTTTTTACTCTAATGGCATGTTATTCATAGAAAAAATTGAAGGCCGATGCGTATATTTATATAAAAATAAAGTTACAAAAATTTACTTTTTACAGGGAAGTATAACCCATGTTACTCATATAAAAGGAGAGTTTTAAAAAGAGAGATAGTTAATTCATGAAATTTTGGCTTCCTCTGAGATAATCCAGTTCTGTTATGGAATGCACGGATCAGCATACTAGAAGGGGGACTTGAGGTGGAAATTGGTGATTTTCCGCCCCTTTCCCCTGACCATGATTGTGAGAACGCAAAATGCGCACAGGCAGGATTCCGCCTTGGCCATGTTGAATCTTCCTCTGTTATCCTTGGCCTCGCATAGTAGAGCTCTTCTGATATCATAATTCTGGTCACAGCAGCAGTTGCATGAACAGGGTTCTTCATGCCCATACATGTTCGGGGGACCGAAAACTTTGAGCCAGTCCATGTTGGCATTGGGATCAATCTTCCTCCATTTGATCTTTCGCACCAGCATAAAGATGATCCCTGAAATCGAAGAAAAAACCATAAGCAAAAATTAAGTGGCTGCATTAATCCAATTAATATCATATGTAATCTGCTTGATAACAGCTTCCGGGTGAATAATCTCATGATTGAAGATGAACGTATTGCGCCCTTTCCAGATCCTCCATAACAAAATATAGATCCTCCAATCATTCGGATTGTCAGGCATGAAGAAGTCCAGAGAATTTATAGATAAGATGTAACCAAAAAAGTTGGAGGCTAAATCCAGCACCCATTCTGACCAGATACAATTCCTGAAAAGATGATCTTCGTCTTCTTTTTGCCCCAGGCACCTAGGACACACATTCGAGTCTCTTACTATTTGTTGCCAGGGCCTTATGCCATAATTGCCACATGAAGGACTTGATTTTGGGGTAGATAGGGCTGGACCACATGAATTTTAGGTTTCTCCCACATCTATCTGCCCCTGTTTGCCATTTATCATGGATAGACATAGTAAAACCCCTCCTATGCCATTCTGACTGACAGAACCGTCTTCCCATGATAGTTCCAATTACAATCATCATTGGACCATATTCCTTGAAGCAAGGTGATGCAGACATTGTTGTAGAGATTCTCGCATGCCTCTCCTTCTTCAGCGAGAATTGAGTCCCTAAAGGGAATAATTCCATCCTCATTGTACAAATCCCTGATCAGAATGATTCCTTTGGTACTCCAGAGCTTGGCTTGATCTGGAAAATGACAGGTTAAACATAAAGATGGATTATTAGTAAGAATAGCAGGATTCCAGAAAATAGATTGGTCCATAGATAGCCCTTCCTTCCAATCGAACACTCCGCTGACCGAATTCCAGGCCTTGATCCATTTCTTGATAAGGGCCGGAGTAGATCTTGGGACCGTGAAGGGGAAGTAAATTGAATGAGGAAGAACTACCTTTAGCTGCCTCCAACCAAAAGACCAACATTTCATAAGATAATGTCTAATGATGATCGAGATCGGGTGCTTAATCAAATTATGGGCAGCTTTAAAGAAGTACTTGGCTGCAAGAGCTAGGCCTTGCTTCTCAATATTTATAACACCTATAACACTAATTATCCTGCCCAGCAGGGGATCCAGTGCTGGCACAATATCCTAGGAACGTCGAAAAAGAAACCTAGTTGGCGGCTAGAAATCTCCATACTACAACTTCAATATCACTGATGAATTGAGCCGGCTGAAGGTCAAAGAACGTTGCCCAGTGGTAAACCGGTTCCACACCAAATTCCATAGGGGCACTCATGGTAAACAGATTTCTTTCAAATCTGCCCCCAAGAAATGGTTGTGAATTGTGAGCAGCTACTCTCAAAGATCCTGGCCTGTCAAAACAAAGAATGCACAGAAAGAAAAAATTGAACCCAATCCTACAGAAACCAATCCTAGAGTTAGAAACTCAGGCTAATCTAATCAAATTGTCCACTAAGTTGATGGATCCCTGGAATTCTTCAGGGACCTGAGTAATTCCCAGACCCTGGAAAACAGCTTCAAGCAAAGCCTCATCCGTTGGGTCTGGAGAACTCTCCCAGGGTCCAGTCGGTGATGCGCTTAGAGCGCCTAACGTTCATCTTTCCTTCCGACATCATTATGATCATCACATATCTGCGATATGCCCCCTCTGCCTTTCAGATGCTGAAACTCTTGAGCATTGTCTTTTTTATTGTCCAGAGGTTCAGCTGCCATGGTCTTGGCTACAAGAGCATCCTGCTGATGCATCCTCTTGGCATCCTATTCCAATACATGGCCTCCAGCTAAACAGAAAATACTCTGTCTTGGTTCTGGTCGACTCTTATGATCAATATGGGAGCAAACGCCACATTTTTCAGGGCATTTGCTCATTTGCACGTGGAGTTAATGCTGTGGCCCAGAAAAAGGCACTGATGGCTTATGAGTGTTCCTCCCTGAGTCAGAAGTGAATATATATGGATTCAATATCTTCAAATTGATTATTACAGTTAGTCTCTTATTCTAGAGTAAGTACATTGTGCTTCAGGCTCGTGCTCCTGTGGCATCTTCTTGTGCTTATACAATTAGATGAGACATGTAAATTCTGTACTTTTCACACCTAATTGGCTTCCATCCTTTAAGGAAAAAAAGAAACAACCACCAACTTTGTAAGCATTATTTTCCAAAGATAATGCCTTGCTTTGGCAGCTTAAAAACTCATCGCTATTCCATCACGGATATGAATCAAGGCAATTGTCCAATCATCATCCATCGTTCAAACTTTTTATCCTATTTCTTTGTTTGACCTTCTTGCTTCCCAATGACCTTTCATTTTATACTTGCCCTTTTGCAAGTGACTTTCCCTTGTCTTCATCCAAATTTACACTTAATACATTGTAAATTCTTCTAAATTCCTAGTTTATGTTCTTTTTATTAAATTGTGGCCATTGATTTTTAGAATATTCTTGCATAAATTCTCTCTTCTAAATTGTTGCTGGGTTCTGTAGAAGCATAGAAATAGGATTCAAATAGGAAAAAAGAATCCCTCCCTCCATTGGATAAAGAAAAACTTTCTTGGCTTATTAACAGAGTCTGCTGTGGCACATAAATTGTTTAAGGGGCAGAAGTATGACAGATCATGGGATAGGTTTGGAAAATTCCATGGTACTTTCATAGGCCTCTGGCCTCCGTGGACGTTAAAATAAACTTCCTTCCTTCCTTACTAATTTAAATGTATGTAATGATCTTCTACAAAGGAAAGATGAGGAGACTCAATAGCACTGGAGGTGGAGACAGGATGATGGGTTGTGCTGAATATGAAGATGAGGAATTTTCCCAACTATCTAAACCTGAGCATGAGAATACTTTCAAACAACTGAGGCGGAAAATGGTACATGCCAAAGCAATTAAGAAGGTGCTCAAGAATAAAGAACTGTGGAGGTTCAACAATCTGAAGCCTTATTTTGAAAATCTATTTCATAAGTGGCAACAAAAGAGGTAAGCTCTTGTGTTGATGCTGCTAAATTTCACAAATTATACCCTTGAGGATCTAGACATGCTGCTTGGGATGTTTGGGAAGCGAGACATTTCGGATTTCACCTTACGAGATATTCTTGATGTGGCATATGGTTGCAGGATCAAAAACACAGGAAACAAGAAATCATCTCTAGCAAACTTTTTCCTTTTAGTCCGGATATATCACTGAGATATTTTTGAACTTGTCTTAATTTTGAATCATGGCTGTTATAGTCCATGATTGGATGGTCGTTATCACAAGGCCAAAACTCTGTTATAATAGACAGAGCTAATTATGTATTACCTTTAAAATACAATATAAAAAAACTTGCCCTCAAAAAAAAAAAAATTGTCCACCATCTGCACAAATCTGTGACGGGGTCAAATACCATTTTCCATGTCACCATATGATTCTCAAACCATTGCTTGAAGTCAATATGCAAGTCAATTGATATGCCCCTTTTCCAAAGAGATAACAAAAATATTATGCGAAACACAAGCACAACATATGAACTAGAAACAAACAGCAGGAAAGAAGTGTGAGCTACTAAACCCTTCTACCAAACTTATAAAATTGAATGGCAGGAAAGAAGTGTGAGCCACTAAACCCTTCCACCAAACTTATAAAATTGAATGCTTTACTGTTCATGGTAGCTGCAAAGGCAACAGTCTTCTTCGACAAACCAAGTCTGCATGAACTTTGGTTCCCCTTCACCTGTATACATCTGCTAGTTCAAGCAAGCAAAGAAATCCACTACATTACAAAAAACTAGATGGAAACGCAAGCATAACCAGAGCTCCTGTATGCCTCCACCACCACAGCTATGTGCATAACTATCTAAATGCGCAAGCTTTGTGCTTCAAAACGATGAAAAGAATAACCCTCTTTCTGTAATCCAGATTATCACCTCTACTACCCAGCATGTATGTCTCATGAATATAGGCAACCACAAAGGCGGAGGAAGCCAAGCAATGCTTTTTCCTCTCATCCTTTCCGACCAAACAGAGCTTCAACATGCTGCAAAGCTCATGATGAAAAAAATTGGTATATAATCAGCTTATCATATTTGCAACCCATGTCTTTATGAACAAAAATATTCTGTGAATGTGATTCCAATTGAATCACTGTCACCATGAACTCCAACAAACCAAGTCGGTACAACCAAGACTGTGTAAATCAAGTCTGAACTCCTGCAAACGAAGTCTGTACATCTATGCACCAAGCGGCTCTTGTATGCCTCCACCACCACCAAGCGGCTCTGTATGCCGAGAAGTATAAAGTCTGTCACAAATCTGAACCAAGCTGCTTTGTATGCCCAAAAGTATACCCAAAGCTCATGTATGCCAAAAAAATGGCTCTTATACACCTCAAGCCACAGCACAAACAAAATCCAGCACAAGTTTAAAATCGAGCTCTGAACCCTGAAAAAAGGTTGCTGATATATCTCCTCAGGGCTATGCCTTCAATCCACATAAAAAATCGTCAAAGGAAATGACATCTGCCAGAGAACAAGCCATATCCAGCCACTCTCCGAGTTCACATCCCTAAAACCATCATCCCTAGAACTTTTGATCCTAAGAAACAACTGCCATCCTTCCTAAAACCTTCAAATGTATTGAAATACATTTTCCACCGTCATCATTCTACTAATTTATCTATGGATAGTGGATACACCTCAAACACCATTAACAATCTTATGTAAGACAGTATGTTTTTTACATTTTTAGAAACTTATAAATCCATTCTAAATTCCTAGTTCAATTATTCTGCTACATTTTAGCTGTAAGAACCTGCATCACACTTTATGTAAGAGCTATAAAATTTGAATTAAAAGCTCATATACGAGAACCTTGTAGAGAGCTTCGAGAACTTCTAGCACTTCACCTTACCCCATAGAGCGCTCCGGAACTCCATTTAGCCACTCCAGTTGTGATTGAATTCTTTGTGATATTTTTGGTCCAACGTGGTTCCATTCCAACCAACGTAGACTTGAGGGAACTCACGAGAGATTGGAATGACACCTCCACGTCATTGCTCAAGTCACTAATATATGCTCCTTAAGAGCCGGTTTACATGCAAACATCATTGGAGAGGGGGGTTGTTTTTCCTTGTGGAAATTGGCAATGGCAGGTGATGGTGGGCGTAAGAGGGCAAGCCTTTTTAAGAGTCAATTCACATGAGACAATTTCCTGAGAAGGGTCCTGTTATACGTTGTGCAAATTTGTGATGGTCGATGATGGTGGGCGTAAAAGGGCAAGACATTTTAGACGATGGTGATGGCTGTGATGGTGCATGTGAACCCAGCCTAGGAGCGGGTTCACATGCAACAGTGGTCGAAGAGGGGCCCTGTTATACCCTTTGCAAATTGGTGATGGTCGGCAATGGTGGGTGTAAAAGGGCGTGGCATTTTACATGATAGTGGCATTTTACATGATGGTGAAGGCCGTGATGGTGCATGTGAATCCAGCCTAAGTGGGTGATGGGTGAATCCAGCCTAAGTGGGTGCTGTAATGGAATTGCATGGATGAGAGGTATTAAGGGTGGCCACATGATTATTTTTTCCTCCCCACCGGCAGATTTTTATGAAAAAATGGAGGTGGAGGTCTCCGTTTCAAATCGGAGGCCAGTTTTCAATCTTCCACTCCTGAGGGAGGTGGATCCAGAAAAAGTAGTTTAATTTGTTGCTTCCCCTCTCTTCTGCAGCTCTTCCCCCTTCAATTTTCCCTCTCTTCACCTCTCTCGTAGCTGCTCTCGTATCAGATTCAGATACGGAGGTGGAGGCAGCAAATATTGCATGTGGCCACCCCTATTGCCGACATGGCATATTTTCAATGGATGAGGTATTCCTGACGTGGCATATTCCTATTGGATAGTTTAATATAGTGGAATCTAGGCTTTATTGTACGGATAGACGACAGCCTGTAACGAGTAGAAAATAAACGAATTTGAACAAAAATTCCACGTATTTCTGATGTGGCCGTGTGGCGGTACAGCCCCAGGAAAAGGTTGATGGATTACACGAGTCTGATCCATCATAAGTATTGCATCATCTCTTTTGATGATTTGTCGTAGTTGGAAGATTAATACCATGGCTATGCTTTGCAGTTTGATGGATCATTTCTGTTACAATGGCTATGGCGCTGTTGTTGGTTGTTGCGAAAATTTAATATGAGAAGTGTATAAAGCCACCAGTAATGAATGCACACACGAAATTTCATCTTGCTCTGAGCATGCTGCCGGTACAATGCAACACCTGCTGCAAATTTGTAGCAACTTGTTCAGATTCGCGCATTTTCAACTTGGATTGATGGCATTTTCGCCGTTTCCAGCTTTGATTTGGAACTGGGTTCTCAGATATGTGGCTTAAATCACCTCGTTTTCCTTGATTTCAAAGCCTGGAAGGCTGATTCTTGAAGATTGGAAAAGCCTTTTGCAGTTTACACAGATATGGGGCATTTAAACAATTTGAGCAAGAATGAGGCTTCAAATTTGGACGAAGAGTTTATCCAATTGCAGCAAGAAGAACTAAACGACGCTTGTGCTTTTGATTCCGGCGAAGACTATGGCAGGCCGCTTAATCGGATGGAAACAATATACGAGTCTTTTGAGGAAGACGCTGAATCCTCTGATGATCTGCAAAAAGATGTGGTTATGGTCACAAATCCGACATACTCTTCCGACGACGAAAGCAAAGAAAATGCATCCACATCTCTCAAATGGAATGTAAAATCATGGTAAATAGTACTTAAATACATTCCTTTTTTGTTCTTAGAGCACAGTATGGTCTGAAGTACGGGTAACTTCTTATCCTTTGAACATTTCTGTAGAATATGGTCTGAATGGGGGTCTAAATTTTTGTAGAATATGGCTTCTTTCCACAGGTGTGAGACCACAGGTCTGGCGGCCTCTATCGTAGTTGTTTGCGGCAACAAAAGCTTCAAATTACACAAGGTAGCTTCTTAATTCTTTGGCATAAAACAGAGCATACAGTCTTTCACTAAACTAAATATCTTTCTTGATTTCTTTTTTTGTCTCCCAGTTTCCTCTTGTATCCAGAAGTGCTTATTTTAAGAGAATCCTGGCAGAAAAGAGAGAAGTAAAATTGCCAGAAAAGTTTCCAGGCAATGCAGGTATTTTTCAAATGATTGCCAATTTCTGCTATGGTTCCACTATCCTAGTCGAGCCAGCAAATGTAGCAAGCCTTCGTTGTGCAGCAGAGTATCTGGAAATGGGTGAGGATTTAGGGAAAGGAAATCTGTGCGAATTGAGCGATCTTTACCTGAATCAAGTAGCCTTGAAGACATGGGAGGGGGCCTTAACGGTTTTGCGAAGCTGCGAAGAGCTTCTTCCTTTGGCAGAAGAGCTTCTTATAGTTTCTAAATGTGTAGATTCTATGGCCGTTATAGCTTGCAAGGAAATGGCAAACCCTAAGAGCGGATTTGACACAGAAAAAGAGGCATCCGGTCTGTGGGTCGATGATTTGCTGGCCCTGCCCTTGAAGTTTTTTAGTCGAATTGTGGCAGCATTTCGGAGGCATGGAATGGAGGAAAAGAGTGTGAGTGCTGTAATAATGAAATTCGTCCAGAGGTGGATACTCTGTGAACCAATTGCAAATGAGCAGGAGATGAGTCTGGCAGATTATCTGTGGTGCCAGGATATGGAGGAGATTTCTGCAAGAACAGACAGATGCAGGCTCTTAGAGGCTGTTGTAAGACTGTTGCCAATGGAAAAACACGCAGTTCCAGTTGGGTTTCTTTTCTCCTTGCTTAGGAGTGCCTTGGCTTTAGATGCTAATCTGGAATGCAAGCTTCAGCTGGAAACTAGAATAGCATCTCAGTTAGATGTTGCATGCATGGAAGATTTTCTTATGCCTGTAACTATGCCAACAGATTGTCGGTCACGCAGATCTCATATTGAAAGCATGAGGCAGATCGTTTCCCTTTTCATGTCTCAACAAATACTTAACCAGGAGCTTAAAGATTATGCATTTGTATGCAATTCTACATCCATACTTAAGGTTGCTCAAATGTGGGACATATATTTGGCCGAGGCAGCTTATGATTCTTCTCTATCCCCGGGTGCTTTTTCTGATCTAGTAGATGCAGTTCCTAATATGGTTCGAATTTCTCATGACAGCCTGTACAAAGCCATTCATATCTATCTAAAGGTAAGTGCCCATTTGAATACTCCACATTTTTTATTTTTGCTAGTTTCTTTCTGGCAGTTTGTTGATGATTTAATTTGAAATTGGTTCAGGCACATCCTCATGTCTCACATTCAGAGAGAGTCATGGTTTGTAAGCCTCTGAATTGCCAAAAACTGTCACAGGAAGTATGCTTTCATGCTGTGCAAAACGAGCTCATGCCCTTGAGGACAATAGTCCAGGCAATGTTTTTAGAGCAAATACAAGGAAAATATGTGGGTTCTTCAAACCAAAGTCCCACTAGCAAAGACAGGGGCGGCATTCCAATGAGGTCTTCTAGCCATCGATTTCAGAGAGAGTCTGGTTATGTAGAGAATGGGATCCCTTTGAGTTATGCTTTGCAGGCAGAGAGCAGCCAGTTCAAGGCTGCATATCTTCATCATGATTTTGAGGCAACAAAATGCAGGCTGAAACACTTGGAGAAAGAATTGGCTCAGGTTAAGAAGTGCTTGCAGAGCAATCCTCCAGGTCAAACCAGGGAGCACAGAGGTGGAAGCAGGGCAGCAGATGGAAGCTGCATTGGACAAATGCTGCATACTCAAAGAAGGATTCATTTTGGGCACAAAATTTTGAGGACATTTCAAAAACTTGGTGGAAGTCTATGGAAAGGCAAATGCTATGACCCCTCTGACTCTGTCAATTTAACTAGAGATTGCTGTTCCCATACCATAGGAAATACAGATGAAAGCATGCTAGCCAATTTTGAAGCATTGCATGTAAAAAGTGACGTTATGGAGGTCAAGCATGGGGCTGAAAGGTCCCAACACTTTCACGGTCGAAGTCATTCTCTTTCATGAGCCAATGTTTGTTGGAAGTGGAATCACCATAGCAACAACATGGTCCGTTGTAAAAGCACCATAATTAATTTATATATTTTGGAATTAAACCGTCCAGTGGGAAACTTGTAAAAAGACAGAATCATGAAAAGTTGCTTAAAAACATACTTAATGCCCCTCTCTATTCCTTTCGTAAATCGCAGACACGGTTTAAAAGGGCATAAAGAATATGCAGAAGATGCGGCTGTTTCAGGTTTCAGACCTATAATGTGGCAAATTGAATACAAACAGCCAAGAAAGGAAGGAGGGAAGAATGTAAGACGTGCTTCAAATGTATAGAACCAAGACATACAGACAAACATGTTACAGATGTGTACTAAACCCGTGGGATTTCCTCAATTTTCTAATGGGGCAGTAATCCTGTACTGTGATTTGTCCTAGATCACCAACCAAAAAGGAGGAAGAAACAAGCCAGCGAGGAGGAGAAAATCCACGTACTCCTAGCACCTGATTCCTCAGACAAAAAATGTGGTACCTATCTAACCTGTCAGCTTCAATGTAGGTTCTAGCTCTGTGTTGATCCAGGAAAAGAATCGATTTTCAAACTGCAAAACCCAGTGTTTCAGTGGAAGAAATACGCGACGCAACTATGCAGTATGCATCACTTAAGCATGATAGACAGACAGGGCCAGTTTAGAAATCCCATGTGACTTCAGTAGTCGTACACATGGCCACTTTGTCCTCTCACTAGCCGTCCAAATCCTGAGTAGGTACAGTAGACTTAGTTCGTCTCACCTGCTTTTCCACTATTCGTAGATGTTGACATTGTAGAATCATGCATGACAACAGAACCAGAACAGAACTTGTTCTGCCTATCTTCTGCAAAAGCAGCTCAGGCATCTGTAATTTAGTCTTAGAATAATATGTCTTTATGTTCATCCTCTTCTTTACTCTTTTCAAGATTAATGCCCTCTTATTATTCCATTGATGACCTAAAGCTAAAGACATCTTCTGCTGCCCATATTAACTTGGCTTCTGTAAACCTAGGGTATCCCTTTATGCTGTTCACACTGTCTTTTAAATTAATGTACTTGTTTTACCATTGATGACCTCTGTGGTTCCTTCAAACCAAAAAGAAAAAACTCAGACAATAAATGTATTTTGATTGCCCAAACATTCTTGCGCTGGGGTTTTCACGTTGCTACAAAGATTTCAGATCTCGTGCTTTTACTGAATGACAGAAATTCTCATTACCGAGCCTCCAATTTTTACAACTGGACAGAGGTAATGATGGTTTAATCAGCAGACACGATATGAATACTCAGATCAAGGCAAGGAAATTGAGCATTGAAACTGGCTGACATTTTTTTTGGACATTGGAAGCAGAGCCAACAAGATAAGCGCCGGGCAACCATTGCAGAACGGAAAAGCTGGCAAGCTACCTCTGGAATTGGCACTTCTTAATGTTGACATGCATTGAAGTCCGTGACAATATTTAAGGTGAGAGTCTGGCAGTGGCAGCCTGTCTTTAAGTTCGTTAAGCCTGACTTCCTTTTGACAACCGAGGCGAGATGTTGCAAAAAAGGCAGCTTTAGGTTAGGTTGTGACAATGTGTAAGGTTAGGTTTATGGCTTTCCCTGGCTTTTCTATGGTCTCCATCTTTCCCTCTAAAGGTTTGGCATCCATTTGAACTTCCCATGCTCTAATTAAATGGGATTTGACCTGATAATCCTCCTTTGTTTTTTCCCATGTCTAACTCCCACATAGTTAAACTCAATCCAGTGACATTTATTTCTTGCACATCTCTGATACGCTACAGTCTACAGATTTAATATAACACTTTTCTCCTCGTATCTAGGGTATAATACGGAATCAAAAGTTCTTGACTTCCTTGTGTCTAAGTCAGATGAGTCAATTTGTAACACCTTATGATATGCTAGCTCTTGTCTCTATTAATGCATTGTAATGTTCTAGAAAGCGATCTCATGGCAAGGTCTACTAATTTCAATAAAAGCATTCTTATGATAAATATCAAAACTTAATTAAAATGGAAAGGAACATGGGTGCTTCTCAAATTTTGGTATGTATGTATTGGATTTCTCTCAAATCTTTTTATATACATGCACATTATCACATGGGATTGAGAGTTTAGTTGTTTGGTTCATTCGTATTTGTTCTAGATAGCTCCTTACTATGATATGGAATGTGAGATTAATGGCATGAAGATATTGCCATATGATTCTTCAGCACATATTTGCATTTAAGGTTTGGCAAGTGGCGCATTGTCAATGCACCTCTTGGGACTATAGATATCCACATTTAAAGTTTGGCTAAGGCTATTGTTCAATGGAACATAAGATGTTGATATAGGCAAGATTCATATGGGGGTCCACATGGTGATATAGAGTTAAGTAACATAGGCATGTTGAGGATTCCAATGGGGTCTTTGTTGAACTTGTATGCCAATACATCGTTATGAGCTAAATTTGTTAGGATTGCAAAATTGATGTGAATCGTTCTATAATACAACCCGGACATTCTGGCAAACAATACTAAAGAAGCCTCCACAACGAAAAAGGTGCTCACATCCCCCGGAAAATCCCCCATTGAGGAACCGGGGGACTTGAGAGCAAGGGGTTATTTCTTTTGCAACGAGGGATTTTTTAACAAAGGGGTATATTGTACAGGGGGAGATTAGCAGAAACGAGGGATTCTTGAGCAAAAGGGTATATTTTAATGGGGAAATTAGTAGAAATAGGGGACTGCAAATGCACGTTGGGGTATTTTTAAGAAAGGGGGAGTGGGTCAAAAGGGAATTTGCGAATGCATTGGGGTAATTTCAAGAAAAGGAGACTGGTTCAAAAAGGGAATTTGCAAATGGACTGGGGTATTTTCAAGAAAAGGGGACACATTCAAAAGGGAATTTGCGAATGGATTGGAGTATTTTCAGGGGATTGCAATTACTGAAAAAACCGAGGACTGCAATAAGTACAAAAAGGCCCATAATCTTAAGTAATTTTGGGTTGATGAAGGTTACGTTTCCCAATAACTTTTTAACATGCAACAAGTATGGGTTGGTATTCCATTCAACACAAAGCCATTGACAAGTTTCGTATAAGAGAAAGGCCCAATGGGCTTCTTTCCAGAAGGGAAAGCTAGCTGACGTGCGAAGCGCGGAGGCCTGCTTTGACCTTCCGAGGGGCCTTTGGCTTTTTTTATAAAAATTTTACCTGTCGTTCTAGTGTTGAATCGAAGGTAAAAAGTCTACAATCGGAGGTAAAAAGTCCAAAATCGAAGGTAAAACTGCTGCCATCAAGCGCAATATGTTTCATTCTTCCGCCTCTCTTACAGGTTTAGAAAATGTGCCACGTGGCACAATTTAATTGGACGTGCATCCAGGAGGGCAAGTAAGTAACATTTAGAGCAATGTTCTAAGGCAAAAAGAACATATGTCGAGTTTTTTTTACGCTGAAGTAAGTGACAAAGGAAATTACATGGCAAACCCTATAAATATGGCGGAGGCAGGCACAAATGTTCCCGAATCGAGCGTATTCATGCTACAGAGAGAGGCTCGGCATCTTTTTAGTTGTAAACTCTCCAAACTCGGCATCTTTTTAGTTGTAAACTCTCCAAGCTGGCTTCAAATCCGGCCATGAAGCATTTCAGGTAAAATCCTATGGCTATTGCTTAAGTACCTTCCTTTACGGATTAAGATATATAATACGGTTTTATATCTGCTATATGAAGGCACCTAAATTACTGGCAAAAGGCATTGGAATCATTTCTGTTACATGCAAGTCAGTGATCTGCGGCCTTCTTTCAGGTAGAAAACAAGTGCAAAATATTTCTTGTAATGAACTCGTTAGATTGCGTGAAGCTCGGTTTAGGAATTTGGACCCCGATCTTTATGCTTGACTGTCTGTGTAAATTTCCTTGATGCTTAAGAATAATTTGGCGACCTGAGGGTTCTCAGAATAAAGGCCATATGAGGGCAAAACTCATTGATCTGCTGAGAAGGGCATGCATTGAACATGGCAATTCTCAGCCAACAAAAACCAGCTGCTAGAGCTTTGCATAAGATAGATCCAAACAGAGGGAAAGCTGTGTTAATATCAAGAGATCTATGTCTGGTTTGCAGCAATGTGCTAAGGCAAACCTGATCCCAGCCTGCAATATTGAGAGGGTGGAGTTGTCTATCAATGAAAAAGATGAGATTTCAGAGGATGATGACATCTTTTCATTTAATTGATGAAATGCAACTTAAATCTAGTTGCATTTTTTCTTTTATGTTCTCCAAGCCTTGAGCAAATTGTATTTTAATTGCTGCCTCTGCCTCTCCATTAGTACATATGGATATAGTAACAATATCTTTGGTTTTTTGTTATTCCAATTTAGTTAGTTCCCTCTTTCCCTTCCTTTGCAGATCATGTGTTAACTCTGTTTTGTTAATATCCATTTAGAGCTAAACCCCTTCTGAGCAAGTTGTTTCCAATTTTTTGGTGTTGCATCTCCATGTTTGCTAGCAGAATAATTTTAGGGGCTGAAACTGGACGAAGTTCCCAGCACGTCACTTATATCTTCAAATCCAACTAAATTTGAATGGCAGGACATTCCTAGTGGATCTCCTTTTTTAGTCTGATTTTGATCACCTTTTTGCAGTCGGGAGCATTCACCATAATATGTCGTTGCAACGTGGAAGCTTATGACGTCTTCATGTGGCAAAAGACGAAACATGAAAAGGTCTTATGAAGTGCAATTGGTCTTGCCATTTTTGATGCTTTAACTGCAACTTTTCTGGATTGCAATTATCAGATGTTATTGAAAATGAGATGTAATCCTCGTGCTTGCATCTACAAAGGCTGGTTACTTCTGCAGCTTTGCATGGAGTGATAACTTTGCATGGAGCGATTTCTGAAATCCTGCAAAATGGCCTAATGTTTCTCAGCAAGCAATTTCATCTCCAAATCCAAATCAAAGTTTTTTCTTCTCGATCTTGTTCAGTAGAAGAATGCCTCATGTTCAACTGCCTCCAGCGATGGATCATCTACCAAAAGTGAAGGTGCAGAAGCAATTATGTGAATAATAGCCAAGAGGGTGGAGGAAGTCATTTGAGTTTCCCAAGGGCTTCTTCAATTGAGTGTATCTAGGCAGGCACTCAGTTGAATATAGGTATTTTCTACTGTAGTAAACATGACCTTTATGTTAATTTAAGATAATTCTGATACTCAATATTCTGTATTGTAATTCTGTATTCTGAAATAATGAGAAATCTTATCTATTTCCTACTGATCAATTGTGATCAATTTGTCGTTTATCAACTTGTTTGAAATGAGTATTATCTTACAAATAATAACAGGGTATTCTTTTATGAATGATGATAACAGGGCATTATCAGAAATAGGGTATTATCTTACAAATGATAATGGGGTATGATAATGGGGTGTGTTATTTCAGGGTATTATTTGAAACAGGGTATTAGCTTACAAATAGTAACAAGGTATTATCTAAAATAAGAGTATTATCTGAAAGAGGGTATTATATTACAAATGATAACGGGGGATGATTTTACATCTTTTGAAAAGGGGATTGCGACACCAATGTAACGGGGTATTATCTTACAAATGAGGAAAAGGGGGATTGTGGCCAAATACCCCAATTCCAAAAATCCATTTTATCCCCTGTTGTTCGACAGAAAAGGGGGATCTTATAGGCATTTTTTAGGGGTATTTTCTAGGGTATTGAAGCACCTTTTTCGTAGTGCTCTACAGCCTATGGGCAATATCACTTTTGAGCAATGGGTACAATACTTGCAGCAGCTCTATGATCCTCTTGCGGTTCAAGATGCAATACCCCCACGGATGGGTCCAGCGCTAGTAATCACAGAGGCATGGGTTGCCCAGGGCTTACAGCATCTCGCCAATGGCAAGGCAGCAGGCATAGACAACATGTAGGTAGAGCTGCTCAAATGGCAGGGCCACCACTAGTGCCCCTTCTAACTCCATTGTTCAATAGATTTATAAAAAGACTTTTTCTCATGTGGCCCACTAGCAGAGTTGTTCCCATCTACAAGGCAAGCGACCCTCATTACCCAGCCCATTACTGCACAATCATAGTTAGCTCTTTATTTGCAAAACTCCTGGCTGATGTTCTAGAATTATAGTTGGCGATATGGGTGGAGGAAGCAGAGGTACAGACCCTCATACGCATAGGATTTAGGCTTTGAGACTCCACCATTGATCATATTTTTACACTGTGGACTTTGGTTGAAGATAGGAGGAATCATTGGCAAGACTTATATTGCTACTTTGGTGACTTTGCAAAGGCTTTTGACAATGTGCCTCTGGAAAGGCTGTTGGAAAGATTTATGCAGTTTGGAGTCCTATGGAGTTGCAAAAATGCAATATATTGGATGTATAAGATATGCTCAGGCTAAATGACATTGCCATGCTAATCTATCAACAGTAATATTGTGGTCTGCCAAGGATGCCTACACTCTCCAACACTATTTGACCTCTATATTGATCAGTCAGTAGGTTGGCTTGTAAAGCATGGGAATGGCGGAGCTCAGCTCATGTACCAAATTGTTAGGTAGTGTGGACGATGTGGACCTTTTAGCTTACACAAGATGCCCTAGATACTTTCTGTCGGGCAACTGGAATGCATATTAATTTTGCGAAGTCTAAGTCTTGCTCATCTTATCCTCACATAAACCAAGCCCTTCCTCTTCACTTATCAAGGGCAAAATGTGAAGGTGCACCCACCTACAAGTATTTGGAATTGGAATATTCTTCTACCACATTTGGGACACTTCTATCCGGCTATGAGTGACAGCGGGCTATAAAGCATTGTATGTAATGCAGAAGAACTATTACAAAGCAGAGTTATATGACTAGGCCGATCAGTCGCACTTTCTCAGGATCTTGATAAATCCCGTTCTTCTAGACAAATTCGAAGTCCGGGGCCTGATGGTATTCCTTGCCACCTGGAATGACTTGGAGCGACTATAGAAAACCTTCCTAGTTCAGGCACTTGGGGTAAAATCCACAGTCCAATATCGTATTTTCTTGCAGGAGACTGATTTCTTGCCTTTTTACAGTGCCACACTCGACTACTTTCAGAAGGTGGACAGTGTAGGTGTCCCCCTAACCTTGCTTATACCATGGCAATGGGTCTACGGCGCCCCAAAGTCTACTGGAAGGAAAAATGAGCCCGGTGGTTCTCCTGATGGAATGTGCAGGAACACATGTACATACAGGTACAATCTGAAGAGGATCACCATAATTTGAGGTAATACCTCGATGCTTGCTTCCTCAACAAGCTTTGCGATGCTGGTGCTCTGGAACAGGTCAAGACAATACACTACTAGTACCAGATCAATCTGAGGTTCACAGCACCACCTACATACACATTTGCTTACGAAAAAGTGCAGATTGATAGCTTCTTTTCACGCAGGTGTGCATCGCCTCAGAACTGAGTCAGACAGATGGATTTAGAAGGCACAACATGATAGACTTTATCAGCATTTCCAGTTGGGAGTCATTAAGGATGAGTATCCCAATCTTTAGGGCTACCCGACCTTCGACCATGTCCAGGCATGCGATGCTGAGTTGGTCCCATCTAACCAGCCGCTCCATGTGATGTTGGGCACGGCTTCAGGGGGGTTACTGGGACTATATCTTTAGGAGGTGATGGATATACGCACTGAGCTATATCCTCTGACACTACCTTGAAATGTATCATTGCATAGTTTATTAGTATGCATATTATTGCCAAGCTTTTCGCCTTGGAAACCCTTCGGGGCATGCTTTTTTTAATCCTGACAATAATACCTTTGACGTGCTCTTTGATTGGATCCCATAGATCTATTGAACTCCGTGGACAATAAAAGTACTCAATTCAATTTCAGGCAATTCAATTCAATTCAATTCTTAAGTCATATTATATAGCTATGTAAAAAGCACGTGTGGCTTTACACCATGCAGAACAAGATGCAGTGGCAAGCAAAGTCCCAAAAGGTAGTCGAGCCTTGCAACACACTCCTTACATGCCATAAAAGGGCTTCAAAAAACTTTTCATTGAATTGACAACCATGTACATCTTGTATTTCTTTTACATAGTTTGATATATATACAAGTATTTGTGCTATTTAGGGCTTGTATGAAGTTGAATTGTTTAGTCTGAGTATTGGACAATTTTTTTTTTTTAAAGAACTGTGTCATCAATATATTAAAAGAATGATAATGTTACAAAGCAAGTGAGGAGGAAGGAGAACTGCCCCAAAGAGACAGCGATACCTCGACACTCCACAATAAACTCACAGAAAAACTGCAACTCTACTGCTGTACAAACCGACCATCACCATCTACAATACCCAAGAAGTCCCGCCAAATGGCAAACTTCCGCTCTACTACTCCCGGGAACACCAGAAAGCTTTGAAATAGCTTGTACCGAGTCGAGGAATCGAGAGGCCGCAGTTTCAATCCCCGAAAGATCCACAACCGCCGCCGCTTAAATCAGCCACACCAACCAAGCCACGACAAATGCAAGGCTTGCCGCCGCAAGAGCGGCCAAGCACCGAGGATACACATGAAGCAAAGAATCTGGCGGCTAGTCAATCTCACGAAACAGAGCCCTAACCCAATCGTGTAGCCCGCAAGTGAGGGCATAAAACCGCACAATGCTCCACGCCTCATGATGAAGGCCACAACAAGGGCGAGAGGGCTCACACCCGCCTAAGCCCGACTCACAAGGGCATTCACCACGATCTGGCCCGGTGTACCACCACCCGCCGCGAAGCACCCCTAACCTTCGATGGGAGAAGTGAGCTCCATGTCCACGCCCAAACCGAAGCGCCATCGAGAACACGGAAGTCGCAGAGACCACTTGCCCGAAGGGGCGGTGTGTCATGAATAGCCGGCACCGGTAAGAAGACCGCACAAAGCAAGAAGTCACAACATCCGGATGAACCTTCCAAACCTGCACCACCACATCATCCACGAGGGACTATAGGTATGTGTAGCGGAATACTCCCGCCACGTGCTCCCGGAGATAGCCCGGTCCACACGCCCTCAGCGAAAAGCGAGCTCGAAAGAACTCCCATGAAGCTAGTTGACCACCCCAATACCAATCCTCCAAGGTGAGCACAGCGGCTCGCCTCCAAGCGGGCTCAGCGTCCAGAGCATGCACGATGGCGACCAAGGGCAAGTCTTGCAGGGGGTAGAGGAACCCACAAGAAAGGAGAAGAGTGGTGATAAAGCGAGGCATAATCTGTTTGGAAGAGCACACGCACATGATCCCAAGCCCGCAACACTCCTCAGAAGAAAAGGGGATGCATGTGGGAAAGGTCGGAGACCATACAACAAATGCCTGAGGGCAACTCCACATGCATGACGGCTTCCCAAATGCCACACAATGGCGAAGAGATGCAACAACAAATACCAAGCACTGGGAGAAGATGCTCCATCACGCAAAATGCTCCAAACAAACTTGGAGACCAACACCTTACTATGCAGTGCCAAATCCGAATGGCCAAGCCCCCATCCTCCCGGGGCGGAGACACTTCCACCAAGCCACTTTAACAACCGCCCTTCATCATCCCCCCCCCACACAAAATTTGAACAATCTTATCCAAAGCACGTATCTTACCCTCGGGAGCTAGCATCGCAGATCTTTGTATACACATGAGTGCTACAAAGTAATTGACTTGGCAATAGTGATCCCACGCCATGGACAACTTGCTACCCTTCCACCAATTGAGGTGTTTTACGCAGCCCCCGCAAAATCTCATCCCACACCCTCCCCATGGAAACATCCCTCCAAAGGGAATACCCAACGACTTAGTACACACATTACCGGAAGCACCTTCCAAGGGAATAGAGCCAAACAAGGGGAGTATGAGTCACCGGGCCCATAATGCGGAGCACTTACCCCAATTGAGAAGAATGCCCGAGGCCAAGGAGAAAGTATCCAACAAACCCTTCACATTCCGCAAATTCCTCTCTTCTGCCACCAAGAAGAGGAAAGTATCATCGACAAACTGGTTAATAATCTGCTGGCTACCATCCTGCATCCGAAGCCCATCCACTACTCCCTCCTCCACTGCAGCCAAAAACAACTGCGACAGTGCCTCCGCCACAATCGTAAACAAAAACGGCGCCAAAGGGCACCCCCGACGCACCCTCCGCCTAAGGAGAAAAAGCGGAGGGTTCACCCGGCGCACACCACCAGAGTCGTGGCCGACCTATGCGGCTTCATGATCGTCTCTTCAAAAGCGTGGACCACAGCCCAACGCTAACATCATGGCAGACAAGAACTGCCAACGGACACTATCGTAAGCTTTGGCAAAGTCAAGCTTAAGATAGGCAACATCTTGACCTGTTCTTCTGGCCCAATAAAGGCCCTCATAAGCTGCGGCAACATTAGTCAAAATGTTCCTCCTGGGGACAAACCAGATCGCACCTTACTAATGGAAGAAGTCAACACCGCTTCAACTTTCTGCCGGGGCTTTTCGCAATAATCTTATACACGAGAGGACAACAAGGAGATAGGCCTCCAATCACTAATAGTAAAAGGTCGCTTAACCTTAGGAATCAAGGAAATGCATGCGGTATTCAAGATCCTATCCATTTGAGAAGACTTGACAACTCAAGGTACACCTGGTACACCCGACTCACCAGCCCACTCCCAATAAGTCCGAAAGAACTCCAGGGGATGCCATCCAGCCCGGGACATTTATCCTTGGCCATGCACATACATGCCGCCGCTAAATCCCTCTCGAGAGCTCGCCCAAGCTCTCACGCTTTAACTTGACCCCCAAAACAAGCTCCCGCATCTCTCGCTCATAGGGAAGAGTGTTGTCGCGAAAAACCCCGAGAAATGGGCATGCACATACCTCTGCAAATCAGCGGGATCCTCCAAAGTCCGCCATCGAGGCAAAGCAAGGGACGCCATAGATGCCGTGATATCGCCGCCACCCTTAGCGCTCAAGAACACCAAGCGAACTTGTGTCCCCCTCCTTCAACCGGTAAGGGCCGCCTTCACACGCGTGCCTCCCGCACTTTAACTCGCTCTAGAGCAACAATACGCTGCAACACCGCATTCTCCCTAATGCCATCGGAAGGTCATTTCGAATCCTCCAACTCCCTCGATAGAGACCATGTAACTCCCCGCCCTCCTCGCTGCACACGCCTACCAAAGACCTTGGCCAAACGCTTCACCCACGGCCAAGGCGGTCCACCATACCAGACATACCCTTCAGAGATGAAAAGGTATCAAGCCACAACTCCTGGCACTGGGCCGAGAAATCCGCATCAGCCAGAAGCCGGGTGTTCAAACGGAACACTGTCCTAGAGGGCCGAGAGGCAACTGCACCTATTTGGACACAACCTCGAGGGTAATGATCAGAAATGGAGGTAGACCAGAATGTTACTCGGGCGCCAAAGAGGGCACATCATCCGGTACAAGCATGGGGAAGCATAACACCGGTCATGCCTAGCATACGCCCGCCCGCACCAATCGCCTATTACAATAGGTGAAAGACAAGTCCCCAGGGACCTCAACCAAGGCCAAATCCTGCAACAAACGAGACCACTGGTCCCTCTCAAACCCATGCACAACCTGGGTTCCAGAACCAGAGCGATCCTCTACTCGCTCTACCATATTGAAGTCCCCTAACAACAACAAAGCGACACTGCAACCCACCAAGGGCTCAAGAACTTATTCAACCGTGGCCCATAAAGCACCCCGGCCGAGAAGGCCGATTAGGGGCATAAACATTAACAATCCCCCACTCTTGCCCTCCCTCCAACCACTTAATTATTGCCCACCGACCAAAACCTGCTGGCTGCAGAGTAACGTGACACCGCACATCCATCCTCCAAGCAATAAGAGTACCCCCACTAGTCCGCCCAGAAGAAGAAGCAATAGAGGCAAACTGCCTACCAACCATATTCATGAGCCTAGACATATCACCCCTGTGACACTTATGCTCCTGAATGCAAACAATATCGGGGATGCAACCGCGAAGTGCCAAAGAAACACGGGCCCTCTTACTACTAGAGGACCGCACCCCGCGACATTCCAACTAAGGATCGACCTATTCATCCCGGAAGAGAAGTGTCCCACCCCACATGCCTATCCACCGGGCCATCAGCCCACTCCACAGAGTCATCATCTAGAGCGGAGGATTAATCACAAAGAATGTGACCCACGGCCGCTCTCTCGTGAGATTCCACTTCCAACACGTGTTGGAAGTTCCCGTGCACCTCCATAGAGTCATGGGCCACACTAGTCTCTACCTCCACCCGGGCTGCTCCCAGCCACCTCATGCTCGGCAAGACATACCGGCACGGGACATCCCCACCCGGGATCACCGGCCCCTCCCACGCCCTGCCCCCTCGGACCTAGCCACAACCAAATCATCCGAGCCCTCCCCTCGAGCCACCACGCCCCTAGCCCGCCATCCAATGGGGGCTGCCAAAGCAAGCCTGCCCGGCCTCGCCCCACACCACCTCTCCCAACCACACCACCTCGTCCAACTCCATTCAGCGCACCACGGAGTCCCTGCATGCATTGCCTCAGGAATAGAGGAATCCCGGGCACCTGCATAAGCACCCGCAACCCCTACCACATCACAACCACCAGCAGGATCATCAACATGGTCAGCTGGTAGCACAATAGATGGAAACATCCGCCGGATCTCAGAGCCATTCAAAAGCTTCAATCGGAAGAGAAAATGCCAGGGACCACTACGCACTGGAAGAGAAGTGGGCAAAGGCTGCAAAGCAGGCAGAGCAACACATATCTTGGGGACCTGCACAATAGAATGAGCCAAATATACACCCAGGCCATTAGCCATAGAAACCAAGAAATCAGGCACCATCGGATCGGGAGGAAGATCCCGAATCACGGAACCAACACGGATTTTTAATCCATTGCCAAAGAACTGGTAGACATTGCTGGAGTATAATACTGATACAACACATAAGATTCACCCAAAGTATCCACCCCTCGACTAACCAATTGTCGCACGGAAGACTCAGCCTCAAACATGATTATGAAAAAATTATTTGGTAGGAATTTTGAGGACCGATAATTGGCAAACCAATCCGCCTCGGATGTCCGGCAAGCCAAGAGCTAAACCTCCTCGTGTCCAATATGTAACCCGTGAAGTAACCCAATACCGCAAATGAAACTAGATTCTCAATGGTCCGACATGTCGGTATGATCAATATCTATCCATGGAGTCTCCGGAAGAGCACTGCAGTCAATAGAGTGATGATCCTCCACAAATTTCGAGCCTCTTGAACACGGGCAGTCCTACACTCGGAGCCTTGCGCTTGATCCAATCCCGAAAACCCCGGCCGAAAGTGATGCGAGCAACAAGGTGTCATTGCTCGCGCAAAAGCCAAGCAAGACAGAGTTGGGGCTGCCGCCCGGCATCTTGAGAGGTATCCGGGGCACCCCGGGGAGGCACATCAGCCTACATGCACCCTAGAAGAGGGCGCATCACCGCAAGTGATCCCTTCCCAAACAGGGGAAGAGGGCATCCGCATCCGGCCAAAGGGGGCATGCTTGATGGGATCAAGACCGAGTCTCCAAAAACACAATCCATTGGGGTCTCAGAATTATATTGAGAGGAAGAGCAATCCACATACCTCTCAACCGAAGGGGATTCCAAGAGCTCCCTCATCTCTGCCACCAATTGCATGCCACTTCCTACAGGCCCCGCCTCTTCATGCATGCCGAGACCCACGCCCTTCCCCTTTACTGGAGGATTCTTCCTCCTCGCCATCTCCCTTGGCTTCAGCCCCAAGCCATGAGGCTCAATCAATCCCCCATCAGCCTGTCTGGCAGGAGCCATGACATCCGCACCAGTCCGGAAATCAGCTGTTTGCGGCAACAAACCACACGCAAAACAGCTGATGCTATACACCACCGGAAAGAGCTCGGAACAAGCTTTCCAACGAGCCTAAGCACGCCGAAATCTGACACCAGATAAGAGAGATATCGCCGATCAAAGTTTCGCCGTCAGAACCCCAACCGCCTTCCCCTTAGCATCTGAGTATTGGACAATTGATTATATGAGCTAACGTGTTTGTACTATTGTGAGATTTCTTCAAGGCTATTCTAGGTTTCGTTAAAGTATCTATAAAGATTCCCATTAGATATTATTAGATACATAGAAAGTCCTGAGACTTCTTTTAGTACTCGAAATTTCATAGAGATTTTATAAAGGATCCAACTTTGTGTGGAGTGTACAAAGCTGAAGTTATGTATTATGCTCTCCATCAATTTCCTTCTCTAAGATGCCCTTAATGGATGGCTGTGAACATGGGATAATAGAGCATATGTAAATCTAGATCTAAGTTAATCTTGGAGCCCCTCCTTCCTTCCCCCATATTTTAGCAACTTATATAAACTACGATTTAAATTTAATTGAAACGCTCCCTCCCTTCCATCGGTTGTTTTTTGGGTTGCCCCTAGGGGGGCAAACCCTTGTTTATGTGGGGTTTATGGCATATCCTAGGTATATGCTAGAATATACCTAGGATATGCTGATGACTGCTCAAAACCTACTATTTGCTGTAAACTCTCGGTCACCTGCGTTCTGGATCCAGGATGCTCCAACCGAGTAACTGGCAGGCAAATACTGAGTGCGTGAATGAAGGTATAATAGCAATCGTTTTTTGCAGTGCCATAAATCTAGAACCGTTGTGAATAACTTCTTCTATAGCTCCAACCTATTCAGAAGCTTTTGCAACTTTGAAAGTTCCTTGCTTTTGGAATGTTGAAATCTGCCCTTTTGGTTTGAAGAACTTCTCATGAACTTCGTTGTGGTCTGTGGTCTTTGAATTTATTCAAAATGCTTTCACAGAACCTGTTTTGCAAATTCTGCAGCTTGATATGGTAATAGCAGTAAGTGCAACCATTTTTCCTGCTATTTAGAAGCCCATAGTGAATCCACATCTGGAGGTTAGTTTTGAGAGGACATCATGTATACCGAGCGTTTTGGACCAGCTCATTTGTGTGGCTCATGTACTTTGATTTATTTCACCCATTTGTGCTATGAATTTGGAAAACATGTACCTAGCAGTTTTTATAGGTTGTTCTCTAAGCTTTCCAATGCATGCTCATGCTTAAGAAGTGGAGCTCTCTTGTTGAAGTTATGACCCTGTGACTATTCTGCTGTAGGATCAGAGCAGCAAATGCACTTTGTTATATTTGACATATTTAGACTAGGAATTTGAAAATTGTGTGCCTAGTATTATTTTTAGATCTTCCCTTGAGCTTTCAAACGGATGCTCCAGTTGGTGAAACAGAGCTTGCACGTGCAAGGTATGCCAATATTACCATATTAATCTATTTTTGTTTATTTTAGAGAGCTTACAGTTTAAGCACTTATCTATGGACTACATGGCCTGGCTAGGGAAAGCTGTGAAGAATTTCAAGTAACATGCCAGGCTATGTTTGTGCTTGGAGTGGCCTAAATGTACAACTGCTTCTAAATCGTAGGCTTGACTTTTAGGCAGGCCCATGAGGAGATTCATCTCCGGCATACAGCTAGTTCCTTTATATAGACTGTCAGGCAAGGAAAACCATCGATGCAAACAGACATATCGCAGCCCAAATACTATTTGCAGCCGTTAAAGGTTATAGATACTTAGTTATAGTTCTCCTATATGGCATTTCAATTCTATGCCTTGTGGATCTTACGTATATGTGTTGGCGATGCATTGCATGTGTCGGTGATGCAAGTAAGAGAGGTAAGACAGGAAATTAATGCTGAGAACATATGCATAGATAGTTAGTTATAGAATAAGGAGTCTGCCAGCATCGACTTGCCATTTTTTCTGCCGGCTTCCAAGTTGTGGTGTCTTTATGGAGATGAATGACGGTTCTGTGTAAATGATTACTCGTGAATGTGTCTCAGTTAGAAGCACCAAGGTAATAGTAATATTTCATTGCAGTGCCATAAATCTTGACTTCTTATTCTTGCATTACAAATGCTTTCATGTGGTATTGTCGAGATTGTGGAAGCGAATTCTATGTGAGTGCTGGGTACTCTAGCGTATTTGTATTGGCTTTGTATCCAGTCTGTTCGTGGCATTGAGCTACCTAAAGCACGGAACACATAAATTGGCATGATTATTGTGTTTCCTAAAAGCCTTCTTAAGAACATTACTACTTAAATAATGGTAGAAAAAGCTCATGTGCAATGAGCCAAACATACATAGTCTGTTCACAAGGCATTTCTTAAAATGTACACCACTGGTTGTAGAGTTTATTGAGAGTTTATAGTCTCTTTAGACATTTGCTGACTATTGTATGCTTTGGCAATGCAGGCATTGAAGATATGGCCGACATATTGAAGATATTGGAAACATGGGAAAGAAAATAGGTATATATTATTCATCCAGTCCCCCAAAATTGAGAATGCATAGCTGGATCTTATTGCATGAAACTAACCATTTGCCCAAAATGTAGATGCACCGTAATGAATCGCCTCCCTAATGCTCCACGAAATAGGGAATATGGCGTCTTGCATCTGGCTTCACCTGTAAAAGCAAGAGCTAAATCTGAGAACATTGAAGGCTTTGCCCGGTTTGATTTTGCAAGGCGCCTTGCATAGGGATGAATGCAACATAGGATCTAATATTTTATAGTTTCGCCATCCTAGGACACAGTAATTGTCATCTGTTAGGCACAGTAGTTTCACCGTCTGTTATATCAAACCTCTAGATTCGTTCTAGTGAAGGTATAGCACAAACTTTCTATACATTTCGGCATGCAATACTATGTTTTCTTTTTTTTTTACTTGTCCAAGACATTCAAACTCATGCCGCTCACTGCTTACTCGGCATGGTAAATCAGCAAGAAGTTGTACCCTAGTTCTGGATTGAGCTAAGGGGCATTTACCATGTTCATATTCTAACTATGTGCTTACTATAAGTGCCAGGCTCTCTAACATCAATTTGCTACTTTAGTTTTCTGTGGACATTGGAGAAAGGAGCAAAGAAGTGTGCATTTCAAGTATATTCTCATAACGAACAGGCAGTTAGGTTCGAGTAAAGGGGCCTTGCATGGGTTTGGGTCTGCAGATCTAGATCATATTCATGCAACTGCATTTCATTTACAATGGTAAAGTACACTTAATTTCTTTTACCTTCGACTATCATACTTGACTAAAATAATCCAGAGATAGTTGATTGTAGAGATTTTTTACTAGAATGGCTGGAAGTAAGCTGTTATGCATAATGCATCTTGCATCTTTTGTTTGTTAATGGTTAGAGTTTGCAGTTTGGAATGAATGCATTTGAAATGCATTCTCTGGACGATGGTCTTCATGTCCATTTTAATTCTATGCCCTGTGGATCTTAATTGTATGTGTTGGCCATGCATTGCATCGATGATGCAAGCAAGACAAAGCTTGAAACGAATTAGCCTATGTATATGGGGTAGATTTATAGTTACAGAGTTCGGGCCTACAAGGGTTATAAGGAATGCCAGCTCTAGATTGACTTATGCAAATGGGTTATTTCCTTGCATACAGGCTAGTTATCCAAGGCACATTTCTTTAGGAATAGATGTGTTTCCGTGTCTGGATACGGTCTGAGTATGGGACCTTTCCATTGATGTGGTTTTCATGCTGAGTCCTTTAGCACTACAAAGCTTCCAGATTAGTATGTTAGTAGAAGTAGATTGCTCTATTTATGCATTATCGCAGTGACATGCTTCTATTTTCGAAATCTGTTGCTAAACTGTTTGCATCTCTGAGTAGATGTTAATAATTAAACTCAGTTTCCTTCTAAAAAGATGTGTTGCTTCAAAGAAAGGGCTACTATAGATCAGACCCATGCAAGTGAAAGGCCAAAGGGGATTAATTTTGAATTCCCAGATGGAAAGAGATGATCAGAATTAGAGATGGTGGTAGAGTGCAAACCAGAACATTTGCTGACGAAACAAAAATGGGTACTCCAGATCTAAGTCCAGTAGTCCAACACTAGTGATCCAAGGCACGTTTCTTCAAGGATGGATATTTTTTGTTGCCTGGATACGGTCTGACCATGGGACCTTTTCATTGATGTGGTTATTTTGCTGAGCCTTTAACGTTACAAAGCTTCCATATTATTATGTTCATAGAAGTAGATTCTTTTATTTTTGTGGATTGATTTGTTTGGGCATGTCAAATTATTGTACATCGCTGTGCCATGCTTCTATTTTCCGGATTTGTTGCTAGACTATGCACCCTTGCATCCATGAGTAGAGGTTAATAATTTATTTCAGATTCTCGTAGTTCGAATTGCTTGCATCTGCTCTGACGTGAGTAAATATTAATAATTAAAGTCAATCTCTTTCTAATTTAATCTATTTCAGATTGCGTATTTAACATTGCTTGCATCTGCTGTGGGCATACCATTCTTTGAAATTTGTTATTCAGGGTTTGGCATCAAATTGGGATGTGCCTAAGCTAGTGTGTTTAATCTAGGATTTTATCCTATTTAATGTGATGGTTTGGTTTGTTGCAGGGCAATCATCTGGAGATGTGCCATCATGCTTGTGGTAGGGCGTGCATATTTTGAAGCCCATCTGCATGTTGCTGCTAGGGCGTGCATAGTAAAGTTGTCATACGGCTGGTGAAATTACTACATGGGCGAAGATATTGTTGTTTGTAACTTATCCAGGGTTTGAGATCAAATTGAAGTGCATGTAAGTTAGCAAATTGAAAGTGTATGGTTATTGCTAGGCTCATTTTCCCCGTGGTCATGCATGTTTTCTTGGGATAGACTTTAGTTATTGGAGCCCCACTTGGAGAGATGCTGCTGAGCTTTGTATATTCTGCAGCTTCGTGCCAGGCAAGAATTGTTCGTCTAACAGGCATGTTTATACTATGACATGTGTGATGCAGCTCAATAAACTAGTTGCTTCGCCTCCCATGGCCATGTATGTTTATTGAACTCGGATTTTGAAAGTTGCCATACCGGTAGTGAAATTATGACATGGCCTTACTGTTAGTGTGTTTTGGGTGTGTGAAATTATTGTGCATTGTAGTGGCATGTCTATTTTGCAGTTTTATTGCTAGGCTGTGCATCCTTGGATCTCTGGGTGGAACTGAACGCATCCTTGCATTACCATTCTTTATAAGATGTAAATAGGCTAGTATGTTTAAGCTTGGATTTTAAATCTGTCTGCATGCTTTGATGATACATATGCTAATGGAACGATGCTATTTCTTAGATCTGCCGTGAATTACTACATAGATCGAGATATCGTTCTTTAAAGCTAGTATGTTTAAGCTTGCATTTTAAATCTGTCTATGGAAAAATGCTGCTATGTCATTGACAATTTTACAAACATCACACTATGGTTAATTAGCCTTTTAAATTACAATTCGTTTGGCATTAAACAATCTTCCTCCCCAGGCATCTACATCTATGTCTATTGTAAAAAGCTCTTGTTTGAAGTTGAATCCAAATTAGTGACATAATTTAAATGTATGCGGCCGATTAGTCTTACTTACTGTAGTGCTTCAACAATTTACGTGCAGAAGAACAAGATTAGCACACTCATGTGCCCTGCGCATTGCAATTGTTGTTTTCCTAGGCAACCCTTTACTATCGATGTGTGTGCAACATGCCTTTCTTCTAGTGCGACCTTTTCATTTTAGTATATCACATATATTTTATTCAAATACAATGGTATTAGAAGTTTAAGTAAAAACTATCTAAATATGGATGGCCAAAATTCCTTTTACAAGAAAAAAGCTAATTATCTTGGCTAAATAATATTGTCCAACAAGATTCACCTAGGTTTCTACGACTATTTACAAGTCAGAAAATATGCAACATGAACATTCTCAAAAACCTATAGTTTGTCATGTCCAAACAAAATTTGGCCTTAATGGTAACCTTGTTAACAGGCAAGACAAATAACAGAAATTTCCTAATAGACGTTAATAATTTACACAGATAATCATTAAGACGGTGGTGCATTTGAATATACTAGCCCTATGTTGTTTCAAACTACAATGCGACGTGTCTAAAGCTCAGATATAATCATCTCAAGTTGGATAAAAAAAAAATCTTGGTGTGCGTCACAAAGAACTTTCAAGCTTGAATGTTTTCAGCTTTTTCTTCTATTTCACCTTCCCTTTCCCAACCCTTTGCCCCAATTATTATGGAAGGCCATAATTCCAAGGAGAGCAATCAAGATCAATCATCCTAAAACCGCTGACCTACTATTTTTCCCAAGCCTGCCCTACTGCTAGTTTCTTTTCTTTTCCTTTTTTTTCTAAGCATCTAAACTTTATGTCAACGACCTTATATGCCCTTTTTCTAAGCAACGTACACATGAGAGGACCTACATGTCATTCGTTTCTCACTTCCCTTCTCGAAAAGAAGATGTTACGGTCCTAGTTTGGTTGAACATCCATGTTGTACTATAGCTCTCATACGTACTCTATGTTATTTCAAGCTTATAAGATTGATTATGAACATTATAAATGGACCCATTAACTAACTCCCCATGCACAACTTTTTACATATCATGGTAAACAACTCCATATATAGTCACTAAGTAAGGTGGCCATGTTCTATTTCAACATCCCTAGAAATATAATTTGCAAGGGTATTGCATCATTCCCTCTAACTATAAGCTAGAGATTATGCAAGTCATTACATCTCAAACTTGAGTTATAGGAATCCAACAACACATCTAGACAATAAGTTATGACTCAAGCACTCTCACATCATATTGATACCATTCTTACACCATATCAATGAAATTCTAGATTAGCACTCTTGGTCTTGGCCATCCACGAGTCCAAACTTAAAATATAGAAACTGCACTGCACCCCCTGCATCAATGCTCATATATGGCTATGATTTCTAAAGCTGCCATATCTAAGTCTTGGAACTGTTGTGGATGCTTTAGAAGATAAAAAAAAAAGCAAACACATCCTTAGGCCATCATAGGGCAACCCTCCGTGCGCAGCACCTTGTTTTATTATACATGAACTCATAGACAACATCAATCATAGTGTGGTGATTGCTTTTGGCTTATGGCTCTGGCAACATAAGCAAAGTATAAGAGGAGCATTTTACGCACTAGTCTTTGGCATGTTCTCCGTAGGTACGCACGATCGGGAAATCTTCCACATGTATGAAAGATGTTCGATTAAGATATATCCATGAAACTTTGTTTGACTTAATTATGTTGTATGGGATTTCTTTTGCCACAAACCGTCTGGTGACCATGGAAACTAGCTTGCATGCAATCTTCTTCAAATATTTGCAATGTAAATAAAAGCCAAATATGAATCCCCATAAATACTATCCTATGTCTTTATGATGTAGCAAGCACCAACTCTATTTGAAGATGAACCAGACATATCGAAATTGTCGAAAATGCAGCATTATCCACAATTTGTGCACAAACTAGATATTACAAATCAGAAGCACTTTTTTGCACATTTGAAAGGGCATTCTGTTATATGATATTTCATAACCTATTATGTATTCCTGAGTGTGGATGAAGGCATAGCAGAGTCAAACACACCATAGAGTTCATGGATGTAATGAGTCCGTGTGAATTATATGTTGATAATTTAGAAGGTCATTCGATCCAACGGTACATATCTCTAACAGAGGTGGTTTGATCCCATGATCCATATCTAACAACTGTCGATAATTTAGAAGGCGGTCTGATCCTACTATCCATATTTAAAAGAGAATTTATGATTTGATGACTGAGACAAAAATGCATATTTTGCAGGTGTAGTTTTCTCAAGCATTGAGTCTATCATAATTGGCACTGTTTGCAAAGCAATGCATGATGAGCTTACCAAACAACTCATGGGAAACCTCAAACATGGGTAACTTGATTACTTAGCACCTCCTCTGTCCAAATGTCCATTCATAATAATGAGCAGCACCTCTTCTATATGTGTCCATTTACAAAAATAAGTAGGAGCCTTAAATTATAGCATTACTCCGTAGGAATTAACTTGTGTAATTATATTCTTGTTTTCGTGGATCGGCTCCACCGCTCACTTTTCGTTTCCCATTCTAGCATCTCGTTTGCCACTTCCCTGTTTTCCTTTTTCCTATTCTTTCTTATGAATTATTCAAAATTATAATCATTCCTCTGACTGTAGTTTATTCCCATAGTTTCCAACAATGCTCATAGAATGGTGCTTTGCAAATCATGGACAACGGGAAACTTTATTGTTTGTTATTGTAACTGCTCCAATCATTTTTTTCCAAAATGTTTGCATTGAAAAACTGAATAATGCACCCTTTTTTTTTAATGACGTCAGACTTTATTTAATCATAAAATAAAAAACAAGTGCAAATGCAAAGACAGGAATAAAATCTCAGCGGATATATGCAGAGACTCACCAAGTGAAGCAACCTGCCTAAGCATAAGAGCGCATATCCAAATACTCTTCAAAGATCAATTGCCTCTAATGAGGGGCAAGTGAAGAACAATAGTACAGTGTAGCAATGTGACCTTGAGCTTCTTGGAGAACACGGTTATTTGCCACATCCAAACCTTTAAAGATTACCAGTCTTCGTCTTTTCCAGATAGTCCCAAGCAACCACCCTGTTGCAAGATGAAAAGCCTAGCTTTGTAACTCTATCCAAATACTTGGGTAAATTGCCAAGAGCACTTGTTAAGAAAGCTTGAAAAAGAGAGAACAACCAATCCCATACCTGTTTGAGGTGATCACACATAAAAAAGCAGTGTTCAATGGTTTCAGATACACGCTTGCATACTGGACACTGATATGATATTCTAGGGTTAAACTTGTGGACAAGCATGTTAACCTGAAGACATCGATGAAGAATCTGCCACCAAAGAACTGCCACTTTAGAATGAAGTAGCTTATCCCATGCCCAAGACCACATCTGCTGCCATTGAAGAGGAAGGAGTTGAAAGGGCCGCTTATTAGGAGGAAGAATATCAATATCAAGCAATAACATATACATAGAATTCACAAGTTTGCACTCCGTAACCTCCTCACGACAAACCTTTATCAAAATATCTTTTTGGTGTGGCAGAATAGGCTATAGATAATCAACAACTTTTTGCCAAAGAGCTCTATTCCATCGCCCCAACAAAAACTTTAGCTGAAACATAATGCACTTCAATTGTAAAAGATAAGATCTTTGACACTGCTGATGCATTTTTTATGGTTTTAGATCTTTAAAGTTCTTGGGACAAAATCTGCATGAGTAGAATAGCAAAGCTGAAGATCAAACTCCCAATGGCTATTTGCTGCCATAAATCCTAACAAATCAACCACCTAATCAGCTAACAAATTAACCACCAAAACATGCTAACAAATTAACCACATCGACGGCTAAGATATCTAGCGAATATTCTAGCATGAACAACTTGTGCCATTCCTTCGATTTAGCCACAACAATTAAATCTCCAAAATCTACATGGGAGTTAAGCAAGATGGACTAATGAAAGTTAAAACTGAATTTGAAGATTGTGCACACGGATGCACTGCCAGTGGGTAACTCAACCGATAAGCAAGATGGTAACTACAACATTAACATAAGTAGACAATGAGAATAAGAACCAAGTTTAAGTCCTAATGGTTAGGTTCAAAGAGTGGAAAAAGCACGAGGGTTATGGTGACTATATATACAAGAATATAAATATGGCTGGGTCGTCACAAAGGTGTAGTACATGGTCTAGTGGCATGGACCTTAAATCACCACACTTGAGGTCACAGGTTCAAATATGGCCAACATCGGCTTAGTAATTGGGACCTTAAAACTCCATTGCTCCAAGGTCAGGGGTTCAAGTATGACCAACCAGTCCTATGGTAGAGAGCTTAAACCTGCCATATGTACTAGACAATCACATGCAAAGTTCCTAGCATATCGCGCCTAGGTAGTGGATTCGTTTCCATGTGATACGTAGAATGTGATATAGAGTGTACTCATGGTGTGTGATGATGAATAGAATGATGTCCTTCAATAAAAAAAAAGGGGGTGGAGTAATAATCTCCAAAATCAGCGCTTAAAGCATATACTGAATTTGGCTTCTTTTTTGCATTTGTGTGCATCTTACATGGATGTTCAAAATAGATTCTACAATTGAATCTATCCTCTTCTTATTAATATAAAAATAGTAAGATTAATAAGAGTGAAGACAAATTTAGAAGAAACGAATTGTAGTCACTTTTATAACTTGCACAACCATAATCACATTGATTACGTTCTAAGTTTTTGTTGTCTAATACTTTGGTCACAATTACTTTCTTTTTATGATATTCAAAATGACAAGAACCACTAGGTAAATGTTTTAGAGACTTTTGAGGCATTATCTTAAAATCCTAAAATCATAATTGTATTTAACCGTTAGAAGTGTTCGAATTAATTGTGATATTAAAAATACTAGCCCATTCTATCGAGAGATTTATAACTCCAGCGAGCATCTTAACATATCAAAGGTTGATGGTAAAGATCTAGGTCGTTACAAACTGCACTTGAAATATCATTTTTGAATTTTTCCTGAATTAGGCTTCTTTGCGAATAAGAAATGCATGTATTGCTCCCAAGTATGGAAAGTCCAATGAACAAGATCAACCATCTTATCATCTCAACATCATCATAATTTCAACATGCAAAATTAGACGCTCCACTCCACAATTTTTGCACTAATTATCTTGAAAGAATTCTGTAACAAAGCACTATGCACCAAAGAAACTTGCCATAACTTCATAAAAGCTCAATCCCTTTTAACACATTTATCTTTCTATACAGAGAGAGAAAAAAAATCAACTTGGCTAGAGAAACTAAAAGGGCACAATAGAATCTTTGAAGCCCATTATTCCATCAATGAAAGACAATTTTCTAAATGTGCACAATTAATCTAAAATGGCACAACCATGTGTTCACATCAATAAAGAAAGAACAAAAGCTATATAAAGAAACAAAAGGAAAGATTTGTATCACACAAAGGTATAAGTGCTAAACACTCTAAAGTTGTATATTTGGAGTGTGACGCTCCCTGAATATATACGGCGCTCTGGACGTATACATACGGGGACTTTCCCCTCCCATGGCAATCAGCTCACCACAAGCAGGGCCCTCCGTCTAACTCGGACCATCTATAGAAAGATGCCCGGGTGAAGGACACGGAGGTGTCATTCGGCCCACGCCTTCAATGGGGCTCCTATGTCGCGGAAGCATGAATACAAGGTTAGCATATAACATAAGCATATCATAAATAACCACCACGAAGGGTGGCACATCCATCCGACTGATGATGACAGAGAAGATACATTTAATACTAGAGAAAACTCCCCAAACCCAAGGTTCTACCCCGGCTCTGACTCCGATGAGGATCAACTGACGGCTAGGTCTCAAGAGATCAGCAGACCGAATCTTGGCATGGCGTTGGCTGGCATAGAACATCGGCTAGGGTTGTCCACTCCATCCGCCCCTCCTGTGCACACTTTGCAGCTGAGTTTAATCAAGCTATAGCATCATTGTAGCCTTCCGGAGACGCAATCCCAAGGCATCACCCTTCGGGACTACTCCGGGTTACATCTCCCCGGTCCGATGAGGTAGGCCAGGGAAGTGTCCCTTCCTAGAGTCGCAGTGATTCCATGGGTGAGCTAGAGAATACGTGCCGCATCAGCGATCCCCGCATCCGTACCCGACCTACTCCCCTAACTTTATCTTCAAAGTACAGGGTGATCACACAACTGTACCCAGGGAGTGTCAGACCCATACCCGGCCTGGTTCACTGGCCAGCTATCAGGCCTAGCTCACTGAAGGAGTCCCCGTAGCCTTTTATGCTCAGGCGAGACCCCACCCCACACTTCATCACTATGGCCCCTTGTCTGGTGCTTCAATCATGCCATAGATTCCACAGCTCGGTGGGATCTTGTGCACAGGCCACAATTAGCAGGTATTATGGGAGATACTAGGAGCATACTAATGAACATAAGTCACAGAGGTCTCTACCCCCCTTAATCCCTGCTTTCTGGAAGAACTAACAGAGATTCTACCAAAGATACATCCATCCATCCATCACAGAGCATAATCAATAGTTGAGGACAGTTCTAACTATCAAACAAGGGTTAATCATCATCAAAGACAAGCAAAGAAGCATGACAGAGGCGCTGGCCCTAGAAATATCAAACTAATCTATCTACTAACCCGAATTTCGGCTGGAACCATTGTCATGTGGGATCTCCATCTTCAAGTAGCCTGGGTGCCCAACAGCTCCTCTCCCTGGATTCGATTTGGGGCAAATTGGGATTGGAATCCAATTTGCTGTCCCAAATTAGCAGTTTCCTACTGGCCAATCGGGTGTGGCCAGGTGTCCTCTTCCTAATTAATCAATTATCCTAACTTAATTAGCTTAATTGAGTTAATTATATAATGATTCCTTAGTTATAGGTAATTAACCTTTAATTAACCCCTTATTAATTTAGCATAGCTAAATTAATCCCTTGTGGTTAGTCTACATACCCCCATGATGGCGTATCCTCGGCTCGTGACGTGTCAGTATAGTTATATATACACCATATAACTATGTGGAACGTCACATTCTCCCCCCTTAGAAATAATGATGTCCTCAGCATTGGGGTCAGTTACAAAACAAATGATTAACATCTTAGTAATAGCTTATAGTAGTATAAATTATAATAGTTACACAGAAACATAGGAAAATAATGTCTTATTCCTGTAGGTAACAGAAATTAAGTTTAAAAACATAGAACTGTTTAAGCACCCACGTGCATTTCATCTGATTATGACAATAAAAGTTTCAAGGACCGGAGTCCAATAGCAAACATTATCAAAGTAGCATCCCAATTCATAAAACAACACAAAAGCACAAAAGCTTGGGCCATCAGCGACCCTCTATACATGGGCAGGTCACGTACCGCTCACTGGCCTGCGCATGTCAATATGTTAGTATTAACACATAATAATTAAGTTGTGGTTGAAGGGACCACCCCCTATAAGAAAATAAAAGAAAAACCTATGTACAAGGGAACCTATCATGCTTATGGTTCGCAATTCATTGCGGCATAAGGAATGGCCAAGTTCCCATTATAGCCGAGATGAACGCGGCCTATCAACTACATGCTTTCCAAGCAATCCGCGGTCATGCTGACATTGACAATATACCACGTCCTAGAGAAGACCAAGGTGATCTCATCATCGGTAACTACTTTTATTTACGATGCATCTACCCCAATAGCGTACTGCATGATCCGTGCCGAATCAAGCCTTCAAAGCTTACCGCCGGGTGCGGGGTTGATGACATCATTGATGGTGCGGCCCTGAGATTCCCGCATGAAGTCCGGATAGTGTTTCTCACGGTCTATCTTCATCACCCACGTAGCATCCTCAGTTGGCAAGTGCTTCCACTTGACCAAATATTGTAGCATTTGAGTCCTTCTGGTCTGCTTATAGGCCCGATCAAGAAGAACTTCAGGCACTATCTCAAGATGCTCTTCTGTCATTTCAAGGAGAGTGGGTGTATCCAATATCTCCTCTAGAACAGGAGTATGTTGCTTCAGAAGACTGACGTGAAAGACCTTGTGGATTTTCAAGCGGGGTGGCAAATCCAACCGATATGCCTGCTCTCCAACACGTTCAATGATCTTGAACGGCCCAGCCCATCTGGATGCCAGTTTCTTGCAGTTACCAATCTTAAGCTTGGCTTGCTTAACCTTAATCTTGAGCCAAACTGAATCGCCCACCTGGAAAACTCGTTGGGTCCTGTGCTTATCAGCCACACTTTTCTGACGACTACGTGCAGCCAATAAATACCCACGAACTTCCTCAACCAAAGCTTGCATTTCCAAGAGGAGTTGCTGAGAAACCTCCACCTTAGAAACATGATTATGCCATGTATCTGGAGTAAGGCATTGATAACCATAATTTATCATGAAGGGAGACATTCTAGAAGACTCCTGTTTCATGCTGTTATAGGCAAACTCCACCAAATAAATATAGTCAGCCCACTGAGATTGCTTACTCCACACATAGCTTCGCAACATATCCTCTATAATGCGGTTGGTGCGCTCTGTCTGTCCATCCGTCCGAGAATGATATGCTGTACTCATAGCAAGCTTGGTCTGGATGGTGGCAAAGAAATCTTTCCAGAATGCACTTACAAACTTGGGATCCCTGTCGGATACTATGACTCGTGGCATCCCGTGTAATCTGAAGATTTCCTTTGCGAACAGCAAAGCTGTGTCCAAGGCTGTATCTGTGGTATGACATGGCAAGAAATGAGCCATCTTCGACAACTTGTCGACCACTACCATTAAGGCATCATATCCACGGAGGGTACGTGGAAGGCCCACAATAAAATCCATGGTTATCACTTCCCATTTGGCATTGGGCACATCCAGAGGTTGCAATTCTCCTGGAATCCTTAATTGCTCGTCCTTGGTCTGCTGACACACTTGACATTGCTTAATGTATCTGGCAATGTCCTTCTTCATACGTGGCCAATAGTAGCTGGAGCGAATCTTAAAGTAGGTCTTCATGAAACCTGCATGTCCAGCTATAGGACTGTTGTGTGTATCATGAAGAATAAGCCTACGGACTCCTGAAGTCTCGGATACACACAACTTATCTTTGTAATAAAGCAGATTGCCCTCATTCTTATAAGAGCGGAAAGCCTCACGCTCCTTATCTGTGCGTGCCTCTTTGGCTAAACTGCTCCACACTTTACGGAATTCTGGATCCGTAGCCAAAGTTTGCTCTATTTGCTTCCCAAACTCACTGGTGAGCATAGAAATTGCATTACAATGGGTTCGGGTTACCAAGGGATGGCGTGACAAAGCATCCGCAACCACATTGTGCTTACCAGGCTTATACATAATCTCAAAGTCATACTCCTCAAGAAATTCCATCCATCTTCTCTGACGGAGATTGAGATTTGGCTGGGTAGAAAGATAACGGAGACTCTGGTGATCCGTATCTAGCTGGAATCTCCTACCAAGAAGGTAGTGTCTCCAGATCCGTAAAGCGCGGACAACTGCTAACAATTCCTGATCATGGGTAGGGTATCGCTGTTCGGTCTCATTCATCTTCTTAGAATCATAGGCAATAACCCTCCCTTCCTGCATTAGGACTCCCCCGGTAGCAATTTTACTGGCATCAGTTGCTACTAGCTTATCCTTCTCTGGGTCTGGCAACGTGAGGACTGGTGCTGACGTCAAAGCATCCTTAAGTTTCTGAAAACTTACCTGGACCTTTGCCTTCCAATGTTCGACCCAATCCTTGACTTTCTCATGCTTTGTAAGGTCGGTGAGAGGCGCTGCAATTTTGGCAAAATCCTTGACAAACTTCCGGTAATATCCTGCCAGGCCCAAAAAACTCCTGACCTCTGAAACATTACCCGGGATGGGCCAATTCTTGACTGCCTCTATCTTTGCTGGATCTGTAGCAATTCCCTCGGCTGAAATCACATGCCCCAGATAATCCACCTTTGGTGTGGAAAACTTGCACTTAGAGAACTTTGCAAAGAGCTGGTGACGTCTTAGCTTCCGCAAGGCCATCCGAAGGTGCTTCTCATGCTCCTCAAGGGTCTTACTATAGATGAGAATGTCGTCAAAGAAAATGACAACAAAATCATCCAAGTATTCTCGGAAGACATCATTCATCAACTGCATAAAAGTTGCGGGGGCATTAGTTAAACCAAAAGGCATAACTGTAAATTCATAATGCCCGTATCTGATGCAGCGGTTATGGATGTCCTCCTCTTTTTTATTTGTATCGGTGATACCCGCGGCATAAGTCAATTTTGAGAAGTATTTGGCCCTTGCAATTTGGTCCATAAGGTCATGCACTCTAGGTAAAGCATAGCGATTTTTTATACGTATGCTTGTTGAGCTCTTAGATAGTCAATGCACATCCTCACATCAGAGCCATCCTTCTTCTTAACAAAGAGAATAGAAGACACCAAAGGTGAAACACTGGAGTGAATGAACCCTAGGTTCAACCCAAAGCTCACGGAATTTGCTTCAGCAAGCTACCTTGCTTTCAGAGAGGACTCATGCGGGTATGGCCCTAGCAGTAGGCTTAGTGCCTAGTTCAAAGCTATCTCACATTCCACCCCTCACGAGAAAGGAGGAAGTTTTGCGGATCTCATACGCGGAAAAAAGATCCTTAAATTCCACGAGAAGATTGGCAATGTTCTGCGGCAGTAAATGGACTACCTTGCAGCAGCATGTCCAGGCTCAATGGAGGCAAGTCACGATAGCATAAAGTACTTTATCGCTGCGTCAAGGCTTTATCTAATTGCACGATGGAGCATGGGTATAATGGGGTTTAATGGATCACCTTTTATATAGTTACAAGGGCTCCATTAATTTGCATTGAAGGTCACTTCCCATTTCTCGCGCTTGATCCTATTGGCTTTCCACGGGCCAAGATTCCATGCCAACAATAAGATCATACTTTACTTGGAGTATCCATTGGCACAAACGCTGGCGGTACATATTGAAGGGTTATCACGGCGGCCATTTGTATGTCGGATCTTACCTTGGCTACAAAGTCCTTTGGTCTCGATGCGGATCTCAAGGGTCTCAAGTTTCAATACTTGGGCCGTGCAGGAGAAGCAAAATTATGGGTACTGCAGGTATCCATAAGAATAACAAAGGTTCTTGTCTACGGCCTATAGCAGAAATAGCGGCGGGCTGACTTTCAACGTGCGGTTTCAACATAACTACAAAAATATGAGGCCTTGCGGTAAAGATATACTCATTGAGCCTCCTGTCAGCGAGGGTGGTGAGAGACTGGATAATTCAGTCGAGGTTGGCCTTGGCTAGCTGAGCGGTTTTGTGTGACATAAGGGCAGCTACTTGCATCGTAATGTTGGGCGCATACACCCTAAAACATGCCTTATCCTTGTGAGGTTATTGGCAGGCCTCTTTGGGGAATAGGCGAAGTAAGAGGTCAGAGATGGAGCTACCTATTGTGGGCTTATCAGCTTTTGGGGTGAAGGTGACTTTCTTATCATGTATTTGAATTTTTCTTTGAGGGTCGAGGACTTGGAGAAGCGAGGCTTGTCACGGTCAATGTAAGGCTGGGAAATAGAGGCCGAACCCAGCCCGTGCTTATTCTTTAGTATGTCCTCCTCACGAGGCTTAATGCACTTAGCCTGCGGCCTACGCAGCGATTTCCAGGTCTATGGCTGGCAATTTCTTTGGTGATGGTGCCAACCCTTCAATATATCCTTCCACTTGCCCACTCTTCTCATTCATACGGCACATATAGCTCAGCGCATGGTGACGCTTCCGTCGATTATAGGCTTGGCCGACATACCATACTGCTCAACACGTAGAGAAAGTGCATGCATTTGGCACTTGTGTACGAGGCACATAGTCGCGACTTAAAGCCTTTGCAAACTTCTTAAGCTTGCATGCTGCTCCTATCTAGATGTTTAGCTCTAGCATAACCTTTCCACCAAATCCTAGTACACTTTTGTGAGGTTGGTGGTGGCAACCTTCACGTATCCTTCGGTCATACCATATGATTTCCAAGTGCTTTCATCTGCGTCTAGCTTGATTCGCATTAAGACCTCCTGGATTTCCAATATTTGGGGCTGCTTCATGTTCTTCCATATACTTGTAATGTTTGTGTCCGCAGTCTTGCGGTATTCCTTATCCCTTCTTGGCATGGTGACGGCCCAGAGACGGATGACTCCAGTTGAGGTGTTAGTGCACGTAATGAAGGCGTGATGGCACTCTAAGCTAGAGAGAAGCTTCTTAGAGTAAACATCATGGTGCCTCTTAAATGCGAACTTGCAGATTAATGTAGTGCGGTCGCGGATAGTTGCTTTCGGTTGGTGGACTGCGGTAATGGCTGGTAACTTTCCGGTCCATTTGAGTCGCGAGGAAGCTACTTGGAGGTTTGCGTTCAACACATAGGCTTGGAGCTTCGATGAGGCGGCGTTCATAATCATAAGCTCCTGTTAGAGGGTAAAGGCGAGCGTTGAGCGGGTGTAAGCCCATGGGCATGCACCATCTAAGCGGGGAAGAGGAGAAAGATAAGCAATTTCATCCCACTTGTCATAATAAAGAAGTGAAGCGACCAATAGCAATAACGGGGGCAACAAAAGCAGGAATTAAAGAAAATAGCTTTTATTACGAAAACAAAGTCCTTAGTTACATCAGTATTCTGATAAAAGATGGATTTACAACACAACTTGCTTGGTGTACATCCCCTCACAAAACTTGAGGTTATGTACAAGCGATCTAAGCAAGAAACACTGCGTAGACAAAAAATTTGTGGAGATCGGGCCCCTGGGGCTGCGTGAGAAGGGAGTCTGAGAGATAGATGCTTGAATGCTTTCATACCATGCGGCGACTTTATGTCACCAGAGCCCATGCACGAATGATCTCATCTTTGGTAATCCAAAAGTAGGATTAATGATCGGCCAAGTTGAAGAGGTCGAAGTGCATAGAAGATCTGCCGGAGATGATCATTTGCATCTGCAAAGGCTTCGTTTCATATCCCAATATAGTTCCGCGTCAGGGGAAGTGCAAGCTGCGGTGCTGGCGTGCTCCGCGAGGATATTAACAACTTCAAACCCTTAATGGGGTCATGGGGCTCGCCTTCATCCTCTGGTTCCTCTTCCTCATACCATCATCCTCTTCATACTTTCCATCCTCTTCTTCATAGCCACCTTTCAGTGGGCTAGATCCTCTTTGTCATAGTTCTTGAGGGTATTAAGGTCTTAGGCTCTCTTCCACTTCATGGAATGCGTAAGGCGGCAAGGATGAATGTATCTGAGAATGATTCCTTATACTTCAACTCTAAAAGAGAGACAAGTATTGTAGGAAAAGACAATTTAATTGTAATTGACAATACAATGAAACATAAAAGAAAAATATCTACCATGTGATGGCTCATTAGGAAAATGCGATAAAAATTACATAGATAGGCAATACAAAGATCTATAATTGTCCAGAGACATATTTAAAATTAGGTTCTCATCTTCCTCCATAGAATTTGTGACGTTAGCGCATTAAGGTAGTCTTTGGGACTAGCGAGAGAAGCTGACTCGAGCTCTTGCATCGATTGTAGTAAGAACCAAATAGCAGTCTTGCGCGACAAGGAAGGCGCTATATTAAGCGCCAGCCACCCGTCCCAATGCCACTATAGCAAGATCCGTCGAATCAAGCGTGATAGTGGTGGCATGATAATCAATCTTCTTGGCCCAGCCCGCCAAATTGGATGGTACGCAGTGCCACCCAAGATAGCCGGATGGAGGCCTAAATGCTTGAAGAAGAAAGAACCTCATCTTGTCGAATTGAGAAAAGGGAAAAAGCTCGGGTCAAGTGATTTGCCCATTGCCTTAATCTGTGGATCCCTTGAGATTTCTCTCTTTTTCGAAGTTGGTCGGTATTCTCTCACCGCTTTCGGCCTCTTCCTTTTCATTCGAAGAGCCCATCTTTGCATCACAAGGCCTTCCTCACCCTGGTCACCTACGCCGCCAGTAATCTCAATGGGCTGACTTGCGGGGAAGGAGGTAAGCATGATGTATGGCCCCGCTCCTCGAGGAGAACATGGATCATCGGTCGGTATTATGAACTGCCGGAGAGACAAAAGGTCTCAAGCGGGCTCTATCTCGCTTTGGCTGGAATGCAAAACAAACCTTGGGCTTACTTGGTGAATTTTTGCTTGGCGTTGTAGTAAACCGAGGGAGTCATCTTAGCGAACTTCTGCTTGAGGTCGCCTAGGACTTCTATCTTTACTTAGGCCGCATGTCGGCGATGTGTAATAAGCCCACATGATATCCTCAAAAATGAGAGATACTCTTGGTTGTTCAAGAGTATGGTGGGGAAGAAAGATCTAGCCCTTCAAGCCGAGGGGCTTTATCACGCGACTGTCGGTGCCTCGGTAACCCGATTCTTTCCATCTTGCAAAATCTTGCTGTCGGCGACTTCATCTCATCCTCCAGATCAGGGGAATGTAGTGGTAGATTACTCTGCAGGTATCATTCATCCTCTATGTCTTTGGTCCATGATCGCCCGATTAAAAAGCGAGCCTCAAAGCAGGCTTCGGGGTCTGTAGTGACAATGGGAAGGTGGGTCCCTCTTCTCCTAGCCCTAAGAACATTAGATGCGTGGTCATCATCCCCAACATCTCTACCAAGGTGTTGAAGTCGAGGTATAGCTGGAAGTCACGCCCGTTGAAGACACATGCAGGGCACAATCTCTTCGTGGGCCCGAAGAAAACGTATAGTGGATGGCGGCTTGCATGTTGTGGATGAGATCCACTTGCTGCGACAAATGAGGTGGAAGCCCGCATCAAAGGCAGCGAGTCCCAATGCTCACCATCGGTACCAGCATTTGCTGAGTAGAGGCGGTCCCATGAGCAAAGAACAAGGGAGGAGGGAGGAGGAAAGTATTGATAAGAAAAATGGAACCCTAATATACAAAAAGTGACTTTATACCTTTTGGCACGTTTTTCCTAGGTCACAAAAATAATATTAAAAAGATATTATTTATTTTAACGAAAATTTTTTGTTAAATATATAAAAGTCATTAAAAATCTGAGGTTTGACTCCATAACTTCCAAAAAACATATTTACATATATATACTCATAAAAGCTTTTACAATATCCTTTACCACCCCAGTGCAGGACCACACTTAAAACAATTAAAAGAAAAAGAAGAAACCATGGTACATTTGTTCAAAAAAACTCTATGTGGTTATGTGGAGGTGTGGTTTATTAAGAAGAAAACTGATGTAGGTTTTTTAAGGCTGCAAGCTTTTTTTTTTGAAGGTGTAGTTTTTTTTTTTTAGGTGTGTGGTTTCATTTTGCGGAAGTGTAGTTTTTTTTTTTTTTTAAAGATGAGTTGTTTTTAAGAGGATGTTGTTTACGAGGTGTAGTTTTATAATAAGGTGTTGTTTTAAGTAGCTATTTTTAGGAAATATGGTTTTAAGATTCAATGGATTTATAAGTAGGTGTAGTTTTTAAGTAGGCACATTTTTCTAAGGAAGTATAGTTTTACGAGAAGTGGTGTTATGATTTTTTAAGTCTAGGTGTTATTTTTTTTTGAAGTGTAGTTTGTAAGTGAGTGTAGTTTTAAGCGGTACATTTTGGAAAGAAGTATGGGTTTTGAGGGTGTGGTGGTTTGTAAGTGGGTGTAGTTCTTAAGTGGTTTGTTTTCTAATGAAGTATGGTTTTACGAGAGTGGGTGTAGTTTATAACTAGGTGTAGTTTTTTTAAGAAGCTATTTCTAAAAAGTATGGTTTTGGAGTGTAGTTTTAAGTAGCTATTTGTTAAGGAAATATATGTGGTTTTTTAAGGTGTGGTTTATAAGTAGGTGTAATTTTTTAAGTAGGCTGTTTTCTAAGGAAGTATAGTATTACGGAAGTGGTATGATTTTTTAAGAAGTCACAGAGTGTTGTTTTTTTGAGGTGTAGTTTATAAGTGAGGTGTAGTTTTTAGCGGTACATTTTGGAAAAAGAAGTATGGGTTTTTGAGGGTGTGGTTTTATAAGTTGGTGTAGTTCTTAAGTGGTTGTTTTCTAATGAGTATGGTTTTTACGAAGTGGTGTAGTTTATAACTAGGTGTAGTTTTAAGAAGCTATTTTTAAGGAAGTATGGTTTTGGAGGTGTGGTTTATATAGTGGGTGTAGTTTTTGGTAGGATTTTGTTTTTTTTTTAGGGAGAGTATGGTTTTTGAGTATATTTTATAAGTAGATGTAGTTTCTAAGAAGTGGCTATATTTTAAGGAAGTATGGTTTTCTAAAATTGGTGTCAGTTAACGACTAGACATAGTTTTTCAAGTAGCTATTTCTTAAGTAAGTATAGTTTTTTTTTGAGTTGTAATTTATAACTATGTGTAGTTTCTAGTAACTATTTTGATTAAAAGTAGGTTTTTCTTAAGAAGTAAGAGTATAGTTTTTTAGTTGTAATTTATAACTATGTATAGTTTCTAGTAACTATTTTTGATTAGCAAACAATCGGATCAAATTTTTGCAATTATTCAAGATAATTCTCGACTCACTTGTGGATTTTGAAGGGAAGCTTCGGTTCTTTGGAACAGCGATATTTGAAGCGAGATCTTTCACGAATACCCTCTTCCAAAAAGAATACACCTTTGTACCCGGTATGTAGAGTCGAAGTTGAAATCACACAAGCTTGGCTTGAAGAATTTCTTGGCAAAGAAACATTGTACACTTCTGAGGGATCTTTAAGGTTTTCAATGAGAATTCAACAACGAGGATTACTATCAAAACTTTTAGGTGATCCTTTTTCAATTGAATTAGAAGAAGCTGAATCTTCAAATTGACTTTTCAATAGTCGAAATTCTTCTAAATTGAATGCATTTCATGGTATTAATTTGGATTCCAGGCTTTGCATAGTAGCATTTTAATTAAATTGCCAAATTAAGCTCCTCTTACCTTCTCTTACTGTCCATGTCTCCAACGCTACTCTGTTGTTTTTCCACGACTTCGTTCAAATTTGTTACCAAAATGTTACTAACCAAGAAACCCTAAACCTGATTTGCTTAGTCTTTTGCACAATTTCTGCGTCTCCTCCATCGATCGAAGCGTCTTCTCTTCTGATTAAGTCACGATACACAAAGCCTCGGCTTTCTAAATTTAAGTTTGGTATTGATTTCTCGACCCAAATTTGTTTCTTAAAATGCATCATATGACGAGAGATGTCTTAGGAATGGGATAACCTTTCAAAAGATCACGGTCTTTTTATGGAGGGCACCTATCCTCAATGCCAATGGAGTACCTATTCCTATGGTAATATCAGGCCAATCAAGAAAAGAGTTCGATCGACAATTGGCCGAGAAAATTTGGATCATCTTGATATCAAACTCGTCCGGACCTCGGCTTTTTGAAGGTATCCACCTTAATCATTTGCCATTATAAGCGAGAGAAAATCAAAACTTTATCAGCTTATAGCATCATTGTCTCTATTGATAAAGTTAGGTCAAAATTGATAGACTTTGGGATCCTGCTTTGAGACTTAACAAATCCATTGTCATAAATTACATTTCTTGTTTGAGATGCCCATATATCTTAGTTAGTGTGGTAATTCGAGATACGCTAACTACGCTTAAGTTAGGGAGGTCGACCTTTGACACCTTCCGACTATCTTTTCTCCGTGACGCCCTAATCTTCCCATTGCGAGGAATATGATAAATATTTCATTACTTTTCCGGTCTCCATGATGGATCTTAGCCCAATTTATTGGGATGAAGATTGCTACGCAATCTTGCTCCTTTGGAAAATACATTTAGAGATTATTGCCCTTACAAACCTCCCAAATGCTATGTCGGCTAAATATCTCAAGCACATTCCAACATCAGGTACCTATCCTTGATTCTTCCCTCTACAAAGAGAGGGTCGAGACAAAGTGTCCCTTAGCTCCTTATCTTTTATCATTCGCTGTGACCAATTGACTAGAGCCATAATGTATCATCAAAATATGGAAATATAAAAGGTCTAGTCATGCCAAACTCTTTAAATCAGAGTACGACTCTTTGCTACAATATGCGAGATGACTCCTTTTTCATTTACTTGCAAAATGATGTTAATAACATTGAATTCTTTGCTTGAGTCATTCAAATTTCGGTCAGGAGCCTCACGGTATTCAATTGAAATTCTGAGAAATCGGTAATTGTGGTGCTCAAATTACTCACGATATTGCTGGGATTAAGTGTGTTAAATAATCAAGCCACTAAGTTACTAGGCATGCCTTTAGGTCTAGATATTAACATCAAGACTCTTTGGAGCCCTATTGTCGACAAAATCAAAAGGAAGCTGAATAATTATGGCAGTTACTTGCCTCTCTCACAAATTTGGCGAGAACCATTATTGCAAATTCTGTCATTGCCAGTTCACATGTCTATTTATAACCCGACTCTCATTGCACCCAAATGCATCTGCTCACGTGACTAGAGGATCATTAGGAACTTTGCTCACGGGGAAAAAGAAGCATCTTGTTATTTGGAACTATGTCCTTTAGAAGAAATGCGCTGAGTGGCCTTAGATGCCAAAACCTTAGGCTCCAGCTTGTACCTAGAGTGGAAAGTATATATGGAAGCACTCTTTCAAAAAGAGAAGAAATCTTTGACCTCTTTGAGATTTCTTCCTCTTTGAATTTCAAAGAGTGTTATTAGGGGACATTACGCATTTGATCATGTCGGCTTCCTCCTTTCGGTTTTAGTGATATCAAAACTTGCTGCAAACACCTCACCTCTGATGAAATTTATTGGTGGCTGGAATTATGTATCTAAAGCTTTAAATTGATGGGGCTCATCATGACATGAGTATCTTACGGAATTGAAACCTATCAAAAAAGAGACAACATTTGGCCATTATTCATCCAAAGATATATATAGGAAATATGATTTGCATAACAATGTTTTGTAATCAGAGTGACCTCACAGACTGAGGCTGGTATTTGGATCTCTTGGACTAGACTTAAGGCCAAGATCCGAGAGGTGCTTCTGTTAAGAACGCTTTATAAACACATTATGAGGATTGTATAAAATCTGAATATAGATGCTAATCCTATTCCAGCGAAATGATTGGCACTTTTGAACAACAAAACTTTTATAAAGTATCTGTCTATGCCTGGTACAACTACTTCAATCGCCATCCAAAGCGGCTACTAACGGCATATCAATGAGCAAGTTGAAAAGGTCTTTTTAAAAAGCTCATTTGGAATTCTTATTGTGGCCCCAAAATCCCTTATTTCAGCTGGCTTATTGCAAATAAAGTGTCCCCTAACCTCCATGATATTTGTAAGCATCGAGTCATCAAAATATTCGTTGGTACGGTACTCAACAAATGCTTTCCCCTCGTGCCCTTTGGGTTGTCACTGTGGAATCTATGGAACATATTTTTGGTTGTCCTAAACTAAATAGCTTATGATCACGGTTTTGAGTGAATTTCAATATTCATAAACACAGCTTCAATTCTCGACTTCTTGATGTGAACAATAATGCTTTCAAAGGAATACTATTTGCTTTATCTTTTTTTATGGAATATTTGGGAAACATAAGGCAGATGTTTTATATGGAGATTACAATTTATCTATTTTTACGGATTAAAGCTGCGGGTTATTTATGACTTAGAGCTAAGCTGCAGCGGCACAAAAATAAATATTTGATGCTCATTATGATCGGCTTTGGAATCTTGTGGGCATTTTGTTGGATCTTATAATATATTTGAAATTGAATTGTCATGGAATAATACTAATCTTTGATTCTGTTTCTCCTAGAATATCTTTGGAGCTTTGCAAATTATAAGCTTTCGATCTACAATTTGATGAAGAAATTTGAAGCATCAAAATATATTGGTCATCCTGCGTAGACGACAAGAATCTGAGACTTCAGTGCAAACTCGGATGGATTCTACAGGTTCTGGCGGACAGGACATGTTAAGAGGGAAGTTATATGAAAAAATAAATGGGATCCCCATAAAATTGAGTGGGCTAAGGAATTGTGAGGGGAGACTCATTTAATATTATTATTGCTCTATGCGATACTTCATGGACATGACAGGATAGACAATTCGAATTCTGAGGAGAGAGTGCTACTATTACCATAGAGGCTGACGATTCATTATGAAATTTACTCTCATCCACTTATATTCCACTTGTAACTCAAAGCAGTGATTGAGATTGTAGATTGGGGAAGAACTTCATACAATTCTCCATCCACATTCAGAGACCACTTCCACTTTCTTGACACCTATAATTTCTGATATCTACCTCAATTTTATATACTCGCATTTTGCAGTTGTTGGTAAGAAATCTACGAAATGTAGTGGGCTTCATCGACAAATGCTTGATATTTTGTTTTCTTGGAAAGGATCTTTGCCATCCGCTGACAACATTCTCATAGGATGAAATTGCTATGTTCTCAATCATATTAATGATCTATATATTCTTGCTATTTTATATTTGGGACTTTCTAAGTCCAAAACTTTCAAAAATAGAAATCTTCTTGTGCCTTAAAATTCAGATCAAAGTGTGAGGATTAGTCTTCAAAATATGTGCTATTTCTTCCCATCTTTTGCCATAGCATAAGCGACAATGTCAAACTAATGATACTTCATACGTTTGGAACCATTAGATTAGTACTTCTCTAAAGCCAATGAATCTTATACTTACTTGCTCTAGCTTGCATTGGTTGCAAAACAAATATATGGAGTGTGTCTTATTAAAATATAAGCTAAGTGGGAGACCACACTAAGGGGTTTATTCTTTGGAATCCTAATTTTTAAATGCAATCTAGCGATCTATAACCATCCTCCTTTTGGAGGCTTTGAAATTATGGCTGGAGGCAGAGCGGTTTCTCTTACACTGGCCATTTGGGGCATTTCATGATTCAAAAATACATGTTTGGAAGTTAACAAATATGTTCAAAAGAGGTATCATACATCAAACTAATGATACTTTTCCCATTTAAATCACTAAACTAGATCTATGAAGTCAATAACTCTGATGCCTATGCCTTATGGCTTGCGGTGATTATGACAAGATCGTGGAATATGCCATCACAAAATCACTAAATGTAAGAGGGAAAGTGTCATCTTTGAAAGTTTGTCTCCCCAATCATAGCATACGCTTTTGGACACTTCAAAGCTGTTGGAGGCCCGGTAAATCTCTTGGATTCCATATGGCCATTTGAGACATTTTTGGAGCAGTTTAAAACACATGTTTTGGAAGTTAAAAATATGCTCCAAGCGAGGGGCATCATGTCTCAACCTAATGATGCACATTACATTTGGCAATAACTAGGCTGGAAAGCCAATAACTCGATATACGACACCATATCTTGCACTAATTGCGAGAACAAATGCGTGGAGTGTGTCTTCATTAAAATCTGCACAAATGAAGATCAGCTAAGGGAGTTGTTGAAGGTGTTCACAGCAAAACCTTCAGCTTTCGGTGATTTAGAACCTCGGGTTAGCAGGCAACCACTCTGAGTCACAAAATTCGAAATAGTGCCACGAGGATTAGCGGGAGTATGTTTCCACGAAGGCCAAGAATGCTCCCACAAAATAACTACGGGGAATATGATATGAAGCTATGGATAGAGGGTGTCTCTCCTAAGGGTAACTCAGCACTTGACTAGCAGGGCGCAAAGCTCGGTGGTCGGCAGGTTAGATAAGGCGAAATTTGATGTAGCTGACCAGTCAATTTTTGGTCAATAACCACGAAACCAAAATTTGAAGGCTTCGATGTTGACCATAGGAATTTTTACGGAGTTTCCAATTCTATTACAGCAGATTTGCACCTTGCAATAAGGGGCCAAATCTTTCTTTTGTCAAAAGGGAACCTAATTTTTTCTTTTGAAGATTTACGCCTAAATTTGCAAAGGAATGAACAATGACCAAAGCGGCTTTCTAGTGAAGGGTTACCTGTACGTGTCTAGCATTGCCTTGCTCAACATATCTAGCTTGCTTAAGATTGGTGCTGGATGATTTAACTCTTATATGCTTTCGGTGCACGTTGTGCAACCACCGGTGGATCTAAAGATGTTGACTCAAAAGCTGGTATTGTAATTTTGTCTTGGCGAGAGCTTACCTTTTGCCTTTTTCAAAGACATGCTAAATAGGCGGACTACCATGTCGACTATCACGGACAATAAACACAAAGGCATACAACCTCGGATAATTGTTTACTTTTTGGGAATGAGTTTTCAGTATAACCTGACAGTTACTACAAAGGTGGGATTTTCAATTAAATCAAACACTCAAGAATGCAATGCAATATCCAAGCTCATGGTCTTGAGCCTGAGAATCAAATAGGTATACATTGGGATGTCAGAGAATTGATCCAATGTCAGGATCGGAGAGGTAAACATTGGAGAGTCGGAATCAAGCTCGAGGATCTTGACGGAATCCTTCTTCAAAGCGAGGAATCACTTCTTTGCCTCAAGGCCACCGAATTTCTTACGTCGCGAAAAGCCCCTTTTGTAAAATATACTCTGTTCGTTGAGATCTTGATCATTTCCCTTCAATCTTATACGTCTTTAAGCACCATAAGCATTCTTGGCATTAAACATGGTGATTGGCCGGGATTTAAAGTCATGATTCTTGGTTTGTTAGGCGAATTAAAACCGAGATCTTGGCGTTTTAGAGTTTTACAGGGTTCATATGGGTTCAGCAAGAAATATCCCACGGGCTTTCGATTATGTTTTGAAGCCAAGGTATATAAGGAAAACAAATCGATAGTTTATAATTATAAATTGCAATATCCGCGTGGGATCAGGTACCTCCAGCCTGCGCTTGGGATGTTCCAGCGGTGGGTTTGGAAAGAGATAGTCTTGGGGGGTGGAGTAGGAAAGTTTTGCACCCCCAAGAAGCCCTGCGGCATGGGTCCCTAGGAAGCATCTATAATGTCCAAAATAAGAGCCTTTTTCAAATTTCTTTTTCTAAAGGGAATCTTTTTTTGCACTCTATAAAGGGTCACGGAATCTTTCTTCTCACAATGGAGCTCTTTGTTGGCAAAATGGCTAAGGAGTGGATAGTGTGGCATTTGGAAATGATGACAAGGTTAAGGTGGGTATGATGTGGCCAATGGGAATGATAGCGTGTTAGTCAACTTGAGTTTGAAAATTCTCTCTCTAGCAAAACTTTTGAATGAAGTGGAGATGATGTGTATGACAAGTGTGGAGTGATGAGGTGTCAATGGTGATGTGGGGACAAATCACCCAACATATGTCTATCTAGACCCTACTTGTTGACCTTGATTTCCTTTACATTTTGTCTTCACTTGCATTGATTACCGGGGATAGGAGTATAGGTACATTTGTGAGATCTTTTCTTCTCAGCTCTTCTTGAATTGCTCCCTTAGCTAGAATGTTCGATTGCTTACATACTGCATACTTGATGCCTTCACAATTTTGCTCCACTTGGCACATAGCAAAGTTCGAGGTTTCAAATTCTTGAGTTCGACATAGCTTGATCTCTGGTGCATCATGTATCTACCACTCTTGGCGCAATATTCTCTGATATTTGCTGCTGAACCAATTTGAGAGTCTCAAAGATGATTACATCGATGTTTAGATTTCTTGCTTCTTGAAGACACCTTGTCCGATTACCTTGTACTGCCACATTAGAGTGACATTTGGATAGAATTCTTCCTACCTTGCTTGACAATCTATTGGGAAGCATCCTTGAGAATACTTGTGAGAAGATGCCACATTAAGCCTTTTGGAGACACCACCATCAAACCATAAATAAAGCAAAATTGCGATTTATTTGAAGCCGAATTCTTTAAGATTTTTTATGCTAGACTCAACTCCTAGATGCATTCAGCTCAAATTCTCCACATGGATTTGATAAGCAGGCATTTTGCTATTTAATGAAATTCTTAATTTCTCTAATAAATATTACAATGTTACCTTTTTTTTTTTTCATTTGAAATAGTGCATTCTCCTTTTGACCACACGGGCTATCAATTTTGTAAGAAAGCCACTTTCTGCCCAAAAGTAAGTCATATATATCTGATTTGTCTTCTATTCCTTCAAAAGCAACCACAACAAAGTTAGGCTGCAACCATTATTTCCTTCAATAATAGGCGTATTTGTAACTATTCAAGCTGGATTGATTTTTTGTATTTAAAGAAAGATTTCCAAGATCATTGGAGCCTTCTTGTCTGTTACAAGACCACATAGCCTCATAACGCCAGATTACGTACATTCAGGGGTGATCCTCCATCTAGCTGAGAACCTTGGATTTAAGATATTTCTTCCCATTTTGGCAACCTGGGGTGGCTCGGGATCATAATCATCACAGGTGAGCATGTAATACCTCAATGTGTGGTTTTGTTAGGGCAAACTCATCTTCCTTAGTGGATTGAGGTACTTTTTGCATGAAGGGGGGCTATCTTGAGCAAAGGTCGGCCAGTCTACCGCGATTTTTGAATTCTTTAACAAATATTCAAAGTCCTCACGCTCTTTTTCTTTCTTGACAAATTTACACGGCGGGAGGGAGGAGAGCCTGACCTTTACTTGCTTTCGACATCCCTATGTTTCAAGATGTCGGCTTCCTCATGTGTTGATTCTCTCTCTTTGGCATTATCTCCTCTCTTGTTCCTCAATTTCACACTGGCCTTATAGATGCATTTGGTTTAAATTTAATTTTAGACTTTTCTTATGCGGCAAAATACTCTTTAACTCTTTGCATACATCATAACTATCATCTGACCTTACAAAATGCACACCGCAGGGGCACATTCTTTTGCAAATGTCCTCTTTTCCACACTTTGTGCATGGCCTATACCAGCGATGGTCGGAGAAGAATAGGTGTCTCTAAAAGCAATGCACACATGGAGAGGTAAGTTTTTCTTTTTTCAAATTTTGAGCTTTTTGACTCTTGGAGTTGTTGGTTACCTCCTTGATTACCTCGGGGCCTGTAACGGTAATCTCTGCTCTTACATCTACTGCGGGAGCCTCATCATCTTCCATCTTTACCTTCTTCTTCTCCTTTTTGGACAACATAATAGTCACGGTCTTTTGCTCCCATATATTCTTATATAATGCGGAAAAAAAGGATCACTTGGTGAGTGCACATCATGTCTGAGTAGAAGTAAGATATCATATCTGCAATTTGATTAGCTTTGGGTAGAAAGCCTTGTGTATTTATTAAAATCCCTCTTGTTTTGGATCTTCAATAGCTACATTGTATCTCCTCTGTACTTATTTGCTTAATCCTAAAGAAGCCACTAGATGCAAGGTATGGTTGGAACATGATTGACTTGGCATTTGTGAGAGATAGAGATTGAATCTTTCAACATATATTGGTGCACACTTTCACCAATATGTCTGAAAAGTTTGTAGCACAAAATTAGATCTTGGGGGTCCAAGAGCCTTCCAAAAGGCTGTACTAAAACTTTTAACCAGTTCTTCCCAGAATTGGTGCCTAAACTTATAACATATACTCTAACCAAGCCACGACTTCATCATTCTTGAAACATTTTTTTAAACTTCGAGAACTTCTGACCCTTTTGTAACCATATTCTTGGTAGTACTCTTCAAAGTCTTGAGAAATTGTTGGCATTCATGTGCCGGATGCAAAAGTAGGAATTTGGAATAGAGCCGTTTAGCTCAAAGAAAGTGTTGACAAAGGCATACCTGCATTTTGCTTGTATAAGCGGCCAGTGGAGTCTACTTGGCCAGCTTCATGGTTATCTTGTTAGCCGGTAAGGCTCGGATGCCTCGTGATGGTTCTTAAAGATTGCCATGAGTTCGATTCGGGGAAGAAATAATCTCGGTAGGACCTCCAAAATGTTGAAGGTGTTCACGGCGAAGCGTATTACTCGGTGGTTTTAGAACCTCCCGGGTTGCTTAGGGCAACCACTCACGAAGTCTAAAGACCGGAGAATAGTGCCGCGAAAAGTGCTTGGGGATATGTTTCCACTGAAGGGCCAAAAATCTGCTCCACAAAATAACTTGCGAGAATATGATCTATGAAGCTATGGATAAGGTGTCTCTCCTCAAGATGCTCCAGCACTTGATACTAACGGTACCAAAAAACTTCGGTGAGTCGACTAAAGGTTAGATAGGCGAAATTTGATCAACTGACCCGGTCAATTTTTGGTCAATAACCTGGCGGAAACCAAAATTTGAAACTTCACGATGTTGACAAGGAATTTTAAGGTTTCAATTCTATTCTGCTTAGATTTACTGCACAATAAGGGCCAAATCCTTTCTTTTGTTAAAGGGAACCTAATTTTTTTCTTTTGAAGATTTTTACGCCTTCATTTGCAAGGAATGAACAATATTGAAAGAAAGCACGGCTTTTCTAGTGAAGGGTTACTTACTTGGCGTGTCTAGCATTGCGCTTGCTCAACATATCTAGCTTGGCAAGATTGGTGCTTTCGGATGATTGCTCTAGAACAGCAAGGCTCTGTAATGGTCTCTCAAAATGTGGGCAATTATACCTTGGGTACCAAGTTTCATGGGCGAAGACCGACCCTTCTCCAAGAGGCAAAGAGCTCATGTCACAAATACGTTCGTAGTCAATTGGCCTGGGTGGTGGGCTGCGGGATATTACTTGGTGTCATGTTACCTTATTTGCAGCTTGCTTCTTGTGGTAGAGGTCATTTCACTCTTTTGTTTGCTATCACAATCTTACTTTTTCTAACAGTGATAGACGCATGTAATACAATCGCGATGGCATGACACGCGTATGTAGTGGATGGAACATGTTGATCTAAACACAGCGCACGTGGATCAAACCTTGAGTGGATTTTATGGTTAGAACCTTCACATTAGGATCCTAAGCAAAATGGCGGTTGCATTCATATCTCAATATCTCTTGACTGAGTAAAGTTTATTTCTACCGATGGCACAACGGGATACTTTCACAGCAGTTTGATGAGAAGCTCTCTCGAGGCGATCTTCAATATTTTTAGACCTATATATCTTGAGTAGAATTGCTTCAACGCACTTATAGGATTCAGCGTCGGTTGAAGGCTGAAGCGGGTGGGCGTGGCGTGGAAGGACCCCTTGGGCGGCGGTTGCCAAAAAGGTTGTCTTGAAAAAACAACCATTACTAGCCTTTTAACTTGGCCTCATTTCCTTATGCTAATGACATTTTGACACATGCTTAAATGTGACAACGTAGTAAGTCATGTGGATAAGTGTGGCATGGTGATATATAGTTGTGCTTGCAATATTAGCTATAAAAAAAACTCACACCGATTCCAAAACCATACTTCCTTAACAAACAACCATTTAGAAACTACACCCCTGCCAAACCATACCCTCTATATACTTTCCTTAAAATAGCTACTTAAAACTATGCCTTATTATTCACATCTCAAAATCATACTTCCTTAAAAAACCGCGGTTACTTAGAAATTACATTATAGTTATAAATCACAACTTTCAAAAACTATACTTACTTGAAATAGCTACTTATTTCACAGCCTAGTTGTAAACCCACACACTTTAGAAAACCATACTTCCTTAAAATATAGCCACTTAGAAATTAAATCTATTTATAAACTACACCTAAAAAACCATACTTCCATGCTTGAATAGAAGTTTGAGATTTTTGAAGCAAAGTTGAGAAATTTTTTACTTTCTCCACTTTTATCCTATGCCTAAGACTATAGAGCTTGGAATTTGCTTACAAAATATCTTGTATGATGATCTTGTACCAATGAAATCTGAACTTGGTAAAAAGTAGTTTGTGCATTTTGCATTCAAAGAAGTGCTAGAACAAGGTAACATCAAAGTTTGCATTAAGTAATGTTGAAATACTGGCACATGCCTAGACTAGTTTATAATGCAATCCTGAGTGTTTATAAGTCTCACGAGGAATATCAAACCCACGAAAAATTTAAAATTGCAAAAGTTAGTCATTAGTGCTTTGTTGGTTGTGAATTTGCAACTTAGAAGGATTACTTGCACAAGAATCACAGAAGGTGTCCAACATATAGTTTATATTTTATTCAAATGAAACATTAAAAAATTGTCATAAAGAAAAAAAACATAAAAAGCCTTGACTTTCAAGTTGCATTACCTTAGTGAGAATCGGCAACAAAAAAATTCAAAATCGAGCATAAATTGCATTAGATTTTATTGCAGAAAGCAATTGTTGCACCTTGCTTGTAGGTGTGTCGGTAAAATTGAAAAAAGTTGTCATTTCTTCATTTTGAAAAAACCAACTTATTTGTTTTCTTGCTCACATTTCAGCAGCCAAAATTCTGATCCACTTTGAACTGGTTTTTCTCCATCATTCGGTTCAAATCAAAGCCAATTTTTTTTGTTTTTGAGGAATGAAGCTTTTAATCATTAATTATAGAGAATAAGTATAGAAATAGATAATTGCATGACAAAATAGTCAGCAATCTATTTTGAAGGCTTGAAGAGCAAGGTGAGGACAATTGATTCATGTCACACAAATGAGGCAAAAGAGAATCAAACAAAGAGAGACCCATTGAAGATTTCTTGGTATGTGATCATTTGGAGTTCTTAGCATTATTGCACATTTGATTCCCATTCCATCTCACTTGCAGCTACCACCACCATGAAGCTACTCCATGAGATCATGAATTCCATACTTACACCTCATTTCCAAGTCAAATTTGGCCTTGAAGATTTTTTCTAGTCAAAACTACACTTTCATGAGTCATTCCTGCCATATACTTTTATACCATTTCTACATCATTTAAAAAGAAAGCTCTAAACCACTTGACTTGATCATTCATGTGGTCAAACTCAACATTACCCTCCCTCCAAAGTCAAAGAGGAGAATCATAAAATCCCTAAGGAAACATTCAAAAATCCACATACAAAATGCCAATATTATGCATTTATACCAAGGTTGACCCATGAAAGCACATTTGAGATGCCAAGTCATACATATGTCACCCTTCTTGCCATGTCATATCATGTACTTGTCACCATATTGATTAGTCACACAAATGAGGGGCAAAAGGAGAATCAAGCAAAAGATCCCTTGAAGATTTCTTGGTATGTGATCATTTGAGTTCTTGGCATTATTGCACATTTTGATTCATTCCACATCTCCCACGCTTGCCTTATACCACCATACGAAATGCCCATGAGATCTTGAATTCATGCTTACACCTCATTTCCAAGTCAAATTTGGCCTTGAAGATTTTTTTCTAGTCAAAACTACACTTTCATGAGTCATTCACATGCCATATACTTACCATACCATTTCTACATCCATTCAAAGCTCTAAACTTCACTTGACTTGTTCATTCATGTGGTCAAAGCTCAACATTCCCTCCCTCAAAAGTCAAAGAGGAGAATCATAAAATCCCTAAGGGAAACATTCAAAATCAAATTTGCCTAGAAAATGCCAATATTATGCATTTATACAAAAGTTGACCCATGAAAACACATTTGGAATGCGAATCATCACATATGTCACCCTTCTTGTCATGTCATGTCATGTACTTGTCACCATGTTCTTCATACTCCAATATTTTGCAAAAAGCCTTCAAGTTGCATCCATTAGATGACACATCACCATCCACATGTCACACACACATCATGTCCACTTCTTTCGAAGTTTTGAGTAGAAAAATATTCTAAGCCAAGTTGATTGACCGTCACCATCCTTGTTTGCCATGTCACCCTACTGTACCCATGTCATTGTTCTCACATGCCACATCACCTCCTTTTTGAGCTATTTTAAGCCAAATTCGAAAATGCCCATTCGCAAAAAAGATTCGAATCATACAGAGAGCATGAGAAAAGATTCTCATTGAAAAAAGAAAATTGAAAAATTCATTTGTTTTGTGAAGCTTTGCTTCCTTGGGAATGGAGTGCCATAGTCTATGGGAGAGAAAAAAAAATTCTATCTAGCACGCCTCCAGAAACACCCAAAGGAACTATTTTCTCGGCCAATCTCATGCCACGTGGAACATGTCAGGAGTGTGGGGAAGGTGGAAGTCACAGAATCCCCGCGTGGATATTACCGCGCGTGGTTATAAATGAAATTTGTTAGTCTTTATAAGCGATCTACCAAATCCTAAATTGGCACATGGGGATATATCATGAAAATTTCTAGAACCTAAACTGTGAATGCGAGGTCAGGTCGGTCGGCCAAACTAAGCGTGCAATCATATTCCAAACCCTGCTTAGAATAACCTTGTTTAATGCGAGAATGCATCGAGGAGAAATAAAGGAGGAGGGAATTAAATGGAATGATCAGGAATGCAGCGGAAACGGGGGAGTGATACAAAAAGGGGCTTTTAATGCGGAAGAAAAATTGAGGCTTTGAGGTGAATAGCGATTGTTTACCTTGAAGAAGGTAAAACTGCTTGATTGACTTGATTAGAGCCTCCATACTTGATTTTCGGCTTGAATTATTGGCGGGAATTTATGCGATTATTTGAATGTTTACCTATTTGATCCTGTACCCAAGACTGAGCTTGGGATTCATATTATTTGCTATGTGTACTGATTTAGTGAAAATCCGACCCTTATTTGTTGAGTTCCCGGTGTTCTATATATTACCTATTGGCAAAAGCGCTCTGCCCGGCATTGTTTACCTTAATATGCATTGCATCCGAGGTGTATGAGCATTATTTGGATTTGGTATTTAAGCATGCCTGATACAAGTGTTGTCCAACTCTCTGGTGCACGAACCATCGATTATAAGGAAGTGCATTCTTATTACAACTCATTGAAGTAGAGACCTACATTCAGCCATGTAGCAATGTAAAGACTCTCAAAGTCTTTAGGCCCTTTTCTCATGCATGGTTGTTGCTCATAGAACCATATTTGCCTACACTCTGCATGGGGATAGATCACTCCTACCTCACGATTTTCTTGATTTACCTTGATTCGGTACTGAAAATTTCAAAATAAAGAAAATCTTGATTTCCATTAGCAAAGACCATCAAGGCCCATTGAGTGCAGACATTTTTAGAATAGGCAAGGTGTTAGATCTCAAAAAGAAGCACCCGGTATCGAGTTCTAAAATCGGGCTCTGCGGGGATATTGACCAAAAAATTGACAGTGGGGAATGTCTTTTATCTATCTAGCCTTATCAAATCCCATCGGACTTACGCAGTATGATGGAGTAGCGTTTGGGCAGCCATGTACATAAGCAGAATCAAAATTCATTTTGGTGTGTATTTGGCAACCATTTTTAAAGAACGGAACTTTTGCTCTTGAGGAAGGCTGTGCGAGAAAATTGTTGGAACATTTTCTTGGAACTTGGCACTGAGTGGATTTGCCTTAAACAACTGGAGAGTTCTGAACAAAGGGTTGTGGGTTTTTCGGGAACACCAAAAACACACATGATGCTCTTGTTGATATATTTCTAAGAATTGTAGTTCCACTAACTTTAAAATGTCCAAATGTAGAAGTATTTGGACTAAAAACAAGGTTTAAATAAGTATATTAATATAGTGAAAGTAGGAAATGCAGAGAAAGTTGAGAAATGCATGAGATATAGATGCAGCATTCTAGTCAAAATATATAACCAAAAATGTAGTTACGAAATATCCCATAAGATCAAAAGTTTGCTCATTTTCGACCTAATCCTTGTTGTTGGCGAAGAAAGCACAATAGAAGGCGATTTACAAGTCGGAATTTGGCGGGTTAGAAGCGGCCAGGTATGATCAAAGGCTTACCTTCAGAGGTTCTTACGTAATCAAAAGATTTTTGGATGCGAGGAACAATCACATGGGCATTGGTCTCCATGATATTACGAGTTGGCACCAAATTGATCGATACGCATCGAGGTTAACCATAAGGTTGATTCGATCCATTCAACCTATACGTCCCCACGAGAATATTGCACGAAAAATCCAGCGAAAAATAAGTAAGTTAATGGAAATACCTCATTAATCCATTTTGATATCATATTTGGGTACATTACGATCCACGGCCACTAGGCAAACAATCTCCTCATCAAAGATAGAGAGCATTTCTTACTTTTCTTAATATTTTTAGGATGTTTGAACCCACACCAATCCATCCAACCAAAAGCTGATTCTTAGGCTTAGGAATTACGCCGTAAATTTGCTCAAAATCACTAAGAAAACTATCATCTTTGGAGAATGGACACATTCATCTTAAAAAAGGAGTTCCTCTAATGCTATTGGGATTACCATCCATATTGTTAAAGTACATTCCCCATCAATATTATTAAATTTAGAAGAGCACTTTTAAGGAGAGTGTACCATTCATCTTGTCGTATTGCCCAAGGTAGGAATTTTTGTTTTGAGTTTAGTGTCGAGGAGATCTTTGTTGTTGCTTGTCGGATGGAGGTTGACTATCTTGAAGCGATTTGGCCGGGAACATTGAAGGCGACCTCACCGGGGATTGAAATAACCATTGAATCACATATAGAGCATTCTTTTGGCAAGGAACTAATTTATGGAGGCAGTATCATGATCCACTTCAATATTTACGAGCTCGTGGCTACTGGTGAGATCATCCTTGAATTTTTTCCTTAGATCTAATGGTCACCGTGGTCATGCACCTTCCCAAGCTTCGGACCAGCAGGCGAAAAGAGGCCAGCCCGCAAAATTCCAGCAAGAGTTAGGATTCTTATTGGCCGTTGAGTTGATTGGAGCAACTTCGGACATGCTTTTCTTGAAAGCTTGGTTTCAGGGCTACCGGCGATCATCTTTAAGAGTGTCAAGCTTGATCAATCATTTTATTTGATAGGCGAAGATCAAGTTCTTGAAGCTTTTTGATCATATTCCAAACTAGATCTCGATCAACGGCTTTTCCTTCCGCATATTGATTTTCGGCCTTATAATTTCTTCTTGGCATGCAGCAATGGAGCCCTTCTTTTTTTGAATTCCCATACATTCGGCGAAGCGGCTTTTTGTTGCTCTCGATAATGTTGAAGGAGGCGTGAGTTGTCTCATTTTATCCATGTGAAGTCGCCATCCTTCTCCATTTAAGGATGATCTTTGAAATCCTTACTTTCTTGATCAATAGTTTTATGGTCATCCATATCTTCAAGCGACTCTGGCCGAAGAAGATTCACCCTTAAATCACTCTGATCTTTTTAGGCCTCATCTTGAAGAGCGAGTTCTTAGCGGGAATGGTAGAATATAAGAAGAACAGAGTAATTCTTTTGTAGGAACTCTGTTCTTATGAAGACAGTTCTTAGCCGGGAATGAAGAGAATATAGAGCAAGTAATTCCTACTTAGATCGAAAATTAAGAATCCCTCTTACATTGTCTCACTACGCTCTTGGCACAGTCGATGATTAAAGTAGCTTGAGGTGACAGAGACTAGCTTGATGGCCAGTAAAGTTGGATGAGGCTCTAATAGCCCCGGCCACATTTCAGGAGCACCATTTCATTTCATAATAATGTTCTCTAGATGCTGAAGAAAAAATAGTGTTTTAAGAAGGGAACTAAGTATAGAATCACATAGTGTAGGTAATGGAATTCATATTCTAAAGCGGTCTATCCCGGGCAATGGATTTTTTGCTCAAACCTTAACTTTGGTTTTGAATGCATACTTCCATTTATGTGATAAGATATTGAAAAGGTAAAATGTCAAACAAGGGTGGATATGCATTTGATAGGATTGGTGCAAATTTTCTGCAAGCGAATCTTGAGGAATCTAAGGGGAGATTAGGGAATATAGGATCTTTATTGAAGGTATTTCTGGCAAACCTTCAAGCTCAGTGGATTTAGAACCTCATCCGGTAACCAATATATACAGAAAATTGCAAGATTATGCAAAAATCCAAGTTCAAGTAATTTTCCAAAACAAAAACTGATCTGAGAGCAAAACTTATACCATGCACAATAAATCCGATTTAATGCCATTCAATTCAAGAAGATGCTCTAACATGCTATGATCAAAAGTCGGCCCCAAAACAATTTGCAAAATCCTTCAAATTTGCAATCCTGACCAAGTCAATATTTGGTCACAATTAGTTGACAATCCGTTGAAGCCTTTGAAAAATCTGCGAGATTAAAAAAAACCACTCTTAAAACCCCTTATTTCGTTTGGTTCTCAAAACAAATCGGGTCGATTTCCTTGTTTTTTCTAGCGGTGGGTATGTTTCTTTGGCATCACATGTTGAGTATACCTTGCAAACCTTCAACCTCGGTAGTTTAGAATCTCGAGGGTTTCGCCAAGGCCAGCAATCTTTGTGCAAAATCGCAAAAATATTAATGATTTTGGGATCCCTAAAGCAAAATGAGACAATTGCACTCAGATCTAAATATCTAGAGTTGTCTTGATCTTTTTAAAATGATCCTTGAAGGATGAATTAGAAAATCTTGGCATGAGATGTGGAAAAAACTTTGAAACTCCAATTTGGATATATATATTCAAAGTGGGCCGAGAAAAGTTGGCGGTGCACTTCCACGGAGCAGGCTTATGTGTGCACACTCAAATGATGATATCTCAGAGTTTTATTAAGTAGTTTTGCTGATTTATGACATAAATATCGAGGAAAAAGTTGAGCATTGGAAAAAATTGGCTTGATTTGGGCGAAAATGATGGAGAAAATTGGATTCAAAAATGGATTGGTACAGCGATGAACTATGAGCAAGAAGCTTGATAAAAATTTGGTTTTTCAAATGAAAATGACGCCTTTTCGCCGACCTGAGATTATATCTCGACATACGCAAGCAAAGATGCATCAAGTGCTTTCAATAAAATGCGTGCAGGTATGCTTAGGAAATTTCTTTTTGATGTGATTCTCACTAAGCTAATGCAACTTGAAAGTCAAGGAAGCTTTTTATGGGTTTTTTTTTTTATGACAATTTTTTAATGTTTCTTTAGGAATAAAATATAAAATATAGACTATATCTTTGGACATCATTTTAGGTAGTTTAATGTGAGCAAGAACCAATGGAAGATCGAGGAGACTTGAGCCTTTAGAGAGATAGATCTCTTCCCCTAATTTTGCAGAGTGGATTACTTCAAAGCACTAAGATTGAAGGTTTGCTAGGAATACATTCAACAACTCACTATTCTGTAGTCATAGTAGTATGATTGGGGATTATGTTGCCTCCTTTTTAAACTAGGGACCAAAGGGATTGTTCAAGAGTTGCTTGTCGATTGGTTGTTCTTCTTTTCTTATGATTGATGGACAACCTAAATGTCAATGAGGATATGAACTAACCTTTTAATTTGGAAGGATAAATTAAATTCAATATTTTCCTGTAGCAAAACATAATAAATGCATTTTGTTGAGCATCCTATAAAATTTGCATGTATCTACACTGCGCCAATTTATTTGAACTTGTGTATTTTCTAAAATGATATAAAAATGACGAGTGTTGCAACATGGAAGAATATAAGGTAAGTTTATATTTAGAACCATATAAGAGCTAATATGTGTTTATATACCGGTGTTTGTATACGCTGGAAGCACAAACGAAGATGGCTCTGGGAAATATTATGGATTTTATCGCGGAGATGAATCTTTGCTAACATTTGACTTTAAGCGTATGTGAGATTAGCATGAAACTTGGCTGAGAATTCATCACTTGGCAACTTGTAGAAGACATTTTGATATGAAGAACCAAAAGGAAGGACACGATTTAGCATCATACATAAAATTTCAGGAAGCTTTTTGATTATCTAAGGATCTTAAGGGCTTGAAGTCAAAGTTTGAAGACACCTCAAGTTTCATATTGGTAATTTGCAAGTTTTTGGTAGGATATTCTACTTTCCAAGCTACTAATACTATCCAAAAACAATACTACCACACGTTTCTCCTTTCATGCATACACTTGCTATTTTTCCCAGAGGACCAAAAAGTTAGCAAACCATTTTTCCTAGTAAAAATAAATCATCATCACACATGAAAAAAAATTGCTAAGAAGTTCATCAAATTTGCCCATTCACAAGGTCCAAAATTAAACCATATTTTCTCTCTAGAAACAAAGATATTGGGTGAGAGAGTGCACCTCGACACTTAACATTTCTAGAATTTCACGACATAACATAAAAGTTGGCATAAAAATCTGCAAAAATCAAGCACCTTTTATTGCCTCCATGTCGAATGCAACTCATCATATATCATCACATATCATCATCATCACCGCATTATCATCCACATCACTCACATCATCACCATGTGCTTAAAAGTTTTTGACTAGGAAAGAGTTGAGCCCAGGATTCCATTGGGCGGCCTGATTTGTTGTGGCGTGAATTTGAGGGAAAGCGGGGTAGTGGTGATGGTACGCGTTACTGGTCCACTTTGCGGTGGAATTCGACATAAAGAAATCGAAATTTTTTGGCGATGTATGTTGGCGGCGGCTGGCGGCGGATGCATGCAAAGCTTGCGGCTAAGCCCGAAAAGAATGCTTGAATCTACAGGGCACCTTGCGACCTCTGACGAATCGCGGTTCTATTCGCGGTTTGCTTCAAATTGCCATGTTGTTGATAAAACATGATGCGAATTTGCATAGTGGAACACAGGCCTTATAGCACCTTCACATTACCATGTCTGATTACTTGGTAGATCTACAACTTTTGTCAAATCGTCATTCTTAGCCATCTTTGCCCTAAACTAAAAAAGTTCTCATTTTTTTTTCAGAATTTCCTTTTTCAGCATCAAAGGGTAGAGCATGGAAAAATTATTATGTAGGATTTGAGAAATTAAATGTGGCCATTTTGAACCTCAAAATCCATTTTGGGATGCACGGCATACTTGAAAAGGGTGGGGGGGAGGAGGAGGGGGCTATCTACTCCTACCTACCTACACCCATTCTCTTTCTATCCCTTCGCCAGCGTGTACATCACGGGCATGTGGGAGGCAGCGGTCCATGGTTCCCCGCGTGAAGTCAATACTTAACAAATCAAATATTTTGCTTGATTCATATTTATATCTGATCACAACTTTTTTCATTATAGATCTTTATATGAAGCAATGTGGCCATTCTTTTACATTGCATTGGTGGTTTGCGGTTATACGCAGCGTCATCACCAAAATCAATGCCATGAGTGCACGGAGCATGCGTGTTGATGAAACAAGGTGATAGACATGAAGAGGGTTCCTATAGTTTTGCTTCATTGAGCATATAGGCGAATAATTTTACTTTAAGCGAGAACATAATAGACATTTTTTGCAGAGTATAAACTACACGGTTTTTTTTTCCCCATTTTTGAAACGAGTCCACGGTTAGATGCATTTTAAGGTTGTGTCACGTTGAAGGCAACTAGGTTTTGTCGCCGGTGATGGCCGTTTAACCCCTTGGATCAAATCTGACCGCGAAAATTTGAATTTGACACTTAGAAATAGCCCAGCACAGTGGAACTTTAGCAATTTTCATGTGCCATGAATGAATGGTGCATTTTTACTAGAAAAAATGGTCTTGCTAACTTTTGATCTTGGAAAATGTTGAAGGCATTCTGGCCAAAGTTTAACCTCGGTGGTTCAGGACCTCGAGGTTGCTTGAGGCGACAACTGCGACCAAGATTGCAAAGAAAAGGTCAAATTTTGAGTTGAAAGTGCTTTTCAAGACGAAGAAAATGTGACCTCGATAAAAGTTATGCATTTGCTCTTAGGAATCAAATTTTAATGCAATTGCAATTCAAAAAGATGCTTTGGCATGTAAAGAATCTATGCTCAAAAGTTTGATGCAAAAGAAAATATATCACGAGAACACTCTCAAATTTTCGTCTAACCAAGTGAAAACTTGATAAATGCTCTGCCGACATGCTAATTTTTGCGGATAAATAATTGATGAGGAGTTTTACTTTTTGGCAGCTTTGTATTAACTTTGAGATCTGCAAACCTAGTACATCAGTTGTTTCCACAAAAATCACCGTACAAATAGGCTCAAAAAAATATTTTTGCAAGCGGGCGGTCACAAAGCTAACCGGCAAGCAAATTTTATTAACTCAAACAAATCACGATCTTGTTTTAACCGACACTTCATCGCTCTAACAACCACGCAACTAGTGTGCATTAGATGTTGCCAACAAAAGAGATTAAATCTGCTCAAAGATCGCGATTTTTTGGAAAATTGCTAAGAAACTAGTGCAACTTAAGAAAAATAGTAGTATATGTATTTGTGGATATCTTCTTGCAATATTTAAGGATTGCGTCATACAAGACTTTTAAGTTTTTCAAAACAATGACAATTTTGCTCTTTTTTGGAGTTTTTCCTTTTTTTTTTTTTTTTTATGCAATATTTCTAAAATCTTGGAAGCACACTATTTTATACTTCAAAGTGAGTCTACAAGCGGGGCCATGCTTTCTTTAAGACTTTCACTTTCAATCACTAGTTTAGCTTAGGTTTTTCAACTGAGTGCAAATACACAGTTTAAAATTTTCATTTATTTAGATCGCAGAGTACAACACTTCTTGCAAAATCCAGGAGCTCTCTTGAGTCTACGGCGCACATGATAAAATGCCAAAACAAAAATTTCTTCATGATTTAGCTAAAGAATGCTAATTCATGAGGCAAAGAAGGTAATTTTGAGAACGATGCGTCGAGGATTTTACACAGCTGGAAGTACCGCGGTGGCAGTTGATATCTTCAGCCCAACCGGAATTCATACGTAACAAAGCCCCTTACTATTTAGGTCCAAATCTTTTGTCCATGTTAATTGTTTTGTTTTTTGCCATGGTTTTATCTTAGCATGTTTAAGGAAGATTTGGGCCGCTAACACCATTTTTTGCTACCAAGAGCCATGGCACACATGCGTTTCCTAGCTAACCTTGCTTTTTGCTTGACATGTGTGCATGAGCCAATGTACGTGATTTTGAAAACGACTTTGCATTGAAGAACTCCGAGGAAGACATCAAGTATTGCTGCCATATTTTGGCGGCATAGAAGCTTTCAGTCGCTGAATTTGCACATTTTTGTCTAATATTTGGCTAATATATGTGTGCAAAGAGATACAGTTTGAAGACTCCCACATCTTTGGAAACTTTTGGGTAGAAGAACCACGGGAAGGACATTCATTGGATATCATACAAATTGTAGCAAAGAGGATAAAAGATTCAACCATGAGTTTAGAGATTGAAGACCCTCTCGAAGATTGAAGTTTGGAAGACATCTCAAGTTTCTTTGGTATGTGAAAGTACAGTTCAAATCATTTTGGCGGGTTTCTCTTTTAAGGCTTCTCACATGATCCTATCAACTCAATCCCATCCATGAACACCATACAAGATTCATATTCCATCTTCATGCCTCATCATCATTTCCTAGCCCATATATACATCCCTCCCATCATACATTCACCACCTTTGGAAAACAAAAATCCACCAAGTTTGGCTGTTTATTGTTCACCAAAAACCATCTTCTCTCTCTCTAAAGCTAAGCTAGAGAGAGAAAGTGCACATTTTCTTCAAACAAGTATGGAAAAGTAAATAATCAAGCCATTGCACCAAAAGATCTATTGGTATATGCACTGAGTGGAATTAGTTGCCAAATTGTCCATGTCCCTCAAAAGATGCAAATACCATCCTCATCACACTTTCAGCACATCCATGTCATCCATACTGCGTGTCACCTACCACAAAACTTATCTTTTCAAAATTTTTGACCTAAGTAAAAGTCATCTTGATACCTTAGATGACATGTCATCATCCCATGATGCCACATCATCCCAAATTCTTCCACATCATCATACACATGTCATCCACATCATCTCCCACTTCATAAAAGTTTTATTTAGAAAAAAGTCATTTTGCCACCTTACTTTGACACTTCATCACTTCATAATGCCATGTCACCACCCATTTTGCCATCGCCCCACCAACTTGCCACATCATAAAATTTCACTCTTTTTGGTAAAAAAAAATCAAGTGCTCTTTTACCGAATGGGTGCCATCTTGTAAGAGCATCAAAAATTCCTTGTGGATATTTTTTTTTAGAAAAAGAACCCATATTGACCTTCATTGTTGGTTTCTTGGGATTTGTGACAAATTTGAAAAAAAAATCCTATCTAGCCTTCCCCACCTCCCTCCTCCCCTCAGCGCCCCACCCCCACACCTCCCATGTGATGCCTAGTCACTTCTCCTTCAAGATAGCTAATTCATGGGGGCAAAGAAAGGTAATTTTTGAGCAGTGTCCGAGTGTTAGGCCGGTCACCCGCAATTAGCGGATTGATATCTTCATAGAAGCCTTGAAATTCATCTATAACAAAAAGCCCCCTCTGTTTAGGTTAAATCTTACTTGTCCATGTTAATTTTTTGTTTTTTGTGGGTATGGTTTATCAGCATGTTTGGGAAGATTTGGGCCCTTCTTTGCCCACATTTTGTATACATAAGAGCCATGGCACACTTCACATTCTAGCCCAACCTTTTTGCTTGACATGTGTGCATGAGCCAATGTACCATTGATTTTGAAAACATTTTTGCATTGAAGAAGAACTCGGAAGACATCAAAAGTATTCTTTGGCGTATAGAAAACAATTCGCACAATTTGCACATTTTTGTCTAATATTTGACTAGCATATCGTGCAAGAGCTAGAAGTTTGAAGACTCCCATCTTTGAAGATCCTGAAATTGACACTTTTGTTGAAGAACCAAGGAAGGACATTATACAAGTGTAGCAAAGAGGATAAGATTAAGCCAAGTGAACTTGAGTTTGAGATTAAGGCCCCTCAAGATTGAAGTTTGGAAGACCTCTCAAGTTTCTTTTGGTATGTAGCTAGTTCAAATCATTTTGGCATGAGTTCTATTTTCCAAGGCTTCTCACATGATGCATTATCACCTCAATCCCATTCTTGAACACCATACAAGATTTATAACTCACATCTTCATGCCTCATCATCATTTTCCTAGCCCATATATGCATCACACTCCATCATACATTCACCACCTTGGAGGCAAAAATCCTGGGATTTGGCTATTATTTCCATGTTCTAAAACCATCCTCCTCTCTCTAAAAGCTAAGCTAGAGAAAGTGCCTGATACTATTTCAAACAAGTATGGAAAAGTATTGAGAATTATCAAGCATTGCATAAAAGATCCTATTAGTGCATATGCACTGAGTGCCAAATTGGTTACTTGAAGTCCACATCATCCTCAAGAATGCCAAATACCATCCACGCCACCACCTAAGCACATCCATGTCATCATACGCGTGTCACCTACCACAAAACTTATCTTTTCAATTTTGGCTTTGAGTAAAGTCATCTTGATACGTAGATGACATGTCATCATCCATGATGCCACATCATCCCAAATTAACCCACATCAATGTACATGTATACACATCATCTCCACTTCATAAAAAGTTTTGACTAGAAAAAGTCATTTTGCCACCTTACTTGACACTTCATAAGCCATGTCACCACCCATTTTGCCTAATACATACCAACTTGCCACATCATAAAATTTCCTCTCTTTTTTGGTAAAAAAAATCAAAGTACTCTTTTTTGCAAATGATTCTCCCCATCTTGTGGGGACATCAAAAAAGATTCATACGTGATTTTTTTTTGAAAAGACCCATATTGACTATTCATTGTTCATTTTGGGATTTGGCTGACAAATTTGTGGCAATTTTTTGGGAACATGTCATCATCCCATGTTGCCACATCATCCCCAAGTGCTTCACATCATATACACATGTCATCCACATCATCTCCACTTCATAAAAGTTTGACTTAGAAAAAAGTGATTTTGCCACCTTACTTGACACTTCATCACTTTACTTATAATGCCATGTCACCACCATTTGCTTATTCAGCCCCACCAACACTTACATCATAAGATTTCACTCCTCTTTTTGGTAAAATCAAGTGCTCCTTTTTTTGCAAAATGATTCTCCCATCTTGTAGAGCATCAGATTCCTTGTGGAATTTTTTTTTTGAAAAAGACCCATATTGTCCTTCATTGTTCATTTGAAAAAATAAAAAAAATTCCTATCTACCTTCCTCGCCGGCAAAGCACCACACACGGGCAATGCCTAGTCCTTCTCCATCAATCTTGATCCCCGTGGTACCCTTTGGGCATGTAGAGTGACAGTAGAATCCGTGAAGGTATACGTAAATTTGCTTATATGAGGAAACTTAGAGGGGTACGTATATATACCCTATGGACTTTCATGATCACCGGCACGTGGGATATTGTTCTAGAAAAATCTAAGAACCTAAAAAGAGGCGGGGCCGTTCGGCCTTTTGGCGGATTGGCGTGTCAATCATCACCGAGCTCGAAATGACCATATACATGCCAAAAACATATTCACACATTACAATCCAAACAAAATCCCGCGGATCAAACAAAACTAACAAAAGCGAGGGGATTTTATGAAGGGAAAATGTCTCGAGAGTTTTTGATGGCTCAGTATGAGGATTTTGAAACACGCTTGGAATCCACGATTTACTCGAGAAGACAAGAAGAAAAGATTTACTTGACTCTTACTCTTCTTAAGGCTCTGATTTCAGGTGATTTCAAGAGAGAGATCTCCGAAGCTGTTAAGACATTTCAGCATGCTTTGGAATTTATGCGGCAAAATTACATCGAGAAAGAGCTAGAAAGGAGCTAGGCTTATGAGTTAATATTCAAAAAGCAAATGCATAGTCTCGAGCCGGAATTTGTCTGAAGCATGTGAGAAATATCTTAGTGCGACTTAAGACTCTAAAGGACAAGTACCTTGAATGGCTGAGTGGACATATAAGAGCGATGCTACTTTCTTATTATCCATGAAGAAAATAGTATGCTATAGAACAATAAGACCTAAGCATCTAAACTTGATCAAACACAATAATCCCAATGTTTGTTATTCAAATCCTTAAAGGTTTTGGTTAAAATTCACTTGTCACATAACCTTTAGCATAAACCTTATATTTACTTCATTCATTTCCTTTGTAGGTATTGACGTTCAATGAGGCGAGTTATCAGCCTATATTGGATAGCCCATTTGCAGAGCGATGCGCATCTGATTCACACGCAAATAATCTCACATCAATGCAATTACGAATACTTCTTATTTATTTTTGGGTCGAGGATCCGGCGCTATGGCCGGACCGATCGATCCACGATATCACTGAGAGCTTAACTTTCTTTTTCTATTCAATATGGGATAGATATATCCATAATAAGCTGGGCAAACCTTGAAACCTTTAACCCTTGAAACCCAGCACAACCTTTAACATTACAATTTCATCCTTTAACCTTGAATATCAACTTTTGGGTTAAAAGATCGTAGTACTTTTAACCTCAATTTTGTCTAAGTACATCTTCATTAATCATAACATGAACAATCCCTTCATGTTTATGACTTTTGTCCCTTGAATTTTATTCTTGACTCACGTAAGTACCATGCGATAGAGCTTTTTGATGGAGATAATACGCTAAGCTGACTTGAGGTGTTCACATATACCATCTTATTTTGCATTTTCTTCACAACATCTCACGATAAAAGTCGCGAGTTCTAACTCAATATGCTTAGTCCTTTTAAAATTGAAAAGAGCAGGGTCTTTAGTCATAGCTATGCAAGTAGTACTATCACAATGTGTAATTCTACATGTATAAATTGATCATAACCTAATTCAAACATAGGCCTTCTTTCCCATATCAACTCTCTTTGGTAGCTAATGCGGTGAAGCATACTACTGCCTCGACACTAGACATAACAATAGCGATACGTTTTTGCATTCCATGCAATTGGTGCTCCTCCTAAGAAGATTAAATATACGGGTGGAACTTCCCTTGTATCAAGGTCCCCTCCCCAATCTGCATCACAAAATGCACTTGCAAATTGTAAGTTCTCTGACATTTGTAACTAATTCCATCATTCATTGTCCCTTAAGATATCTTAATGTCTCTTCTTTGCTATCAAGTATTGATCCCTTCACAGGTCATTATTATACACCTTAACATGTTTACAGCATAAGCTATATACGGGCGAGTGCAATTTGCCACATAAGAAAGACATCCTACTCGAGGAGACACGTAAGGTACCTTTTTCATCTCTTCACCGTTCTCTTTTCGATTCTTGGGCTCATCTTATGAGAAATCTTTTGCAAGGTATTATAGGAGTTTTAGCAATGTTGCGATCTCTCATTTTTGAATTTGAAATGAAGCACATCCCTTCTATAAATACGAGGTAAGTGTCAATATCTTAGTAGCTCTATCCTGTGAACTTCAACTCCCTAAGAATTTCCTCTGACTCCACCCCAAATATGACATCTATATTTAATGTTTAAAGAAACATTCATGCAATGCTCGGAACTTTAATTCCTTTTGAGATCATTATATTGTCATCTACATACGAGTGCAATTATGCACCATTCCTCCTGATCGATACTTATAGAGATTGCCATCATTTTTGTAACTTAACAAATCCTTAAAAGTGAAATCGGACTTGTGTACCTGAGAAAATAGGATAGTTCTGTGGGTACATTTAAAGATAATTAAACAACTTTTCTTTGCGTTGATTGCATTAAGTGTAGTTATGCATTACAAGACTACTTTGGATATAATGATAGAAAACCATGACCTCCAAATCACGTATCTTGCAACTACATGTTTTTAACGGCGGAGGGCATGAACACAAGTGCATATGTGATCTTTTGCCACACCATAAAACCTACCAGTGAAAACAAAGCTTGATCAAAACAAAAAAGCGATTTTAAGGATATTCAAGGGAATGAGCATTGTACTGCATCGGTTATTTTTATGCATCATTGCATTTTTTTAGCGTTATTTTCATGATAACAAGTATGAAATCATTTAGGCAAAAGGATTTATATTAGGCATTTCATAGCCTCAAAATACCAATGCCCATCATTTACGGAAAGGGGTAGATGTCAAGGTAGCGGTTGAAGATGAGTGCGAGGTAAAGATTAGGTGATTACGAAAAACCAAAAACTGCAAAACATGGCGGTGACTTCAGCATGCAACACAGCGTTTAGTTAGAGCTCTAATCTCAGTGAGAACCGGTGACCGAGAAATCTTCCCAAATATGAAAAGACTCCACATAAGCCGTAGAGCGGGTGCTCTCGCCATCCAGTTGAGCGACTTGTCTTACGATGCGAATATTGTCCATGATCATATATTGCACAAAAGCAGTAACTGATGATGTCATTATGGACCCTCTTTGATGCGCAAAATGCGACTCGTTCCCCTCAAATGTGCATGTAGAAGCGGAAGTACCTTCGGACATAGTTACAATTGAAAGAACTTGGAGATGGAGGCCAAGCGAGCTTGAAGAACTTGGGAGATGGAGGAAGCTGACCAAATCTCAAAGCGCCTCACAACAAAACCTTCGGCCTTCTCCTCGAGGAAAGCTGAAATATGAATAAATCTTTGGCACAACATCAGAAATTTTGTATTTATGTAGAGCGTGATTGCTGGTTTTGTCATTAAATTCAATGTAGTTCAAAAAAAGGAATGTTATGTGGGCGATTTCGACCTCACCAAAAGCAGGAATGTTATAAGTTCCCAACTTATGGGGCAGAATATTATGTCATACTTCAGCGCGAAATATCAAATTCTCAAAAGAAATGAGCACCAGTATATACATTACATCATGAGACAATATAAGACAAGCATAAAATCCATTGCTAATAACCCAAAAAGCGCACCTTCAATTGAGCTAAATCCATTCTTGATAGCCATTTAATGACCATTTGGAACATGAATTCGGGCGTTTCATTCTTGAGATTCTACTCTAATTCCCTTTTTGGAACACTAATTATGCTCTCTTTCAGCCGATAGAAGATTCTTGGCTGATTCAAGAGCTGCGCCTTTGTTCATTAGAACTTTTTCATTCTGAAGATAAAAGCGGCCTTAATGCCATGGGAAGTGTCATGTCTTTGACTTGCTTCGATTTATGGATATAATGCTTCTCCTTTAGACACTTCAAAATTGGCTGGAACTAGTGATTCTCTTGAAATATTTCCAACAAGGGGCATATCATCCAAACTAATAATACTTCAACCCATTTTAGGAACTACTAGTGCAGTTGCGGCAATAAGCTGTTATATACGCCTAGCTTGCGGTGCAGAATTAAAATATACTACGGAGTGTGTCACCCATTAAAATCCCTACTAAATGGAGACCATAATGATGGGTTTATTGCTATTGCCTTCCTTTCTTGAATCCTAAATGAAATCGAAGAACTCTTTTTCATACTCCTCTTGATTGTGCGATAAAAAGAGGAAGGCACTAACTCAATGTTTTTGAATTGCTAGGAATCTAAATAAATGATCCGCGATTAAGGTGTATTGAATTGCAAATCCATATCTTATCTCCGTATTTAAACACTAATTATACCATCCTCTCAACAATTGGAAGATTCCTCCGGCATTAGAAGCTGGGGATTGTATCACAACTTCTCCATACGCAATAAAATGGATTCAATCGCGAGTGGAAAATATCATGTTAAGCTTGTTTCAGTCCATAATGGTCCTCACTCCTTTTGAAGACTTCACATGTTTGGAAGTTAACAAATACCTCAAGGAGGGCCGGCCGAGGGTGTCCAAAGTAATGATACTTTTTTCCATCAAACCACTAAACTTGTTATGTAAAGTCAATAGCACAAGCTATTGCTTTGACCTATGAGTTTTTTTTGTTTTTTTTTTTTTTCAATTGTGGCACACATTCCAAGAAATAATTTTCCAAGGTCTAAACATGGCCACATTCAACTTTTCAAAGCCTATACCATATGCTTTTCCATATACTATCATCTTGAAAAAATTGGAAAATAAAGAGAACTTTTTTTAAGTTTTAGGGCAAAAGATATTTCAAGATGGATGATTTGGCAAAAGAATGTGGTTGGCAAGTAATTGGTGATATGGCAATCTACGAAGGTGGTGATGTGTGGCAAAGGCCGTAGCAAATAAGCTCTTTTCTAGTAAAAAACATTTTTAGATTGACGGCATGTGATGGTATATATGATGTAGGAAGTATCACGAAGAACTTTGGTATATGCACAAAAGGCGGCTTGATTTTTTAATTTTGCCTTTTCGGAGAATGTTAGGTGCACTTTGTCTCTCTATCTTTGTTTCTAAAAGAGAAGATGGTTTGGACCCCTTAAGAAATGGCCCTTTGATGGAACTTTAGCAATTTCATGTGCCATGAATGAATGGTGCATTTTTCTTGGAAAAATGGTCTTGCTAACTTTGATCTTGGAAATGTTGAAGGTATTCTGGCAAAAAGCTTTAACCTCAGTGGTTCAAGACCTCCAGGTTGGCGAGACAACAACTTTTGTGAGCAAAAGATTACCAAAAAGGTCAAATTACGAGTTGGAAGTGCTTTTCCAAGACAAAGAAAATGTGACCTCATTAAAAAGTTATGCCATTTTGCTCTTATAATCAAATTTTAATGCAATTGCAATTAAAAAGATGCTTTTGGCATGTAAAGAATCTATGCTCAAAAAGTTTGATGCAAGAAAATATATCGCGAGAACTTGCTCTCTCAAATTTGCAAAATCTAACCAAGTGAAAACTTGATCATTTTCCGGCCGGCCATGCTAATTTTTGGATGGGGAAAATAATTGATGAGTTTTTACTTTTGACGCTTTGCATTAACTTTGAGATCTACAAAACCTAGTACATCCAGTTGTTTCCACAAAAAATCATGCAAATAGGCTCAAAAAATCTCTTATTTTTTGCAAGCGGGGCTGTCCTAAAGCTAACCGATGGCAAATTTTGTGCTCAAACAAATGTGATCTTCTTTAACCACGGCCTCCCGTCAACTCACGACAACTACGCAACTAGTGTGCATTGGAGTATTTGCCAACAAAGAGGTGCAAATATATGCTCAAAGGAATCATGATTTTGATGGAAAATTGCTTACAGAAACTAGTGCAACTTAAGAAAAATAATAGTAATATGTATTTTGTGGATATCTTCTTTGCAATATTTTTAAAGGATTGCATCATGATATAAGTCTAAGACTTCGTGCAAGAGACTTTTAAGTTTTTCAAAACAATGGCATCATCTAGGGATATATATATTATTTCCTAAAATCTTGAAGCACACTATTTATACTTCAAAGTGAGTCTACAAGCCCGAGGCCATGCTTCAACAAGACTTTCACTAAATCACTAGTTTAGCTTAGGTTTTCAACTTTAAGTACAAATACACCAAGTTCAAATTTTCATTTTATTGGATCATAGTACAACACTTCTTGCAAAGAAATCCAGGAATGTGAGCCTGCGTGCACATGATAAAATGCCAAAACAAATTTCTTCAAGATTTGCTTCAAGAATGCTAATTCTTGAGGCAAAGAAGGTAATTTTGAGCGATGTCGAGTGTTCAGAGCCCGATACCACGGGTAAGTAGGGTGAAGTATCTTCCTGCAGCCTTGAATTCATACCTTCAACAAAGCCCCTTCTGTTTGGTCCAAATCTTGCCTAATCCATGTTAATTTTTGTTTTTGTGGCTATGGTTTTGTCTTATGTTTAAGGAAGATTTGGGCCTTGCACTCCACCGGCTATTTCTCACAGGCCTCAAGGGATGGTCTAGTAGAAGGTCTTCAAATGGGGATGGATCTCAGCAGATATGCAATCAATATGCAGATGACTCTTTTTTTTTTCTAGTAGCAGAGGAGAGCAATCTAAAGAATGCCGGTCAGTTGTTAGATACTTTCTCCTTGGCCTCAGGATGTCTCATCAATGGAAGAAATGCCGGCAAGAATGGGCTGGGAAGGACCACATCCCGGTGTTTAGAGCCTCTCGTGGAAAATCATAAAAGATGGGGAGTATTCTAACCTTCTTGGAATCGATGGGAATTAAAGTACCCTCAACAAAAGTATGGGATGAGATGATATTAGGATTATAGAAGCATCCGAATTGGTGGAAAGTGTAAAAAACTATCATTGTGGCGGGATAGTAGTAGTGAAGCATGTCTTTGGCAAAGACGCACATCTATGTCTCATCTCTCCTCATAGCCCCACCCGAGAAAGTAAAAAGAAATGGAAGGGACAATTAGAAACTTTTGTGTGGGGAGGAAGCGAGGAAGGAGCACTAGTGAAAATAGCATGGTGGAAATGTAAAAGAGATAAGGAAGAAGGGGAATAGGCATGATTGACTTAGCCCTACAAAGCAAAATACTAGTAGCCAAAAGCATGTGGAATATTTTAGAGGAGAAAGCGAAGTCACCGGGCCTCCAACTCATAGCCTTGAGGCCATATGTTTCTCCCTGCACACATGCTAAAGTATCGGCACAAGTATCTCTTCCATGGTCTCTATTTTATGGCTTGAAACCAAGTTACGAGGCCTCACTTAGTTCTTAAGAGGTCTCATTTCGCGTGGGGCGTGGTGAAAAAGCTCTTCACTTTGAATATCAAGTAATTGTGCAATGCGAGTACTACTCCACCATGGTGGATTCGATCAACTACAATAATAAGAATGGTCCTTTGGCCCTTTTGGGTGACATCAAAGTGGTGAGAAGATGGATCAGGTTGTGGCATTGGTTCATGTGCAATGTGGTATGAAGGTGGTGGGTTAACAGAATGGATGGTATTCAAGCAGAAATTCGGCCTCGAATAACGACAAAACAATGTGGGAATGTATTGCGATAAGCCTTCCAAACCACATAAATATACGCGAGTAAGAAACCTTGGGTTCTCGATCAATCTTTCTTGGTGAGGGGTCATTTTGTGAAATCGGCATATAAAGCGTCACGAAGACAAAAGGTACTTTATTGCTACCAGCTCAATGGAATGTGCAAGTCAGCGACACACGGAAGAAGAAATTTGGAGGGGTGTATGGATAAAACTTCTCCCTCCCGAGTGAATTCTTTTTATGGCAAGTAATTCATAGGGCTCCTATGGTAAATGAAGGGTATCAAATTCAAAGCTGGCGTGAGCCCTCTATGTCCATTGTGCAAGATGGAGGAAGAGTCTCGGAACCTTTGCTTAGCGAGTGCCTTGACACGCAAGTTGTGTGGTCGTGGTGCATGGATATGTTCAACATTACACCGGGGACCAATGATCTCCTTCTAGGTAGATATCGATTAGAATGGCGGTCTCAAAATGCAAAGCTTTTCATCTTTGTCGGATCATGGGCATTATGGGTCATATGGAAAAGGCACAATTCTTTCACTCTAGGCAAAGAAGCATATACTCTGACCACACAAATCGCACATGCTCATAGAGAAGCTTAGAAAGTTCAAGTGTGTGGTCGAAGATGATGTCTCCCTTGTTTGGGAGACCTTCATCAAACTACCACCTTAAGAAGAAGGCATTTACACATGCAGTCCAAAAGGGCTTTGTAGCTATCCCTCTTCAAACTTGTTAGGAGGGTGTCTATCGCTATAAAGGTCATGTGTAATAGTTTACCTATAAATGGAAAATTCTTTATAAAAAAAAAAAAAAAAAAAAAAAAAAGATTTGGGCCTTCTTTGCCCACATTTTTTTGTATGTGAGGAAGAGCCATGGCACACATCACATTCCTAGCTAACCTTTTTGCTTGACATGTGTGCATGAGCCAATGTACCATTGATTTTGAAAACATTTTGCATTGAAGAACTCGAGGAAGACATCAAGTATTCTTTTGCCACATTTTTGAAAAAGATAGAAGAGCAATTCGCACATTTTGCACATTTTTGTCTAATATTTGACTAATATATGTGTGCAAGAGCTAGAAGTTTGAAGACTCCCATCTTTGAAGATCACAAATTGACACTTTTGTTGAAGAACCACGGGAAGGACATTCATTGGATATCATACAAGTGTAGCAAGTGAACTTGAGTTTAGAGATTGGAAGACCCCTCAAGATTGAAGTTTGGAAGACCTCTCATGTTTCTTTGGTATGTGGCTACTTCCAAATCATTTTGGCATGAGTTCTATTCTCCAAGGCTTCTCACCTGATCCTATCAACTCAATCCTATCCATGAACACCATATAAGATTCATAACTCACATCTTCATGCCTCATCATCATTTTCCCTAGCCCATATATGCATCACACTCCCATCATACATTCACCATCTTTGAGAAAAGAAAAAAATCCCACCGTTTGGCTATTTCCATGTATTAAAACCATCTTCTCTCTCTAAAAGCTAAGCTTGAGAGAGAAAGTGCACATTTTCTTCAAACAAGTATGGAAAAGTAAATAATCCAAGCCATTGCATAAAAGATCTATTGGTATATGCACTAGTGCCAAATTGATTGCCAAATTGTCCACATCATCCTCAAGAATGCCAAATACCATCCTCATCACCACCTAAGCACATCCATGTCATCATACATGTGTCACCTACCACAAAACTTATCTTTTCAAAAATTTTGACCTAAGTAAAGTCATCTTGATACCTTAGATGACATGTCATCATCCCATGATGCCACATCATCCCCAAGTGCTTCCACATCATCATACACATGTCATCCACATCATCTCCACTTCATAAAAAGTTTTGACTAGAAAAAAGTCATTTTGCCACCTTACTTGACACTTCATCACTTCATAATGCCATGTCACCACCCATTTGCCAAATCGCCCCACCAACTTGCCACATCATAAAATTTCCTCTCTTTTTAGTAAAAAATCAAGTGCTCTTTTGTTTGCAAAATGATTCTCCCATCTTGTAGAGCATCAAAAAACATTCCTTGTGGATATTTTTTTTTTTTTTGAAAAAGACCCATATTGACCTTCATTGTTCGTTTCTTGGGATTTGTGACAAATTTGAAAAAAAAAAATCCTATCTAACTTCCTCCCCCACCTCCCTCCCCCCCCTCCAGCCCCCACCCCCCTCCCCAGCGATGCCTAGTCACTTCTCCTTCAAGATAGCTAATTCATGAGGCAAAGAAGGTAATTTTGAGCGAGTCGTCGAAAGTGTTAGGCCCGATTACCACTGGTAAGCAGATTGATATCTTCACCGAAAGCCTTCGAAATTCATCTATAACAAAAGCCCCCTCCTGTTTCGGTCCAAATCTTGCCCAATCCATGTTAATTTTTTTTTTTTTTTGTGGCTATGGTTTTATCTTGGCATGTTTAAGGAAGATTTGGGCCTTCTTTGCCACATTTTTGTAGCACATAAGAGCCATGGCACACTTCACATTCCTAGCTAACCTTTTTGCTTGACATGTGTGCATGAGCCAATGTACCATTGATTTTGAAAACATTTTGCATTGAAGAACTCAGAAGACATCAAGTATTCTTTGGCAAAACATAGAAGAGCAATTCGCACAATTTGCACATTTTTGTCTAATATTTGACTAATATATCGTGCAAGAGCTAGAAGTTTGAAGACTCCCATCTTTGAAGATCACAAATTGACACTTTTGTTGAAGAACCACGGGAAGGACATTATACAAGTGTAGCAAAGAGGATAAGATTCAACCAAGTGAACTTGAGTTTAGAGATTGGAAGACCCCTCAAGATTGAAGTTTGGAAGACCTCTCAAGTTTCTTTGGTATGTGGCTAGTTCCAAATCATTTTGGCATGAGTTCTATTTTCCAAGGCTTCTCACATGATCATTATCACCTCAATCCCATTCATGAACACCATACAAGATTTATAACTCACATCTTCATGCCTCATCATCATTTTCCCTAGCCCATATATGCATCACACTCCATCATACATTCACCACCTTGGAGAAAAGCAAAAACTCCCACCAAGTTTGGCTATTTCCATGTTCTAAAACCATCCTCTCTCTAAAAGCTAAGCTAGAGAGAGAAAGTGCACATTTTCTTCAAACAAGTATGGAAAAGTAAATTATCCAAGCCATTGCATAAAAGATCTATTGGTATATGCACTAGTGCCAAATTGGTTGCCAAAGTCCACATCATCCTCAAGAATGCCAAATACCATCCACATCACCACCTAAGCACATCCATGTCATCATACACGTGTCACCTACCACAAAACTTATCTTTTCAAAAAATTTTGACTGAGTAAAGTCATCTTGATACCTTAGATGACATGTCATCATCCCATGATGCCACATCATCCCCAAGTGCTTCCACATCATCATACACATGTCATCCACATCATCTCCACTTCATAAAAAGTTTTGACTAGAAAAAAGTCATTTTGCCACCTTACTTGACACTTCATCACTTCATAATGCCATGTCACCACCCATTTGCCAAATCGCCCCACCAACTTGCCACATCATAAAATTTCACTCTCTTTTTTAGTAAAAAAAATCAAGTGCTCTTTTTTTTGCAAAATGATTCTCCCATCTTGTAGAGCATCAAAAAAGATTCCTTGTGGATATTTTTTTTTTTTTGAAAAAGACCCATATTGACCTTCATTGTTCGTTTCTTGGGATTTGTGACAAATTTGAAAAAAAAAAAATCCTATCTAACTTCCTCCCCACCTCCCTCCTCCCCCTCCCGCCGCCCCACCCCCCCTCCCCCCCGCGCGATGCCTAGTCACTTCTCCTTCAAGATAGCTAATTCATGAGGCAAAGAAGGTAATTTTGAACAGTCGTCGAGTGTTCCGGCCAGTACCACAGGTAAGCAGATTGATATCTTCACCGAAAGCCTTCGAAATTCATCTATAACAAAAGCCCCCTCCTGTTTCGGTCCAAATCTTGCCCAATCCATGTTAATTTTTTTGTTTTTTTGTGGCTATGGTTTTATCTTGGCATGTTTAAGGAAGATTTGGGCCTTGCTGCCACATTTTTGTAGCACATAAGAGCCATGGCACACTTCACATTCCTAGCTAACCTTTTTGCTTGACATGTGTGCATGAGCCAATGTACCATTGATTTTGAAAACATTTTGCATTGAAGAACTCGGAAGACATCAAGTATTCTTTGTGACATAGAAGAGCAATTCGCACAATTTGCACATTTTTGTCTAATATTTGACTAATATATGCGTGCAAGAGCTAGAAGTTTGAAGACTCCCATCTTTGAAGATCACAAATTGACACTTTTGTTGAAGAACCACGGGAAGGACATTATACAAGTGTAGCAAAGAGGATAAGATTCAACCAAGTGAACTTGAGTTTAGAGATTGGAAGACCCCTCAAGATTGAAGTTTGGAAGACCTCTCAAGTTTCTTTGGTATGTGGCTAGTTCCAAATCATTTTGGCATGAGTTCTATTTTCCAAGGCTTCTCACATGATCGTATCACCTCAATCCCATTCATGAACACCATACAAGATTTATAACTCACATCTTCATGCCTCATCATCATTTTCCCTAGCCCATATATGCATCACACTCCATCATACATTCACCACCTTGGAGAAAAGCAAAAAATCCCACCAAGTTTGGCTATTTCCATATTCTAAAACCATCCTCTCTCTCTAAAAGCTAAGCTAGAGAGAGAAAGTGCACATTTTCTTCAAACAAGTATGGAAAAATAAATTATCCAAGCCATTGCATAAAAGATCTATTGGTATATGCACTAGTGCCAAATTGGTTGCCAAAGTCCACATCATCCTCAAGAATGCCAAATACCATCCATATCACCACCTAAGCACATCCATGTCATCATACACGTGTCACCTACCACAAAACTTATCTTTTCAAAAATTTTGACCTGAGTAAAGTCATCTTGATACCTTAGATGACATGTCATCATCCCATGATGCCACATCATCCCCAAGTGCTTCCACATCATCATACACATGTCATCCACATCATCTCCACTTCATAAAAAGTTTTGACTAGAAAAAAGTCATTTTGCCACCTTACTTGACACTTCATCACTTCATAATGCCATGTCACCACCCATTTGCCAAATCGCCCCACCAACTTGCCACATCATAAAATTTCACTCTCTTTTTTAGTAAAAAAAATCAAGTGCTCTTTTTTTTGCAAAATGATTCTCCCATCTTGTAGAGCATCAAAAAAGATTCCTTGTGGATTTTTTTTTTTTTTTTGAAAAAGACCCATATTGACCTTCATTGTTCGTTTCTTGGGATTTGTGACAAATTTGAAAAAAAAAAATCCTATCTAACTTCCTCCCCCCACCTCCCTCCCCCCCCCCCGCCCCCCCCCCCCCCCCAGCGATGCCTAGTCACTTCTCCTTCAAGATAGCTAATTCATGAGGCAAAGAAGGTAATTTTGAGCGGTCGTCGAGTGTTAGGCCCGATACCACAGTGCTTGATTGATATCTTCACCAAAGCCTTGAAATTCATCTATAACAAAAGCCCCCCTCCTGTTTTGGTCCAAATCTTGCCCAATCCATGTTAATTTTTTTTTTTTTTGTGGCTATGGTTTTATCTTGGCATGTTTAAGGAAGATTTGGGCCTTCTTTGCCACATTTTTGTAGCACATAAGAGCCATGGCACACTTCACATTCCTAGCTAACCTTTTTGCTTGACATGTGTGCATGAGCCAATGTACCATTGATTTTGAAAACATTTTGCATTGAAGAACTCGGAAGACATCAAGTATTTTGCCATATTTTGGCAAAGATAGAAGAGCAATTCGCACAATTTGCACATTTTTGTCTAATATTTGACTAATATATGCGTGCAAGAGCTAGAAGTTTGAAGACTCCCATCTTTGAAGATCACAAATTGACACTTTTGTTGAAGAACCACGGGAAGGACATTATACAAGTGTAGCAAAGAGGATAAGATTCAACCAAGTGAACTTGAGTTTAGAGATTGGAAGACCCCTCAAGATTGAAGTTTGGAAGACCTCTCAAGTTTCTTTGGTATGTGGCTAGTTCCAAATCATTTTGGCATGAGTTCTATTTTCCAAGGCTTCTCACATGATCGTATCACCTCAATCCCATTCATGAACACCATACAAGATTTATAACTCACATCTTCATGCCTCATCATCATTTTCCCTAGCCCATATATGCATCACACTCCATCATACATTCACCACCTTGGAGAAAAGCAAAAAATCCCACCAAGTTTGGCTATTTCCATGTTCTAAAACCATCCTCTCTCTCTAAAAGCTAAGCTAGAGAGAGAAAGTGCACATTTTCTTCAAACAAGTATGGAAAAGTAAATTATCCAAGCCATTGCATAAAAGATCTATTGGTATATGCACTAGTGCCAAATTGGTTGCCAAAGTCCACATCATCCTCAAGAATGCCAAATACCATCCATATCACCACCTAAGCACATCCATGTCATCATACACGTGTCACCTACCACAAAACTTATCTTTTCAAAAATTTTGACCTGAGTAAAGTCATCTTGATACCTTAGATGACATGTCATCATCCCATGATGCCACATCATCCCCAAGTGCTTCCACATCATCATACACATGTCATCCACATCATCTCCACTTCATAAAAAGTTTTGACTAGAAAAAAGTGATTTTGCCACCTTACTTGACACTTCATCACTTTATAATGCCATGTCACCACCATTTGCCAAATCGCCCCACCAACTTGCCACATCATAAAATTTCACTCTCTTTTTTAGTAAAAAAAAATCAAGTGCTCCTTTTTTGCAAAATGATTCTCCCATCTTGTAGAGCATCAAAAAAGATTCCTTGTGGAATTTTTTTTTTTTTTGAAAAAGACCCATATTGACCTTCATTGTTCATTTGAAAAAATAAAAAAAAAATTCCTATCTACCTTCCTCATCGACAAAGCGCACACACACCCGGGCAATGCCTAGTCACTTCTCCATCCAATCTTGATCCCCCCGTGGTACCCCGGGCATGTGGGGCGACAACGGGGCGAATCCCCGCGTGAAGGTAGCACGTAAATTTACTTATGAAACTTAGAGGGCTGTATATATACCCTATGGACTTTCATGATCTCGGCCTGTGGGATATTGTTCTAGAAAAATCTAAGAACCCTAAAAAGGGCAGGCCACGTTCCGGCCTTTTTTGGCGGATTGAGCGTGTCAATCATCACCCAGAGCTCCCGAAATGACCATATACATGCCAAAAAACATATTCACACATTACAATCCAAACAAAAATCCACGGATCAAACAAAACTAACAAAAACAGGGGATTTTATGAAGGGGAAAATGTCTCGAGGATTTTTGATGGCTCAGTAGCGAAGTTTTGAAAACGCTTGGAATCTGTTACTCGAGAAGACAAGAAGAAAGATTTACTTGACTCTTACTCTTCTTAAGGCTACAGTTTCAACCTGATTTCAAGAGAGATCTCGAAGCTGTTAAGACATTTCAAGCATGCTTTGGAATTTATGCAAAGAAAATTTCTGGTCGAGAAAGGAGCTAGAAAGGAGCTAGGCAACAGGTTAATATTCAAAAGCAAATGCATAGTCTCAAACTTCAGGACTGTGCAAGCATGTGAGAGTATCTTGGTCAGCTTAAGACTCTAAGGGACAAGTACCTTGGTGCTGGTGGACATATAGACGATGCTACTCTTATTATCCATGAAGAAAATAATTATGCTATAGAACAATAAGACCTAAGCATCTAAGCTTATTGATCAAACACAATAATCCCAATGTTTGTTATTCAAAATCCTTAAAGGTTTGATTCAAAATTCACTTGTCACATAACCTTTAGCATAAACCTTATATTTGCTACAGTAATTTCACTGTAGGTATTGACCCGTTCAATGAGACTGAGTTATCCTTCTCTTGGATAGCCCAAGCTGCCCGACGATCTGCATACAGTTCACCTGCAAATAATCTCACATCAATGCAATTACAAGAATACTTCTTCTGTTATTTTAGATCAGGATCCGGCCGCTATGGCGGACCGATCGATCCACCTGATATCACTAAGGCAACTTTCTTTTTCTATTCAATATGGGATAGATATATCCCATAATAACTGGGCCAAACCTTCGAAACCTTTAACCCTTCGAAACCTTTAACCTTTAACATTACAATTTCATCCTTTAACCTTGAATATCAACTTTAGGTTAAAAGATCATGTGCAACCTCAATTTTGTCTAGGCTATCTTCATTAATCATAACATGAACAATCCCTACAATTCCCCCTTCATGTTATGACCTGTGCACTGAATTTTATTCTTCAGCTCTGTAAATTTTCCTTCTGATAGAGCTTTAGTCAGAATGTCTGCTAACTGACTTGAGGTGTTCACATATACCATCTTGATTTGCATTTTTTCTTCACAACATCTCTGATAAAGTGCAGTTCTAACTCAATATGCTTAGTCCTTTCGTGAAGAACCGGGTCTTTAGTCATAGCTATGCAACTGGTACTATCACAATGTAATTCTGTAGCCTTAAATTGATCATAACCTAATTCAAACATGAGCCTTCTTTCCCATATCAACTCTTTGGTAGCTAATGCAGCTGAAGCATACTCTGCCTCAGCACTAGACATAGCAATAGCATTCTGTTTTTTGCATTCCATGCAATTGGTGCTCCTCCTAAGAAGATTAAATACCCTGAGGTAGACTTCCTTGTATCAAGGTCCCCTCCCCAATCTGCATCACAAAATGCCTGCAAATTGTAAGTTCTCTGTATTGTAACTAATTCCATCATTCATTGTCCCCTTAAGATATCTTAATGTCCTCTTTGCTGCTATCAAGTGATCCCTTCCTGGGTCATTATTATACACCTTAACATGTTTTACTGACATAAGCTATATCTGGACGAGTGCAATTTGCCACATAAGAAAGACATCCTATCAGAGACACGTAAGGTACCTTTTTCATCTCTTCTCGTTCTCTTTCAGTTCTTGGGCTCATCTTAGCAGAAATCTTACACCCTGGTATTATAGGAGTTTTAGCAATGTTGCAGTCTCTCATTTTGAATTTGTCAAGCATCCCTTCTATCTGGCTCTTCTGAGTAAGTGTCAATATCTTATTGGCTCTATCCCTGTGAACTTCAACTCCTAAGAATTTCCTCAGCTCACCTAAATATGACATCCTATATTTAATGTTTAGAACATTCATGCAATGCTCGAACTTTAATTCCTTTTGAGATCATTATATTGTCATCTACATACGATTGCAATTATGCACCATTCCTCCTGATCGATACTTATAGAGATTGCCATCATTTTGTAACTTAACAAATCCTTAAAAGTTGAAAGCGGACTTGTGTACAGAAATAAGGATAGTTCTTTGCGTTGTTAAAGATAGTAAACAACTTCTGCTTTGTGTTGATTGCATTCTAAAGTGTAGTTGTGAATTACAAGACTACTTTGGATATAATGATAACAAAACCATGACCTCCAAATCGTATCTTGCAACTACATGTTTTTAACGGTGAGAGGGCATAGACACAAGTGCATATGTGATTTGCCACACTATAAAACTACCAATTAACAAAGCTAAATTGTATTTTTCTTGTCGACATATCACAATAGAGTGTTGGAAATATGGTAATCTGAGATGTTTAAACAGGGTCCAGATTTCCTTCTCATCCTAAAACAAGAGTTCCTATGATTATAATGAATGCAAAAATTTTATACTTTATTATAGCTTCAAGCCATGTGTAGAGATAAATCGCTTGTCATCAAAAGCATCCATTCGACTTCGAAATCAGCACCATAATATTTAGACAAATATGTTTGTAGTCAAAACCAAAAAACAGTTTTTGAAACAACAAGAAAGATATCATTTAGGCAAAAAGGATTTATATTACGCATTTCATAGCCTCAAAATACCATTCACGAGAGCAAAAATGCCCATCATTTGAAAAGGGGTAGATGTCAAGGTAAAATTTGTTGAAGATGGAGCAAAAATGCCCATCATTTAAAGAGGGTAGATGTCAAGGTAAGCTGTTGAAGATGGTCTGGTAAGGTCATGACCCTAAATATACAAAAAAAAGTCTTCTGAAAAACAAAAAAAACTACAAACATCAGAACCCAGTGATCAGAAATCCGCCTTAGTTCATATTCAAGAGCCACTTTTCATACTCGCCCACAAAGAGGTCTCGGAAATGAGGGGAACGACGCATTTTGAGAGAATCCCATGAGTCTGTTTTCTTCTGCAGCTCCTCAATTCGTGCTTTCACACGATCCATCAACAATTTTGCGTTCATGATGATCTCCCTCATCTCAAATGTCAGTTTAGTAGCTCTCTCAAACAGATCATTTAGACTGCCTTCATTGTCCTTTCTTTTGCAAGTAGCGACATAGGACCCTCGAGAAACCGGTTATCAATCAAGGTCTCGGACTCCACATCACGCACATTGGACGATGGAGGGACACTTGGAGGACAACGAGGAGGAAGAGGGCACGGTAGAAAGCGAGGGGAGCAGCGGATGAAGAGTGCAAGCTACAGGAGAAACATTGAAGACAATGAGGGCAATGCACAGTTTGCATGGGCTCAACAAAGGTCTCAGTGACCATGGGCTGGGTTGGTTGGGTTGGTGATGCCCCGACAAAGGCCTCAGCCATCGATGGTGATGCCGATAATGACGCCATGGCTGGGAAGTTCGGCTGCTCCTGCTCCATTCTTTGGGAGCACGCGACTCGAGAAGGGGAAAAAACGATTGCTTGCATGCATGCCCACGTGGATTTAAAATACTGATTTTCAAGTCCATTTCAAAATTCCTTAAGACTGTTTAACATGCGATTAATATAAGCTTAGCATTTGATGCGATTTTGTGACACTTAAATTCTTGAAAGTTGCAGTGCAAGAGGTTCTATGAAAATTTCTTTAGATTTTTATTGAATCTTAGGAAGTGTTGAACCATTGTATGACAAACGCCCCAAGTTATAGACATATGCACCACAGTACATTGAATTTAACTTATATTAAAAAATACTTGAGTTACAAACTAAGTGAAAATTAACAATTGGCTAGGTTGTAGACGTACTTAGGTGTGTTTCATCTGTCCATTCAAGGAATGCATTCATGGAGTGCAAATTGATAATTCGACTAGTGAACATATGTGAATGTCTTTTGTCTACCTGTTCAACGAATACGTTTATCGAGTTGTTAGAGGAGACATTAGATTTGACATGATGAGATTCATCTTTTAACTGAGATTATTGGAAGTACAAAGTATCAAAATGAAGTAAGATTGATATGTTCTATATGATGAACATCCTTATGCTACTTGTGAAAGGATACATTAAATTTGAATCATATAAACGAACAACTAGGCATACCCTCAAACAAGCGTTGGGCTGCGTTGCGTTTAAATATTCATTCTCGGAGTTCTGCAATTCACATCACGTATCACATTTCACTGCGTTCTTCATCATGAAAAATTTGGCTAAGATATCCATTGCTAAGACTGGTACCATCCATCATTTTGCTCTCTCGTACATAACAAAAAGGTTAATGTTGAAGACTTTCTTTAGTTGAAGGTCATAATAAGGCAAGTGCATCTTGAACAATGGTTATAACACCCTCATTCCATGAAACCATCTTCTTGCTATATGTCTTCTAGTCTCTTATCGACTTGTATCACATCAAATAGGATCACGAACGTAGGTTAGTTTCGCGATGTCAAAAGGTAGGATTGGTTTTGGCAATAAATACATATCTGAAAGTGGGCTGCATCCACCAAAAGGCAGGGAGGACCATTCATTACGAGAAAGGCATTGTTTTAGACCAAAACTTAGAAATGAATATTCATGATGTAGTGTTATTCCAAGATGGTTATATTTGCAATCACCTCAGTTAGAAGCTCAATTTCTTCAATTGGAAGATAAGGATCTCTTATGAATGTACAACATACATAGTAACTTAACAATTTGGTGACAATAGTGCCAAATAACTTCTTTGACCATGTGCTTTCGCTTATTTGTTGAAGTTTGTGCATTCTTTGTAACCGAGGGAATGAGAAGGGAAATCCATGGATTTGTAACATACCCTATGAAAACATTACCTTAAAAGCATGTCTCATTGGAAGTACTGTGTACTCAAACTCTGCAACACAACTAATCCAACTTGCGAGCTTGGTGTTTTTGTCCTTGCCCCTCTTATTTTTGAAAGGTTCGTAGGTAGTAATTTTAGCATTCATATTGCAAGACCCGAAATAACTATAAGAGACGAGAGATTGAATTTGACTTGTCTAAATGAAAGATTGTCCACAATTGTAAGTAGATAACAAGGCTAATATGGGCTTTTACAAAAGAACTAGAGTTAATTCAACTTATAGCCTTCAGTGTTGCAACAGTAATGTCGTATACGTCATTTTAGAAAATACACACCAAGTTTAAATAAACTGCGAGTGTATATACATGCACTTTTTATAGGATGCTCAACAAATGCATTTATGATGCTTGCTAGAGGAAACATTGAATTTGACTTATCTGTATGGAAATCTAGCCCATAAATATGAGCTTAAGTTAATAGTCTCAGTGTTCAGCGTTCATTGAAAATCTGAATAGGTTATATATAAACGGCTTGTTCAACTTTTGGTTTCCAATTTTGTGACATTGATGTAGTTCTCTTGTTGTTTGAGAAGACATGCGAGTGTTGTGTATGCTATGGCCGCATGGCAATATAAGAGAACTTACCATGACATATGGTTGCATTTATGCTATGAAAACTTGAAGACAAAGGAAGACATTAGCACAAAGAATCGGAAACACGGAAGTATTTGGAGAGCCACCTAGAGATCCATTACTTGTTCTTAACTCAAGAAGTACACTAGTAAAAGTGTAAAACTAGATCCCAAGTCAGAGTTTGGAAGACCCCTCAAGTCTCATGGTGATTTATAATAGCTTTGATTTAATCTTTGATATCTTGCTCGCAAGCCTAAAGCTCGATCTGCCCCTATTCTATAGAAGCTCAAATTCTTTTTCCACCCTTGTACCATTTTTCCCACACTTTTGCTCTAGACCATTGTCATTTTAAAAGCTAAAAAATTGTGAACCAATTTTTCCTAATTAAACACATGCCATTGTCTAATCAAAGTTTGCACACTTCATCATCATTGGCCGAGTCTCTCTACATAGTAAAAAAAGTCATTCTTTCTCTAGAAAAAGAAGAAGAAAAGTGTATAGGATTGTCAGGATTAAAAAACCCCGCTCCGAAGAGTTTTCGAGGGAACCTTGGCAGTAATAAGTATGCTGAAACTGTAAAATGGAAATGAAGGTGAGGGTACATTTCAGTACCGTGTCAGAGGACAAGTTGAATACGCATATCCATGACCCCTTGAAGATATGACTCCATTAAGTCCACAGAGGTCTAATAGCACATGTCGTGGCTGTCTAGGTGGCACTAATTGAGCATACCGTCCTTGGATATGATCAAATGCGGGACAAATCTAAATTAAGGGAATGTCATTCATGCTCAATGGCCCCTTGTTGGCAACACTGAGAAATCTTGTCCACCTCCCGATTCTATCTTCCTATTCAATGTGAAGGCGATGTGCACTCATGCGAATTGAAGCTATCTATCTACGCTTCTTCATGGCCAAATGCACACGCAGGTAGCATTGTGGACCTCGCATGAGGATGGGGTTGATCCATTGCTAGTAGTGTGTCGTCTTACCTGTGACAAAGCACTCGTATCCCAGAGTTTGCTCAGGAAGTAGGCATCAAGGTACTGCCTCAAGTGATCGTAGTCTGCCTCAGTTATGGTCTGTATGCACATGTATGCTTGTCCAGCGGGAGAATCATTAAGCTCTTTTGTTCCAGCAGGCTTTGAGGCACTATATATAGACCAATTGATATGGTAAAAGTAAGATTGGAGAGGCGAGTCATCCATATCAACCACCTTCTGAAGTAGATGATATGGAAAGCCAATCTGGCCCTTTGTACGTAGGGGCAAGAAACCTAGGTGCCTCTTGCAGCAGGATCTAATATGGAACTGTGGATTTCACCCCAAGGGCTCGAGCTAAGAAGGCCTTCTGCACCTGCTCCAGTTCATTCCAGTGGCAAGGGATACTACCGGTCCCCAAAACTCGACCAAGTTTCTGAACATGTGCGGCTGATGGCCCCAGATATATAGCTCTACTTTGTGACTGTTGTTTTGCATGGCATACTGTTCTTTCCAATCCCACAACCAGATGGAAGTGTTCCAGTATGTGGAGAGAGAAAGATACAAAATCTTGGAATGTCATTTCAAGGGGAAAAAAAAAAGAGACTAGAGTGAATATGCCAAAAGTCATATTCTTATCACTTTCTCCATGTCATTTTCAATTCATTATCATTCCATGTCATCACCACACATGATCCATAGCGCCACCACATCATCCATGACATTATCACACCATATCCATATGTCATCACATAAATAATTGGCTAGTACTAGGGAAAATTGTGTTTACGACTTTTCTTTGCACCCCACCCTGCCCAATATGCAAATATGCAGAATGAGGCTTCATTATCACATCTTGGGCTAGTTTTCTTCTATAGGTTCCAATTGGTTGAGAGTACAAGCTGATAAACTAGTTATTTCTATAGCAAATATCTGACTCTGCAATACGCATGTCATGCTCCAATATGGTTATTGAATGGTTATGGACTTAGCTTAAGCCATGAGAAACTAGTTTAGCAGGGATTGAGGTCCTCACGAGTTCACCATGTGATGACAATTATAACATACTGGAGAATTATTCTTTTAGCTTCCAAAAGTTGAAGAGTCTATTATGAAGTACTTGGACCATAGAAGTTCCATTCAGTTAATGATGAATGCTAGAAGCAAAAGGCTTCTTTGAAAGATAACAAGAATATATTAGTTGTCTTGGGCCTCAGTTCCACCATGGTAAAGAATTAATTGTGATCTACATCAAGAATGATCTAAGAGTATATATAGCTACGGAATAAATATCTGGAAGTGCAAATGAGCTTGCCAAACGGAAAGGACTAATAGATTCTTTCTTGACTGTTCCTGCTTGTAGAATTTTATCGTCACGCAGGTATTTATTATAGTGATAAAATCTTGAAGGGACCTAACAGGACAAGGAGGAGATGAAGCGTTAGGGCTCAAACACCGACTTCGATCTGGGGCAAGATCGGACCCAATGGATGAGGCTTTGCTTTCGAAGTCGCATTCTCGTGGTGCAGGGACTGTTCAGGCCCCGGAGGAAGTCCAGGACTCCATCAATTTAATTGGCAATTTCATTAGATTAGCCCGTGTTTCTAACTCTAGGATAGGCTTCTGCAGGATTGAATTCAACTACATCTATCTGTGTATTCTTTGTTTTGATAGGCCAGGATCTCTGAGAGTTGTTGCACATAACTCGCAACCATTTCTTGGAGGCAGATTTGAGAGTTGTTCACCATGAGTGCCTCCATGGAATTTGGTGCAGAACCAATCTATCACTGGGCAACATTCTTTGACCTGCAGCCGGATCAATTCATTGAGGATATAGAAGTGGTAGTTTCATTGGTAGTTTGGAGGTTTCTGGCAGCCAATTAGCAGGGTTCGAAAAAGTGGGGGTTTGGCTCGAGGATTGCCAGTTGAATCTCTTAAACTCCAGTTGGGGTTTAGGGCTATGGGTGGTTCCAACAAAAATTTCAGACATATGGCAAATTGCATGTAAAGATTCATCCAAACATGCAAATTTCCAGTTTAAAGGTTAGTGGACTGGGGATTTTTTGAAAAGGTTAGGCGACCATACTGGGCATGCCATGCTCTGGCCTAGCTGGGCGGCAGAGTAGATTTGCAATTGCATATCTTAGATTCATAGCAAAGTTGCAGTGCATTAAAGAGTTGTAGTTGCCTTGGCGGCCCCGAGCTCCATAGATCTGGCACTAACACTCCCACATGATTTTACGGTATTAATGCTCTTACTTAGGCCAAATAAAATTTTGCAGGAGGACTTGCAGTTATGGTGAATGTGAGTCCGCTATTGTGCTCTTTCAAAACCTCACAGGTGGAAGCCATTCTTTGTATGCATGTTCCAAATTAGTGCTCTGCTTCCAATCTAAGAGATTCTTTCTATATATTCTTCAGTCAGTTTGATCTTATTTTTCAATTAATGTATGTATTTTTGTTTCAGCCTTTAAAAGGTGATAAATTTGGGCAAATTTCCAGCAACTTTGTTTTGGAACTGCGGTTTCCAGTTCAATTTTGTAAAATTCAGTAAATATAAATAGAAGACGGCAAATTTTCTGGTTACATCTACAATATTTTTCGAACCCTGCCAATTAGGTTCTTTTTGGGCTTCCCTAGGATGTTGTGCCAGTTCTGACTCATCTCTGGGTAGTCTGGGTCATGGTTCGAAATTAGGGGGGTTCCTCCCCTAAAAATCCGGTTTACTTCGTTAAAAACCGATTAATAATATTAAAGCCGGAACCTAGTTCCGGCCAAAAAAATATGTGGAAGGCAAATGGCCTTTTCCTTGCCACGTTATACCAGCATTTATCCGTTTAAAATTTAAGGTGGCGGGGGATTTTTTTTATAGGATATAATATACCATATTTCACTTTCCTTTCCCTCGTTTTCAATTTAGGTTAGGTTTTTCATCTATCCTTTTCATCTCCTCCATTCAAGCAACGACGGCGGTGGTGAAGAAGCAAAACGCTCATGGCGCATCTCCTCCTCTCCTCCCGCTGGCTCTGCTCTGGTCTGGACTTCCCAAGCATCATATCTCATCGTCCAGCAGACCCTGCAAGAATGGAACTGCGGATTTGAGGCCATGGCTCTGCAGCGGATTTAAGCTTCTATTCTTGGAATCTAGGTTTATTTCTCTGATTTTTGGCTGTAGAAAGCTCAAAGCAATAGCAGTTCAGCTATCTTCTTCAAATCAGTATTAACAAGAAGAAGAACATGCCATTATTTATTTCGTGATCTGACTGCCTCCTTCCATCATTCTAGTAAGTAGCAATGTCTGAGTTACTTTGGTTGTACGTAACTTTGATAAATAAGTCTTCTTTATACTTAAATTTCTTGCTCAGTTTAGATTTACTTATCGTACATAATGTGTTCCTCAATGCTCCAAAGCTGTAGAAATGTTACATATATGGCTCAATACTCTAAAGCTGCAGAGATGTTATATGTATGCTGCTGCATTTTAAGAAAATCTGTATGTTGAATATAAGGTTTCATGCTTTGTAAATAACAACAATGCTGCCTCCTAATTCTGAGTTTTAATTTGTGTGTATAGGCTGTGCAAGAGATGGCAAGAGGACCATAGCATTTCAGTTATCTTCTTTAAATCAAGATTAACAGGAAGAGGAAGCATAGCCATTGTTTATTTCGTGATCTAGCTGCTTACTCTCTGGCATTGGACGACTCCTTCCTTCCATCATTTTGGTAAGTAATCATATCTAAACTATTTTGGTTGTATTTTGAATCTAGTTTAAGTTTATTTAATGTTCTTATTATCTTACTCAAGTTTAGATTTATTTAGTGTATGTATCTTATGTTCTCAATGCCTTAAAGCTCTAGATATGTAATATGTATGTATGCTGCTAATATTTTAAGATTCTTTATGTTAGAAACAAGAATGGCTTCTTGTAATAACAAGAATGTTGTCTCCTAATTCTGAAATTTTTGTCCCTTTTTTTTTTTGTGTGTGTGTATGCTATCTTCTAAATCTGACTTTTAATTTGTGTGTATAGCCTGTGCAACACATGGCAAGAGGACCAAAGAAAAGGAAAACTATAGGTATTCTTGGCAATAATGTTCTTGATATGTTCAAGAAAGTAGCAGCAAGGAAGGCTTTGAATGATCCTCAAGCTGAATGCAATGAAGCTAGAAAAGTATATCTTGATTTTTTGAAGGAGAAAACTTATCATATTATCTTGTTAAAATTTCAAAGGAGAATTTTGATGATATCCAAAAGGTTAACTTTCCCTATTAACTTGTTTGATCCTTGTGATTAGGGGAGATTTTGATCCTTTTGTGTATATGATGTATGGGTCTATTACTACGTGAATATAAAATATATCTTAAAGGAAACTTAACTATTATAGCATTTTTCATATGGCCGTTTAAATTTCTTAGTTGAAGGCATTAATCCTGCAATTCTTATAACAAACAGGATTTTCCGGTTGCATATTATAATATCCGATATTAGTAAATGGAAGAAGGCATTTTACTTATTAAGGAATTTTTTAATTTTGATGCCTGGTCTGGGTAGGGTATTTAGTCTTATTAGATTGCTTGCTACAGTACGGCTTATCTTTTTTGATTTGGCATTTCTTGGGAGGTGTGTTTTAGTTATTCCTTGGGGGCAAAGCTGATAAATACCACGATTGGGGCAAAGGGGGAAAGTGGTCCTTCCCTTTTCAAATGATTGTCTTTCTGGCTGCCTTTGTTCAAAGCCTTTTCTGCTTCTGTTCCGGCGGGTCGTGACTCTCAGTAATCAGAATAGAAGATGGCAAACAGCAAGAAGAGCGGGGCCGGATGCTCTAGACAGAACACCAGCACCAGCATTGAGGATGAGGAATGGACCCAAATTTTTTGGATGGAAAATAAAAGGGATCAGGGATGGAAGCTTCTCAAGGAAATTTATTTGGGGCTCGAGATTATCAAGGATCAGCAGAAGGCCGCTGCGGTCTGTATGGGGGTTCAAGAAGATGCTACTATCATGGCATGCAAGGAAAAAATGGAAGCAATAAACAAAGATTACTGGGATGGCAGAGCCAACGACAGAGACTGGATATGGAACATGTGGGGCTTCACTCAGGAGATGGATACTGCTCTGTATAAGCTCATAACGGTCAAACAGGGACATACAGCGGCTGACTGTTGTAGCCTTAAAAACAGTATCTTTCGAGCTTCCATGGATGAAATGCTGGCCAAAGTTAAAGATTTGGTGATTCGGTGGGATGGAATTAAGGAAACAACCAGAGCGAGCATTACGCTAATCAGAAGGTGGGAAGATCGATGACAAACAGAATTGAGAGGCATAGAAAAAAATTTCAAGGCGTTTCTAAAGAACGATGAAATCCCGAAAATCATTGCGACATCTCTGGAGGTTTACCAAATGGGACTCCGAAAAAACGCCAAGAAATGCTCAATCAAGGATAGTAATGGATTTTTTAGCCCGGTGGAGGTGGATTCATGTGATTGCGAGAACTGCCAGGATGTCAAGCTCTCCGGCCTCAATGCCGCGGAAAACGAAGTTGAGGGGAAGACAAAATTAGCAATGCCATACGGTCCGGGTAAGGGGGATAAGGCTAAAGGGATCACATTTGTCTTGGTGCGGAAAATTAAATGGAGGAAGACCGACCCCGGTACCAATATGGAGTGGATCAAGGTGTTCTTCGCCAAGAACTTGTATGGTCACCGGTGCCCCTGTTTATGCAATTGCCGCCGCGGACGGATCTCGACATCAGAAGAACCCTCTTATGTGCGGCCAAGGATATCAAAGGAAGATTCAATATGTCCAAGGCAGGGTCATGCCTGTGTTCATTCTGCGTTCTCTCAATCATGGTGAGGGGAAAGGGACGGAAAATCTCTAATTTCCACCTCAAATCCTCCTAGCTGGATGCTGCTTTTCGATGCAAAGTTCAACAGAGTTGGAAAATCTCAGAGGAACCTAGTAGCTCATGATCTTACTGTTTTTATCTTTCTAATACTCTACTTATATAAGTGATAAGGGTTATACTTCCCTGTAAAAAGTTAAAGCAAATTTTGTAACCTATCTTATATAAATCTAGTTTTTGTTCTGAAAATTACTCTGTTTTTAATTCTGGCTGCATCACACAGATCCTGCTCTATTTTCGCAAGAATTTTTGATGCGTACTCTACAGATATCTCTTAAAAATGACTCATACTGTCGAATCGCCCCCAAGAATTGTGTCGATGGATTGTACTTAGATTGCTATGGTATTTGGATTCAGTTATCCTGTTGCTAACTCCAAAACTTGTGCAATCTGCAGGAAACAAAGTATGCCTTTGGCTTTTTTATCTAGAAGAAATACATAAACAAACTTATAACTTAGTATCAACAAGGTCTTCAAAGCCAAAATATTAAGCAATAGTCTCTGCATGGTTGATGTGCTTTTCTGATGCCATAACATATTCTGCTTTTTTATGCAATGCCTATTCTGCTTTTTTAGGTAATGCCTTTTTCAGTCGTGCAGAACCAAAGGCCTGGGCAAATGGTAGATGTATTGTTGGTTCGCAAAAAGAAAAGTAGATACCGATAGTTTACTTGGATGAATGCAAATCCCATGTGATCAATTATTTCTATGATATGTAACCGTGTTCTGAAGATTGAAAATAATTTAATAGTCTACCACCATGCAGACTACTCGTTAAGAACATATAAACTAAACCCATGACAATATGAAAAATACGTTACGTTTCCTCAAAATGGAAGTCCATTCCACCGTTGTCTCAAAAATGGAAGCAAATCCAACCATTCCAGCGTTTCTGGCTAAAGGAAAGGCATGAAACTCAATAGTGGAGTTTAGATTTGAATATGTAACTGAAGTCAGCGGCAACAATCTACATAAGTCTATATAATGCAGGTCATGGCTTTGCATTTATTTGCTCCTCAAAGTATCAACTCAAACAAAAAATCGTCGTTAATGGACAGACCCCAATAAATATTTGGTCCTCTAAGCAATACTGCTAAGTTTGCTCTCCAACCTTTGGAGATGCCCAATAAAGGCACGATTCATCTTCCATGTGCAATCTGAAAGATCTAATTACGTTGTTTTCTCAAATGTAATAGGACCAAGACCAAGTATTGAACATTGTCTGTCTGTCCACATGCCACCGTGCTGAAAGTTTGGAATTAAAAAGCAGAATGATGGCAGGAAAATATCACCAGAATGTTCATTTCGAAATAATTGGTTTAAGACAACTAAATAATTTACACATGGCAAGGGAAATCAATAAGTAAACGCTAATGTTTGCCAAATGAAGATGAAGACCAAGCACGCAATTCCCATGAAGTGAACAATAAGTTCTACTAACTAAAATCCATGAGGCACAAGCTTTACACCTTTCCTTCACACTCTAACTTCGTAGAGATGAACTAGCTTGAATTTTATATTTAATGATTACAATATGGTGTTGGTTCTTGCCAGACGAACAATATCTTGCTCATATTAAGCAAAAAGACCTTGACATCATGAGTCCACCTACGTCCGAATACATCTAGTAGACAATGCAGACTCTATCAACACATTATGCACTTTGCAAAATTTTTTAATTGTGAGCAAAGGCATGGATTACTACTCTTAATTTCAACATTTTTGGCCATATCAGAAGGCATTCTGCCTTAATGGCGGGACGTGGGGAATTTAAACTTTGCACAATCCCTCAAGGTACATCAATGCAAAACGTGGTATTATCGCTTCAATAACTTGTGATATTTCAATAATCTTGCCGAGGCTTAAGGAATCTTCGAGAATATAGAGGAACCTTAAGGAAATTTAGGAGAACCTTCACATAATATGGGGAATCTTTGTGGAATCTTAGGGAACCTTAGAGGGATCTAGAGAAAATGTTGGGGAATGCAGTCTCAAACATTAATCTACATGGAATCTCGGAAAATCTAGAGGAATCTTGGGGTAATCTGTAAAAAACTTAGGGGAATCTCAAGAGAATCTTAGAAAATCTAAGGAAATATTTGAGAATCGAGAGGAATCTTGATAGAATCTTGGAGAATCTTTGTAGAATCTGTGATAATCTAGGAGAATCTACATAGAATATTGCAAAATTTGAAGGAATCTTGTGCTGATCTTCAAAAATCTAGGGGAATCTATTGGAGGGTCGGCTTCATGCACTGCCTCATATTACAAACACTTGTATATAAATATACATATCGGCCTTCAATCAAAAAAAAAAATCTTGAAGCAGGGGAGGTTAGCTGTTTGTAATGGATGCCTTTGTGGGATATGATAAAACCATTAGATATGGTCACAACTTTTTGCCTTCTCCAATTTTCAACACAAAAAAGGTAAACAATGATTGAATAATGTTGTTATGGCAAAAACATGATGATGTGGCATGCAAGATAGTGATGCATCACAAAATGAGGCATGTGAACATATTTTGTAAGGAAATGAGTGTTTTTACAAAAACAACTCCATGCGACATGGCAAGGACATGATGAAGTGACAAGACCAACAATGACGTGGCAAAACCATGGTGACATGGAAGTTACAACGTCAACTAGCCATTTTGGAATAAGAAAAATTTCCATGGTATTTGGATGAGAATGCCATATCACGTGGTAACTACCATTTTTTTAACAATTTGGCCAAAATGGCTTGGCAAGTTTTCAAAATATGCGCATTTTGGCTTTTTTGGGGCAAGAGGGAACATGGGTTCAAACGCGGTCAAGTGGAACTTGACATGGTCAGAAGATGGCAGAAATGGTCAGGGTCTTAATAAGGCACCACCACTTGCAATATTGTGTTTGAGTGTCTAAATTTGAGAATGCCAGCGATAATGTTTCACATATTGTTGCACATTTGTGCAAAATATCTATTGTTTCTATGTTGAATTGTCTAACTAATATTTGCAAGTTCCCAAACATGAAACCCTTATGTACAAGTGGCAACATCATTTCTTTTCCACATCTCCATCCATCTTGTCACGTTAGCTTGGAGGTTCCCTACCTCAAAGAGAAAAGAAAACAATAGGCATTAAAGTTGGCCCTAAACTACTATCCCGTGGCACATGCCATTCAAAGTCATATCGATGCCACCTCATCACCGATAAGCCAAGTCACCATAGAAAGAGCTTTAACCTTTTATCCAATGTTACACATTTTTAGATCACCAAATCTTTTCCATGTCACCTTAATACATTTGACGCCTCATCACTTACCTTGCCATGTCACCTTCACCCTTAAAACAACTAATTGTGCAACAAGTTTTCACTATGTGTTCCTTACACAACTAATCCAAGATTGTCACCGCATTACTTCATATTCCATCACTTATCATTTTGTCACAATGCCTTGAAATATTGTTTGAAGGATATTATTACGATTTGAGATATTGGTTTGAAGGATGTTAGGACTTCAGATAATTCCTTCATTTGGGCCATGATTGACAAAAGCACGCGGACTTCAAGTTCTTGTGAGGCATCAATCTCTATGGTGCTGAAATGTGAGAAAGTTGTTCAAGGAATAACTATTGAAGAAAAATGTTAAGCAATCTTGTATAATATATATGTTATCCTGAAGGGCATATAACATTTGTGAAGCTGGAGTAAGGGAGCACTTCGAGAATGCTGGATGAGAAGAAATTGTCGTTGTCATTTTGGCTTGCCTTAAATATATGTCTATTGTGATGCGTTATACCTTTTAGAAGAGTGATATTAGAGAGCTCATTTAAAGGCAACATGCATTTATAGTGATTTAGGATTTAACGGCTCCTTTAGGACATGTAACAATCCTCCATACCTTAGACACTGATGAATTCTTGGTAGATTTTGAGCAAGTAGAGGTTTTAAATTATTTGCATGGCTGACTGGTTGCATTATCATCCTACATGCCACGCTTGTGCCAACAAAGGAGATTGGCCATTTGAACCATCCAAGGTACGTCTACTGCTGCACCCCCACAAAACCAACCCAACCTTTTTTGAGTTCTACTGCCCACAAGATTGATTATGTCTAGTTTCTAAGTTACAAAAGTTGTTTCAAGATGGTGCTAGAATATTGCCATATGATGCAGATATATCCACAGTGTTGGGTCTACTCTATAAATATGTATCCCGGCAATATGACAAGGCTATACAAGCATTTCAAATTGTACTAGAATTGCCAAGGGACTATTCACTATGCAACATATTAGGAGCTACACGGGCAAACAATGCACAAAATTTAGATGCAATTCAGTAATTCTAGTTGTCACTTTGTTACAATTGCTTCTCTTTTGAACCAAGAGAGCTTTATTCATTTTTATGTTTGGGTCGTTATAGCCTGCTAAATGTTCGAGCATGGACGAATATGGACATTGGTCACGCCAACCATAAGTTGTTCCATTTCGCTCAACTTGATGCCATGTCCCAAAACATTTTCATGTAGATATAAATGCTTGAATCCAAAGTGTCAAACTTTTGACTTTTTAGACTAGTAGTTCGTCATCATACTCAACAACTTAGGGGAGGCATATATGATATATGATGCCAAATGGGTTCTCTTCCCAATACTTCTTGAGGTAGCAATGATGACTGTAAGACTCACATGATGATTGTAATACAATTATGATTACCTTCTAAGGTTCCAAATGGTCTACGAAACACATAAGGAATATAGTAAACTCGTCATTAGTATGCACAAACAAAATACCTCGCCCCAAAAGTCTTCGAGGGAAAAAACCTTGATAGCAATTACTGAGAAATATGCATAGACCACATTGTTTGTTCTGGCATAATAGTGCACATTGTTCCAACACCTCTACAATGTAAAATGCTAGTGCGACCATTTGAGGTGGCTATAGAAGCACATATAGGGGCTGATTCCCCAAAGGTGAAGTAGTATATTTAGCTTTGATGGGCGTAAATATGCCGGACAAATATGAAGTTTATGGTGCTCATAGTCATAGCTCCCTTGATGCATTATCATCTACAAACACAAATGTACTCTTAAAAGTTAGAATTTTATAGAAAAGCATAAGTTGTGTTGGAATGGATTGAGTAGGTGGCACATTAAGGTCGCTCTAGTCTAAAATGCCATGGTCCAAATCTCTAAAATGCTAGGGTTCAAATTCCATTTTCATCATAATTTACATATGGCAGAGTCATAGTAATTCTTTACTTCAACCACATAGTAGTTAAGGATATACGATACAGTCCTAGTAATTCGTTACTTCAGCCACATGTGTAACGGGTCCATGGTAGACCGCTCGAGTATACGAACCTTGAATGTGCCTGTGGGGCGTTCCCGAGACACCAGCATAAATGGGTAGAAGTGCGACTACTCATAAACGTCTAGACAATTTTGCCCAGTTGGTATATAAGGGCATGTCGGTTAGGAACGTTACAATATAGTAGTTAGAGATGCATATGATACAATCTATGTTATGGTACAAGCATAGGGAATGGTCCACGGTGCAAGTTGCCTACTCAAAACAATATCAATGTGCTATTCTGCCATATCTATGTACATCATGACTAGACGGGCCCGATCCAAGAACTTTAGTGCCACTTTTGTGGACCTCCTCAACTAGTTTGTCGAGCTTAGGGATCAAATGATCCACGAGCTCTCTCATCAGAGCACGATATATCCTAGCACTCTCCTCAGGCGATGCTCGGCCCTATGGTCATGTTAGATGGCAGGCAATTTCTTCAAAAACTGATTATCCTTTCTTCCAATGTACGTCCTAAGTACAAGTTGTTATGCGGAGCCATTGCCTTCCATCAGACCGAGTAATGCGCGATGCCCTCACAGATGAACCTGGAGCCAGAGAGAAGCACGAACGCCATGACTCAGAAAGGCCTAGCCTTAGACATAGACGATGTAATGACTGATGCACAGATGCAACCAGGCTTTCATATGGATTCTCACAACCATGCAAAGCAGGGTCCATCTCCCTTACATGATTCGGATGAAGACAGAGGCCTGAATTTGCATGTAGTAGGGATACTTGAGGGAGGACCTTATTCTCGGATACTGAACAAGCTGCACACTTTCTCACAGATATTATATGCACATTCAGCAACCTAGTATCATCACAACCCGAAGAGTTAAGGCCCAATATAAAGACCGGATCGACCTCGTCATATTGTGGTATAGTTCAAGACCGCTCAGGACAGACTGTATGTACCCTTAATACGACAGCCACCTGAAGAATACTAGTTTTTCAATCCAGGCCATCTGTCCCCGATACAAATTGACCAGGCGACGAGGGGAATTGTGCAAAGTATGCGAGGCTAGGCTACAAAAAAGGTGGGCAAACAGGGGAGGCACAACTATCATTTGTGACCACTAGCCTCATAAACCTTGGTTGGACGATATTCATTGTTTCTTTGTTGTTTCTTTCCTATTCCGTTCTTTTGTTTTAAGAGGGCTTAGTCCCCATGTCCTATTTTAATTGGGCCTCGACTGTTCTGTTGGGGCTCATGCCCTTTTTTTTTTTCTATTTGGGTTCCTGTGGACGTTAAATCTTATCTTATCTTTATCTTATCTTATCTTATCTTATCTTATCTTATCTTATGTCATCTTATCACATCTGATCTTATCTTATCTTATCTTATCTATTATAACGTATAATAAGGGACAATATGCATTGTAACATAAAACGGGATCATGATGTATAATTAGATAGTTGCAAAGCTACGTAAACTATTAATCCTGCATGTCGCCTAATATGAGAGCAAGGGAAATGTTATTAAAAATAATATCAATGTGTTATTGTAAGAGGCGCTTCTATTAATCTATAATAAGGGAAGACCATTGTATTATAAAAAGTAATAGTGATATTAGATAGGGTCGAGATATATCAAAAGGAGACGAGGTCGTGACTACAAAAGATATTTCTAATTTATCGGAAGCGCTTTTTATATGTTTGAAGGGAGCAATATATTATGAAAAGGGGGAGACAATGCAACGATGAACAAAGGGCCATTGACTAGTATTAAGGAAGGACACTAGTAGGGGAGGCAACGATCATGTATATGGAGAGGGGGAGGGAAAGGAGAAGGGAAAGGGAAGAAGTCCATTTGTTATAACACTGACCATCTGTTAGTAGCCGACCATACAACAGACAAGCAGACAATGACCACGGAGTTGACCAGCTGTCTTGTGGTATTGATTAGAAGGGAGACAAGAAGTTGGAGAAGCCATGTGTTATACTGAAAGCCGCAAATTCGATAGAGAAGGAGGCCAATGACCAATTGCCAGAATCAAATCTAGTTTGTGATTATTGATCCAGAATCCTTTTCTATTCCTACGTTGAGATATTGCATTGACGAACATTAGACCTTGAGATATTGTTTTGAAGGATATTAGGCCTTGAGAGATTGCCTTTGGTACTTGTGATAAACGGAAGACTTGAAGTTGCTATGGAATGTTGCCGACCACATAATAAGCAAGAAGTTTGGGGTGTGTAAGATTTTTTTGGGATCATTAGATTGCATAATCTTATGGGGAATATCCCATATGAGGCATTCTGGGCCATTCCCTACAAAATAAGATGGGGTCAAACCGCCACATTTGGACTTGCCCATAAATTTGTGATACATGACCACTATGAATAGCAAAACTGAAAGAATTGAATTGAATTGAATTGGTTTTTAACGTCCTCGAAAACTAGATTCAACAGACTAAAAGATGAGGTAGAGCCTAGGGAGGTGAACCCTGGCAAGGTTTCCACGCTGGTCAAGTGAGGCCATCATACCGTACGAAGGGACCGAAGCCAGCTAACAGATCCAGCAAGATAGTCTCAAACGGACAAAGGCAAATAAAATATGAAGCATGTGAAGAAGGCAATGCATTATATCTGCAGCAAGGAAATAGTGTTCCATCTATGTAGAGGAAAATAAAATAACATGGGAAGAAGGCAATGCCTTATATCTGCGGCAACAAAATAGTGCTCCGTGTGGGCGAGGCCATTGCGGTTCACATCTTCCAAGCGTGTCGACATACAACAATTAGCAAAACCAGATCACATTCACTAGAATAGAACAATAGTAACTAAATTAACCATTGATGGATCAACTTAGGTTAAGGCTTACAACGTCGTGGCTATCTATACAAGAAACAGAAAATCTGTTAGCCTCTCCTAAACTTGTCGAATGCATGGTTTGCTTTAGCTAAAATTTCCACAAGCAACAAGCCTGACCACTTTATGATGCAACGGAAGAGCAAAACGGCCAGGAAACCAAACTCTGAGCACTATAAACAATGCCCAATCCAACCAGAGATAAAATCACCAGCCCTGTAAAACCAATTCCAGATGCACCTATCTACTCTCTGCTGCTGAGGAAGAGAAAAGAAACACGATGTGCAAAGAAAAAACCAAACCGACAAGCAAAGCCAAATTCAACCTGTATAAATGGCTGAAGCAATCCAATCCTGAACTCTAAGAAACCCATGTGCCCAGGCGCACGCGGCGACACAGCTCCCCGAAGATCCTGCGCCAAAAAAATCTAAACCCTAACACAAACACAACATACTCCTTCTCGACCATAACTTAGGAGCCCCCGTCACCAACATATGCTTCACCCTTACCAATACTACTTAAAACCATACGGTATAAACATATGGTTTAAAAATTGGGATGTTTTATAATAGTCTCTAATACGATACGAGCCTTTAGTTTGTCTAGAACTTTTACTCCAATGACAATGACGAACGGAAACAGATCAGGCGGATCGAAGAGGCCCCAAGTCACGTCCAGAAGCCGCATGAAGCTGTGCCTCTGTCAGAAATGTAGACTCAAGAATCCAGCTGGTGTGGTGATTCCTAGCTCAACATGGTGGGATCACGACACAAGGAACAAGTGGGCTTTGTTGGCAAGCATCCCAAAACCGAGGGCTGTGGTGAGGAACTGCATTTGCAAATGCGAGAGGTGTGTAATTGTGAATCCCAATGGTTTGTCATTTAAACAGGCAGATTATGTAAGACATTTGCGGACAGAAAATGCAATTCTTGGTTTCAACCAGCACCATGACATGGATAAAGACAGGAATGAAGATTGCGATGCAATGCAGTTAGAAGAAGTTGCACACCTCACTCGCACCGCGGTGGACCAAGAAACACAACATGGTAATTCAGGTAATAGTGATACTTCTGAGATTCATGTTCTTTGGGAAAAAACAGTTAGAGGAAATTAGTGGTGGTCGACCTTTTGATCTCTATGGAAGAAACGGTTACATGATTTTTTGATCACGAGATTTTTGTTTTTGAAGATGAGTTAGATAGAGAGGAAAGCGGGGAGGAAAATGATGATGCCCCAAGGTTTACAAAGTAGAAGACATTGCGGATCACGGACACTAGAAGATAAAATTCTCACGGCTATTTTGGAGCTGGAGAATGTCTTTGAATGCACTTTCGGTCTCGGAGAGCTTAAAGAATGCCATTCTTAGGATCTTATTCGGCTGATAACAAAGAATGTAGCCTGGCCGCCTTGCTCTCGAAAGGGTAGCTTGGGATGGCACGATCAATGGTGCGAAAGTTCCCTCTAGTTCAAAGACCATGAAAGCGATTTCTAATCCAATTGGGTCTCACGCCAATTCAGCGTTATGCAATCTGCTACCACGAGAGGGATTTGAAGGAGAGAAGAAGCATGTCTTTGGTGTGCGGAGGGGCGATGAGAGTGTGGTTACTTGCACAAATTTCTGAGTGCTGCCGACATGCAACAAAACACGAAAGGATGGTGTCCAATTCGCCCGTAATTCCATTGACCAACCGCATTGGCGGATGTGCTCGGTGCCTTCACTTTGTTGGAATTTACTTCCAATTTGGAGGTTCGAGCTGATTGGCTTGGCAAGCCAATTGATTCTGCCCCACAGGTATTAATGGCACAAACTTATGGCTCCCTTGTTTGTTTAGGTTTTATTTTTGGAAATCCGTTAACTAATGAAACGTGCATTGATTTGCAGTTCATGAGACATTTTTGTCATGGCAGAATTTGGAGGCAACGACAAGATCTGTGGAACCCAAAGGCAAGGATTGAGCTCCCAGCTATGTGTCCAAAGTGTGACACAGGGCACAGATGTTGGCCTGAAGTTCATCCTGCAGTTATGGACAAGAAAGAGTATCAGTCCGGTTTCTACATACGATGTGTGAATTGCTCGCAACAATTCAAGTACGAACCAAGATACATTGCGGGGGATCCGCGACATTGGGCTGCCTTGTTGCACAGAGATGGTTTCCAAGCTGCGACAACAAAAGTGCATTCCGTTGAAGCTTACACTTTGGTTGTCCTCAATGGAGATCCGACGTTACCGGAGTCGGAGTCTTTCCTTCTTCCACTCATGTACATTCCATCAGAGCAAGTTCCTGAAGCAGGGCCAAATGTGTTTGATGTGTTCGAGGATGTTATAATGAAAATGATTGATCGGTTATTACGCTATGTAGCGCGGAAGTGGACTATGCAATTGATATTCCTGACTTCGAAGACGTAAAATTCAGTCGTCATTTCATCCACAGGACCTCTTTTTTTGGATTCATGGGAGACCATATTGCACATTGTGCTATCAGCAAAACTTCTCAAGGTAATAATTGACATTTGTTTAATTGTTCTCTAGAATTTTAGGCTAGTTGCTTACATTGACAGAACTCTGTAGGTGGCCTAAACCCATGCCGATTCTTGCCCGCGTTAAATGCGGGGGATGGTGTTTTCACGGAGCTGCACAAAAAGTCAAGGTTTCCAGATCAGCCAAAGACAATGCAGTTCATCCTTGAGTCGATTGACAAATATGAGAGGAGCAAGTCAACCTTCAAGGATCATGGAGTGAAGGGGAGGTCCACACTTATGCGACTCCATCATTCGCAAGGCCACGATCTCACAGCGCATCACCCTATCGATACGATGCACACAGTAGCCCTCGGTAACACCCTTAATCCAGCAAGAAAACATAACCAAAAACAGAAAATGTTATTTGAATACATGAAACGAAGGGAGGTGTAAATGGTGATCTTATATTGCAGTGTGAGTGTAGCAGTAAAGTGAAACTGGTATCTTTTTGCAGGTGTGGCCAAAGACACCAATGAAAATACATTTAGGCTGCTGGAGATTAAAGATGGGGACACCTCAAAACGCAAGGAAGTCGAGAGGCGTGTAATTGAGGTAAAGAGAAATAGGACACCGTATTTACGCAATAGAAGATTTCCAGATGAACCTTTTAGCCGTAGAGGGTATTGGAAAGCAGATGAACATCAAACCTTTGCCCAGTTGTATGCCGAATATGTTTTCTGCGGTCTAATTTCAGAGGACAGAATGCAGCTACATCAACTACAGGCCGATTGCTGTCGTCTCATATATGACTACACGAGGACTAATGGCTGGTCTCAAGAAGCTCTTGATTGTCTTGGTAATCTGCAGGCTGCCTGGAGGGTTATGAGCGAGGCTTTTCTTGGAAGTAACTCCAAGATCATTCATCATCTTTTCGGGTCGAAGCACATGATTCAAGACATTCGCAACTATGGGGGGCTGGATGGCACATGGTGTTACAGGTATGAATATTCTTTGAGCTTGTTTCTTTCTATCATGCCATTCATTTAAAAGTGCTTGCGTATGTTCATTTTTTTGTAGGATGGAGAGGCGGTTCTCAAAAGTCAACAAAGTATTCACCAATCACTTGCATATGGAGCTCACCTTCGCCAAATTTGCAAACAAGATCTTCTTTTCGGAGATTTTGTTTGCTCGAATCGAGCGAGGAATGGCCTTCTACATCCATGAGAGGTGGGAGAACTTCTTTGCATTCATAAACTACAGGCGACTTGAAGACAGGTAAATGACCTAGTGTTTGTTAGCAGAGTAGGGGTATGTGATGCATTGTTCTTAGTAGCGATTATATGAGATTGATCTTATCCTCTACCCATAAAAGTGTTCCAGTCTCAAGTTAATTACCTTGTGGAACGAAGGTTATAAATGGAGCGCAAGTCCTTTAGTACTCACGCTATGTGTATTTGGATGGAAATGTCTTTCAAAAGAGGAAAAGTCGATGCAAATACAAAGGCGAGAATCCTAAAAGGCTTTGGTCTTTGAGAAAATGTGTTGACAACAAAAGCAATAGCATCCCTTGAGTGGATGTACAAACCTAGATCTTCCATGAGACCGGTATTTATTTTTTGAGTTTAGCTATGTACCCAGTCCATTAGTTTCCTATGTACTGTTAAATGATATATTTAGACAGATTAAGTTTCCAATTTCTTGCCAGTAACCACTTGTGCAGGGTATTTGCTTTAATTACCAGAGCTACACTACCTCAGCCTTTACCTGCAGTGCAGTCTTAGAGTGTATAGATGACGCAACATCTTTCAAAAAAGGAATAACTTCGAGTCACTTATTTGTTGAATAAATGGGTATATACTTGCTATGATTTCTGCTGGTATGAGCACAAAACTAATAATCGGGGAAGACATCGTCAATGTCGACCGTTTATATGAAAGGTTTCATGCTTATTTGATTGGGGTTCTTTGAGTTCGAGATTTGATTATAAGTTTTTAAATGTGCGGGGCACATTGCGACCTGAAACCGAGGAGGAAGCAAGATTTACGGGCAGCCAAAGGCGTGCGGAGAAATGGCAGGAAATCATCAGGGAGACTCCAATACTGTGCGGAAGAAGCCAGACGAGGAATGTCTCGCCGATGGAACTATCAGCTGCTAAACAATATGACCTTCGGTTGTCCTCCGACCAAGTGTTGGTGTTCAAGAATTGTTTCTTTTCGTGGCTCTCTTCTTAGAATTGGGGATCATGTATTTATTTACGGTGATACAAAGGTCCATGAGTGGTATGCTCAATTGGTTAACATAATTGTATTTAGCACAAGCACGGGTTCAGCTGTATATTTCACAGGCCTTTATTACAAGATATGCTTTCTTCAAGATAACATTGAGAGGGGACAAAGACGAGGGGAAAGTGGTGTTGCAAGGAACTCTTGCAATGACTTCTCATTTGTATTAGGCCACTCAAGCATTTGCTTAGAAATATGCATATTGGATGGTGGCGAGGGGCAGCGAGAAAGGTGGTTCTAGAAACCAGGACAGTTGAAGTTCCTTCCAGACTACTTTCGCTTGGTGGTGTGGGAATTCCTCGTCACTACCCATGTGAGGGGGACGTCGTGAGACTGCAGCACTCCCAGAACGAGGTTTGGATGGGTGTAATTGACCTGATTGACTATGAGACCTGAGTTTTTTCCGCGATGACATGGTTGAGGAGGTTGAATCGTGGTTGGGTCCGACACTACAAAGAAAGAATTGAGCAGCCCTTTGGCTCTATTTTGTATGGAGTTCCTTGCGAGGAAGAAGGTTTGGAAGGGTAAAAGGTACAGTGGCTCTATATGTTCACTGAAGTTGAATTGAATTAAAATGAGCTTATATGGTTGAATCAATAAGGTAGCTATTTCAAGTAGACATGCATAGTGCAACTATTTCAGCCCATGCAAAAGAAGCATGGCCTTGAAGATGGCCGGTTCAAATGGCAGTTATTGTGTAAATATTCATCTCCTGAATCAATGTTAATATTTATAGCTCTGCTACTTTCAGAAATTTTGGTCCGTTGCAAGCTACTAAAATTTTTATGCAATGAGTGACTTAACTCCCTTCAATCTCTTCTCCTTTCGATGATTATTTCCTGAACATACATGTCTGATCTTGTCTTCTATATTTGTAAAAAAAAGTCATGCAATGTAAGAATCCAATTATTGACATATAGGATGTTGTTCCAGCACACTCTAAAGTGTAAAGGTATAGTTTGGATGATATTCCTCTCCCTAGCTCACTTTGGGAGTGTAACTTGTGATATATAATGAGAACCGACAAAGAAAGCGAGAAAATTTTCAAGAGATGTTTCTCGGCCCTCGTGCCCATGCAATTGGAAGCCATGATGCTGGCCCTGCTTTTATCTTGGCTGCAAAAAAAGAGGCCTCTTTGATGGCCTCTGCTGCAGATACCCCTGGCCCTTGAGCTTATAACCAGGATGGCAGGCCTGGTTCACCTGCATACACTTTTGCTTCTAGATATGGAAAAAAAATTGAAGAGGAAACCCTTGGTCCAGGTTCTTACAGTGTTGGTTCCAGTATTAAAGGGCCTTCTTTTTCCACGACCCGGGCGTCAAGCTTACGCTCTGTAGAAAAAAGTTCGAGGTCTGGTCGGTATGCTTATGGCTGAGCAGAGCTTATCAAAGAAAAGAGCACGCTTTTAGCATTCTTTGGAAGACCTAAGGTCATCAAGAGGAAACTGGACTGGCCGTGGTGCTTATAGTCTAGAGGTATTTATGCGAGTTGCGTCACTCTTTTAGCATTTACGCGGATTAAAACATGGAACCAAGTCTACAAAAAATTCTACCTTTGCTTCTCTGGTCCATTCTACCTTTGCTTCTCACGGTCACGGAGCTTATTTTCTTAGACAAGATCGGACATCACCAACACACCTTTTATATAGGCTGGTAGACATCAAAGGTAATACAAGACTTTGTGCGAGGTCCGGGGAACTTATGACCCCCCGAGAAATGCCAAGGTCCTGCATTTTCTTTGTCTTTTAAACGACCCAGGGGAAACTTTGGTCAAGGTGAAGGATCAGATTCATCTTGTAAAACATTTTTCTTAAAGTTCATGAATAAGCTGTTCATTGATAACGGTACACTTGTGTTCATGAAATCTGCTTTCGAACTATAATTCAATGGCTTTACATTATATTCATATATGTCCTGATTCAATGGCTGAAATTCAATGGCTTTACATTACATTAGCATTATATGTATCTGATTCGGTGGCTGAAATTTTATACCTTTGGCGACTAGTTACAAGGGAGTGTGCGAATTTTCATTGATGTGGACATCATATAGAACAATTCTGAGACTAAACCAAGCTCGGGGTCATGGGCGCGGGATGTCTTTCACAATAATCAGAAATTTTTTTTCATTGCCTTAAAATCGGTCTTCCTTGAGGCGAGAAAGGCATTTTCGATTATCAAAGAAGCAAAAACCGGTTTAGATCAATAATATTCACATGATTCTTCTTCTTATTTGAAGCCATCAAAAATCCTCAGAGACATTTTCCTCTTCTTAAAACCTGTTTTTGTTAGTTTTGCTTGATCCGTGGATTTTTCTTTGGATTGTAATGTGTGAATACGTTTTTTGGCATGTATAAGGTCATTTCGGGAGGTATAGGCTATGATTAGCCTGCATTAACTCCTAAAAATACCAATCCGGCATGCATTCTCAGCTACAGGACATGAATCCGGCATGCACTAATGCTCAGCAAGTAGATAATCTCGCGCGCGAAAGGCCTTCAAAACGATCTCAGATGAAATCCCCTTTTTGGATTCCCCTGTTTCGGTCTGTTCTTGGCAAATCCGGATCTAATCTCTGTCTTTTGTGAAAGATTTGGGTTTCTTGGAATTAAAAAGATTAAATCGGGAGCTCTGGGTGATGATTGACACGCCCAATCCGCGAAAAAAGCCCCGAACGTGGCCTGCCCTTTTAGGGTTCTTAGATTTTTGTTGGAATAATATCCCACAGGCTGAAACCAAAAACATAAGCAGGGTATATATACACTGCCCTAAAGTTTTAATTAAAATTACGTGCTACCTTCACGTGGGATTCGGCCCGTTGCCGCCCCACATGCCCGGGGGTACCACGTGGCGCGGCGAGGTTGGATTGGGGATGATACTATGCTTGTTGGGGGGGGAGGGGGGGAATTAGATAGGATTTTTTTTTAAATTTGGCACGATTCCAAAAGCAAGATTTGAACAATGGTCAATATAGTTCTTTTTAAAAAATTCTTTTTTCCAAAAGGAATATTTTTTGATGCTCTACAAGATGGGAGAATCATTTTGCAAAAAAAGAGCACGTGATTTTTTTCACTAAAAAAAAAGAGTGAAATTTGATGATTTGGTGGGGCGATTTGGCAAATGGGTGGTGACATGGCATTATGAAGTGATGAAGTGTTAAGTAAGGTGGCAAAATGACTTCTTTCTAGTCAAAACTTTTTATGAAGTGGAGATGATGTGGATGACATGTGTATGATGATGTGGAAGCATTTGGGGATGATGTGGCATCATGGGATGATGACATGTCATCTAAGGTATCAAGATGACTTTACTTGGGTCAAAATTTTGAAACGATTTTTGTGGTAGGTGACGTGTATGATGACATGGATGTCCTTAGGTGGTGATGTGGATGGTATTTGGCATTCTTGAGGATGATGTGGACAATTTCGCAACCAATTTGGCACTAGTGCATATACCAGTAGATCTTTTATGCAATGGCTTGGATAATTTACTCCTCCATACTTGTTTGAAGAAAATGTGCACTTTCTCTCTCTAGCTTAGCTTTTAGAGAGAGAAGATGGTTTTAGACCATGGAAGTAGCCAAACTTGATGGGATTTTTTGCTTTTCTCAAAGGTGGTGAATGTATGATGGGAGTGTGATGCATATATGGGCTAGGGAAAATGACGATGAGGCATGAAGATGTGAGTTATGAATCTTGTATGGTGTTCATCGATGGGATTGAGGTGATAGGATCATGTGAGAAGCCTTGGAAAATAGAACTCATGCCAAAATGATTTGGAACTAGCCACATACCAAAAGAAACTTGAGAGGTCTTCCAAACTTCAATCTTGAGGGGTCTTCCAACCTCTATTTACTCAAGTTCACTTGCTTGAATCTTATCCTCTTTGCTACACTTGTATAATATCCAATGAATGTCCTTCCCGTGGTTCTTCAACAAAAGTGTCAATTTGTGATCTTCAAAGATGGGAGTCTTCAAACTTCTAGCTCTTGCACACATATATTATTCAAATATTAGACAAAAATGTGCAAATTGTGTGAATTGCTCTTCTATCTTTGCCAAAAGCATTGGCGGCACTACTATGATGTCTTACGGAATTATTCAATGCAAAATGTTTTCAAAATCAATGGTACATTGGCTCATGCACACATGTCAAGCAAAAAAGTTAGCTAGGAATGTGATGTGTGCCATGGCTCTTCTGTGCTACAAAAATGTGGCAGCAAGCCAACCATAGCCACAAAAAAACAAAAAAAATAACCTGGATTGGGCAAGATTTGAACCGAAACAGGAGGGGGCTTTCGTTACAGATGCATTTCGAAGGCTTTCGGTGAAGATAGGTGAAAGTCTTGTTGAAGCATGGCCTCGGCCTTGTAGACTCACTTTGAAGTATAAAATAGTGTGCTTCAAGATTTTAGGAAACGTTGCATTAAAAAAAAAAAACCTCCAAAAAAGAGCAAAGCATAAAACATTATAGTATGGCTAATTGTCATTGTTTTGGAAAACTTAAAAGTCTCTTGCTAAGAATTTCTTGCATGAGTCTTACGCTTATATCATGATGCAATCCTTAAAATATTGCAAGAAGATATATCCGCAAAATACATATTACTATTTTTCTTAAGTTGCACTAGTTTCTTAGCAATTTTCCATCAAAAATCATGATTCCTTTGAGCAAATTTGCACCTCTTTTGTTGGCAACATCGATGCACACTAGTTGCGGGGTAAATCGAGTTGATTGAGGAAGTGTCAGAAGTTAAAGAAGATCACATTTGTTTGAGTTAATAAAATTTGCTTGCTGGTTTAGCTTTGTGACAGTCTGGCTTGCAAAAATAAGATTTTTTGAGCCTATTTGCATGATTTTTGTGGAAACAACTAGATGTACTAGTTTTACAGATCTGTCAAAGTTAATACAAAGCGTCAGAAGTAAAAACTCATCAATTATTTCATCTGCAAAAATTAGCATGCTGCCAGGAGCATTGACCAAGTTTTCACTTGGTTAGATTTGCAAATTTGAGAGTGTTCTTCATATACTTTCTTTCATCAAACTTTTGAGCATATTCTTTACATGCTAGAGCATCTTTTTGAATTGCAATTGCATTAAAATTTGATTCTAAAGAGCAAATGGCATAACTTTTACTGGTCACATTTTTCTTTGTTTTGGAAAAGCACTTCCAACTCAAAATTTGACCTTTTTCTTTGCAATCGTTTTCCTCAGAGTGGTTGTCTCAAGCAACCTGGAGGTCCTGAACCACTGAGGTTAAAGCTTTGCCAGGAATACCTTCAACATTTTCCAAGATCAGAAGTTAGCAAGACCATTGTTTCCTAGTTAAAAATGCACCATTCATTCATGGCACATGAAAAAATTGCTAAAGTTCCATCAAAGTTGGCCATTTCTAAGGTCCAATTGGCACGATTCCCAAGCAAGGTTGGATTTTTTTTTTAAACCATGGCACGCTTCCCAAGCGAGGTCAAAACAAGGCCATTTTATTTTATTTTTTTCGAGATGGCATATTTTTGATGCTCCACGAGATAGAAGAATCTTTTTGCAAAAAAAAAAAAGGGACCGGCTTCATTGAATGTTGGAGGAAGGAAGGAAGGAAGGTTCTTTTATCGTCCGGGCACGAGGGACATTAATGTATATTCTATTCTATTCTATTCTAATTACACGGGTGCAGCAAGCCCGTTGCTACCCGGATTAAACCCCTCCCCGGGGAGGGAAAACCGCCGTCGCGACAACAAACTGGCGGGCATTTGTAAAAATATACATATAGACATGAATTTCCGGCACCTCAAGTAGGCGCCCGGGGGCAGAGGTGAGTCCGCAGATCCTAAACCTCCTGGAGGTAGGAGCCAAGGGATCGAACTGATGGCAGGGGCAGACCAAGTCGCACCAAGAGAATGTAGCGAACCCGAATCTGACTATAGGCTGGACAGCTCTGCAAGGCATGGCTTTCATCCTCAACAACCCCCAGCGGGCAACACTGACAAAGCCTGTCCTGGCGCGGCTCTCCAACCCACCAACCCGTTTCAAGCCGAAGATGGTGGGCCCCTGTTCGAATGGACGCGATGGTGTAAAGATTTTTTTTTAAACCATGGCACGATTCACAAGGAAGGCCAAAACGAGGCCATTTTAAAACTTTTCTTATCCCAAATGGCATATTCTTTGTTGCTCTACAAGATGGAAGAAATGTTTTTGGCAAAAAAGAGACACTTTGATTTTTTTGTGAAAAGAAAGATTCAAATTTGGTGAGGTGTGGCAAGGGTGAGTGAGAGGTGATGTGAAAAACAAGTGTGACATGGCACAAATTAGATGATGATGTGGCAAGTGAAGTGGCAAAGAGTATGTTTCTCGGCCAAACATTTTATTAGGTGAGTGATATGGCAAGTGATGTGGCACCTCCAAGATTGCTCCCATTTCCAATCTGGCAGAAACACATTGGTTTTGTACGATAAGATCCATCACATACCACCAGAGTAACAAGATCATTTGACCTTTGTCATGCGAGCAGAATGTCTCCATCTCGGATGCTAATTCCACTTAGAAAATTTTTCCAACCATTCCCAAAAAACATCCTGGAGCCTACAGATGCAACATAAACTTCATACTTCTTCCTATTTGGTCCTTGCATCAAAATATTTTGATCAGTTCTTAGAGGCACATGCTCTCATTCCTAGAAACAGAAAAAAAAATCCAATCATAGTAAACAATAGAATCTGAAACCCTACAGAAAGAATTAATCCTTAGCAACTTAGAAAGTGTCAAACAAAGGATTGAGTATGCATTTGGTTGAGGGATGTCGCAAATTATTACTGGCGAATCTTGAGGAATCTAATAAAATCTTGGGGGAGCTTAGGAAATCTAGGGGGATCTTAATGAAATCTAGATGAATTTTTTTACACATGGTGTGTTTTGTAGAATCTAGGAAATTCTTAAGGGAATCTTTATAGGGTTTCCTTAGCTATTTGTTCTGCAATTAGTGCAAACTAGGGTAGAAGTAACAGAGTTCGACTTTAACTCCTTGGAGCACTTAGAACATATATATCTGTTAACTTCCAAGCATGTGAAGGCTCCAAATAAGGGGGACCATTTAATATGAGCTTTCAGCATATACACTTCCCACGACATTATCATTTAATTCTATGGATGGAGAAGTTCTAATAAACAACTGTGCGCTTCTAACTGTGAAGAATCTTGGAAACATTGAATTTGACTTATCTAGTGGAACTCCATAAGAAGATGTTTGCTAAAGGATTTACATTAAATTTGGCCTATCTAACTCGGCTTATATACTTTGTTGGACAAGTTCTTTTGTATGTCAAGCACAGGTACAAATAGTTGGTCACATCTTTTTAAGTTGAATACAATGCTTTGTCTAGTAAAATTTGAACTAGCCCTATGATTATATGGAATATCTAATTAACCTCAGTATCTACTTGCAATAGTTGTAAAGTGCATGTGGTTCAGATAAATCAATTTCAGCCTCTCTTCTAAGAGTTAGCTATCCGTATTCATTGAACAATGTATATTAAATTGGTCTAGCTGCAAATTGTTCAAATCATCGATCTTAATGCATCTAGACACTAGCTTTAATTTCCTAATGTTGATCTAATGGCCTTTTTCAATGTCACCGATATGGTAGCATGGGGTTTTTCTGGGGGAGGGACGGAGGGAGGGAGAGAGAGCGTAGAACACCTTAGGACAAAAGCTAAACCCAGTGAAACTATATTTTAACTAAATTATAGTATAGTGTAATATTTGAGACCGTAAAATATCTCTATAGAGTAAATTATAGAACTATTGCATTCAGACAAATAGAAATAATTACTCCCTTTATGAAGGCAACTTTTGCTGACAAAATACGTTAAAGGTCAAGGAGGGAGGGAGGGAGGGAGGGAAGAAAGAAAGAAAAGAAAATGGTGTGTTTATTGTCCATGAGACCATCAGGTCTATAAGACATCAAAATTGCTTATACATCGTCCATCTGATCAAATGAGCTCTCCATTAGAGCATCATTGTTCTCTCTCTCCTCATCTTCCTATAACTCTAACAATTGTTTATAATTCTTAATAGCTAACTCTCTCACTTTCCAGCTATCTATCAAATGGTTACATATATTTTCTAGTGGTAGCCTAAAGAAGGCATGTAGTGAGATCCCCTGGGTATATTAAACGTACGTCTCAAGTTTTGATATGCAGGGCACTTCAGTACAAAGTGTTCTTCATCCTCTATTTCATCCTCACCACAACCCTTACGCAAGTGCGTCTGCTTCTAGGGAAATTACCCCATCTGCCCGCCTCCACCCCCAGATAAGATAAGATAAGATAAGAGAGAGAGAGGGGAGGGAGAGAGGGAGGGAGGGAGGGAAGATAAGATAAGATAATGTTTTATTAAGGTCTGTGAGACCATCAGGTCTAGAAGACGACCATCAACACAAGTACAGTTTTAAACATCTAATGATCCTTTTCGGAGGTATCAATAGTCTATATCTCCCTCTTTCTCATAAGTATCCAGCAATTTGTTATAATTCTTTATAGACATCTCTCTCACTTTCATGACATCTGTTAAAAATCTCCAACGGTGGCGCATGTCAAAGAACGCACGTAGAGGCATTTCTGAGGATATCATAATATGTCTCAGTGCCTGATATGCTGGGCAATGCAGTAACAAGTGTATCTCATCCTCGATCATTGCATGTGTGCCTATGTCTTGGAAAGTCCCCCCACCGTCCCACTTCTACTTCTAAGTGATGGAAACTAAGGCGCAATCTGGAGAGAAGATGTTTAAAATGTGCAAGCCCCTTGACCAAGTGTGAAGCCTCTTTTAGCTCTGGGTTAATCATTTCCCTGTAAAAAACCATCTTGGTGCCAGGATTCCTCCAGCCTTTATCGCGTGCTTTCTTGTAAGCATATAGTCATTTAATTTGTCTGTTTCATCTAATATCTCATATCACGTCATGTCCCATCATCTCAACCATGTAACTACACTTGCAAACCACCTTTTTAGGCTACTATGAATCATAGCCTTTCTAGGCAGTCTATCATGATCTATATCTTGAATTTTTCTAACATATTTTATAGTGCGAGTAATGCTTCAATTTCCAATTCATACAACCCTGTTTCAGCAAGCATCATCTGGTACGGTGTTTGCATTTTAACTCCCAGTTCTGCTAGCAAAAACTTTTTTTGGATCTCCTCTACTCTAGTCCACATATCTAGGGAGGGAGAGAGAGAGAGAGAAAGAGAGAGAGAGGGAGGGAGAGGGAGGGAGATTACACTCAACATTACAAAATATGTCTTCTAATGCATCTTCCGACAAAAACCATTAGACCCCTTATAACATCGCAGTCCTTGTCACTGTTCTCTATGAGATAATAATTCCTTTAAATACATACCAACCCAGGCAATTCAAAAAAAATCCAATAAAGAACTTGAGTATACCATGCTTGTGTCAAATTCCCGCATATGAAGGACATCTTATGAAGACATGTACCTCATCTTCAACATCCTACAGATTGCACAAGTAGCAAAACCTCAATGCATGAGAAATATTACTCCAACGCCCTACTTCCACCCCAAGTCTATTGGGAGCTAAGCCGCATTCTACTTATCGTATACCTCTGCTCAAAGGTATACCTTCCTTAAGATGCTTGGCCTCTCGGAGTGTAGGGTTTATATATATTTTGTAGATCTCCTTTTTTGTTTCTAGGACTCTCCAATTCCTTCTAATGAGATGGTCATGCACCCATTCCCTAATATTTGCTCCATTCTCGTGTAGGTGAAGAATGTCTAAGCCCCATTTCCTCATCCACTCTGCAATATCTGCATACCAACCTTGATTTCTTGTCTCTTCTAAAGCCAGTCATTATCATCATATCAGGGTCTCCTATCATCATATCAGGGTCTCAGTGGACGATAAAAAAACTATTCTATTCTATTCTATTCTATTCTAATGTTATATCCCTTCTAGCCAAAATATAGATAGAGACATGGGCACTTTTGGTTCGGATGAGTCGACTTAGATCAATCGAATTCATGCTTCCTCTAGCAAAACCATAAGCATATTTGTTGAATGGTCTATAAAAACTATAATACTGCTGCCATAAAATGGCAGCATAGAAGAGCTCTACACATGCTTTTGCGTATTTGCTATAATATTTGACTTATATATTTGTGTGAGAGCTTGTAAAGCAAGATATTTGAAGACATCTGTCACTTGGTTTCTTCTAGAAGACAAATTTGCATGAAGAACAAAAGAAGGACAGTGATTTGACATCAAGTAGGCATTTCTTGAAGGAGATATGAGTATCAAAGCTTCTAGTCAACATTTGAAGACTTGAAGTGAAGATGTAAAGACCCCAAAGTAAAATATTGGAAGGACCATCGAAATTCAATGGTAATTTGCATGATTCAAGCTTTTGAGATAATATTCTAGTGCTAAAGGCGTGATTTACTATGTCCAAGGCTATTCTACTTCCATTCCACGCATAAACCATTGCTCATACCATATTTTTTCTCTCATAAACCGTTACCCTTTTGCTAAATCCAGAAATTGGCTAGTATATTTTTCTCAAAAGTGCACCCTTCACCATCACATATGAAAAAATAGCTAAATTCCATCAACTTTTACCCTTCCTAAGGTCCAAAATTGCATTTTCTCTGGGCAAAAGTTAGCCCATCTATGGGAAGGTCTGATGTACAGTGATTCTTTCCAGAAGAATTGTTTACACCCATTTTCTCCTTGATTCCCAATCTGAGGTGGACTTCTTGAATCTTGGCTTGGGGGGCTTGAGGAGTTTGTAGGGGATAGGAATGCAAGTGCGGCACGAGTTTTTCATACTCATTGTATGTGGGTAGAGAGTAAAATAGTTGTTAAAGTTTACAATTAGATCAGATAGTGCCAGATTTCGAAGATAGAAAAGGCAGGGAAAAAATATAAAAAAATAAGGACAATCATGGGACAGAATGTGGAAATGATTAAGAAGTTGGGACAGATGGGAAAATGGCAGATTTGAGGGAAAAGGAAGTGTCAGGAACAGAGAAGAATAATGACAAAATAAGGGAGATTAGATTTGGTCCGTACGTTGAGTGAGAAAGGGCATAACCTAATAGAAAACGAGAATTGGAAGCGCCCATACTCGGAGATCGCTGGTCATCTGTTCTTGAGAAGGGGAAACAGGTAGGCTTTGTAGTATTTGGAGATTCTTACATCGCTTCCAGACATGGTGAATACCAGGAGAGCATCTGGAGTCGGAACACTGCAGCGTCAGCAAGAAGCGGTCAAACAGATTTTGGAGTATGCAAATGAGGTGCAGCAAGCAGTGCGAAAGGAGTTATTGACTGCAAAAGAACCGGCATTTGTTGGTGAGCCCCTCAGAAACGCTGCTGTTGAAATTAAGTTGAAATTTTTAAAGTCCCGGGGTCTTATTGGGTGTATTCCTTATGAGGGAGTCCGTCTTCAATTTCTCAAAAGTGAATTAGAGAGGATGGAACAAGGGATCTCAATTAACAGTATCTATTCGATAGATTTTCCCAAAACCTTGAAGCTGGCCAGGGGAACTTCAAATCAAGCTACTCCTTAATAAAAGCCTCAAAACAAATGTCTGTCTAGCCAAATATAATGGTCGGATCTCGATAGGTGTCAATTGGCTGTGGTCAATTTGAAACTTCGCTCCTTTGGTGAAACTTCAAATTTGAAACTCTTTGGGTTCCTTTCAAGGTTTTTTCTCTTTCTTCTCATCTCACCTTTAACACTTTGTCTGATGCTGCTGACAGATTATCTGGTTAGAAAACACTTGGAGGGTGGGCATGCGAGGGAGGTCCCGGCGGGCACGATTCCTCTTACTCACCAGGAGGTCATTGGGGCCCTTTACTGGGTCAAAATCCATATCATTGAGGTCAAGACTTTGAGAAGAATTACGCGGATGATGATATTTGGCGGTTCAAATCTGAACTCAAAGCGGTACTTCGGGGAAAAGCTTGGTGTTTGTGAATTTGCTCTGGATTCATGGATATTGGATATCCTGGATTCCTCCACATATGGGCCCGGGAAACTTGATCAGCTGTTATTTTCACATACAGGAAATATGTTTGCTATAATTACTCTGGATGGGGTCGTGGATTTGTGAGGCAGCAATTGGATTGCGGACATGAAATTTGCAGACCCTATAGTACTTTGAAACTTCCATAGTTTTTTTCCTTTTAAAATCTAAAAGAATATATAACTGTGGTTGTTTTCTATTAATACTTTTCCTCCTTATGGAGTGTTAGGCCGATTTGACTGTGTCACTGCCCTTTATCTCAGAGATCTTCTCTGAATTTTTGTATTACTATGTATCTTTGCATGTAATATAATACTTCTGCCGTTCCTAAAAAAAACCCAGTCCATGCTCTCACTGCAGTTTGTTAATTGGCTCAAACCGTATAGCTCCAAATGTCTAACAATTTAAGGCTAATTCTAAAGCTTTCGAGAATGTTTGTCTAGATTACTTCGGGTAGTATTCCTTTTACTACCATGCATGTGCCAATTTCCATCAAACGAGAACTACCTAAGCATTTAATTCTTTGCAAGTAAATTTGTCATGCATGTGCACCACGCGTTATCGGACAATGACGGTATTTCATATGTTCTTATTAATCAATATAAACATTTGCATGCGCGGTCCCTATGTCCATGCATGCCTTATCCACCATTATCTGACATGTCTTTAGATATTTCGAGAGATTAGAACTCAAATTCCATTATTGGTGATGCATGTAGGTCCTAATGCCAATGCATACCCTAATTTTTCATCCATAACACTCATGCATGCAGCCATTTTTAGATTTGTTATTGAAAGAATGTTTGTCTAGATTACTTGGGTAGTATTCCTTCTACTACCATGCATGTGCCAATTTCCATCAAGCGAGAACTACCTAAGCATTTAATTCTTTGCAAGTAAAAGCTCATCATGCATGTGCTGCGTTATCGAGGGCAATGACGGTATTTCATATGTTCTTATTAATCAATATAAACATTTGCATGCAGGTCCCTATGTCCATGCATGCCTTATCCACCATTATCTGACATGTCTTTAGATATTTCAGAGATTAGAACTCAAATTCCATTATTGGTGATGCATGTAGGTCCTAATAATGCCAATGCATACCCTAATTTTTCATCCATAACACTCATGCATGCAGCCATTTTTAGACTGTTATATCATGCCGGTCTGTTAAAAGCAGATTCATAAGTGATTATTTACACTAGTGCATAATGAAAAATGCCACTTTATTACCTTACGCATAATATTCGATTAATTGGGATATAACAGGGGCTAATACCACGAGAACTTCGGCGTTTTTGTCACATTGCCTTTTTAAATTCAGCGATATCGGCAAGATATGCAAACTCCATTAATCGAACACAAGGGAGGCCATAATATTTTTCCATTCCAATAAAGTAATTTGCGGACAATGAAGCCTTTAGAAAATACATATGCTTTGCAAACATATGTTTACTTAGATGCTATCACACCGCAAGCAACACTTTCGGGACTCATAGTAAAGCGGGATATTTGCATATTGTAGACTTTGTTGACCGAAAGCGAGGATCTTTGCATATTATAGACTGTTTGACCGTGCCATGACATATTTAGAGTACATCGAATCCGAAAAACATATAACTCTATATAAACTTTGCCTTTTAACCATTAAAACTATAAACTTCAGATAAAGTTTGCATCCGAATGTCATAAAGTTTAGTTAATCCTTCCCTTGAGACATCACGTATTATAAACTCCACTTGTTCATACAAAATTGCGGTGATGTTTTCTTCGGCCAGGACTTGTACTTGAAAGTAAAAAGATGACAAAAGAAGGAGAAATCCGTACTGATTAGCCCGCATTAACTGCCAAAAAGACCGATCCTGTATACGTTCTCAGACATAGGACATCAATCCGGCATGCACTAATGCTCAGCAAGTCGATAATCTCGCCAAAGGCCTTCCAAAACGTTCTGAGACGAAATCCCCTTTTTTTGGCAAATTCGGATCTAATCTCTGTCTTTTCTGAGAGGTTTGGGTTTCTTGGCATTAAAGAGCTTAAATCGGGAGCTCTGGGTGATGATTAACACGCCCAATCCGCCAAAAAGGCCGGAACGTGGCCTGCCCTTTTTAGGGTTCCTAGATTTTGTTGGAACAATATCCCACAGGCTGGAGGTAAAATAAAAGTCAGGGTATATATAGATAGCTTTCAAGTTAATAATAAAATTACGTGCTACCTTCACGTGGGATTCGCCCGTTCTTAGCCCACATGCCAAAGGGGGTACCACGTGTAGCTGGAAAGTGTATTTAGTAGATCTTTGGGCTTGGGGATTAGATAGGAACTTTTTTTTTCAAATTTGGCACGATTCCCAAGAAATGAACAATGAAGGTCAATATGGTTTTTTTTCAAAAATTCTTTTTTCCAAAGGAATCTTTTTTGATGCTCTACAAGATGAGAGAATCTTTTTGCAAAAAAAGAGCGTGAAATTTGATGAAACATGGGAAATGGGTGGTGACATGGCACTATGAAGTGATGAAGTGTCATGTAAGGTGGCAAAATGACTTTTTTCTAGTCAAAACTTGTAATGAAGTGGAGATGATGTGGATGACATGTGTATGATGATGTGGAAGCACTTGGGGATGATGTGGCACCATGGGATGATGACGTGTTATCTAAGGTATAAAAATGACTTTACTTAGGTCAAAAGTTTTGAAGAAATAAATTTTGAGGTAGGTGACACATGTATGATGACACCGATGTGCTTAGGCCCAGATTCCACTAAGCCGGCCATTTCTGGATCTGCTGGCAAGAACTAGCGGGTGATCGGCAACAAAACAAGGCTTATCTACCATCTTCTACATTCCATTGCAGCTCCGGCACTTCGTGATTCTAAGCTTTGTTCATCCAAGCTGTCAAATTTTCCCGAAACTCTCGGGCAAGATCCGATAACTCACTCCACGTCGGAAACTTCCACCCACAATTCTGACTGCAATGGAATCGCAACAAGGGTGTTAATTGATTATTTGTGGCTCCGTGATTCGTCGCTGTACCAACTGACGGCACAATAGAATCTGGGCCTTAGGTAGTGATGTGGATGGTATTTGGCATTCTTGAGGATGATGTGGACAATTTGGCAACCAATTGGGCACTAGTGCATATACCAATAGATCTTTTATGCAATGGTTTGGATAATTTACTCTTCCATACTTGTTTGAAGAAAATGTGCACTTTCTCTCTCTAGCTTAGCTTTTAGAGAGAGAAGACCTGTTGCAGCAACAATTGATGAAGAATCAATGACTTTTCTTGGTGATGAGCCCCCCAGCATGACCCTTGTGCACAACCCCTTAAAACCCAAGTTTTCCCTTGAAAAGGCTTTCTAGACCTTCTTCTTCAATGGTATAGAGTGAGGATTCCGAAGAAGAGGGAGCTAATGCTTGCAGCAGATTACAATTGCAGGTGGCCTTTGTACATTAGCAGTGCCTATTGGAGGCAAGGATCAGCTGACGTTAGTGAGTTCTGTATAACTCGAGAGAATGTCATCACCTTTGAGCTACTTAATGCATCAGATATTCCAGAGCGTGCATCCAGATCTTGGCTGAACGAGAACCATGTTGGCTGCTATTCGATGTAAGTATTTGTGCTTGTCATTTGATTGCGAAATTTTATTTTGATTGATTGATTGATTTAAATCACGCCTGTTTAAAGACCCTCAGGTCCATAAGGCTACAAAAAATAGTATATCGATAATGTTATGTACTAACAACTTATTTGTGTCTGTTTCAATAAGATAAAGATAAGATAAGATAAGATAAATTTTTACGTCCACGGGAATTTCAATGTAAGACTCTATAAATGCTATAAGATCAAGAGTTTCCTTTCGGTAAGTCCACCAAGATTGTAAGTAGTCTCCAAGCTTGGACGGGTCGATCTTAAGGAGCTCAGAAAATCTAGATTCAGTGATCCCAAATTCTTCGCGCAGGTGTTGAAAGTTTGGACAATCTACGAAAGCATGTTGTTCGTCTTCGATCATCACGATCCGATATCCCATCATGTCTTCCCATTTCAATTTCAAGCCTGTGCGAAGAATTTTAATTTATAATGTCTGCAATATTTGTTCTCATACCATCCCATGCTCAACAAGAGGGCATCATGTCTGGTTTAATCCGAGGTCCTTCAAAAGCTTCATCTCCAAAGAAATGTTCTGGAGGTCACTGCTGCCCTCTAGATTGCAGACACACTAGGATCTCTGGAAAATCGATGCCATCTCATTTTACTGGATTCTTGTTGTTTCATTTAGCCTTTTTATATTTTGGTTTGTCAATTTTCTTCGGTTGTATAACACTAATTTAACGCATGAACCATTTGGTGTTTACATGCGAAAGTCACCTCCATATCATCCACATCACATTCACACCATCCACATCACCTCCATATCATCAGCACAACCATCATGTCTCATCCATGTCGCCAAAACATTTTGGCTAAGAGAAAAGATGTTTGCTAATTTCCTTGCTACATGATCACCCTTAGATGGTCATGTCATCATTTTCTTGCCATGTCACCACATACTTTGCCATGTCTAAAACAACTTATTTTCTATTTTTTTCCCCAAAGACTGGAGCATGGAAAGGTATATAGAATGGGCTTTTAGAAAATTCGTTTTGGCTATACATATAGCCCCTCAAAATCAAGTTATTGGGATGCATGCCAAATTTAAACTTTAATAGAACTAGCCTGTTCTACTCCTAAACCTACCAAGCCTATCTTTCCACCTATCACATCCAGCCACGTGCCAAGACATCAAATCATGTTATGTACATGTTTGTGTGCCAATACACCTAAAAGAATGAAGCTGTTCACTAGAACTAAAATTGCAAAGTCCAAGTCACAAGTAGCCTTAACCTCGATCAACTAGCTGGGACATCTATCTAGATTAATCCTTATAGTAGTATTATCTGTCCACACTAAGACAAATTGTCTTTAGTGCGCATTTGTTGTCCAAAACATCGAGTGAGCAACACATATCCATGACTAAACATCTAGAATCATATTATATAAATATAATAAACAATGGCTTTAACATTTCCTTGGACATAAAGTACTATACTGTAAGTTCATATATAGAACCATCTAATAAATTAATAGCACGTGTTCATACCCAGTGTTTATCTAGGCTCGACTTGAATGGCTTTGGGGAATGTTTTTGTTTTATGAGGAGATGAAAGTTGGTATACAAAATGGCAACATAGAAGAGCTATATGCATGCTTGACACATTTGGCTAACATTTGACTTCATACAGCTGTGTGAGCTTATAGAGCATAAAGCTTGACGACATCCATATATCACTTGGCAACTTGTAGAAGAAATTTTGATATGAAAAACCAAGAAAGGACATTGATTTGGCATCATATATATAGGAATTTGAAGAAGCATTTTGATCATCTAAGGATCTTAAGGACTTGAAGTCAAGGTTTGAAAAGACCCCTCGAGTTTCATATTGGTAGTTTGCACGTTTTTGGCAGGATATTCTACTTCCCAAGATATCATCATTCTATCCAAAAACCATGTCTCTCATACCTGATTGATCTCTCCTTTCATGCACCATTGCCATTTTCTAGGACCAAAAATTAGCAAGTCCATTTTTTCCTAGTAAACAATGCATTCATCCATACACACGAAAAAATTGCTAAAATTCCATTTTGGCATTTATAAGGTCCAAAACCATATTCTCTCTCTAAAAACAAAGATAGAGAAAGAAGGGCACCTCTAATATAACATTTCTAGAAAAGGCAAAAAGTTGACCTTTGTGCCTACATGTCAAAGTTCTCCATGATTCTGCATCATCATATACCATCACATATCATCATCACCACCACGTATCATCCCCATCACCTCAAAATCATCACCATGTTATATCCATGTGATGAAAAGTTTTTGATTAGGAAAAGAGTTAGGCCCATTAGGCCAACAATTCTTTGTGGCGGCAATTCGAGAGGGAGCGTGTGGCGACTATTTCTTTGTTGTTGCGATACCCTTTGCGAGGGTGGAAGTTCCTTACATGGAGTTAGATATCCCAAAATTTCCTAACGAGGGATGTTGGTCGTGAGATGCCCGACGGATGCATGCAAAGCCTGCTTGACTAAGCTAAATAATGCTTGAATCTAGGAACTACCATGACCTCAATGTTGATTCCTACGGTTTGCTTCAAATTGCACGGTAGTTGATGCCAACAACACGATCTGAATTTGCGAAGTAGTGAAATCACGGGCCTTATTTGTACATCACCACTTTTACATTGCTGTCACCAATTACTTGGCGAGATCACCACATTTTTGTCAAATCGTCCATCTTATAGCCATCTTTGCCCTAAAACTAAAAAGTTAGCATTTTCTAAATTTTCTTTTTCCATAAAGTAGAGCATGGAAAAATTATAGTATAGGCTTTGAGAAAATTGATTATTGCCATATTTAGACCTCAAAATCCATTTCTTGGTAAGCTTTGTCATAAATAAAAAAAAAAAAAAAAAAAAAAAGGGGCCTAACTACTTCTACCCTACCTATACCCATTCTCCCCTTTTTACGGCGTGTACATCCGGGCGGTGTGGGGTGGCAACGAAAGTGGATTCCCATGTGGAAGTCCGCGTAACAAATCAAATATTTTGCTTAGGGATTCATTTTATATTCAATCCCGCTTTGCGATGATAGATCTTTATGAAGCAATGCTTCACGCGGCGCTTTCTTTGGTGCAACGTCATCTCCAAAATCGATGGATGTTTTTTTTTGCTATTTTTTTTTCAACCATGGAACGATTCCCAGGTCAAATCAAGGCCACTTTGAAAAGGAAATTATCCCACATGGCATATTTTTTGATGCTCTACAAGATGGAAGAATCTTTTTTGGCAAAAACAAACTCTGACTTTTTGGTGAAAAGAAAAATTTAAATTTGGTGAGGTGGCAAGGGTGAGTGAGAGGTGATGTGGCAAAGAAGTGGTCACGTGACACAAATGAGATGATGATGTGTAGTGGGAAAGGATATTTTTCTTAGTCAGAAACATTTTATCAGGTGAGTGATGTGCAAGTGATGTAGCACCGCTAAGGTTGCTCTCTTTTCTAGTCTGGTAGGAACACATTGGTTTTGTACGATAAGATCCATCACATACCACTACAGCAACAAGTTCGTTTGACACTATGCATAACAGAATGTCCCCAACCCGGATGCCAATTCCACTAAGAAACTTTTTCCATCCATTCGCAAAAAAGCCCTGGATCCTTAATTCATAATAACCTACAAATGTTCCTACTATGAAGTTATGTTGCCATCTTAGCTTAAACATGCCACATAATATCAAACATGCCACAAGGGTCATAAAAATACTCTTTCAAATGATTTATTCTTTTGAAAGGATGAAATATGGTTTCGTATGTTTTTTTTTATATGGTTGAAATGTTGTGCCCCGAGGCTCAAGCATTCCCCTTAGGCTCGAATATGCCACCTTGGCTCATGAAATATGCTACATTGGCAACAGAACATAGTCTATAGATGCAACATAGCTTCATACTGCTTCCCATTTGGTCCTTGCATCAGAATATTTTGATCAGCTCTCATAGGCACTATTTGTAATTCCTAGAAACAAAAAGAAAAGAATTGTAAACAATAGGATCGAGAAAACCGAAAAAGAAAGAATTAATCCTTACCAACACGGATCGACTTGACATCCCACCAAGAATTCTACCTGACATTGCCATCGCAATTTTGTAGGAAAAAAAAAGGTAGAGTGTAGGAAGTGGCGAGTGTATACGGCATACTGTATTCTTGGTAGATCGTGAGAAAAGACAACTTTAAGTCTAGAATTAGAGATAATTGATGCTACAATTCTGTATCTAGCTGCAGTATCTAGGCTACTATTTCCAATCATTTTTTTTTTTTAATATTCTTTTTTTTTTGCCATTTTTTTCTCCTTTTCATAAAATAGAAAGTTATTGTATCCCTTATTTATTGCACACTCCATTGCACACTTAGGATCGTTGGATCCCATGGTAGTACCAAGAATATTAAACAAACCTCGCACTCATGTAGAAAGAATTGATCCTCTATCTATACAGGTATTAATACATAGAAACAAATTACAAAGACCAAAGCATGGCAACGAATCAGGCTTGTCAAACATGCCTTCATATACAAACTCCACAAAACATGCTTCATATACAAGCTTTAAGTTTCAGAAAGTAGCCTCACAAACAAGCTGTTTACATAAGTTAGAATATGTATGCCTTCTGACTTCCTCATAGGAAAATGGTGCAAACAGCAGGATTGTGATCAAAACAAGGGTCGGATTTGGGCTCTGATGGACTATGCCAGATTTAGAGCCCTACAGTCGGATTTGAACACCCAAATCTAGGGCAGTGATTTTACTTGCTTCAATCCAGCGAAAAGGGCTTCTCCAATGTGGAAAATCCAGAGGACAACTTTCCAAAAGAAATATAAACAGGCAATTGGATCCGGTTGATTGTCTCCAGAGCAACTGGTCGATTTTAGAAGGCCCATTTATTCAGGCCTCAACTAGAAGGCCCACCTGCAATTCCTAAATGGAAACGTTTACATTAAACAAGCACAAACAAATAGAAATAAAACCCCTTGATCAGTGGGGAAGCAAACTTCAGACACCACATCATCCATGTATAAAGAATGGGTCAATAAAAGTGGGTTGAATCTTACAGCTGTTGGATCGCGAGGACCATTCTGATTCTAGTAAAAATATGTGTGTTTTCACAAAGAGAGAACTTTGAGGATTCTTTAAAAATAGTGTAGGTCTATAAGCTTTAATCGCCCTTTTCACAAATCATTCATGATCAAACCAGAAAAGCCTATGTGCCAAGACAAAACATTACATTTCATATGATGGCAATTTCATGTTATTGAAGAAGAGATTCTGGGATGCTAGTTACATGCAGCCTCATTTTCGAATTATGATTATTCTCATGTAAAAGAAGAAGAAGAAGAAGAAGAAGAAGAGATTTTAACGTCACGCCACAAGCAGAGAATTTTTCTGACTCATTTCATAAATGCGTTGTGCTTAAAAATTATCCAAGAGTAGAAGGGTCCCTACAAATGAACTTATTGTCTTCCAGATGAGGTACCATTTCTCATTCCCGGAAAGGTTGACACTGTTTGCAGTGATAGCTGCAATTTACTGATACATGGCATATCAAACTTGTCAAAAGTATTGCACTCACACTACGTGCCAGGTACAAGAAGCACCAAGAGTGAAGAAAATACAAAGAAATTATAATCTGCTATATGGAATCTTTTAAGTGCTTACTGCATGAATTATAGCGATTGTTAACTGCTAGTATTTGTAACTCCAGTCCAGCATTTGGGGCATATAAAGCAGGACAAGTGAAACATAGTCTGATGTGATCAGGCGACCTTCAAAATTTGTCTTGGTATATACCAGACTATATACAGGTTTACCTGTTTGCAGAACATTGTCAAAGAGATCAACAAAGACACTACATGGCATCTCCTTTTCTTTCATTATTATGCTTCACACTTTTGATCGATATTGGAAATCTGTTGATGAAGGATGTTATGCCAGATCTAAAATCCAGGAATGTAACATTTTAGCTGCTGCAAAGCTTGTCCTAACCAAGCCCATGATCTTCATGATAACAAGCAAGGGAGTTGCAAGGGAAACCTGAAGAGGAGAAAGGGAGCAAGCCAGAGAAGGGATGGGAATACTGTCATCATTAATTATTTTGGGGGAAGTTCAATCTAATCACTGTCACCATTAATGCTGCATCAGTCAATATGCAGAAACTTGGGGCTGCCTGCCCCTGTGTTTGACAGAATGCCTTCACGTTGCTTTGTTGGAATGCAATGGCTAAAGCACTCAGCTGATATGATCTCAAGTTAAATAATGCAGGCAGACTATGTGATGCCCCATGCAGCCATATCATGTTATTCCATATTATAAATGGTCACTTTGTAGCTATCATCTAGCTAGTCTTTCATGAATATGCAAATATATGATGATTTAGAATGGGAAAGAATAGCATTTGTAGATCATTATCCATAGCAATCCATGAAGAAAATATGTTAAGGGAAGAAAGGTCACCAATGCAAGATGATTTTTGAAGTCGGGGTGTTTCAAATAAGCACTACAGATCCAGTGGCGCCTTTTGGCATTGGTTTTAAATGGATCCTTTCACCATTTTTTCTTGTACTTTAGCTTTGGATGTAAAAATTGCCTTTGCAGGTCATATTCGAGTTTGAACTGCATTGGAATAGGATATGGAGAGGATTCTGTAATATTGCAATTTCGCTAGAGGTATCGGTTATGATGCTATTATAAGTCTTGAGCACTAGAAAATTTGTAGATGTTAGACGGATGCCTTGAAATTCATGGACTTATAAATGAAAAACTTCTCGATTTAACACATCAATTTATAATCTTGCTTATGCATTTCAATATATCTAAGGTCTTGTTTATGCAATCCAATAGACGATCTCATAATAAAAATAAGCCTTCCCGGTATAGCACAAAGGCAAGCTGCACACTTGCCCATTTTCTGCCTCATTCCCCTCTTTTAAGAAGTGCATGCTATCAAGGCTTAGAGGTAGGCACATGTACAGGCAGCCTCTAATGGAAAGTGCAAGCCTCAATTAGTGCAAGAATGCACCTGAATACCAGTTCCTAATATTTTGGAGGTAATATATTCACATCCAGTACTATATCGTTACTAGTTTCTTTTTTATATTACAGATACTTTGATGCTTGCATGCAAGTATAGATGGCCTCAATGTGTGGAGAAGCATTTGCTGATTTTGAATTGGATGTTTTTAATTTGGTATTTGCCTCTCCTTTAAGGAATGCTGGAACTAAATTGCTTAAGAGTTTTAGAATTTAAGGCTCTTATAATCTTAGTGTGTGCAATGCTAGTAAGTCCTATGTTGCGCAATTCATGATTTCTTTGCACCTCTAGTAATTTGGGATGTGAACCACAAACTTGAATATTTCCCACCTCCTAGAGGATTGATCTTATATTGTGGACAAGCAACCGCTTGAATAAAATTGTATAGTAGCATATTGAGCCTAGTATTTTGTCTCATTTGTGCTCTAGACTGTTCTAGGAGTCTAGTATCTTCTCCTCAAGCCTGCTCAGTACAAGTTGCAAGACTCAACGTTGCCCGCAACTTTGAAGCTCCTAGTCAAAATTTCCTTTTTATTATATTATCTATAAGGAATTATCTCAGCAGAAATAGATTTGGGACATCTTTCTTATTTAGGCCCCCTTCTGACGTGGCATCAAATCTGGCCTCCAATTTAAGCATTCAACGGTTGGATACGATGCCATGAGAATGGGGGGTTGAATAAGGAAGACTAATCTTAGATTCCACACCATTTTACAACCATAAGGAGGATTTGGTTTCCAACCATTTTACTCGAGGTACAAAAGGTTGGTTGAATGTCATGCAGCATCAGATGCAACATGCAAGATTTCCACACTACTTTGTCGTTTTCTTAAGGTAATGGACTTTGTCACATAAACCCAAGTAACTTTCCTATTTAATTCTAAAGTTTTCTTGTAAAGATGTGTTGCAAAACTTGTTTCAAACCCTTCAAAACTTTCCTACTTAATTCTAAAGTTTCCTTTTAAAGATGTGTTGTAGAACTTGTTTCACAATTTGAAGGAAATGCATTCCAAGAAGATGTGTTGTAAAACTTGCACAACTTCACAACATTCACAATTGGGTTAAAATTAATGAGCGCTAAATCTTTGTGAGCTAGAAAATGCAAACAATTCTTTTTTTCTTTTTCTTTTTCTTTTGATGTCTGGCTGTCTCGAAAGATTCAGAAGAACCCTAAACTTAGGTCCGGCCAAGAATCGGCCTTTTGGGCGGTTATGGCGGACCAAAAGCTCCCGGGATGATCCTATCTATGCCAAGATATCTACTTACACATTAAAATCCAAACCAAAATTCACGGATCATGCAAAACAGATAAACAGGTATAGGCTATGATTAGCCTGCATTAACTGCCAAAAAGGCCAATCCGGCAGACGTTCTCAGATACAGGACATCAATCCGGCATACACTAATGCTCAACAAGTCGATAATCTCGCCAAAGGCCTTCCAAAAGTTCTGAGACGAAATCCCCTTTTTTTGGCAAATTCAGATCTAATCTCTATCTTTTCTGAAAGGTTTGGGTTTCTTGGCATTACAGAGCTTAAATCGGGAGCTCTGGGTGATGATTAACACGCCCAATCCGCCAAAAGAGGCCGGAACGTGGCCTGCCCTTTTTAGGGTTCCTAGATTTTTGCTGGAACAATATCCCACAGGCTGAAGACAAAAAAGAAGCCAGGGTATATATAGATTGCTTTCAGATCACTATTAAAATTACGTGCTACCTTCACGTGGGATTCGACATGTTGCCGCCCCACATGCCCGGAGGTACCACGTGGCGCGGGGAGATTGGATTGGTTAAATACTAGGCTTGAGGGGATTAGATAGGAATTTTTCTTTTTCAAATTTGGTACGATTCCCAAACAATGAAGGTCAATAATATGGTTTTTTTTCAAACATTCTTTTGGATTAGATAGGATTTTTTTTTCTTTCAAATTTGGCATGATTCCCAAGAAATGAAGGTCAATATGGTTCTTTTTCAAAAATTCTTTTTTCCAAAGGAATCTTTTTTGATTCTCTACAAGATGGGAGAATCTTTTTGCAAAAAAAGAGCACTTGACTTTTTTTACTAAAAAAGAGAGTGAAATTTGATGAAACATGGCAAATGGGTGGTGACATGGCATTATGAAGTGATGAAGTATCATGTAAGGTGGCAAAATGAATTTTTTCTAGTCAAAACTTGTAATGAAGTGGAGATGTGGTGATGATGTGGAAGCACTTGGGATGATGTGGCACCGTGGGATGATGACGTGTCATCTAAGGTATAAAAATGACATTACTTAGGTCAAAAGTTTGAAAAAATAAGTTTTGTGGTAGGTGACACGTGTATGATGACATGGATGTGCTTAGGTGGTGATGTGGATGGTATTTGGCATCTTGAGGATGATGTGGACAATTTGGCAACCAATTGGGCACTAGTGCATATACCAATAGATCTTTTATGCAATGGTTTGGATAATTTACTCTTCCATACTTGTTTGAAGAAAATGTGCACTTTCTCTCTCTAGCTTAGCTTTTAGAGAGAGAAGACCTGTTGCAGCAACAATTGATGAAGAATCAATGACTTTTCTTGGTGATGAGCCCCCCAGCATGACCCTTGTGCACAACCCCTTAAAACCCAAGTTTTCCCTTGAAAAGGCTTTCTAGACCTTCTTCTTCAATGGTATAGAGTGAGGATTCCGAAGAAGAGGGAGCTAATGCTTGCAGCAGATTACAATTGCAGGTGGCCTTTGTACATTAGCAGTGCCTATTGGAGGCAAGGATCAGCTGACGTTAGTGAGTTCTGTATAACTCGAGAGAATGTCATCACCTTTGAGCTACTTAATGCATCAGATATTCCAGAGCGTGCATCCAGATCTTGGCTGAACGAGAACCATGTTGGCTGCTATTCGATGTAAGTATTGGCATTTGATTACAAAATTTTATTTTAGTTTATAGCGTCTGCAACATTTCTTCTCATACCATCCCATGCTCAACAAGAGGGCATCATGTCTGGTTTAATCCGAGGTCCTTCAAAAGCTTCATCTCCAAAGAAATGTTTTGGAGGTCACTGTTGCCCTCTAGATTGCAGGCACACTAGGATCTCTGGTAAAATTGATGCCATCTCATTTTACTGGATTCTTGTTGTTTCAGCTAGCCTTTCTATATTTTGGTTTGTCAATTTCTTCGGTTGTAACACTAATTTAACGCATGAACCATTTAATGTTTGCTTGTCCCTTGAGATTGCTGGTGCCTTGCGAAAAAGCACCAGTGATTCTCCACTTTGATAGCCTGGATGGCATGTATGTCCAGGCCTGGATGGCGGTCTGAGTACAGTCTGATGCTTTCATTTCCAAAATTTGTTAGTGATTTTTTCATTTTTTTATTTCAATGCATGTTTTGGTGCAGTTATTTCGGGGAATTGTTTGGAAGTTGGGGCTATAACAATGACAGTGTCATAATTGTCCCCGTGCATCCACCCTCAACAATCCAATGGCTCAGAATGTGGTGTTTCGACTATTTTATATGTCAAGCACTTCCTCGAAGATTTATATGTCTTCAAGAGAGGAAGGGGTAATTTCTTTACGGTGTGCACCCAGCAAACCTTTCCTGCATTTGAGCAAGGACATATGAGATGGCAATAGTGAGTGATGAGCGGCAATGATGAGTGATGAAGTAGCAAGGATAAATGATGGGGTGGCAATCGTGTAAGGGTGCTTTCCCATGGGCCCAAAATCTTGAGATTTTTCTTGGCCAGGCATACAAATGCCATGTTCCCATGAAGATCTGACCTTGAATTTTTTTGTGGCCAAGCATCCAGATGATCCCATATGAAGATCCGACCTTGCTTGGTTCAGGTTTTTGACCTTAACGAAAAGTAGATCACCGCAATTCTTTTTGCCTGTGTCGAGACCTCGAGACGACAATCCAGGCCCGGCTATCCGTGTCGAACCCATGGGAAAGCACCCTAAAAAAAAAAAAATTATAGTCTTCAAGAACCTAAGTTAGATTGCATTTCAAAATTCCTAAATTGCATTTCAATCTTAACCAAAAAAAATAAAAAAAAAATAAAAATTAAAAAAAATAAAAAAAAAGAATTGCATTTCAAAATTCCTTAATTCTGCCATCTTCGTGGTGTCCAATAATTTGCATGGTGCGCGGTTCAATTGTAAAGGCATGATTTAACACGGGTCGTTATTCCTAAAATTTCGTCCTTGATTCAAAAAAGAGCGGTCGATCTTCGGTAGGCGGTTCACGAAAAAAGGTCGATCCTTACGCTTGGCGGATTCTTAAATTTTGAGCTTGATCAAAGCCAAGCTACACCAGGATAATGGCATCGAAGACTCAGATTTCCGTGGAGGAGTTTAATACGTGGGACTGGGAGAGAATCTATGATCATATAGCAAAAATGTTTGTTGGGGATAAATTTCGGGGAAGACGGGGAGGATAATCAAGGAGGTTTTAGAAGTCGGGCGGGGGTGAATGGCATGGCATTCCTCAACCTTGGAGTGGACCATTGGATGAAGCTCCCGGTGCCAATAGGCATTGCAAGTACAATGGTGGGAATAGCCAATGAGATTCTCCAACCAAGAGACAATCGTTCGCTCAAGGTTGCTACTACATCTCCCACATCCGTACCATCTTCACAGTGGTTCTTCCTTGCAAGGTCCTGGAGGATTTGTTGCAAAGACCCAAAAATGGTGTATGGGAAGTCAATGAAAAGAAGTTCCACACACCTTGATTTGAAGAGGGGGGTATGATCAAGAAAGTGCGGACATGCTTGCTCAAAATAGTACAATCCGAGAATGGGGTGACAAGCACTTCCCAATATATGATGAAGTTGATTTCAAGAGGGGAGAAGACCGAGGATAGGAACTTAAGAGACGAGGTATGAGAGATACTAGCAAGTGGATCTATGAGGCCTATTAGGTTCAAGGATGGAACGACCGACATGCCTAGCGCGGATGTCGTTGCACAAAAGTAAGAGCTTGTAATGTTTATTTCTCTTGGTTTTATATAGCTTTTTCTGTTTTTTTTTTGAATGGCTTGCTTTCTTGAATGGCAGGATCTCAAAATACTTGCATGATAAGAGAGCTCGGTTTAAAGATGAAGCAAAAACGCCTAAGACACCAAGGACCTATGACTTTGGTGACACTACTGTGTATTTATATGGAAGCCACCGAGTTTTAGAGTTAAGAGAGATGAAATTTTGTGATCGCATCTTTCATGTGTATCACAAAAGAGAGAAATATTTTGATCGACTAACGTCTATTGTGGGATCTGCGGTTGTACTTGGCATTGTGGAGGCTGTGGAGGATAGTGAAGTGCGTGAACTTGAAGTGTCCATCAAGCTTTTAGTACCTGAAGAAGATCTAAACAAAGAAATGTTTGTGCCTGGCCAAGATTTATCAGTTTTTGATCTAAAACTTGAGGTAAGTTCAGAGGTTATCTTGCATTTGCCTTTTTTTTTGTTGTTGACTTCTAGCTTCTTGTATTATAATTCTGCCATATAGGAGAGGATCTTTTGGCCCGAATGTATGACAGATTTGCATGGAGATGTCCGCAAACGCAGAGGGAAGAAACGTAAGGTTAGGTTCTTAAAGGGAGGCGACCATGCTAACGCCTTAATCGGTAGTTCTAGGAGCAAGGACAAAGAACGGAACAATTACAGGTGAAGGAGAAGCAGTGTACGTGTTGAGGACCGAACATAACGGTAAGAACGTGTTGTTAAGAGTGAGCAGAGAGTAAACGATCTCATTAGAATTCTCATTTGTGAGCGATCTTCTTGTCCCTCAGAATGACAGAGAGTAACATCGAATTTGCTGATCCGTGTTGTCCTTTGTAGGCTTCAACAATGGGTGTTCGGCAAAGAATGGGCATTCTTTTGGACTCTCAAGATCCAGCAAAGGATGCTCTACTTATGAATGTTGTTGAGAAGAGCCATGATTACGAGGATGACAGGATCGATGATGAATTCTTGGGAGCGCTGAAAAGGACGAATGTGATAAGGACATTCCCTGACGAAAACGAGAGCAACGAGAGCAACGGCGAAGAAGATGTAAGTGTTAGTGGCTTCATGATATGTATTTGGTAGCAACGTCATTTGTTGATACCTTAGTCTAATAGGACGGTGAAGATAAAATGCATGAAGGAGACATACTAGTCTTGTCCAATGAAGATGGCGATGAGGTTGCCTATGGGAAGGTGCAGTCGGATGACGATGAGTTATTAATTCTAATACAGGGCGTGACTGACAAAGCAGGAAGGGATCTCCTCATTGCAATGGTCTCTTATCCTCCGAAGGCTCTTAGTTGGTCTTACGATAAGGTATACTTTTCTCTAAACCATATTCCATCTTAATTTTGCTGTCAACTCCATTAAATGTCTGTTTATGCCATGAAAATTTCTCATAGATCTAAAATACCAATGACCTTCATCCACAAGGCCTGCATGAATGCATAAAATCAAAACACTTGTAAATACAGCCTCAAGCCCTTTGCTTGAATATAATCTAATTAAAGGAATTTCACAGGTACGGAAATGGAATCGGGGATGAGGATGAGGACAAATTCGATGTTCTGTTTACCATCTTCGGATGAGTGGAAGAATAAAACCGCTTGAGAGGAGTCCCGCAGATATAAGAGTTCTTCTTTGCATTTGTTACTAATGATTATCATAGGCGTGTCTCCAAGGAACGCATCAGGACTTTCTGCACACAGAAGTACCCTTGCAAGTTCAATCTTACATCCAAGAACATAGACGACTTCTTGAGAGAGTTCATCGAGCAATGCTTGGAGTTCAAGCTGCTATTTGTGAAGACGAATGCATGGGAGGCAGATAAATTTGAGGAAAAAGATCTTCTTACGATGTAGTTCTGTTCTTACTCTTTGGGTCTCTACATTTTAAATCTAGTTTGGGCAGAAATATCTTTTGTCACTTCATGTTTTTCTATTGGATCTTTCTATAACTTAAAGTTATAATGGCCATGTATAATTTTCGTATACAATATAGCTATACCTCTATTTCCATATATGAATGTTTTGCACCTCTGTAGTTAATTAAATCTGTTCCTGCCATGAAGTGAATGGAAGTAGTTTCTTGAACCATTAGTTCTGTCATTGGAAGTGAATGCATGCATGAATAAGTGAAAAGCACATATTCATGCAAGTGCTTTTAATAGTGATGTCATTGGAACTGCATTAATTCACATGTACACCTTATAGAGGTTCGTCTTGCATCAATCCCTCTATCAGTAATGCCCTTATCGACAGCAACGGCATTGGGATGACGATCATTGGGGAATATAAACAAGCAAGCTACAGGTTTGTAGACATGGATATGATAAAGAATAGCCACCTTCAGCAAATAGGCGGTGTTACCCCTGAAACATTGAAAATGGAGGGTGCAAGCAGTCATATTCAAGATTCCACTGTGGAAAGGTAAAGGTCTGTTACAGAGACAGATCCGGGTATATTGGAAGACACAGTCAGGAAACCAAAATTTCAGACAAGGTATGCATGCTTTTTCTACCCCTCTACTTCCTTCCAGTTTCATTAAGCGGTTGGACAGGGTAGTACTAAGTTCTTTGGTGACATGTTCCAATTGACCTTATCGAACAGCTGTTATGACTATAGAACTGAATGGTTGACATGACTCTTAATCTACTGTAAATATAAAGATGTCAGAGGAAATACTTAAGTTTCTACATTTTATTGTCACTCAGTCAGTCAGCTTCTTTCCTTCATACTCAGTTGGCACAGAAACTAACCCTAAGCGTTTAAGCACTTTTCCTTTATTGGTGCTTAGGAATAACGAAGGCTTGTGTCACCTAGGAGTCCCAATGAGGCTTGATTTTGGCCAAAGAGACACCAAGTTTTCAGGTTTAGTCTGCATAAGTTTGGATACCTTGAGATTTAGTTGACTGAAGTATTGAGATTAGATTGTTTGTGGCATGGTTGCAGATGACTTATCAACTTGAATATGATGGTGCCTCAAAAGGAAATCCCGGAAAGTCTGGTGCAGCAGCTTTATTGCGTCACCCAGATGGCCATATTGTATGTTCTTAAAGTCAGTCTTAGTCTGCAGCATTTGAAGTATATCTAGTCTTGTTTCAAGAACATTGCCAGACAAATTGTAGGTTGCAAGTGAATTATAAAGCATAGTCAATTCATCGCATTTATCTCAAGTAGTGCATTTGCAGGCGTGGAAGGTCATGCTGCCACTTAAAACAACACCTGATGTGCACCTAGCCACATTGATAAGTTATTTTTATTCTGTTTATTTATATGTATATTTTTCTGTTCAAAATAATGATGACGTTGTGTGGTATGTCAAAATAGGTTCGTGGATGCTGGAAAGTCAGAAATATCACATTATTACACGAAGAAGCAAATAAGCTGATTAAGGGTTTTGACAATTTCTCGATTCACCAGGTTAGAAGGGTAAGGCTTTGTACCTTGTTCTGTAGCGGCCAACCATTGATGAGCAGAAGTATCATTTGTTTTGAACTCTATAAATGACATGTCACTTCTGTAGGATTCAAATACAGCAGCAGATGCATTGGCAAATATTGCTGCCAGTTCTTCAGGTTGTCATCAAAGATCTACAATACTCTTTTTAACTTAAGTGACATTTACCTTCATTTTCAAGGAATTGAAGGTAAATGAAGTTCTTGAACTACTAGGTAGTTGCGTGACAGTTATTTTGTCCTTTCTGAAAGCCTCCTATTTAGTTCCCTTGTCTCGCAGGTTTTCCTCCATCAGCTTCCTTAACGAGCATCTCTTCCTTCTTGCAGTGTCTAGCACACGGCTACACAGCTTCCCTATTTCGTCCATTTTATTTGCATACGTTTTCCTTTGTGGTTTTGGCTTTCTCCTTTGCATTGTTTCTTTGCCTTCGGAGTATCTTCGCTGTGAATTTTGCATTACTCCCCGGTGTTATCAAGCCTGTATATTTTGCCGGATCCGCTAAGATCTGATTTTTTGTCTGCACGTCCAATTTAGATTTGGGCAAAGGATCCGGGCTACCAATTTCCCGTAGTTCTTCCTTCCGTGGAATTTTACCCAGCCTTGCTATCCCTTATCTACCATTTCGTTTTGTTTGCCCATTTCCTTCAAACTGTTTCTTGCTCCTCTGTATCGTCAATGGCCCCAAAGATGAATCCTCTCAAGCTGGGAAAGAGACCTATCACAGAAGCTTCTGGTTCTTTGAATGATCCAAAATCAAGAGTGCCTACTGATGAGGAGACTCCGGCATGGTTACAGGCTATGGAAAGCCTTCTAGAATCCAAAATTGCTGGTCTGGGCGGTGCTATGGAGTCCAAGATTGCGGCCTTGGGTGGTGCTAAGGCAGAGGAGGTGGTAGCCCTGGAATCCAAGGTTGCTTCTCTTCAGGAAGAAATCCAGCGAAAGAGCAAGAAAGCTAGGGCTCCTGCCCTCAAATTTGATGGGAATATCAAGCAATGGGATTTTTTGAACGAGGTTGAGGAGTCATTTGCGGAGCTGGAAAGTCATATGCGGCTCCAGAAGACGTTAGATCCTGCAAGCAAAGCGATTATTGACAAAGGTACAAATTTGGTTTCAAATAGAAAAAATTATGTCTGGATAAGGGACAGGGAAGGACCAACAGTGGCTGAATGCTACGAAATGGGAGAATTTAATTGGTGTGGTAATGATAAACGGTTAAGGGATGCCAGGAAACTAGCTTCTGAGCTAAGTAGGACCTCCAAGAAGCGGTTTGGTTTCCAGTTTGGGCTTAAAGGTTCTAATCTTTGCTATATTTGTCAGCAACCAGGCCATTTAGCAGCGTCATGTCCATCTAAATCTCTGCTGGCTCCAGCTCCTCAACAGCTTCGCCTCCCGGCACCAGCAAACACTAATAATCTGTTTTATAAACCTGCTTGAATATTTAAATTGTATGTGTTTTTGCCTCTCTGTTTTGAGGGAGTGATCATGATAATAAAGAGTTGTGCTTTCAGATTTCTTGGCTTTGAATCTTGTGAATTTAGCAAATACGAGCTCTTCAATTTGGTAGATGTTTGCTGGCGAATACGCTGCTCAATGTTCTCAGATAATGCGGTTATAATAAGCATCTTAGTTTAATATCAATAGCGTTCGGCGTTTTTTAACAGCCTGCAGCCTTTTACCCTTTAGTTTCTGTAGGTTGTACTCATGCTGCAACTCATTTAATCAACCATTGATCTGTTTCCCATGTCCTTGAAGGTTGCCATGCAAATAAAGTTCCACACTTCTTCCCATGTTCAGCACTATTCAACAAATGTTTGCTTCTGTTTTCCCATTCCTTAGTTGTTTGGCATCTGTCTCAACCTGCGGATAGTCTGTGTGCTGCTGTTACATGACTTATATTCAGTCAGAGCTAGGTAGTATGCATAGCTAAATTTACTACCAAGAATTTAAATCTACAGCTTTCAATTTTCAACAGTAGTCTGCGTCTGCATGTTGCATTCTTCTAATCTACATCCCAATTTACAGCAGTGTGTCTCCATTGGATTGAACCGTAAATTTATTCTGTGCAAGCTGTGTTTTGTGCACAACCAATGTCTGGTTTTGTAGCATTTGTGGTTCTGTCGGTCTGTAGAATTGCAATATTACTGCTAGTTGTGTTGATCAGATATGGTCTTTTGTTTTTAGAAAATCGGTTGGTCTGTGCAACTTCAGAGGAAGATCAGAACTTCCTGTGCAAACTTATGTACCTATTCATGCCTTGACAAAGGTGCTAAAATCTGCCTAGACCTTTATGCTTGTCGGACCGTTTGGATCAGTCGTGTCTTCAATGCCTGTTTGCAGCAGGAGTTACCGGATTTTTTAACACAGGAGTGCGTATTTTCCCAACGAACATCCAATTTCGGCTATCTTTTTGCCTGATCCGACCGCTTTCAGTCTTTCTTTCCTGTTGCTCTAATTCAATCCGCTCCAATAATAGCCTTGTGTTGTCGGTTATCAGTTTTTCCTGCCTGTTACCCTAATATTCGCTCCAATAATAGCTTTGTGTTTACGGTTATATGATCTAGGTCTAACTAATGTTAACCAAATAATCTTTGTAGCCGAACTAACGTATCTTTGTATCCTAACTAATGTATCTTTAACTAATGTAGCCTAACTATTATTTCTTTGTTTAATGCTTCATATAAGGTGCCTTTGTTGGCATGGTATGTTGGTATTGTGACCAAGGAGGATTCGGGTTTTAATAGTTATGAGTTTCTAATGAGTTGGTTGACGCATTGTTACAGATATAAGCACTTCACCTTCTCAAAGTTTGCACCCGCCAGTGACTTATTTGCGCAATAGATTGAAAGACCGTTTGGTTTTTTGGAAATCTTTTTGTTCTTCTGCAATGGTGCTTGATTGGGTCAGTAATGGTTATACTCTTCCTTGGCTCCTTGGCCCCCCTAGTCAACCTTGGTCTAAGCCAAACCATAAGCCTGTGCAGCAACATGCAGAGTTTGTTAGGGGTGCTATCAAGGATTTGCTTGCCTCCGGTGCTGCTACAGTCTCAGAATCAATTCCTTTCATATGCTCACCCTTGAGCGTAGTCCCTAAAGCTGGAAACAAATTGCGTCTTATTTTGGACCTTCGCTATGTTAATAGTTGCTTAGCTCATATTCCCTTTAAATATGAAACTATAAAGGAGATCCGTGATGTTGTCAAGCCTAATGATGCCTTGTTTACGTTCGATCTCCATTCTGGATACCATCATGTAGACATTAATCCTGTCTGTTGGACATATCTTGGTTTCGAGTTTGAGGGTGCTCACTACGTGTTTACATCCTTGCCTTTTGGTCTTTCGTCTGCATGCTACGTATTTACCAAGCTAATGCGTCAGATGGTCCGCTTATGGCGTTCTAGAGGATGCCGTTGCATTCCCTATATAGATGACTTCTTATTTGCTACTTCTGTTTCTAATTTTACAAATGTTAAGGCTTTGGTGATGCAGGATTTTGAGGCAGCTGGCTTTGTTTTAGCCCTGCATAAGTGCCAGCTAGAATGCTCTCATGTGGCCAAGTTCTTGGGATTTGTGGTTGACTCATCCTCAGGCTCCTTGTCCATTGCCCCTGCAAGACGCCAAAAATTTTTCAACTTAGCCTCCAAGCTCCTGACTAAGGTCTGCATTCCAGCGCGAACATTAGCCTCTTTTATGGGTATGATTGAGTCTTTCCGTATGGTTTTTGGCCCTTTTTCCAAACTCTTATCATTTAATCTTGCTAGGCTATATGCTTCCATTACATCTTGGTCCCAACATTTGCAGTTATCCCCATCTGAGCATGCGGAAATTTACCTTTGGTCCTCCTCCTTCGATCTCCTTAATAATGCTTACATTTGGGAACCCCTTAACCCTTCCATTTCTTTATGCTATGATGCTAGTAACTCGGGATGGGGAGTTTGGCTTCATGGTTCTTTTCCGAGTACAGATTTTGCCGGTACTTTCTCTGATGCTGAGAAATCTTCATCCTCAACTGCCCGTGAGCTTTCTGCCCTATTCCATTTTCTTGAGGACCGGGCTCAGTCCTTGCAAAACTCCCAGGTCACAGCTTTTGGCGATTCCTTAAATGCATACTTTATCCTTTCAAAGGGCGGATCTCGTATTAGTAACCTACATTCCTTGTGTATCAGGATCTTTATATTGTGCTCCAAGCATAGGATTACCCTTAAACCAGCCTGGATTCCTCGGAACCTAAACCAGTGGGCTGACTATCTATCAAAGCTTATTGATTTTGATGACTATATGTTATCTGATGCAGCTTTTTCCTTGATAGATATGAGATGGGGTCCGCATGATTGGGATCGTTTTGCCAATGCTCATAATGCTCGTACTTCTAAGTTTAACTGTTGGCACCCACATCCTAGTTTTTTATCACCGCCCGATGCTTTCTCTCAATCATGGTCCAACAATAACAGCTATTGCTTTCCTCCTCCGAGCCTTGTAGCTAAGACTGTCGCCTTTGCCCTTGCATGTAAGTGTGATATCACGTTAGTCATTTTCCATTGGGAGTCTGCTCCTTGGTGGCCAGTGCTTCATGATGAGTTTGGGAATTGGCTTGCTTGCTTTATAGACCATTTATATTTTCCAGCCGGTGGATATGCTTTGCATGGCGCTTCTAGATCCTCTTTACCTTGTGGAAAACCTACTAGTCCGATGATTGCGCTTCGACTTCGTGCTTCTGACATGGTGAGTTTTGTGTTTTGTTTCAGATGTTTTCAGTTCTGAGTTTTGGATGTCTATGGATAATGCGGATTCGGAGATATGTCATTTATTGTCCCTGCTGAAGGGTTATACACTAAGTGCGAGGGCTCCAAACACCTTGAAAGCTTACCGACAACCTTGGTTTGAATTTAAGTCTTGGTGCGTGTCCAAAAACCTCTCATTTTTACCCTCATCTTCCATGACTGTTTATCTTTACATCACTAAGATCTTGTCATCTTCACCTTCTCTTTCACGAGTCAATAACATCTTGGCATCCATTGCTTTCCATCACCAGGTTGCAGGTCTTGGTAAACCTACTAAACACCCTCTGGTTTCCCTTGTTCGCGATCTAGCCAGACGAAATATTCCATCTAGTATCAACAAGAAGCAACCTTTGTTACCCCACATGGTCAGGAGAATTATTGATACCTTTGCGGGACCTTTAGCAACGTTGTTAGATGTCATGCGCTGCACAGCTCTTGTCTTAGCTTTCTCGGCCTTTTTGCGTAGCTCGGAACTGCTTTCTTTACATTGGCATGAAATAATTTTCCTTTCCTCGCATGCTAGTCTCTACATCCGATCCTCTAAAACTGATCAAAATGCTGTAGGTTCTTGGGTTTCTATTGCTCGTCTGGGTGGTTCATATTGCCCAGGCCAACTGCTTGAGCGCCTTATCTATATGGGAAAATTTAGAGCTGTGGATAGTCCATCAGGTGGTTTTCTTTTCCGTGGTATTCATTGCTCTGCATCTGGCCCTGCACTCCGTAAGAGTGTGATCTCTTACTCCACCCTCCGTTCATGGTTCCGATATTGCTTGCAATCTATTGGAGAGGATCCTGATGCTTTTGGTACTCATTCTGGTAGACGGGGTGGAGCTACTACTGCTGCAGCTTTTAATGTTCCAGATCGTTTATTTAAAGCCCATGGTCGGTGGTCCTCTGAGTCTGCAAAAGATGGTTATGTGATTCCAGCCTTGCGTGAATAGCTTCTAGTTTCTCGTTCTTTAGGCCTTGCTTCAACCGACACCTCAGAAGCTTTGTTAGAGTTCGGCATTTCTAGTGGTACACACTTTTCCTGCCTCTTTTTCAGCATGTATTCTGTTTTGTGTTGTTTAAGAGATGCCCATGGAGGTGGTTCTTTCCATATGTTTCCACACCTAGTAGTTCTAGAAGTGACATTTACCTTCATTTTCAAGGAATTGAAGGTAAATGAAGTTCTTGAACTACTAGGTAGTTGCTTGACAGTTATTTTGTCCTTTGTGAAAGCCTCCTATTTAGTTCCCTTGTCTCGCAGGTTTTCCTCCATCAGCTTCCTTAACGAGCATCTCTTCCTTCTTGCGATTGTTCAGCCCCACCCACCCACCCTTTGTTTTACCATTAAGCCTTAAGTGGAGTTTTCTTGGTTTTTAGCCTAGTGACAATTGGAGGCTTTCATGCCTAGTTGGTGGCCTTAGTGCCTGGATGGAGGCCCCGTGCCTGGTTGGTGACCCTAGAGTCATGGTGGGCCTTGTGCCTGTGGAAGGCCCTAGAGCCTGGATGAGCCCGATGGGCCTTTTACCTCATTTTCTTGTTGTTTTTGCAGATATCAAGCTGAAGGGACGTGATAGTTGAGCTACCAAGTTGGGAAGGGAGCCTACACTCTGGTTACAAGATTGTTGCGGTTGAACTTGGCGCGAGCATTATTCTCTTCTTCTTGCCAACTTGCATGTGCTATACCTGTGTACCCATCCCAACAAGGCTGGTAGGCCTGAGGGTATTTTGTTTTCATCTTTGGCTGGTTAGTGATTCTATTATGGTCAGGGTTTTTCCTCGAAAACCCGGAAGGGCGAGGTTTTTTAATCCCGATTATAATGGTTTCACTGATTCAAGCATAGCATCATGTATTCTGTTTTGTGTTGTTAAAGAGATGCCCATGGAGGTGGTTCTTTCCATATGTTTCCACACCTAGTAGTTCTAGAATTTTATAACTTTTGCCAGAATGCTATATTAGAAGGTAATAATTAAATTTTTGAAATGGCAGCAGTAACAAGTTAGAGTTAACAAAGGCAGATGCTTGCAGCCTGAGACACTTGGCTAATAGCAAACTTGCTGTTAATGCAGAAACGGTTGAAAGCCCAAGGTGTGGAAATGACCACAGGATGTGGATGCCTAGAAACAGTTCATCAAAGGCAAATGCTTGCAACTTAAGACACTCGGCTAATAGCAAACTTGCTGTTAAGAAAGTATTTTATAAATGTGTATTGAGTTATTTGTGGATAATAGAATCGGAATAAATTAGACCAGCTTGGTGCAGCAATTTTGAATTACTGTCACGAATGAGACATTGTGATTTATGAAGCAATAATGGCTAACTTATCTAAGAAAACGTGAATTCAAGTTCTTATTTTGTTGATTTGTATTGAAAGTGTGTGTTGTTCAACAGATTGATGTTCAAAATGAGTTGTGTTTTTTTGGGTCAATATCATTCCATAATTCGTTTGACTGATATTGCTCTCATGTTCTGCAATAAGGTTGCCAAAAGAGGTCAGCGACATGATATTAGCTGATGACAATTTTAGCACGATAGTGTCAGCTGTTGCAGAAGGACGATCCATTCATAACAACATGAAGGCTTTTATTCGAAACTTTACCTTTTCTTATTGATGACTGGCAGATCAGGTTATTTGATGTCGAATTTTCTTTTATTAGGTACATGATTTCCTCAAATGTTGGAGAAGTTGCTTCCATCTTCTTGTGACTGCCCTTGGTATCTTTGGAAGGATTAATTCGATCCAGATTTTGTGGGTGAACCTAGTTACGGATGGACCGCCTGCCACGGCACTTGGGCGTTGATATCATGAGAAAACTGTCTCGTAAAGGTGATGACCAGCTTATTAGTTTCTGGATATTCTTTTGCTATATGGTATGTTGATATAACAGGAGCATTTGTTCAATGTTCTTTCACTTACACTGCTAAATAACTTGAATTGAAGAGTTGAAGCATAATTCGGAAAGCCACATTTCTTTAAGTTTGAACTGTTCTGTGAAATGCAGCTACATGGACTTGAAGCAGATAAAGTCACATATGCAAACATTTTTGTTGCATGTGCAGATGTCAGAGCTTTAGGATTGGGTAAGCTCATTCACTCATATCTCTTGAAAGCTTACCTAGTTACTTAGTAACCTCACTGCATCGCATGTCCTGTGTAGGCTAAAGAAGAACCAGCTATTCAAGGAAAAGAATGAATGGTAGTAGGCAGGCTATGCTGGTGAACTCCACTTTTGTATAAAAATATGTAAGTTGTTTTATCTGAGGTGGCGTTCAGATTTAGTTTAATTTAACGGAAAAATATTTGATATAATCCATTAGCTCAATTAATTGTTTTGAAATCTACAGGTCTCTCTTTTGCATGGTGATGCTCTAGAGTCCAATACATTGTGGACCGTTTTACAAATATGGCCAGCTGGATCAATCAATCTTCTGGATGTAAGTATCATTTTCATTTAAAAGAGGTGAGTACTTTTTGTGTCTTGGAAGGGAACATCTCAAAATTGCAGCATAGACATTCTTCGTTATAATGTCAATACTTTGATTGGATACTACTTCATCTACATTATCAAAAGAATTTAATGAAACCACACTTTTGTTCTTAATTTGAAGTGCTATTTTCCTGTGTAGATCTTTGTTGTTTCAAGATTTCGTATAGTCGTTTTAAAATAGCTTAAAAGAGCACCTAATACAGAAAAAACAATAGGTAAGACCTACATGCTGTTTTTTAGGTTTTATTAAGAACCACATGTCTGTGAGGAAAGCAGCACTTGAAAACTGCAGCTACTATTAGAAAAGACATATAGAGCGGATGTTATACTACATGTAGATAAACCTTGAGAAAGTGAAACAACAGTTAAAACTTACACGTTATTTTTAAGTTATTAAAAGCCACATGTCTACTGTAGAGGAAACCAACACTTGAAAACTGCACCTATTTTTAGATTCAACATGTAGAAATAGATGTTATTCTACATGTAGATCTTTGTAAAACCTACACGTCATCTTTGTAAGGTTTATGAAGAACCACGTCTGCTTTGAGGAAAACAACATTTGAATACTACAGCTGTTATTAGAAACAACATTAGAAACAGATGTTATCCTACATGTAGATTAATCTTGAGAAAGTGAAACAACAGGTAAATAATACATGTCTAACAAAAAGCCACATGTCTGCTTTGAGGAAATCAACACACCTATTTTTATAAACAACATGTAGAAAGAGATGCTAATCCTGAGGGTAGATAAATGTGCTCAAACAAAACAACATGTAAAAACTACATGTCACCTTCTGAATTTAACAAAAAGCCACATGTCTGCTTTGAGGAAATCAACACACCTATTTTTATAAACAACATGTAGAAAGAGATGCTAATCCTACAGGTAGATAAATGTGCTCAAACAAAAACAACATGTAAAAACTACACCTGAATTTAACAAAAAGCCACATGTCTGCTTTGAGGAAATCAACACACCTACTTTTAGAAACAACATGTAGAAAGAGATGCTAATCCTACAGGTAGATAAATGTGCTCAAACAAAAACAACATGTAAAAACTACATGTCACCTTCTGAATTTAACAAAAGGCAACATGTCTGCTTTGAGGAAATCAACACACCTACTTTTAGAAACAACATGTAGAAAGAGATGCTAATCCTACAGGTAGATAAATGTGCTCAAACAAAAACAACATGTAAAAACTACATGTCACCTTCTGAATTTAACAAAAGGCAACATGTCTGCTTTGAGGAAATCAACACACCTACTTTTAGAAAACATGTAGATCTTTGTAAAACCTACACGTCATCTTTGTAAGGTTTATGAAGAACCACGTCTGCTTTGAGGAAAACAACATTTGAATACTACAGCTGTTATTAGAAACAACATTAGAAACAGATGTTATCCTACATGTAGATTAATCTTGAGAAAGTGAAACAACAGGTAAATAATACATGTCTAACAAAAAGCCACATGTCTGCTTTGAGGAAATCAACACACCTATTTTTATAAACAACATGTAGAAAGAGATGCTAATCCTACAGGTAGATAAATGTGCTCAAACAAAAACATGTAAAAACTACATGTCACCTTCCCTCAATTTAACAAAAAGCCACATGTCTGCTTTGAGGAAATCAACACACCTATTTTTTATAAACAACATGTAGAAAGAGATGCTAATCCTACTGGGTAGATAAATGTGCTCAAACAAAAACAACATGTAAAAACTACATGTCACCTTCTGAATTTAACAAAAGGCAACATGTCTGCTTTGAGGAAATCAACACACCTACTTTTAGAAACAACATGTAGAAAGAGATGCTAATCCTACAGGTAGATAAATGTGCTCAAACAAAAACAACATGTAAAAACTACATGTCACCTTCTGAATTTAACAAAAGGCAACATGTCTGCTTTGAGGAAATCAACACACCTACTTTTAGAAACAACATGTAGAAAGAGATGCTAATCCCTGGGTAGATAAATGTGCTCAAACAAAAACAACATGTAAAAACTACATGTCACCTTCCTCAATTTAACAAAAGGCAACATGTCCGCTTTGAGGAAATCAACACACCTACTTTTAGAAACAACATGTAGAAAGAGATGCTAATCCCTGGTGGGTAGATAAATGTGCTCAAACAAAAACAACATGTAAAAACTACATGTCACCTTTACGAATTTAACAAAAGCCACACATATGCTTTGAGGAAATCAACACACCTACTTTTAGAAACAACATGTAGAAAGAGATGCTAATCCTACAGGTAGATAAATGTGCTCAAACAAAAACAACATGTAAAAACTACATGTCACCTTCTGAATTTAACAAAAAGCCACACATAGTTTTTAGCAAATCCGGACAAAAACTCTACGTAGTCTTTTGATGTCTTTTTTTGTAAAAGAACAACACTTGAAAACAACACTTGAAAACAACATGTTGACTTTTGATGTTTTTGCAAGAACCACATGTAGAGAAAGTTGCAAAATTCTACGTGTAGATTTTTGGAAAAAAAAAGACATGTCTAAAATTTATGCTAAAAAACCACACGTCATTTCTAGCAAATCCGGACAAAAAACAACACTGTAGTTTTTTGGTGTTGTTTTTTTGCAAAAAAGACACTAAAAAACAACATGTGGACCCAGTTTTGGGGTGGTATATATGCACAAGAAATAAGAAAATCCCTAAACTAGCGGGAATCTCCTCGGATTCTTCGCGCCAAATGTATATCTTTGGGCATAATGGTGACTCTTTTAGCATGAATGGCGCACAGGTTGGCATCGCTCAAAATCTCAATGAGGTAGGCTTCAACAGCTTCCTGAAGCGCAAGTAAAGCAAAAGCCTGAAACCTCATATTGGTCTTGAACTCTTGAGTAATTTCTCGAACCAGTCGCTGGAAGGGTAGCCGGCGTATCAAGGGCTCAGTAGTCTTCTGATACTTACGTATTTCGCGCAGGGCTACTGTGCCTGGTCGGAACCTGTGGGTTTTTCTCGGCTTGGCAGGTGGGTTGGGCAATGATAAGGTCTTGCCACCAGTCGAGAGGTGTTTTGCCCTTTGTACCATCCGTTCCCGACGTTGCGCCGAGGTGGTCTTGCCGATCGCAGCATCCTTCTGCAGTCGGGTCTTGTAATGGACGCCTCCCCTTGTTGGTTTCGTAAGCTTCCTCTTCCTGTTACCCCATCTTTCATCTGTTTCATGAACAACATGTTGATCTCCCTCCTGAACAACATGTTGATCTGCGCTCCGCTGTGTTTGGGCAACTTCCTCTGCTCTACGGATACGCTCTCTCTCAGCATCCCGGGCCTCCCTGTCCTGGCGCACTTGAGTTCACCGTGCAATCTCTGCATGATACCGGTCCGGGTGAGCTTGCATATCGGCTTCGATAAGGTCCATACGATCCTTTGTGATTTCGGATGGGAGATCATCGAAGATGAAGCTATGTAACTCTTCATTCCAATAGAAAGGGGGCAGATTATAGTGATCCAAATACATGAGTACGTGGCCCTTCCCGAGATAATAAAAGCGTACAGCTCTGTTCTCGGGGGTACCACTAGCGATTTGTTGCAGGTCCTCTGTTCTCGCAAGGTCCATAACCCTCTGGGCTTCCGTCCGTGCAAGCTCTATGGGGTCTTCATCTGGGCCCGCCAACGGGTAGAACTTAACAATGGCCCAAGCTTGGTCAGGCTGCTCTACTAAAGTATAGGCCTCGTTGGCCGCATTCAACTTCATAAGAAAGCGCTCATTGAAATGAAAAATAGGATAGGGAATCCTACGGTTCGCTACGAAATGGATGACAAGAAGGTCCAAAACTGTGTCTACCATATCGCTCTCAGCCCCAAGATGATCTACCAGCACACTGTAGAGCTGAAAAACATTCATGGTTTTTAGATCTACGGTGAGTTTGAAGCGTGACATGGTGACAGACGGTATGTACGGTCAGCAAAAAGAAGTGTGGCGCTTGGGGTAGAGCAAGGGGGCGCTAGACCCTAGATGAAGGCGCTCAGCGGTTAGGGTAGTGGCAAGGTAAGAGTCAAGGTCGGCTATGGCGGCTAGGGAGCTCAACTCCGGTGGCTATGGCGGCGAGAAGGCGACTCAGGAAACACACTTTCAAACAAGAAACACAAATTTGAAACTCACTTCACTTTTCAAAACTTTTTTCTTTAATTAAAAAAAAAAAAGCGCCGTATTTTTTATCTCGCTGACCGCGATATGCCAATTTATTGGCGTTATACGCTCATATCTTTTGAAAATAAACACCCTATCCGCTAGCAGCGCCCATCTTGACTTTTCGCCTTGGTGTTGCCATTTTGACCTCGGAAAACGTGCCCCCCTAGGGTATTTGAGATGTGCCCGATCCGTTGGAACCAATTTCGCCTTCATCCGAGCTACTTACAAAAAGATATGGCCCATCTAAACTTGGGTCCTCCAGTCACACATTTTTCCCTCCAAATCGCCCTAAACTTCCTAAAGCTCACAATTCATTACATCAACCTAGCACAAACCCAAATCACTAAGAAGTTAAGCAGTCCAACTAGCTTAACTCCCACTCACTACCGATCTAGCGGGTTAGAGATTTGGGTCACTGCTATGATTTCAGACAGTCAAAACCTGGCTCTGATACCACTGTGACGCTCCCTGAACATATACGGCGCTCCAGACGTATACATACGGGGACTTTCCTCTCCCATAGCAATCAGCTCACCACGAGCAGGGCCCTCCGTCTAACTCGGACTATCTATAGAAAGATGCCCGGGTGAAGGACACGGAGGTGTCATTCGGCCCACGCCTTCAATGGGGCTCCTATGTCGTGGAAGCGTGAATACAAGGTTAGCATACAGCATAAGCATATCATAAATAACGACCACGAAGGGTGGCACATCCATCCGACTGATGATGACAGAGAAGATACATTTAATACTAGAGAAAACTCCCCAAACCCAAGGTTCTACCCCGGCTCTGACTCCGATGAGGATCAACTGACGGCTAGGTCTCAAGAGATCAGCAGACCGAACCTTGGCATGGCGTTGGCTGGCATAGAACATCGGCTAGGGTTGTCCACTCCATCCGCCCCTCCTGTGCACACTTTGCAGCTGAGCTGAATCAAGCTATGGCGTCATTGTAGCCTTCCGGAGACGCAATCCCAAGGCATCACGCTTCGGGACTACTCCGGGTTACATCTCCCCGGTCCGATGAGGCAGGTCAGGGAAGTGTCCCTTCCCAGAGTCGCAGTGATTCTATGGGTGAGCTAGAGAATATGTGCCGCATCAGCGATCCCCGCATCCGTACCCGACCTACTCCCCTAACTTTATCTTCAATGTACAGGGTGATCACACAACTGTACCCAGGGAGTGTCAGAGCCATACCCGGCCTGGTTCACTGCCAGCTATCAGGCCTAGCTCACTGAAGGAGTCCCCGTAGCCTTTTATGCTCAGGCGGGACCCCACCCCACACTTCATCACTATGGCCCCTTGTCTGGTGCTTCAATCATGCCATAGATTCCACAGCTCGGTGGGATCTTGTGCACAGGCCGCAATTAGTGGGTATTATGGGAGATACTAGGAGCATACTAATGAACATAGGTCACATAGGTCTCTACCCCCCTTAATCCCTGCTTTCTGGAAGAACTAACAGAGATTCTACCAAAGATACATCCATCCATCCATCACAGAGCATAATCAATAGTTGAGAACAGTTCTAACTATCAAACAAGGGTTAATCATCATCAAAGACAAGCAAAGAAGCCTGACAGAGGCGCTGGCCCTAGAAATATCAAACCAATCTATCTACTAACCCGAATTTCGGCTGGAACCATTGTCATGTGGGATCTCCATCTTCAAGTAGCCTGGGCACCCAACAGCTCCTCTCCCTGGATTCGATTTGGGGCAAATTGGGATTGGAATCCAATTTGCTGCCCCAAATTAGCAGTTTCCTACTGGCCAATCGGGTGTGGCCAGGTGTCCTTTTCCTAATTAATCAATTATCCTAACTTCATTAGCTTAATTGAGTTAATTATATAATGATTCCTTAGTTATAGATAATTAACCTTTAATTAACCCCTTATTAATTTAACATAGCTAAATTAATCCCTTGTGGTTAGTCTACATGATGGCGTATCCTCGGCTCGTGATGTGTCAGTATAGTTATACATACACCGTATAACTATGTGGAACGTCACATGGAGAGACTTTGGACTGTTGATGGATCAGACATAAAAAAAACTTTTTTACAAGAATACAGAAACAAATAGCATGTTCAAGCATAAAGAACAGTCTTATTTGCTTTCCAACGTAAACAGGAACAATAGGCTTTTGATCTCTTGTCTCAGGACATCTTCTCTCCATCTCCACATTGAGACAAGGCGGTGGTATGGCACTCCTCACCATGAGAGGTATTGCCCAAGCTACTTTGATCCTAATATCGAGTCTGAGTCTTATACTTTTTTGGAGTGCGCTGCATATGTGTTAGATTATAAGATCAGTTCATCACATGTTTCTGATGGAGCTGTGAAACTTGGGCAACAATGGTTCATAGGTTACAAATTGATCACAAATACCATGTAAATAGGTTACAAGTAACCATTGAACATATGGTTGCAAATATATCTAGGGTCAACATTAATATTATTATTCTAGAAGTTATAGCTATCGAAATGGAGCCGAAAACCATTTGAACTCTGACAACTTAATGTTGGCCAGATTGAAAGGCCAAACTGTCGAGTTCAATCCTGTATATATCTGTACATCCATTACTCCGAAGCAATGCAAATGATTTCTTGCATTAGATCTGGTGTTTGAGCCAAGTCAAACTGCTACAGTAACTTGGTCAGTGACTGTTGCTACAGTGATCGAAAAAACCGAAATCAATTCACCTGCCGAACCTACCTCAAACCATTATATTCATGAAAAAAAAATCCTTGCACACTTTTCCTCATACAACCAATTTGAATCACACCATGCCTTTTTTAATTTTATTGTTCATCGACCTTTTCATTTTCTTTATTTTTCTTATTGCCACATCCGCATAGTATAAAATACTATATCATTTAAACCCTTAGGGTATATCCCCAGTATGCCCAGAAATGGCCAGTAACTGTGACACCATGCAAGTTACAGGCATTGGAGTAGAGTTCCCATTCTGCACATAAAGTTTAATTTTACTGATATGGCACAGGCCTGGAACACCAATTCAGATGGATTTGAAAGCTTCTGAATATCCTAGATCAGAACTAGATTTGTCTTGTAGTCACATTTACCTTCATTTTCAACGAATAGATGGTCAATGGACTTCTAGAGCTAGGGTAGAAGTGTCCCAAGCAGTTAGCAACTGTCTAGCTCTCGCCCTATTTGTAGCTTGGCATGTAGATTTTTTCATATCGGTGCTTTTGTGCGCATCTCCAGTCTGGAAATTTTCCTGAACTTACTTTATCTTTTCCACCCATCCACTCGACCTTTATTTCTATCTTCAAGCCTTTTCTTCACAGTTTTCTATGTTTTGTCCCAAGGATTCTTGGCTGTTGCCTTGTCCATTTTTTCCCAGTTCGCTTCTTCTATTTTATGTTTTCATTTGCTCGTTCTAGACAGGCCTAAATCAACCCAAGTCTTTTCTGGCCTTTGCTTCAGGTTTCTTTCTAGAATTCAGAGCATATTCCATGGCTTCAAGTAATCGACAATTTTGTGGAGATTTGGATTTCTCGGTGGCACAGTTTGGGATTTCATGGAACCTATTTTTTCTTTGGGTTTTTTTCTTGTTCTGTGGTTTTTCAGCAAATAGGCAAATTGGCTTTAACTTTTTAAAGTGCAGTCCAGTAGTTTGATTCAAAGCCTCCTTTTCTATTACAAATATTTCTTCTTCTGGTAATCGGCCTTGCAGCTTCTAGTTGTCTATGGCATAGAGTTGATTGTGCAGGGGAGATGGAGTGTTTGTTTGAGTGCCTTGGCCTGCAAGATTCCCAGAGAGCATTTACATCTAACTTTTGTCAGGTTTTTGGGGCAGTCCAGTTTGTTTCGGAACAGGTTCTTCGTCTTTACAGAGATTTCTACAAAGATTTGTTTCAGAACATGGTCTTGGTCTTCAGAGAGATTTTTTCAAAGATTTTGCTTCCTTGCAGCACTTTTCTTTGGAGTTATGATCATTCTATGAGCAAATTTTTTCTTGTAAGAGCAAATGTATTTGAAGCATCCTTGCAAACCAACCAGGAATTCCTTTTAAGCATTTCTATTTGGGCTGCTCTATATGCAAGATTAACAAAGATGTTAGTCATTTCTATTTTGGCTGCTGTATGCGCAAGGTTAACAGAGATGTTAGTGACACACTAGCCCCTCCAGTTGCCAGATGGATGGCACCTACAGGTTCACAGTGCACTTTGTGTCGTACATGGCTATGGCTTTGGGATAGGTTGCTCCATCGTAAAGTCTCTGTACTATGATAGCAGGTTATCCATAGGTGCATGCGTGTTAATGCCTTCGGACATCGCTATGATCCTCACATATCTGCAGTATGCCCGCTCTGGCTTTCAGACGTTGAGACTCTTGAGCACTGTCTCTTTGATTGTCCAGAGGTTCAACCAGCGTGGTCCTGGCTACAAGGCTTGTTTAACAATACATTGGACTTTCGATGCATCCTCTTGGCGTCCTATCCCAATGCATGGCCCTCAGCTAAACAGAGGGCATTCTATCTTGGTTCTGGTTGGCTCATGTGGTCGATATGGGAGCGTTACAAACACCACATCTTCCAAGGCATTTATTCATCTGCACATGGTGTTATTACGGTGGCCCAGAAAAAGATACTAATAGCCTACAAGTGCTCATCCCTTGAATCAGAAATGATGGAACGCATCTGGATTCAGTATCTTTGAATTGATTCTTATCGTTAGTCTTCTATTCTGGAGTAAGCACATTGTGCTCCAGGCTCGTGCTCCTGTGGCATCCTTTTGTGCTTACACAGTTTGATGAGACATGTAAATTTTGTACTTTTTATCTGATTAATAAACTTTTTGGCTTTCGTTCGCCCAAAAAAAAAAAAAAACAAGGTGCTGCGCACGGAGGGTTGCCCTCCAATTTCTCGAGGGTGAAGTGGCCTAAATCAAACCGTGAAGTCATGTTTTCACAATATTTAAAGATAATTGAGTTAGGCAGAAAAAATTGAACCTCAAAAGATGCATTCTTGCAATTAGACTACAATTTTGGTTCTATTGGTAGTTGCTAGCCAAAACCTTCTATAAATTGCAAACTTATGGACTGAAGCTTGTGTAACTTAGAGCTTGGATTCCATTCCAATAACTAAACTTTTTCCAGTGGACATGGTTGTCTGGGTGTACTTGTGAGGATTTGCACAATAGTGTTTGGTTGGGTTAAGTTGTTTTTGCTATTACCTTTGACTTTTTGTAGGTTGAGTACAGGAGATCATGTTAGTGTTATTGGACATCCAAGTGAAGCACAATGTTGTATATCAAGCCTCAATGCTTGTTGTGCTTCTAGTTATCTATATGAAATTTCCATTTCGTCTTTGCCATTAGTGAGATCTATTGGAAAAAATAGAACGATATTTGCAATTTGTCTTTACATACAAAACCTGTTCACGATCTAGTAATGGAATATTCATTCCAGTAATGGAATATTCATAGCTCTTGTTGGCTATTCCTTCTAATTATTTCGTCGGCAACAATACTTATGGTAAAGAGGAAATGATATTCACGAGTAAGTTTCTTGACATAATGAACGATTAACATGTGACATCCTCCAAGTTGTACATACTAAAATTCTTTGTTAAGATAAATTTTCATGGTGAATTTTATAAGTCGAGTTGTTGCATTTGAATTCTCTCTCTGTTGCCTTGCCGTATATTATCACATGGGATGGGATAATGGAATTGAAAGGAATAATATTTTAACAGTGAAAATGAATTCAACATATATACTTCTCTCACGGATCTGGCAACTCCAACTTTGTTGAGAATGCGCGAGACCGCCAGTTTACAGGTAGCAATGGGTCTTGAGCAGTCACCAGCATATCCTAGGTATATTCTAGCATATACCTAGGATATGCCATAACCCCACATAAACAAGGGTTTGCCCCCCTAGGGGCAACCCAAAAAATTCTGTAGAAGTGTTGCGCACGAAAATAGCTGACGTATCACAATTATAGAGAGGAATCTTTAAATAATATGCCAAAAGCATTATTCTACAATATTTACATAGGTTAAGATAATGGCATGATTCTATTGAGTCGTACCATCAATATTTTTTCTGAAATCGACAAATTGCAATTTTCGACATGCGTATGAATTTGACTTACAAAGCTTCATTACAACGCCTTAAACACCAAAGCATTCAAAAGATTTGGCATGTAGCTGTTGGAATAGTGAACAACTTGTGGTTCAAGAGTAACCATCGATCAATGAACATATATATACAACTTCCATATGGTGGAACACTATACAACGAATCAGGGATGGTGATTACAATGTGCCTGCTCTAATTAGTGGTATAAATCTCAATTTACACTTGTATGGTTGCGCCCTTTCTTCTATTTCTTCGAGGGCTTTCTTCAAGATTGCAGAAGAGGCCCTCCAAGAGGTTAGAATTGTCTTCACATGTAAAAAAATTTATAGCTTCTGGGTTTCTTAGTAGTTGCTTTGCAACAAGATACCCAAAGAATTGACCATGTCCGTATAACTTTGCTTGTTTCCCTATAAATCTTGCCTTCCGAAAGTGTCATAATACTCAAAGCCATCGGTCCTTCGAAATTCTTGATTCTAAGATGCTCACGCGCCCTTGACCAAATCAGACCTTCCCATTTTAATACAATTGCTGTCAGAACCGCACCAAAATGCACATTTTAGTTTACCACTTATACATACCATAAGTTGAACCTTTAGATGCAAGCTGCAAAATTACCCCGCCGAGATAAGGGTAGGCCAGAACCTCCATTGTGATAAGACCAAGGCCCGAAAATCACATAACAAAGTTAAAGAAGTCGTTCCCTGTGTGAAGCAATGTGTAACAAGATAAAGTTGCTCACGTGTTCTTTGGATCACTTCGTGATGATCGCCACTCTTCTCCCTCAAGGGCTGGATAACAAATCTTGAGTGGCATGCTTGCAATTAAATCATCCCATCGGGACTCAATGAGAGCTAATATAGCTTCAGCCCTGTTTTTCGAGTAGTCAAAGATGTAACTATAGACCATAGATTTCCAAGTGAAAAAAATCGAAAATCCATATGAGCTGGTTGTAAATTGCCAATAAAGTATCCACCATGTTGAGGCATCGGTCCAACAAGCCAAGAGGGTATCCGATCAGGGTATATGTTAAACTTATTCAACAAGGCCATGTGAATATTCTTCTGCTTTTGTACCTATATATTTCATTCAATCTTGAAAGATCTACCCAAGAGTATTCTCCAATGTGGAAGGATAGTGCATAAAGCCTAGAATTCACAGACTTTCATTAGGGTCGGCACCATCCCCAAAGTTAACAATTCCTTTGCATACTTGAAGAGCAGAGTAAAAAAGTGCCCGCAATAACAAATTTAACTGAATCGATATACACCCCTCTACTTCGAGATATAATTTCCATGTAAATGCGCTTCTCTTTTTATGTGCCAAACTTTGAACTTGTATTAACCAATGTTATTTCATTATTAAGAAAAGAGAAATAAATAGATGTCCTACCTGGATCTCCAGTGGATGACCATGAATACCCATGTGACGATCGATCATACATGAACCATCAGTGACAAGCAAGGTTGGGAACATGTCAAACCCATCACTCAAACATAATTTCAATATTAATTTTATTCCTGTCTGAACATCCACCCTTTCTTGTAAGGACAAATCACCAGTGCACTTGCCATAAGCCCTTAAAAGGATAATCCACCAAAGCCCTAGAGATCACAACCATTTGAATGTAAATACAGGAAAAGCTTCATATCAAATTGAGTGTAACTCATCCTTACCAGAGTCTACAGGCGCCACTCTCCCAATTGCTGCCTCACCAAAATCTGCATCTAAAACATCTTCTGTGCTATCTCCCTCAAGTGGCAGCGTTCGAATCTTGAAACTTGCTGGCATCAAACCTGCCCTGGACTGTGACAATCCACACTTTTTTCCCAACTCTGCAGTAAAAAGGTACATTATTCCCAGGAATGACATTTCAATATCCATATGTACATGAATAAAAGAACAGCATAGAGGCTAGACCTCATGATGATCTTCCAATATTGTTTTGGATGCAACACCTAAATCCATCATTGCAAAGGGTTATCTGTGAAGCTAAAGAAAAAAGAAAGAGCAAGGCATTTTGACTAACTACCTGAGTAATCTCGCAGTAACAAAATGGACAATTTAATTCCTTTGAAAATATTATTCCGGCCTACAAACCCTGACTGAATATTGCACATAATCTCTGTCTGCAAGCATCATCTAGTGCAATCTATAGTGGCCTTGAGCAGCTTGCTCCAGCAGCATAGCCAAGGAGCAAGTAAGCAGTTATCCTGGACTCTAAATCCGTGGAACACCCTCAATATGAACGGCCTCTGTAATACATTATCTGAGGTCTGACCCTCTCTATAATAAAATATGAAGCTGCAAAACAGAGTGTTGGCCAGAACCACGTCACAATCTGCCTAAAGCATGTAGATATAGATTAAACAGCATTTACAGCTGGAATATGATGAGAAGATGCATGCAAAGAAGGTGAAATAAAAAACTCGAGCTTAACTCGAGCTTGATGCCCGAGCAAGAAAAACAATTGCAGAGAGCACACAAAATCAAGCTCCTGGCGAACCATGCTCATACGAACCAGGCTCCAGCTCCTGGCGAATTTCAAGCTTTGGCATAAGCTTCCAGTCCCTCCGGTCAGAGGCCCTAGCCAGAAAGCTCATCAAATGCTCCAACCCTAATTAGCTGTTGGAGCAATGCTGTTCTGCTGCAAATAAGAGCATATTGGCTGCGTACCTTGTTTTTGCATTAGGAGGTAGATGCAGGTCTGTATATCAGAATGCGAATCCGGCTTCAGAAGATATTAGTTGACAAATTTGCCTTGTGATTTATTTGCCATGTGGCGTGGATAAATCTGATGCCATATCCAGAAGATCTGCTGCTTCAAAATGGCCCCTTTTGGCCGGTGTACTCCAGAAGACGCCATAGCCAGTCTGGGAAGAAATTGTACGGTCAAGAAGCCAGTTTACAATAAGGAAGGGTCGGATTTTTCCATCTCATGAGATAGCTCGGAATGCACTAAAAATACCTGTTCAACTATTCTTCAGCAAACGTTTTAGCAACATGGAATCCTTGTAGGCCTCCTGCTTCTCCAAATAACCCTGTAACGGCCATGGCTGCATGACAGTGCCAAATCCGACCGTCAGGCGCCGCTGCAACTACTACGCCCGTTTTAGCTGGATGACCGAGCATTTACAGGCAGCAGCCAGTTTTTAGCAGTCATCAGCATATGCTAGGTATATGCCAGCATATACTTGAATATGCCCACATACCCACATAAACGAGGGTTTGCCCCCCTAGGGGCAACCCAAAAACAAAAAAAAACACTAGTCATTATCGGATAAGCAATCTTCCTTTCCAGTTTTTCATTCTTGATATTTTTCTTTGTTGTTTAGGTAAAAAATGGTTCACATCTAATTACAACTAATAACTTCTCCTTCCCTTGCTCCATATGGATTGCGCTTATGTATTATATGAAGGTGCATTAATTGTCCAGCTATAATTAATCCTTTCCTTTATTCCTGAGTGCATCGGTGATTTTTGTAGAGTGGTTTTGAGTATGTTTTATTGTTTAACCTCTGGTTTAGAGTTTTAGGTCTGATATGAAATACCTTGCTTATGTAGATCTCCTTTTGTTCTTCGTGGAGACCATTCTGCATCGTTCATTTTCTCTAGTTTTGTACCTAGCTCATCATGATAATTTTTGTTATTTTGTCAACTCTTACCATGCCCTATGCCAAGACGAGCTCTAGACTTTTGACGTTATTCTCTGCATTTTGCTCTTAATTATGTTTTCTTTAAGGGCAGGATCTTGTGGCAAACCTGGATGTATTTAGCCAACTAATTGACAGATGACCGAGTGACGTTGATTTATTGGGTTACCGATTATACATTTTAGACTTCTGGCTATTACTACGAGTCTGATGCTTTAGTTATTCCCCTATGCATCAGTAAAAAGTAGTTTGGATCAGAAAGATAGAAAGAACATAAAAACATCTTTATATTAACATCTATGAGAGACCATTTGAGTCCATGAGACATTTGCAAGCAAACCCAAAACTAAATATAAGCATAAAGTTGTGGAAGAGACTCAGGCACATTTTCAATCATTAGAAAAATGGCCTAGCTTTATATATAATTAGAATAAGGGGCAGTGTTATCTGGGTGCCCGTTTGACCTACTCATATATTTGTTATCTTTTCTTATTCATATGAGGTATCAACAACCTTGTGAATGAATGAATGAATGAAAAGGAAAAGGGATTCTGCTTGGAGAGATCTTGTTGCCACTCCACTATGTTCCATCTGTGCTGCTATTGTAGCATGAAATTGACAGCCATTTGGTTCTGTGATAGGTGAGATACTTACAGGATTGGTGACATATTCTTTGCCATTATCAGCACACATGGAGCCTGATTGTTTACATTCTGGGAAGGGACTCGCAAGAGACACAAAACCAGCCGAGTGGAGAACCATTATGTGAAAATATGCATCACCCTCGAGGTGGAAATAAACAGCCAGGCCGAGAATAATGCGGCATGATGCCGATGAAAAAGAAAACATGATAATAGCAACACCCAAGATGGAGAACAACAAAGAAAGAGTGCATAAACAAGAAACATAAATGAAAAAGACTCATGCCCCCATGCAACAGGGCGGGAAGGGAGGGAAGCAACGAGAATGGAAGAAGAGCTGCTGTGAGAAGACGCCGATAACCGGTCCAAAAGAGGAAATGGCCTTATATAGTAGCTCGTCCCTTCCCAGAATGGCGATCCGATGGCTCGGATCGATGCGATTCTGGGAAGGGACTCGCAAGAGACAAAAACTAGCCGACTACCAGAGAACTTCCTCAACTATAAGCCCAGTCGCCGCGAAACCTCCAAGTGTTGAGTTGGGTCACGAAGCACGTAGCGAGAGTGAGAAGAAGAGGAGCGTCAGCGACCGTGAGCGCGCGCAGCATCATGTGGAACCCCCCGAGCCGCAGCTGTCGAGGCCCCACCGCGACGAGCAGAATGTATACCATATTGGGATGGATCCAAGCCAATATGGGGACGGGTAAAACGATCTTAACTGATTCGGTTATTAAAATATTGAGCTCAGGTGTGCGTCATGCCCACTTTATGGCCAATGAAAAGGAGAAGATGGAGGTCAAAATGCCAAGGTCAGGATGGAGTGCAAGGAGGTAAGCCAGATAGTAGAAAAGGACAAATGAAAATACAATGACTAGGTAAAGTGACGTATTATGAATCAAGCGGGGGCCATATGTAGGGTCTGAAATACTAAAGCAAAAAACAATAGTGGACATGATAAAGGAACCAAAAACACAATGACGATCGGAAGAAACATGTTAGAAAAATAAGAATGCCTGTTGAAATGTAAAATATAAAAGAACGCCTAATGATAGGGCCTAATTAACGTGCATGACGGTGAAGCGGCAAGCTACACAACAACAAGCACTCAAATCGATGTGAGCGATGAGTAATAAGGAAAATCAACAATACATGAAAAAAGAGAAGATAGCATCACCCGGAGGGTGGAGAAAAAGCGTCACCCAGCGGGTGGAAGAAAAACCATGATAAATAGAAATTTGCATCCCCATCAGGGTGGAAAAAAACAACACCACCCACAAAAAATAGTCCAAGAGGAACTTATGTCACAAAATTGCAATGGAGTGCCAAACGCAATATTTGGCACATCCAGACATAGTTGAATAGCAAATATGATGAATAATGATAGCACAATGCACAATGATATCCCAATGCACTGTGAACAAAGAGCTCAACAGCTAGCTAGAAATGAATTCCCTGGCAAATGATGCATAAGGATAGCACAAGGTACAGTGAAAAAAGATCTCAACAACCAGCTAGCAATGAATTCCCCAAGACAACTAGAATAAGGCAGGACTAGCACCCTGCACAAAAATAGAATGCACCCAAGATAATACCTCAGGCACAATAACTCAATATACGCCACATCTAGAGAAAGATAAACATCAAAAAAGAAAAAAGGATCCACTAGAAACCCATGTCGTAAAATTGCAATGGAGTGCCAAACGCAATATTTGGCACATCCAGACACAGCTAAAGAGCAAATATGTAAATGATGTATAATGATAGTGTTGGAAAAACGTAAACTGGATAGAAGAACTTCAAGAACATGACGCCAAAACTGCAACTTGCCAAAAAATGAGGCTGAAGTTTGAAGAAAAGTAGGATGGCTATGCACAAGCAATGTATGTCAAATGTGAGGCCAAAGTCAAGGTGAGGTTATGGCCAAGAAAACGAGGAAACGAAAGTCAACAGCGGCGAGGTCCCAGTGGAGTGCTAGGAGGGTAGCCATATGGTAGAATGACGACGTAGGACATATTGTGAGCAAGCTAGTGCCGTACAGAGGGAATGTACATGTTAAAGGAAATGAAAACACAATGAGTATGTAATGTTACATATTGTGAGCAAAGCTATTCACGGAAAGATAAGCCTACTGCGAATATGACAAAGTGGAGCTAACGAAAACAAAGGAGCTCCCAAATCTATAAAATTGGTGCTACATAAGCAATAAAACATATGCCGAGTCCGTACGGTCACCCATGTTCAAGAACAGAGAATGCAACTTCGCGAAGCAACAAAATAATTGCGCTAATAAAGTGAAGAATGGAATCAACAAACACTAGAACTCCCGGATGATCATGCCAAAAAAGAAGAAAAAATCTTAAACGCAACCCCAAATATCCAAATCCAAGTATAGGTCCAAAACCAAATACATAATATACATATAAGAAATTTAGCCACAAAGAACAAAGAGGTGGAAAACATGTCGCAACAACAGAAAAGGTCTCAAAAAATTTAAATGGAACGACAATAGAAGAGAGAGAGAGAGAGAGAGAGAGAGAGAGAGAGAGAGAGAGAGAGAGAGAGAGAGAGAGAGAGAGAGAGAGAGAGAGAGAGAGAGAGAGAGAGAGAGAGAGAGAGAGAGAGAGAGAGAGAGAGAGAGAGAGAGAGAGAGAGAGAGAGAGAGAGAGAGAGAGAGAGAGAGAGAGAGAGAGAGAGATGATGAAATGAAATCTATTATTCCATCTTCGAGACCACCAGGTCTATGAGATGTTTACAAGTTACATTCAAAATTATAAAACAAGTCATCCAGTGCATCCTCTATCTCAATCTCTCGTACCTTCTGATTTTTCAAACAAGCATCTCTATGTTTAAGAATGTCAACAATATATCCCCCAATGGATGCCCCTGGGTACCGAAAGAGCTCCTCAAGGGAGGTAGCACTGATCCCATGTATGACTCTTAAGTTTGAATAAGCACGGCAACAAAGTAAGATATGAGCCTCATCCTCCACCACACCGTCACTACACAAGTTACAGTGTGCTGTGTTATTACAAATATTGAAACAATCAGCTTACTTTGCAATTCGTTCCACAATACTCCATCTCGGCAATTTTCAAGAGAGCAACACTGTCGAAACAAAAACCATATGAATAAATACCCATACTTCAAACTAGAATTTGAAACAAATTCTACACATAGGAATCCAGGTTAAATGCTAAAAAGCTATGCATAATGGAGGTAAAATTGTACCTGGAATGAAGAGCAGGAATTGAAACCTTTTGTATGACACTACCAATTATTACAGCTTCCCGAAGATTACAAGTTCGAGACTAGAAATATGTAAACAACATTTCAGTACCTCACAAAAGTTAAGCATTAAGCATTTTCTTTATTTCTAATACATGAATAGAAGGTAAGGTCTGCGGCATTTTGCCTAGAGATACAGAAGAGGCGATACATAAAGAATACATACACATGAATGTGACCAAAGGACCATCCTATCAGTCTCATAAATTGTTTGTAGTCGAAGGTTTGTAACTATGTATAGCATCTATTACTGATATGATGCAAAAAATGTAGAAAGACAATAGATCCTGAGGGTGACACCGACCAAGCGGAATTAAACTTAAAGAGAAAAAATTGCAAAACATAAATAGAGAAGCTGTTAAAATATTCCCACCTGACAAAGGGGAAAAATTATTCCCCTGTAAAATGCACCTGGCTTATAAACTGCCTTCTTCAAAGCTTGGTACAGTGCGAAATGGAGTCGTTTATTTACACGAATGTCCTCACGGATGCGAGGTAGCAGTACTAGATTATAGAACCTCTGTGCCATTCGATCGTTGAGATTGGAGGCAAATAAACGAGTTGCTTGATAAAGTGAGTTGGCTGTCCATTTCTCTGGACTTGTTAGATACAATATGTCTTCCCAATTGGACAATGCAGGTAAGATTTTGAAGGCTTTTGGAAGTTTGCCAGAATTATATCTGCTCAAAAGTCTACCAACACTGTAGACAAAATAAAAAATGTCACTATGCACACTCACTACTAGAGGATGGGTTGTTTGCGACGTCAGTTTGCGACGTATATGAAACGTCCACGTCGCAAAAATCGCGTACGTTCCCATGACGTCGCACAAAATTTAAACGACGTCGCAGATAGAACGTCCCACATCGCAGTTGGAACGTCTAATCAGACGTCGTAATGGCAAAAATCGAGTACGTTCCTACGAGGTTGCACAAAATTCAAACGACGTCGCAGGTAGAACGTCAGACGTCACAGTTGGAACGTCTGGCTAGACGTCGCAATGGCCTACTACATGCCACGCCTCACTAGCGACGTATCACGTCGCAAGTGCAACGTCATTACAACGTGAAACGTCACAATTGCAATGTCTCATTGCGACTTAAAGAATAAACATAGAATAAATACAAATATGAGTTATTGAGGTGTTGGTAAGGCCTCAGGTTTGCCAGCCAGAGGTTAGGGGTTCAAGTCCATGGAAAAATATTTTGGGCGCACATATACGTACGTCTTAGCAACATATGAGCGACGTCTATAAAACCTCATAAGGACATATTTTGTACATATTTGAGACGTCCAATGACGTCGCTAATACATTGCACATGCGACACATGCGACGAATCCACGGCGACGTCATCTGCGACGAGCGGGAAACGTTATTAAAGCGTGTGCATGCGACGTTTGATGTCTTGTTACGTCGCTAAGACGTCGCAAACGACGTCGCAAACTGCCTATTCTGTAGTAGTGACTGTGCTAAACAAAAAAAGAATACACCATTGCATACCCTCTGTAGACCTCCATAACTTTGTTATCCATTCCAGGCAAAACTCTTCCTTCTGCCAGACAAAAAACATAATTGAAAGCAGAAATTAAAAAAGATACTAGGTGTTTAGGTATTCTTATCATATAAACTTTCAGGAATTATAACTTGCACATGGCAACAACCACCCGCAATTCCAGGAAGTTCCAAATCCAAAACGGACCATTATGAGTAGAGAAAGACTCATTCACGCTATTACCTTGATTATTGGCTACTTTGTTGCCAATACTACTTCCATTTATTTTCTCCATTATCATCTCAATTAGAGTCCGCTGGGGACAAACATCCTTGGCCATAAACATCGACATTATCGCTCTTCCTCCTTAGACATTTCCTACTTAATACAACCGTAAGTGCTTACACAAAACGGACTTGACACTTCTAAATCCGTTGACACTTTAACTTGAGTACCTCATACTCCCCGTATTCACTTTGGTTCTTGAGAAAGGGGTCTTCGCCGAATCTTCCGAATCGTCATCAATTCCAAGATATGTGCAATAGCAGAGAGAAAGCCTTCCCGAGCACCCGCTATCTCATCCGGCCGCATCCCTATGAGTAATGCTTTTGTATTGATTCAAAAATATAACAAGGTTAGAATTATAGAGTATTTCGAGAGAAAAGTTCAATTATGCTTAATGTTGGAACACAAAAAGACAGACCTCTCCTTCTCTAATTCGAAGCTGCTTTGTCTTAGAGCCTCTTTAAGTACCTTATTAGTCATTTCAAACGTCCATATATTGCCAAAAATTCAACAACTAATTAGATTATTGTCTTGAGCATCCAACTAATGGAATTGTTATCAAATTGAAAAATAAAATTAAAAAAAAAAAAAATAAAAACTCACTTCTTCCATATCCCACGCTTTCGATCCTTGAGACTTTTTTGAGGGTCGTTTCGACATGATATCATCCATTTGATCTCCCGGACTAATATTGTGCTTTTTCATTTGCAAACTCTTTTGGCGCTTTCGGACCTTCACTTTTGACTTAGTTTTCATCTTCCGCGGAGCTAGCTCTGATTTTAGCCCCGGCCTTGGCCTTTGAAGTAGTGGTGCCTTCCATAATCAAGCAATGTCCGGGCCAATTTCGGTCCTAATAGAGCCGCGATGATCTAAGCTTCGAGCTTGACTGTGGAGATCGAGAATCTCAAAACCTAGGGTTTAGCATAACACACCACGTAGGCCCAGCTTGTTCCCGGTCGCCGTTCGATTTTTGGGTTCAAGCTTATGGGCTTTTGGCATATTTTGGGTATATGTCAATAAATCCCCATAATGTTCCAAAAACTGCTCATCTTGGTACCGCTTAGGTCACCCCTTATTCTTGCTGCGGAAGACCCGTCGTCGTTGTTCACTTTGTCCCAAGAGGCAAAGGGAGAAGTCGGGATACATGTTGATTGTTTTCTTTGGGTGTTGCTGCAATGCCATAGCCAAGCTTCAACATCAGGATTTTGATTCCTACAAACTGAAAATCATCCATCTTTAGAAATTTCATCTTATTCCTTTGCTTTGGGCCGCCATTTGTCTACACTAAATATACGTTACAGATTGGATCAAATAAGCCTTGAAATGGATGCATTTTGGATCTTCACCATTTCTTTCATCGTTTTCTCGTCTTTGTTCTTAAAAATGTAACTCGTACATTTGTTCAATGGTTAGATATTTAGTCAAAAATCCAAGGGATTGCACTAGTTTAAGTAGGATACATGGGTTTATCTATTGCCTTCGGGAATTAATTCAGTCTAATACAATGTGGCAGACATTCTGAAGAAGAAGCATCAAGTGGAATTAGATTGGTGGTCCATAGACGGGAGCAATCCTCTGCAGATCATTCTAGAGTTACCCAGCTTTCTTGAAGACCCAGATATTGCATGCCTAGGTCTTGAGATTTCGTGTCTCCACAAGTTTGCATACCTCGTCTTGACCTAGCCAGGACCTTGCAGAGCATCTCTGTATGAAGGTCTTCGATCCGATGAGGAAACCATCAAATTGGTAAGGCCTTTTTATATTGCTTAGAAACCAAGTCTATTTTCTTCAGGTCAAGCTAAACTTAGCACAAAATTGCTTAAAGTTAGAATCTCCTTTCAATGGATAATGAATTGACATTCTAATATAATGAATGGTGCAATACCAGCAGGTACTGCACAAATGCGTTCATTGAGATCAGACATTGGGGCATTATAAATCTAGCAAGAAATATCAGTCTTTTCTTTCTCATCTTTTCTTTTTCCTTTCATACTTGAATTGATGATATGCTCTTTGTCTAATACGCCATCCAATTTTGGCAAGCTAAGAAGAAGCTAGCAAAGTCATTGTAGCAGATAATGAATCTGGCAAGAGTCTTTTAAGTAATGTTCATACGAGCTCTGTGCATATTTTTGAATAAGAGTCGGGTATTGCGTTTTGATATTATGTGATGTTCGTATTGATGATGGATGGGCCACCCTTCGTGGTGGCATCTTATTTGCACGTATTGTTGCTAGTGGTGACATGTATGTATGCTTCCACAATATAGAATATCCCAGATAAGTCATGGGGCAAATGACACCTCTGTGTCCTTCACTCGGACACGGCCATCGCAAGTGGTCCGAGTCAGACGGAGGGCCTTTCCTGGTGATAGAGTTGCTGGGAAAGGGGATTTTTCTGTATTTATATGATGGGAGCATCATATAGGTTCTGGAGTGTCACAATAGTATCAGAGCCATGATCTTGGTAGACCGGATTATAGCACTGGCCATGCCCTAATTAGTTAGGTCAAATAGATAAGTAGTTAGTGTTAAAGTACATAACCCTCTTAAGTCTTTGTGTAATATGTTAAAGTAGCCTAGCATGTGAAAGAGGGGTTAATTAGGAAGATACTTGCAAGGAAGAAAGGAGAGAGAATGTTGCGAGGTTGGCGCAGAAAAATGTTACATGCTCTCGAGGGCCATAACTTTTTGTAGGAAGCTCGAATCGAGGTGATTCTTGCACCATTGCACAGAAGTGAATTGACTAAAACCCCCAAAAAGCCCCATTAGGAGATGGCCCAATAAAAAAAAATTAGATGTTGCGCTTAGAATGTCTTAAATGTTTATTATTAAATTTAAAAGCGTACAAATGTCCAACGCGCAATATACAGATGCGTATTTCTGCCTTTATTAAGAAAAAATAAATAAATAAATTAATAAATAATAAAGTTTAGATGTTTCTTTTTGTGTCATTTAATTTTCTTGTGCTTACTTGAGTTTCTCCCAGCCGTCATAGTCGTCGTACCTTCGTCTGTACCGACGTACCTCCTCCATAGCTAGCTGCCACTATTCTTCACCAGATAGTTTGGATCGTCTCACCTCTGCTCGCGCTAACCCTGTGGCTCGCTTGTGTCATCCTCTCCTAAGCCATAGCTTGCATAAGCCAGACTCAGAGTCTGGCTACCTGTACTGTGCCATAACTCTTTCGTGAGTTAGGGCTATGATGTGCCTAAGGCAATCGATCATGTCCTTTAAAAGTTTGTTTTAAAACTACTTTCCTTAAGACATGAACAAATTTGAAGAGGTTTATTCCACTTCTAATCATAATACAAACACTACAGCTTGTGATAGTGAGCAGCCAACTGAACAACGTCTTCTAGATGTGGATCATGTTCCCAACCCTAGGTTTCTACTAACTCAATAGAGACTCGAATATTCTGCAGTTGCATCGAACCAAAGGAGCCCAGATAGGTGGTGTTAAATTCTAGACATGCAGAGTCTCTTTTCGGCCTCCTTCTTCCTTGTTGTGTCTATATACAACACCTTTTCCATAGGCAGATTGGCTTTTCGGGTGGTTTTCCCACGCCTTATAGAATCATAACTAAGCCTGGCACCCTTCTTCTATGCACGCTCAATCCTTCTGTACGCTTTCGCAGATCCTCGGTTTGCCGAATTTGTGCATGGCAACACTAATCTTCAGTTGTGGTCCTATCTTGGCTGCTGGTTGATGATGTTGGTCCGCTACAGTAGCTTTAGGACCTGCTATAGAGATTGCAGGACCGCCTCTATTATTGGTCGCTGCTCTGCTGCTTATCCTTGACTATCCTTGTGTCGCTGACCTTCCAAAAAGGTCCCCGTCTTTTATTTGGGTATCTCCCTTCATAACAGGGTGCAACATCCTTCTTTTCCTATCCTAAATAACACCTTGCCCTTTCACAAGGTAAAGACGTTTATAAATATCTTGTTACAGCCCACAGAGACCTCTTTTTATAGTTAACGGGTAGCAGCCGATAACCATGTGATATGAAACTTGACGTAACCATGTTAGCAAGCTGAAGCTTGCAACCACCTCGGTGAGATAGTCTTATATCGGATGTCCAATTTCTTTTTAGTTGTTAAGAGCCCAATGCATATAGCTTCAATGCCTTAACATCTTTAGATGCCATTAGCATATCATATGTCATCCAAATTGTAACACCCCTAACCTGAGCAATCCAAGGTACCCCTAAACCTTCGCACTAAGGGAGATATGGCCAACCAATAATTCTAGGCCAATCATCACCTTGAAACATTGAATTGTGCCAAACATTAGAATGCATGCACCCTCACCATAACAATCTACCTTCTACATTCCAAATAGGAATTCATTTATATCAATGTCTTCTAACCTGCATATCATTGGGGTTTATGTTTAATGTCATCATGGACCTTAGAACGATTTATTGTTACATTGTCCTGTGATGATATCATGCCACTGATGTGGCATTACTAAGAATGACTTGGCATACTCGTATACGTCATAGTCATGTCTTATTTTAGAGAGTGAGCCTTCTCGAGACTCATAAGTTAGCTAGAGTCAGCAGCGCACCTGCCTTGTGTTTTGTATTCCTTTCTTCATATCCACATATCGTACAACATGGGGAGTTATTAACCTATTACTTTGACTTCTATTCACCTTCTAGCCCTATGCATTCAAAATTACGAGCCTGTGTACACCATTAGGTTCCTGTACATGTGATCAAGAGAGGATCACGTTTGACATAGAGTTTTTGGTGTTTAAGATACCTTGGCAACTTCTAAGAAGTGAATATTATTTGTCAACTAGCCAAGGACTGCCATTCAGTACCCCTTAACTCCATGCCCTCGAGTTTCATCCCAATATCCTTCGACATTTATTTTAAATGCCAAAGAGGATATTCGCCATCATGTACTCCGCAGATTATATAGTCTACACATTCGAGCCGGACTCCAAACCATTTAGTGATACATTTGGATTCACAGTGCTCTTTGTTTTGAAGTTGTGAGAAATACAATATTTTCATGACATGGAAGCTAAGGATGATTTAAGATCAACTTTCAACATGGTTTCAACATCAGATATCACTTTGAACATATACTTTTTTATTCTCAAATGGCAATACAGTTTGTGGTCTTGGGTATAAAGACCTAGAAATGATTAGTGTACTTCTTTTCAAAGTATTTAATGGAATTAAATTTTTGATATTTTGTAACCAGATTAAGGCTTAGGTTAGTTGGCACCTGTTCTAACCTAAGGCTGCCAATTGTATCTGAAAATGGTCGTTGCATAAAGTCCATTGAATGATAAAAGTCTGTGTAAACGGACTTAAAGTTTTTTTTTTTTTTTTTTTTTTTTTTTTTTTTTAAAGCATTCCAATTTTGGGGACCAATATGTTTGAGCACGACTATACTTATGGACACCCAAATCCCAATTGCCCATGGCAAATATCTTAAAAGCACAATACGAAAACATGTACAGCACCATAATGGCAATATGACAGAGTCGTTGATTTCCTACTTAATATCTAACCCAAACAAATCTAAGACATTGAATCACGGATAAAAGAATCAAATGAGAACATTAAGTACATCATAAAAATATACCCTTCCCCTCTTGCCTCTTAAATAAGTGGGTACATGTTTGGCAAGTGCCCCTCAAATAAAGGGCTGTTGACCCTTTTATTTTTCATTTAAAATTCTCTCAGCAGATTCTTTTACAGACGATTCTGAACACGAGGGAATCAAAATCGTGATGTTGAAGCTTGGCTATGGCATTGCGGCAACACCCAAAGAAAACAATCAACATGTATCCCGACTTCTCCCTTTGCCTCTTGGGACAAAGTGAACAACGACGACGGGTCTTCCGCAGCAACAAGGGTGACCGGCAGTACCAAGATGAGCAGTTTTTGGAACATTATGGGGATTTATTGACATATACCCAAAATATGCCAAAAGCCCATAAGCTTGAACCCAAAAATCGAACGGCTGACGTGGAACAGCTGGGCCTACGTGGTGTGTTATGCTAAACCCTAGGTTTTGAGATTCTGCATCTCCACAGTCCAAGCTCGAAGCTTAGATCATCGCGGCTCTATTAGACCGAAATTGGCCTGGACATTGCTTGATTATGGAAGGCACCACTGCTTCCAAGGCCAAGGCCAGGGCTAAAACTGCAGCTAGCCTGCGGAAGATGAAAACTAAGTCAAAAGTGAAGGTCCAGAAGCGCAAAGAGTTTGCAACAGAAAAGCACGATATTAGTCTGGGAGATCAAATGGATGATATCATGTCAGAACGACCCTCCAAAAAGTCTCTCAAGGATCGAAAGCAGCAGGATATGGAAGAAGTGAGTTTTTAATTTTTTTTTTTTATTTTTTTATTTTATTTTTTAATTTGATAACAATTCCATTAGTTGGATGCTCGAAGACAATAATCTAATTAGTTGTTGAATTTTTGGCAGTATATGGACGCTGGAATGACTAATAAGGTACTTAAAGAGGCTCTAAGACAGCAGCTCGAATTAGAGAAGGAGAGGTCTGTCTTTTTGTGTTCCAACATTAAGCATAATTGAACTTTTCTCTCGAAATACTCTATAATTCTAACCTGTTATATTTTTGAATCAATACAAAAACATTACTCATAGGGATGCAGCAGATGAGATAGCAGGTGCTCGGAAGGCTTTCTCTGCTATTGCACATAATACTGGAATTGATGACGATTCGGAAGATTCAGACGAAGACCCCTTTCTCAGTAACCAAAGTGAATACGGGGAGTATGAGGTACTCAAGTTAAAGTGTCAACGGATTTAGAAGTGTCAAGTCTGTTTGTGTAAGCACTTCTGGTTGTATTCGTAGGAAATGTCTAAGGAGGAAGAGCAGATAATGTCGATGTTTATGGCCAAGGATGCTGTCCCACAACGGACTCTAACAGAGATGATAATGGAGAAAATAAATGGAAGTAGTATTGGCAACAAAGTAGCCAATAATCAAGGTAATAGCGTGAATGAGTCTTTCTCTGCTCATAATGGCCCGTTTTGGATTTGGAACTTCCTGGAATTGCGGGTGGCTGTTGCCATGTGCAAGTTATAATTCCTGAAAGTTTATATGATAAGAATACCTAAACACCTAGTATCTTTTTTAATTTCTGCTTTCAATTATGTTTTTTGTCTGGCAGAAGGAAGAGTTTTGCCTGGAATGGATAACAAAGTTATGGAGGTCTACAGAGGGTATGCAATGGTGTATTCTTTTTTTGTTTAGCACAGTGTGCATAGTGACATTTTTTATTTTGTCTACAGTGTTGGTAGACTTTTGAGCAGATATAATTCTGGCAAACTTCCAAAAGCCTTCAAAATCTTACCTGCATTGTCCAATTGGGAAGACATATTGTATCTAACAAGTCCAGAGAAATGGACAGCCAACTCACTTTATCAAGCAACTCGTTTATTTGCCTCCAATCTCAACGATCGAATGGCACAGAGGTTCTATAATCTAGTACTGCTACCTCGCATCCGTGAGGACATTCGTGTAAATAAACGACTCCATTTCGCACTGTACCAAGCTTTGAAGAAGGCAGTTTATAAGCCAGGTGCATTTTACAGGGGAATAATTTTTCCCCTTTGTCAGGTGGGAATATTTTAACAGCTTCTCTATTTATGTTTTGCAATTTTTTCTCCTTAAGTTTAATTCCGCTGGCCCACTGATCTTGGTCGGTGTCACCCTCAGGATCTATTGTCTTTCTACATTTTTTTGGATCATATCAGTAATAGATGCTATACATAGTTACAAAACTTCGACTATTACCTTCTATTCATGTATTAGAAATAAAGAAAATGCTTAATGCTTAACTTTTGTGAGGTACTGAAATGTTGTTTACATATTTCTAGTCTCGAACTTGTAATCTTCGGGAAGCTGTAATAATTGGTAGTGTCATACAAAAGGTTTCAATTCCTGCTCTTCATTCCAGGTACAATTTTACCTCCATTATGCATAGCTTTTTAGCATTTAACCTGGATTCTTATGTGTAGAATTTGTTTCAAATTCTAGTTTGAAGTATGGGTATTTATTCATATGGTTTTTGTTTCGACAGTGTTGCTCTCTTGAAAATTGCCGAGATGGAGTATTGTGGAACGAATAGGTTGGTTGTGCTATTCTAGTTATTTATATTGCTGTTCCAGAAGTGTCAGAAGCAGCTAACATTATTTTTTGTTATAGTTATTTTCTGAAGTTGCTCATGGACAAGAAATATGCACTGCCTTATCGTGTTTTGGACTCCCTTGTTGCACACTTCACAAAATTCATGGAGGATGACAGGACTCCACCTGTGATATGGCATCAATGTCTCTTGACATTTGTTCAAAGGTGGGTTAGGGATTTAATTTAGTTCATTGCAAATCTGATTCTAAGCCATTTCAACTGCAGATATAAAAATGAACTGTCTGCTAATGACAAGGAGAGCTTAAAGAGGTTGATGCATAAGCATAACCATTATCTAGTTGAGTTCTCTTCATTCAATGACCCCTTTGTTTTGTTGGTGTAAGTTTTGATGCTTTACTCAGTTTCTGGACATTTATTGCAGGTGACAGCAGAGATACAACGGGAGCTACACCAGAGTTCTAATCGTGGCCAGAAAGAGGAGTCTACTTATTATATCCTTGTTTCTTTGCTGCTTGTCTTGATATTGTGTTTTTCTGAAGATAATTTGTTAATGTTGTGTTCGTCATATGTCAACCTTGACTAGTTTGTTACGTGTGTCTGTTCTCAATGGGGCAATGGGTGAGGACATCTGGAAACTTCCCGAAGTACAAGTTGATATGGAGTTATAAAAACGAAAAGCGTCATGGCTTGTTGGCCAGCAAAAGAGACTAGTGTGACAGCTTAAGCAGCCATTCGCATTGCAATCAATTTATAAGCTCCAGCAAGAATATTATGCTACAGTGCCACACAGGGTGATTCGTTGTGGCAAGTCTATGCTGAGCTGAGCATGCAAGAAAGGATTATTGGCTAATCAGTAATCCCTGTTATTACAAATATTGGGATTTTTCATTACATATATTGGAGAAAAATTGTTGTTGATCAGCTAAGGTGAGAACTTTGGCAATTCTATGACAGCTGCAGCAAGACTTGAACTAGGAACAAGACTCATTTCAAAAGTATAATATGTTTTTGTTTTCAAACTATATCTGACTATATATAAAATTGTTCCAAACGGAATTTTTTTTAGAATTATCTATATTTTCTGGCTAGATTATCCGGCGAGTGCTATAGTTCGTTCGTGCACCCACTTTGCTCTGCTGTATTCTAGATTGCACGGGTCAAACAGAAGCTTCTTTATTCTGGGTTACACTAGCGGAGCAAACCGTGGATTTGTCCAAAGCCCACTTGCGGCCGAAACCGTGTGGAAGCTCTCCGACAAGTGCTATCTACTCCGTTTATTTTTTAAAAGGGCTAGGAGCTGACCATGGCCACAAGGTAAAAAATCGTCGATTTGACGCAAGTATTGGCTGCTGCTAAGATTAATTGCTTGAAAGGAATTGTTGGTTCAGTGAGGCCGGAAATAAAAAATGCAGGTATAATCGTATGCACTAGTGTCTCTCAATTAAGAGCCAATAAACTTATTGTGCCTGGCAGATTTGTATCTTTGCTGTTGTGATAGAAGCACAGTTTAAGCTATTTGTGAGTAATTTGTGATTCGTGAGAATAAATGGGTGTTTGCAATTTCTTGACGCAGACATTAGGTGGTGCCGTTAATTGGTTGAAGAGGGCAACTAATTTCGTGAACCAAAAAGAAAATAGCCAGGTATGTTGTTATTTAGAAGCGAAGTTTATGTTAGTGGCTGCTAATTATTTAACACCTGGCTTAGTAAAGCCCGTACATTCATATGGCTCCTTAAATCTCTCACGCAGAGTCATATTGCAATAAGTAATGTGACTTCAATTCCAGGCACTGATAAGTATCCAACTGTTTTGGTGGTGTAAGGATTTGGTAGGGAAAATTTTTAACTTGGGTCTTTTTAAACGTGGCTGGATCAATTTGCAGACATGGATGGGGCAAAACGGAGTAAGGATGAGAGTTCTAGCTCGGAAGCTGGTGTCGGACACTGGGATAGATGTACGGTGTTTTGTGATTTGGAGTAATTTAGATTCAATTTATTGTTGGGAATTAGGAATGGACGAGACATTGATTTATGTATTTTTTAAGACTGTGAATGCCAATGTAAGATAACTAGAGTGCTGATATAGATACAGAAGGAGCGGATGTGAAACATAACAATTGCAGTTCCGTAGTTGATGTTGGGGCACAAGCTAGCAGAAGGTTTATACCTGTATCGCAGCTTACTCCATATGAAACAGATTGGATTATAAAGGTGCGCGCAACGAAGAAGGGAATATTGAGGACATATGCGAAAGCTCATGGAGAGGGCCACGTTTTCCATGTTGAACTGGCTGATGAAGATGTATGTTGTTAGTACTTGATATGTATTACTTTTGTAGACTTATTTTGTATCAGGCAGAATACGGCAATCCAAGCATGTATGTTTGATGACGCGGCAGTACGGTTTTTTGACATATTCAAAGTTGGGAAGGTAGTATGTGTTTTATTTTATCCATGGTTAGAATTATAATTACTAACAACACTGCAGGTTTATGCAAAAGATTATGATGATTTTGTGTTGTGCATGCAGACATATCACATTTCAAAGGCGAAGGTGCATCCTGCAAACAAAAGGTTTTCAAGACTAGAAAACGATTATGAGTTAATACTCAATACAAATTCAATTGTGAAACAAATCAGAGAGGTGAATGATGATGCGGACATGAATCCTGGCGAACCATATAATTTTGTCAGAATAGACCATTTGGAACCGTATATAAACGCACGAGCAGTTATTGGTATAGAGACTTTTAGTGCTTGATTTAGATAAATCGTTATTTGAGCATAGACAAATAAGTAATGAAGTAAATGGATGTCAATGTGCAGATGTTATTGGAATTGTCTCTAATGTATCATCTGCAACAAGTATTCGAAGAAAAGCAGACAATCAAGAAGTTCCTAAACGCGAAGCCATAATTGAGGATCAGAGGTATGACCTTAAGCATTTGACCTAACATGTTTTATATTGTATAGCACATACTGAACAGAAATCAAACTTGCAGTGGCAGAAGCGTATGGGGTGATCTGGCTTTAAAGACTAGACAATTGTTAGCTGAGATTGTTGACCAAGCGCCGGTTGTAACTTTAACATCTGTTAAAACAACTGATTTCTTAGGTTTGTGTGCACATCATTTCTGTCTGCCCGATTCCATATATTGTACAGCAAAATAAGAATATTCTAATAATGTGTAGCAGGAGTGTCATTGTCCACGACGAGCGACACAGTAATGGAGATAAATCCACCCATTGCTGCAGCAGAGGCGTTACATTCATGGTATGTAATTACATGCTACAATGTTGGCACAGGAAACAATATAACAAAGGACTGCACAAAAGGTACAACGCACATGGAAAGAGTATGAGATGCGCACCAGCTGGTGCCAACTTGCCTCGCCGACCTATTATGTTGGATTCCATGGTGGACCGAAGATTTCTGTCAGATTTGATTTCTATTCACACTCAAAAGGTAAAAAAACTGTTCATGTTGATCATTTCATATAAGTGTCCCAATATGTTTTCACTGCCAATTTTTTTGTCCTCCATGCAGACTGAATATTATAATGTGAAAGCATCAATAAGTTACATTGATCCAGATCAGTCTTTGTGGTACGATGCTTGCAAACTTTGCACAAAGAAAGTAAACAGAGAAAACGACAATTTTTGGTGCCATACATGCCAAAAGGATGTCACAAGCAACAAAAGGTAAGGGCACATTTAATGCAGTATATAAGTTCTGCTGCTTAAACCTATCTATTTTTTCGTGTAGGTACATTCGCAGAAGAAATCCTAGGACACAGTGCGGATGATTTGTATCATTTGAAATGCCAGGTACAACAAGTCACAGTAGTTTAACACTGTCAAGTTTATTTGTAAATTGTTGCAACAACGGTCCTCCGCAGGATAGTGAACAAAAGTCATATCGGGCTGAACTGAAAAAGGCAACATGGATGCCAAAGATTTTCTGTCTAAGTGTACTTCAGACAGTTTATATGAGTCGAGAAAGACAGAGAATTACAAGTCGTCAAGTAACACCGGTCGATTGGAGCAAAGAAACCAATTTCCTATTGCAGCATATTGAAAGACTTCAAACAAATTAGAAAAAGTAGATCATTTGATGTTTTGTTTATATAAATCCAAGCTATGTTTTCAATATGCAGTAGACATGAATGTGTCAAATAGATGACTTATGTAAGACTATCTCCAGATGCATAGTCAAATTATGTCTTGCTGAAATCTGTATATGTATGTATTATCTTCAATAGTGAGAAGCAAACTTAGAAAGTGCGTTACTGATAACATGGCTAAAAGTGATCTGTATATGGGCAGATAGAAAGAATTGTAGGATCCTAATGAACTCCAATGCTAAAGTGAAAGCATATGTTTTTAATGCGTACAATTTGTTGGCATTTTCATGGTTAACTCATTCCTTTTCCTTTCATTTCATTCTTTCTCCTATTGAGTGGCAAAAACTGGAATGCCCTTAGAAACAGATTTTTCATCTCATTGAAGGTCGTTTCAATCTGATTTGAGAACCTAGATGCAGCATAGATGTTTGAGGTGACCATTTATCATCCATCACAATCAGTCATGGTATTATAATGGGCTCTGTGACTGATATAAAAGACACAATAGTAGCCTTTATTTATCATCCTAAACGTGATGATGTTGACCCTCCATTTGCTTTGCAAAATCGGGCAATGAATTTGCTTTTTCAATAATGCGCTTATGGCATTTATTGCATGACATGTTGAAAGATAAGCTTGTGTGCATCATTTATCTGATGTGTTGTGCGGAGTGCAAAGTTAATGTTATCCAAATATTTATGGCGTTTAGACTCTATGAAATGTGTTCTCTCTTGCTTCTTTCCAGAAAGCTAGCTCTACGGCATCAGCTTATGTCTGCACATTTTGAGACTAATGTTTGATGTCTTAATCCATGTCTCATTTTTCTCAGCAATCCATTTCGGTTTATGAAACATCTTATTTGGTTGACACATTTATGATGCCTTTGATTTTCGCTGTAGATCATTTAAGCATCAAGGATTACATGTTATTTTTTTTGTGCATCTATCCTATGTTTTCCATGATATCTATTTTGCATGCAGCTCTGAATGATGCACTAAAAGATGAAGTATAGAGACTGAAGATAGCAACCTTTGCAAGGAGCGTTCACTTTTCCAACGATGGCAGGCACGGAGAAAAGTAGGGCCATGGTATCTTTTAACATGTTTGTGAGTACTCTGCAAGCCTGCAGGTTGCAACATCTTCCAAGGCTTTTTGTTTTCAATTTTATTCAATTTTATTATGATACATTAATAACGAAGAGGACATACCTTGATTGATATTTGATAGTCGGTCATTGTCGAACAACGGCTCGGATTGTGCCACGTGGCATGCCAAGTGTGCTTTTTTAAAGCGAAAAGCACAAATTTTAAGAATATCAAACATAGTAGATTTGTGTGCAGAAGCTCTAGGGAAACACATCACCCGCAAGTGTGTTAAACATCCTACAGGCGTTGTTCAGATTTCCACATCATATTGTTCAGACTTCCACATTGTAGATATGGTTGTGTTGCTACTCTCCAGTTCCTTAAACTACATCTGTCTTTATACATCCTTTTTTACAAAGGTGTTCAAATATTGGTATCTTGGACCTTCCTTATTTGCTATGAGTAAAATATGTATAGCTTCAAGCCTCTCTGGTATTGGGCCCATCTATTATCATACCAAATTGCATATGTTTGCTGCCCCATTTCTTGCTTCAAATTACATGAAGGCATGCACAAATTTCACTGTTGGGATATTTGCAATTTTCTTGCCAGTTGCAGCGACCCTCTTGGCATCCTATGACAATTCCTATAACATGATGCTAGCTGCCAATATCATTATCATCTTTGGCCTAGAGAGGTAGTTTTATTCAACATGAGGTAATCTTACCTCTACATTATCGTCCCAGAGAAGAAATATTGAGCATTCAAGCTTCCTTGCCATGCTTGTTACATAATTTTGCGTTTTGCTAGAGATACACCTGACTGCTGCTTCATGTCAGTTGTTTTCATGCGTTTACTATCTTGCCTCTCATTCACAGAGCTACTTTCCATATCCTGATTTGCAGGACTATTGACTGGTCGAATACCTCTACCATGTGGAGTATGAGAGGAGGTTCCTGCAACTGGTGCATGATTGTAAACTAGGGGATAATGGATGTTGATACAGCTGGACAGGATACTGAAATGCTGCAATGTCAACTTGTATGCCTTCCAATATACTTGAACAGACTGCATGCACTTCCAGTCCAAAAACCTGTAAGTTTGTTACGATTCTATATGTTAGTATTTTTCTTTTGCATTAAGATCCCTCGGCAACTTTAGCCTGTTCAGTATTTTATAAATTATGTTAGACATCTGGGACCCAATATAATTTGTTTATTGACTGTATATATACTGACTAAATGCCACCTTTCAGAGGTTGCTTACCTTTCCTTTATTCAAAGTTCCTTTTTTTCCATTTAAGGTGGTGGCTTTACTTCATGACTACCTTCGAGAAGAATCCCAGTCTTATATTGTTAAACTTGGTAGCTAATCAAAATCAAGCATCATGTTAATTACATTTGAGGCTCACCTCATGTAGCCAAATGTTGTAAATAATCTTGTAGGATTCAGGTCATTTCAAAAAGCTCATAATAATTCAAATTACCTCCTATTTATTGAATTTCTTAGACATGTTGGATTCAAATTGAGTGCAAAATATTGGTTCATGTCCAAAAACAGTACTGCGATGTCCAAGCAGTCATTGACAATTTCTGGCGATAAACTTGGTTGCAGAATATTGGGTTCATGTCTGAGAATTTTTCATTCGTCAACAAGACTTCTAGCATCTTATTGATTTGCTGGTGGTTGGTGCCAAAATGCTACAGATTCTAAACACTTGGAGCAGATTTGTGGACTTCATTATTCCTCAGTTTGATGCCACATTTTTACCCATTATGTCACAAATTTGTTCACTATATCTAGGATAGCTTTTGAGCATATTGCAGCCTTATCATTATGATGACAGATAAAGACCCTTCTATTCTATTATGATATGGATGTTTCACATTGTAACATGCAGCCTTATCATTAGGATGACAGATGTTTCACATTGTAACATGTTTGTATCTACAACAACAATATTCCCTTGGTATTTGATGGCAATATATACCATTCTTAATGTATATCCAGGAGTATTTCGAGTTCAAAATGGACAAGAGAGAATCAAATGTGGAATAAAGCAGTGTTTAAATGCAACACTGCTTTAATTTAGATATCAAATTGTTGCAAATTTTCATTTGCAACAATTTGATATCTAAATTAATCAAAGTGAGCATTAATGCAAATAGAGGATGGACATTTGAAGCTAACATTAGTACCATTACCAATTTCTCAATTTGGCTATGTTACTAGATTCTTCTGTTAAAATTTTATTGGTAAGGCCACATGAATTGCATATGCATATCACGTTATTGCCGTTGTTATTGCCCCATAAACTTTTTGAGCATAATAGAATGATAAACAGAGTGCATCAAACAATGAGCCTGAAGCACAGAGTTATTTCTTCAATTAGGTGCAAAGGAAAGCAACGACAACGCTTAATGAACAAGCTAAACCTAAAGACTGGTGTGGAGAATCATTCTTTTTGAGTATGGAGGATTCAAGACCTTAGAACTTGAGAACTCTCATTATTGTTTGCAAATTACCAGAGTAGAGAGTGTTACAGTTTGGAATGTTGTTTTCAGATGCATGCAACTTTGTGTTCATCATTGGAAAATATGATCATACTTTAGTACTTTATATTGCAGGCACAAATTTGCAGAACAAGGTGATGAGGTGCACCAGTAAGAACAATTAATTATCCTCTATTCCTTAGGCCCATAAAGCTTGATAAACTTAGCTTTGAAAGTATTTCTCAAAACTGCAGTATGATAAAAGAAGGCACTTCAAAGACATTTCATAAAAGAATATGAGAACTACATATGCACAAAAGATCTAATGCACTCTTTTGTCTATAAAACAACATTAGACATCCATGCAAAGCTGTATTCATGGAATATAACTATTTTAAATAAAGGGTAATAACATGTACGCTTGACTTAAAGTATTCATTGTTTCTAACAAATAGAATAAAAGCAGCAACCCCATGCATACAAAATAGGAATGTGGATATCAAAACTATTTTGAACCTCCCTTGGGCCAACTCTAAGAACTCGCCCTTGCTAATAGCACAAAACAACCATACAAGGTGCAATCCGTGCAGGTTTAATGACTTGGTTCTATATAACACATAAACCCCATGCTGCACCTATATCGGTGTGAATTGATATTGTAGAACAACACCATCAAACCCACCATGCCTGCTCAAGTCTTCAATTGGGGATGTGGTCTGTATTGGGGATATCAGCCTTAAGTATCATTAGATACTTCTTGTACATAACAACATTTATAAATCAAGTTTTCATTTGCCTAACATATTCGTTTTCAGCCTTTAATACATAGATGCCTAATTTGAATATTCCTTTAACTAATAACTTGTCTATTAAATATTTTCCACAACAATCTAATCTAATGAAGTGCAAAATTGAATCCAAGTCTAAAACTGCCCAAGTCTCCTGTTGCGCCTTTTTGCTAGTTAAACCTTTTTCTTACTATGACATATAGATGGATATTAACTAAGCAAAAATTGTGCAAACTTTCTGAAACAAAGGTTAACCAATTAAATTGCCCTGGAAATTGCCTCCTTTCTATCATCAATGATAGAACCTGTTCAACTCTGGAATTCCTTCTTCTCTTTTTTTCTTGTCTGCAATGTTCCACACGAATCTGCAGCCCAAGAATATCATCTTATCGATGATTCTAACAAAACTGTGCAAAGTGGGAACATGGACTCTCTCTAATGGAATGGGAAAGATACCATAGAACTTAGGATCATTTCCTTCCCTATCAGGAGGATTTGCTTGGTTGAGGAACAAGTTTGAAACTGTCCTCCTAGTACTTGACTTCCTTGCATAATTGTAATATAGACAATTTTTGCATGTTCCTCGTCCTCTACCACTTATGTTGTGCATTTCTTTTTCGGTTTTTAAATCTGAGGCCAAGTGAAAAATGACTTTGTAAGATCCATATTGATCTACTTGCAGTTCTTCTCACTCAGTACGCCGTCAGTTCGATCCCTTGGCTCCTACCTCCAGGAGGTTTTGGATCTGCGGACTCACCTCTGCCCCCGGGCGCCTACTTGAGGTGCCGGGAATTCATGTCTATATGTGTATATTTGTACAGCTGCCAGCAGGCTTGTTGCTGCGACGGGTTTTCCCTCCTAAGGGGGGGTTTTTTAATCCGGGTAGCAACGGCCTTGCTGCACCCGTGTAATTTGGGTCCCATAGGCCGATTGGCCTCCGCGGACGATAAAAAAACCTTCCTTCCTTCCTTCCTTCCTTCCTTCCTCTCTGAAATCTAGATATTATGCTCGGGATATTAGTTTGATTCAACGCCGATTTCAATACCTCGTGCGTCTCTTTTTGAATTTCAAAGAGACCTAACCACCAAGTGTCATCTTCAGATTGACATGAAAACCATTTCTCTTTAGCCTTCTTCTTCGCTTCTGTCTTCGCTGCATATTTCTTCTTATTTTTATTGTTCTTTAATCTATCATGTGCAATTGCATTCTCAATCACTTTATTCATGATGGTAATGGATACCCTCTCATATTTCACAAACTTTTTAAGTTCCATTTCATCCATTTTTATTTAAACTTTAAGCTCACCATTAGTTTCTTCAACTATTAAGTCATAATATTTGACAAGAAATTGTAACATACTAATTAGGCCAATCCAAAAATTATTGCGTTCATTCGTCCCAACTATGTCACAACAATCCTTGCCATTCTTGTCCTTTATAGCTATGGCATGTCTAGCACATTCGACATGGTGCATCTCTCCTAGTTGTTCTAGTAAATCTTATATTCTCAACAATTTGAGGGCGTGGAGCAAACTTTTTTCTTGTGTCCATTCTTTTCAATGCTTCGTGGAATGGCTTGAATAGAGAACGATAACCAAGCCTACTGATGCCTACATCGTCACAAACTGTCTGGACGTCTGCCGCTTCGAGCTCCTTGTATATCTCTCCTAGTACCATTTTTAATACCATCTTCTTGAGAAAAAAGTTGTAAGGCTGACGAATCATGTCTACTATCTCCTTGTTTGTCGCTAAATTCCTTACTGCGTAACTAAGATTGCTTCTAGTTTTTCCACATCTTGATTGGCCTTTACTAGTATTATAAACACACCTTGTGGCCGTGATGCACCTGATCCAAGTTTCAATTCTTCAAACGGTCGAAACTTTTTCTTCCTTTCTCGCAAGCCAAGAGGTGTCTTCTTCAAATTCTTTAATGTACATTGAAGCCAACGTTTGCCCTTTCGAGCTCTTCAATCTTTTCTTGCAGTTGCCTTATCACCAATTTGGACTCGTAGAGCTTTCCCCGTCAAAGCCATCATTCCTTTTTTTTTTTATTACAGTAGAGTAATGAAGCGACAGAAGAAAGAGTTGTTAGTTTAAATTATAACTCTCTTGTGACAATTGAAAAATGCCTTCATCGTCCCTTAATCTCTCGCAATAACCAAGGAAGTTGGAATTACCATCACCACAAAATCTGACTAAACTTGACACGTCCCAAAATAATGGTTTCTTTCCATTCAATAGATCCAACGCATATAAGTTGGCATCTGCCAGATGTCGACACTTTTTGAGCCTGCAACATGCAATATATCAAGATCCAAGTACTTATTTTTAGACCTTGCTTTTGTGGTTGACGACTGGAGCATATTCATGAGTTAGTTGGATTCTTATCCAGACATCATTTGGAGCTTCTAAACTGCATGGATCACGCGGCGTGAAATTGAGGTATACAATTTGTATGCCCTAGCCAAAGAGCCGATGGCTCGTACAAGTGTAGTTCTTGAAATTTGCAACGTGTGTATGGAAATAAAAAAGTCAATTCCCCACAATCCATGCTTTTATACATTATGCAAATTCGAATTTAGAATTGTAAAGAGCGGAATGTCTGTACTGGGATCTAACAAAGATCTTGGATTATATACTTAGGCACATCACCTCGAAATAAAAATGGGATATAATGCTTGAACCTACAAATTCAAAATTTGAATTGTAAAGAGCGAGAAGCATGTATGGGCAATGGTCTTGAAACGAAAATGGCGCAAGATGAAAATGTACGCACTTGGTACATCCGACAAACTAAAAGAGACGGGCATACCAAAATAGATACCATCAACTAAACAGAGGGCATTTCATCTTGGTTCTGGTTGGCTCCTATGGTCGATATGGGAGCGTAGCAAACACCACATCTTTCAGGGTATTTATTCATCTGCATGTGGTATTATATTACGATGGCCCAGAAAAAGATACTGACAGCCTACGAGAAATGATGGAATGCATCTGGATTCAGTATCTTCGAATTGATTCTTATCGTTAGTCTTTTATTCTGGAGTAAGTGCATTGTGCTCCAGGCTCTTGCTCTTGTGGCATCTTTTTGTGCTTACACAGTTAGATAAGACATGTAAATTTTGTACTTTTTATCTGATTAATAAAGTTTTTGGCTTTCGTCCTTCCAAAAAAAAAAAAAAAAAAAGATACCATCTTCACTGGCCGATATGCTTTAATGCAAGTGGCTTTTTAGAATACCACGTGTTTTATTTGTTTGTTTGACAACCAGCAGAAATAAATATACATGGTTCCATTAATGCGCGATCCCTCCCATTCCAGAAGAATATTCTAGCTAAATCTATAATTATGAGAGTTTGGTATCCTACATGGCATGTGATGAAGGGGCGAAAATATGACGTGAAATAGGTCCTATGAGGCTATTTTGAGATCCCAAATCTGCCTGAATGACCAGTTAGATGCAAAAGCTGGCCAAGAACATTATTAATTTAGACATATTAGAGTTTGACTATATTAAATAAAGTCGGCTGCTGGGACACGTGTCGAGCAAATCATTATTTTCTAAGATTATGTAGATATCAAATATAGTAGTAGTGATATCATATATACAAGTAGAGATCCATTGAAATGGAGGATTGTTTAGCCAAACTTATTGTCTGCTTGAGAACATAACAAATTGAAGTACAATGTATCATACAACGCGAAAACTTCACACATATTTAAAAGCAAATGACGAGTTTCGCTTCATGTGATCTTTTTGTCATACAATACATATTAAACAAGGTGTTGCACACGAAGGGTTGCCCTTCTGTGATCCGAGAGTTGTGTTTGCATGCTTTTTGTTTTGTTGTTTCATAATAGATCTTGTTTGTTCAATATCGAGCCTTTGTTTTGTTGTTTCGTAATGGATCTTCTTTGTTTAATATCGAGCCTTCTAAATGCTACAAATATAGGAATTCATTTTCATAGCCCAGAAATTCTTAGATTTCATAACTTGTGAGGTTAATTCATATAACTAAAGAAAAAAAGACCATGAACCATGAACGCAATATCCACCCTGGTTTTTTAGGCCAGGCCACATCAGGCACCAGGGTTTCCCTTAAGAGAAATCTTTAAATAGGTAAATTTAGAACATGTGGCAAATTATATAATTTGAGATTAGCTAATACTAGTTATGGTGCCCGGCGTTGCCGGGCGTAGTAGCAATTTGAAAAGTGGTTGTTTTATATTAAAATAAAATTTGTGGCGTACAAATATGCATTTAAAGATTGTAGGAGCAATGAGCACAAACTTTGTATTCTTACAACACACGAAGATACAATGATCATGGCCATTTTTTAAGGTGTTACCAATGTTATGATGTATAATTTGAAGCTTAGTTGGACTTGAGTGAATGGAATGTCAAGTTTGTGCAACGACATGGAATACAATTTTTGATTTAAAGTGATGCTCTTGCTCAATGGGCTATTCATGGGGATACTTAAGGAGTCAACATTGAAAAAATTAAAAAAACTGGCATTACTCGACGCAATAATCGAAATATTTTTCTAGCATCAATTTTGTAGATTGAGTGTGCAAGGTTGCAACATAGATTCAATACATGCAACATGATTTCCTAAGCAATGTAAGTTCCTAAGCAATGTAAGGTTAACCGTATGAACCAATTTTGCCTTTCGTATTGTCTGATATCTAGTTATTGATATGTTCTCATTTCTCATCTACCTATATAGATAAGCCAAAAACAAAAATATGGCAGTCACTATTCATTTTGCAAACCGTAAACCTAAATTGTAAGAAGTAATTGTTTGAAGAATTAATAAGAGACTAACCTTGTGAGCAAAATCAGAAGGCGTAACTTCTGCAAACCTAAATTGTAAGAAGTAATTGTTTGAAGAATTAATAAGAGACTAACCTTGTGAGCAAAATCAGAAGGCGTAACTTCTGCCTGACATTTTTCTTTCACTACTTGAACATAGGTAGGCCTTAAAGAGAGGCTTTTGTCACCCCAAATCCCACTTACATAAGTGATTCAAACGGCACATGGCGGATAGGTAATTCACTCTATAAGTGAATAGCATATTTTCTTTTTAGCAAGAGCCATTTGGCCAACTTTCCAATCAGTTCACCCAAATAGCAAAAAGAGTCGTTGCATTTGGAACTTTCACCCCCTTACCATGGTGATGGAAGTGTCTACAGTTGATCAGAGAATGAGCAAATGCAGACCAATTTGCTCTATCTTGCTGTGATTAGAGCAATTGCAGACCAATCTGTTACAACTTGTCGTAATTAGTATAATTTGTATTCCATACCTGCATAACGTGAGAAAAGTGTGTTAGGAACAATGGTATGCTAAATCAGAGTTTAGCAGCAACAAATTTATCATCCCTATAATGGAGTTGCTTTCATCAAAGAGAGCTTGCATACAGAACTTCCAGATGTTGATACATGTTAAAATAGCAGGGCCAGGAAGCCACATTGATATGTCTTGTTCTTTCAATTAAATCTACATGAATTCAATTTTACAACTAATACACTATACGAATCCAAATATGTAACATAAAATAAATAGATCTACATACCGTGATTAAAAGGGCTTGTACAAAAAATATTGTGTTGAAGATCATGAGCAGAGAGGCTTTTGTGCTCATCATTGGCTATATCCATCTCTGTTTGCCAATTTAAAAATATAATGAGGAAAAACATAGTAGAGAAATGCATCATATATTATACTCACTTCAGAAACTAAATCCCAACCTCCTACATAATATAACAATATGTTGCATCAGCTAAGAACATTTATAACCTGTACAAAAAGAAAGATATATAAGATCAAACAGGATATCAAGGGCCTAAAATTTTTGAGTGTTTCATTCTCATTGCATGAATTGAAAACACTAATTTCTAACGTTCAAAATAGAAAGAACTTGAGAAAATACGTAACAAATGATGTTTTAACCCAAGCTGGTTTAAGAAACCTCTTACATTTAATTAGAGTCAACTTATAATTTGTGTTAAACATGGCAAACTTGATCCAGCATGCCATTACATGAAGAACAACATTCATATACATCTTAATACATTCTAATGGTATTTTTTGTTCAATTATTCAGTTCCAAATTTCAAACATCTAATGCTAATATGTACAGTAACTGATATCCTACAATCCCCAACTAAGAAATGATACCACTTATACCTCCTTTTTGAGGATGCCAGCAGCTTGTTATGCACCTAGGACACTCAGATCTGACTTAATTCCAGAGTCATGGTCACTGATGGTGTATCATATCCTCCCTTCTCAACGCCTTCAATAGATGTGCCTAGCAAGTTTGGCAATTTCTACCTTGAAAGGATAAGAATGAAGGGCCTATTGTGGTTAAGAACAGCTATTTGCAGGCTCTAGCCATCTCATTTCCATCTGCATGCCGTAGCATTAAAATATGAGGTAACAGGGTCACTGATGTGCATGACCATCCTCACCAAGCCCTTCCCATTGCATGTTCCCAAACGTAAATTACATGCTCCTGGGCTTTAATGCCTTCAAGCTAGATCAACACTTCCACCAATAAGACCAGGTAAAATTTTTGCAAGGCCATTCAGGCAGACTTGTGAAAGGCTACGTGTACCATCATCTAACAGCATCTAATTGTTATGAGCACTTAAAATTGGTAAAAGCATGTAAATACCTAGGATGAGATATAGCAGCTACAACAATCAAACATAGACATTTTAGATATTGGCAAGGCACTTTCCCAGCCATTTGTTAGAACTCAGCAGAATGTTCTGGGTACCTTTTAGCATAGCTTTCAAGGCTGGCATTCCCTTCTGCCTCCAATGCTACACTGGCCTGGGTATGCGTACTCTAGTGGCTGCAATGGTCATTAAATCATTCATCAGAACCAAAAGACTATGAAATGAACTTGGACCTTCAGAAAATAAAGCAGCTCATATACCTTTTTACATCTTCTGGAAGAATAGAGGGATCATGGTCACACTGGAAATTACCACGTGCTCTTCAACTTTTTTTGCACCAAGGGCAGCACCATGGACACTATATGTTCACTTTGTCTGGAAAAACATATCCCATTAAAGTGGTTATCTAAAAATGCAATGAGTTGACAACATCAGGCGAAAAATGAACTATAAGTTAATAATCCTAATTACATACCTTTATTATCGTTGAGTTGCGAGCATTAAATACGAATTACATCTTGAACAAACATGACCCATACAGGATAATCAATTAAGAAATGATATAGATCCATACCTTGGACTGCTGCATGTGAACCAAAAGGTTGAGTTTGTAATCCTCTGTTTATGTAGTACCTCATTCAAAATGTTTTGATTTCTATCCAAACATGAAAACGAACAAAAATCAGGCATGGTAATCCAATTGTTATGGATGCTCATCTTATCTTCTCATGCATTGAGCCTTGACAAACAGTGGGAACATGATAAAGAAAACAAATTGTCGTGAAAATACTGAATGCGTAGCTTGCAGTAACAAAAAGCAGACATTGTTGCTCTTCCAGCAATAATACTTGCATAAATCTACAAAAAGAAAGAAATAAGGCATGAAAGATTACCTGGCATGGCAGTGTCAGGAAATTATGATCGAGTGGAAGCACCAGCCATATCCAGAGGAAATCAAAACGGATACAAATTTTCAACGAATTAATGGCCTCCTAGCTGGAAAATATTGTTGCCAAAATAGTGATTGATCTTGTGAAGAAAGCCAAAATATTTTCGTGCAGAAATAAGAATACCTTCTGAATTCGCTGCCTCTTGATGCAATTGCGGCTCCAGGATCTGGATGAAAAGCTCCAGCTCAAGCTGCAGGTGGAAGCTCCAGCAGACGATTTCGATCTCTTATAAATCTAAAACCCTAAGGGGTATGGTGGAAGGCGGCAATCTAACGCTGCCATAACCATAATCACTGTGAGATCCACTGCCCCGCTGGTCCGCCTAAAACCTAAAGGGGCACATCGATGCCCTGAAAATCGAAAGGCAAACCGATTTTTGTATATCGGGTTTTTTTTTTTCCGGGCAACAAAAATCCCCAAAATACAAAATCATAGGGAAAAGCTTCTACTACTTTTGGGAACTCGGAAATTTTTTCCGGCCTCAAGAAACCCCAAAATCTTAGGAAATTGGATTAAAAAAAATTCCAAAAATATTTTCCACCAAACCAGAAAATCCCAAATTAACAAGATTGATTGATTGGCAAATTTTCTCTTTTATGCCACATATGATATAGTACCCAAGGCTAATTTGAAAAACGATTCAAAGATACACGTGAAGGAAAAAAATAAGTTATTTAGAGGATATTAACATTTTTGCAAGCTCAATTGTTATTTATACAATAATGATTAGCAATGGATACAGAATATTAAAAAGAATATTAAAAAGAAAAAACAACACAGAGAGAAGTTACAATATTTTAATGGCACGCGTGCTACACATCACCATTCTGAATTACGAGTTCCACATTGTTCCAAAGTTACACTATTCACCAGACTATTTGCCTTTCCAATACTGTAACAAAACACGTTTTATAGTGAGCCTAACTATTGTATGATCAGCTGCACCTCATATGCTATGGTAACCATGCTATGTCAAGGATGTCAATATATTATTCCATGATATAAAGATGCATAATAAATGCAACAAAATTCCTGCTTATGAAATAGTTGCATGTAAAATGTTGGCATTTCAAGATACAATAAGTTCTGAAAAAAGACATCCCAGCTATTAAGAGAGAGTAGAATTCAAGAAAAATCTATTGAGCTATCAAGAAACATGTTTCTGTTACTGTCATGTAAATTCGGGATGGCTACCTGTAATTACCAGAAAAAAATATAATTATGATAAAAAGATGACATTCAGTCTGTAGCCATAACAGTTTTGAGATTTTTCAACCATAGAAGGCGAATCTATGAAAATGGGCTGGCTTTCTATAGCAATCAGGGCGAATTAATCTTGCCTTATTTTTACAAGTAGATAGCCAATCAAACCTGTTCGAGAAGGGCGAAATATTTAGCTCCAGATACTAACTTCATGCCAATTCTATTTTGTGTAGACTTCCTGCCCAGAAATACTGGTATAGACGAACCATGAAAGCCCGACATATAGAAACAGATTCTTCTATTAACTGTAATGCATGACCTTTAGAGCATACTTTATCTATAATCACTGGCTCTTCCAAGATCTGAGATGACTTGGCATAATTATTTTCAGAGAGCATTTGACAAATAAAAGTCAAAGAGTAAAGAATGAGATTTTCTAGCACTTGCCAATTCAAGCCATGGTTCCTTAATATCTGGAGCAAGTTGCGGTGAGCATGTATTAAAGTTTGAGCTTATTCTTGTTATGCAAGCATCTTTGCTCCTCACGCTTCTCGCTTCTTTGGTCCCTGCAAATATATCTGACATGTCTTCGTTTCTTTTTTCTACAATTTCAGGCCAAATATGCGTGACCAAGAAAGAATCTAAATACCGATCATCATAAATAGCGTGAAGTGGTAAGGTTATAATGTCGACCAAGAATTCACAACCGCTTGTGACAAGACATTACCTTCCAAATGCATGTGCTCAAACTTGATTGTATGCTTGATTGCCATAGTGCTTTGGAACTAGCAAATTTACCTAAGATCCCACGGATATACTTGGCGATCAATGTTATTGAATGATATCCAAGGCATTGTTCCGAAAGAAAGTGACATTAAAGAAGTTTCTTCATGAAGATCTTCCATGATGAATAATTGACATGGGTCAAAAGCTCAAATTACATCAAGGGTATCGCCAAATATCCATATTGTAAGATATCCGCCTAAGAGCTCTCAAAATCTCCGCTCTTGCAAAGAGTAAAGATATCTTGTCAAGAAACCAGAGGAGGACTGAATCTCCCTTCCAATCGACTCGTGCTTCTCAAGAAATAATACCCCCCCTCGAAGTGGTAAATTTTGCGTAAGAAACAACTACAAAATAGATTAGGCGGTCAAATTGCTTTTGAAATATTACTATTTTGCCTTGATGATGTGGTCGAGCAAAGGGGAACATTTACTCGACCAAAAGAGAATAACTAAAAGCATAATCCATGAAAACATAAAGCGAGGACAAAGATTGTTCTCAGTAGTTGTAATGCATAACTTAATCTTTAGAGCATGCGCCGCCGATACAAGAAATAGCTCTACGTTAAAAGACATATTGATAGCTGCCTTATCCAAAGAAAGAGGAAACATTTGCTAGGCCAAAGGAAAGGCAGAACAACAGAAAGCGGAACAGCCCATATCCGATTATGAACAACAAAGTGAAAAAAATGGCAGAAAGGTGAGAAAGTTAAGAGAAATAGACCTGATTCCTTACAACCTTCACTGTCCTGGGAAAATCACGCTTCAGGGCAGAAGCTTCGAAGTCGCCAGATGCTCTAACAAATGTTTGCAAGTCGCCAGATGCTCCAACAAAGGCCGAAATCGAACTTTAAGCAGCTCACATGTCTAAATCTAAATGATCTGCTCTTGCGATTTGCTCCTGCGATTGGCATAGGAAGACCCCTGCCATCTTCTTCCTTCGTAACAGCAGCCCTGCCATAGCCACGCCTGCGAAGGAATGGGCTGGATGACCGAGCACTTACAGGCACCAGCCAGTTTTTAGCAGTCACCAGTATATGCTAGGCATATGCCGGCATATACCTGGATATGCCCACATACCCACATAAACGAGGGTTTGCCCCTCTAAGGGCAACCCAAAAATAAAAAATAAGGGACTTGAGATTATGCATTTGTTTCTAAAATTATTTTTCCATTGAAAAATTAAAATATATAAGCATTGGAAAAAAAATGCATCCTTTGGCGAGAGCCCAGAAGCCAGATACTCATGATTGGCAAGGGAGCGAGAGTGAGAGCGGGCACAGGCGAGCCCTTGCTAGTGGCCAAGCTCTTGTTGGAGGGTGCAAATGGTTTTGTTCTGCTCCTCCAGCAAGATTGCCTGCCCGACAACCATGTTCTCGTACTCTGCAACCTTATCCTTCTGCTCATTGAGTTGGCGTGGGCTGCCTCGCCTGCTTCGATTGCGGCCCTAAGCTTGTCTTGGAGGTTAGACCTTGTTGCACGCAATTTGCAGTCTATTACAGCCCGGTGATTGTCCCGCACTTGAATCACATTTCTATAGAAGGCGGCCTTGTCCTGCATCGCAACCAACTTCATGACGTCTTCATCATACTTCTCTTTTTGGAGCCAGGTCTGCTTCAGATCTGCTCCTCCGCTTGTTCACGAATGTTCTTCATTTCTTTCACAAGAACTTGTGATAAAATCTCGGCTTGGAGCTGGAGGCCATTGAAAAAGAGTGAAAGAAGGCAGAAGACTAAAGGAAATAGTGTTGGTGGCTGAAGGAAAGCGGAAGAATGGGAGATGAGGGATAAGAAAGAGACGATAGCATGCAATGTTTTTTATAGACATACAGATACGTTGAATTCTACGGCTGCCATTATCGATAAAGTTGTAATAAAACCATACGAAGTGAAATGATAGCATGCACATAGTCAAGGGTAGGAACCGTCAGACCTTGGCAGTATGATATTCAGACCCATCTTATCACTTCCCAGAGTATGGTGTCATTGTGACATGCCATATATCCCCATTTACGACAGCTGTTTTGCATGTTGGAGTAGGGCGATGCAAAATGTGGGTTTTAGAAATGTCAAGTACAACAATTATTAACTCTAAAATACCATGTGGACAGCATTTATACCAAATACATATGACGTGGAGATCATACGATGCGAGTTACACTATGCACAATTATTTTGCACATATAATATTTCCGTCATATAGTCTTTTTATAAAAAAAAAAGAAAAACAACCCTTTGAAACCGAGATTAACTATATGACAAAAAATTCATATTCATGGGACAAAATAGTACAAAGATGGCTAGGGATAATATCTGGAGATTACAAGATGCAAATACACTATGTGCAATTTATTTGCACACATGGCATTTCGAATGGTGGTTTTTTTTTTTTTTTTTTTTTTTTTTTTTAATTATTAGGCTACCTATAATAGCACTTCCAATGATTTAAATGATCCTGAAACATGGTCATTGGAAATAAAGTATCATTTGAACTTAAATGGGTGTTTAAATATGCTTTAACCTAACACCACATTCGGTATACATTGGTATGGGTACATTCAATAGTTAAACATTGTTATTAGATAAACATGTGCCTGTAAGGTCGCTTTCCCTATGGTTTATATACCATTTAAGAAAGGTGGCCTGTCTGATAGGCAAGGATATTACTGGATTTAGTAACCCCAGATTGTCAGTTGTATGACATATAGGAAGCAGCCGGTAGTAAATGCTGCTCCCGCGCATAGATTGGCAGCTCCCAGCATGGGGTATTTCTCTGATTGTGACTGTGGCCAAGAGGAGGAAGATTTTCCGGAATACCAAGAGGAATTTTGCAAGGAGATACATGGTTGTGAATGCTCTGTTGGATTCAAAGCCCTAAACATGGACAGACGTGGTTTAGGAAGGGATTATGATCATAAGAGGAGCTATGATGGCGGTTCAAGCTACATGCACAAAAAGGCCAGAAATATGAATCGTAGGCAAACAAACTACTATAAGGGAAATAATGCTAGTGAGCAGTTTGTTCCTGAAACGCAATTGGACGAATTAAATCAATCTGATGAAGAAGAAATTCAGGTATGAAGTCTACCAACAAAGCTTATAAATATGGTTGGGGTTACCCTGATTTTCTTTAAAAACAACACGGCCAGGGCTTAGCCATGATCATGAACGAGGTACATGGGATTTAAAGTAATAGATTAAGAAATAATATGATTCTTGAATACTTCTGCTGACTGTTAGGCTCTCTCTTTTTTAATGTTACTTGTCTAGCTGACTTGGCGTTCGCTGCTGGTAAAGTAGCACCAGAAACTTGAAAACCTGAGTCTACTTTATGTGGTAAACATGAACGTATTGTAGGCTTCACAATAAGTGCAAAAACGTTTTCTTACAGCAGTATTTACTTTCTATGCTTTCTCTTTTTATCAGTTACTAATACAAGGGCAAAAAGATGTACAATGGGTGAAGGGCGAAGAGCCATATGAACCACCCAAACCTTTTGGCCCTTGCATCATTACCAGGTCTACTGCTAATGTTTGCATGATTGGCTGCAGGTACGTGGTGGTTCATCTTTCATTGTCTTCTTTTTGCTGTTATGTATGGCTTCTGCTTAAAGGGATGGGACGAGTATCTACTTGCTGAAATATCTTATAACTTTTGTTAAGCTGACTTCACAGCTGTGGTGGTATTTGTACTAAACCAACATGTTTTTGATAAACTAAAAGGTTTATACTATCAACCTTTTGTCTACTGGTAGTAGCCAAGTGCTGATTTTTGTGGAAATATGCTGATAGAAATACTCTGCTATTTTTGAACTTTTTTATAATATTGGCTTACAACTACAGTTATAATCGGGGTTGTGGAAACGTACCATACCTTTTGTAAACCTATTTTCTAAGTATATTCTGTTTTATGACAGTACTTGGTATTTGCCTTATCTTCAAATTCATATCTGTTTTATAATAGTTTGGCCCGGACAGCAATTCCATTGAATAGGACTAAAGTATAATGGCCTAAGACTACCAATAGATAAAAGGGAATTTATGGATTGAGGAGGGGAAACATAAGTTATCCATTAGACTGTATGTGCTGTCGAAGTATACAAATCTAGCAGCTTAAGTCAATAAATAAACTAATCTTAAAGGGATATGCAAAAGAAACAAGGATCCAATAGTGCTGGCAAACCTGTTACAGGGATTTAAAAGGTATAGAAGCATTTCATGGCATCATGTATACATTGTATTGTGTTTTATGCATGTAGGTCTAGCCTATAGGCTGGATTACGTAGCAATTCTGGATGGATTACAGATTGCGAGACCATGAATTGACTGGAAAGTCTTGAATAAGGGTTCAGGGATATAAAAGGTATGGTTCATTGGTATGATCCATAACAATTGGCATCAGAGTCTGGCTATTCTTGACGTTTGCAAGTTATCTGGTTGGTGCTGGAGATTCAAACTGGAATAGAGATTCTTATTTTGACTATTCTTGATATTCATAAGCCATCTAGTTGGTGCTGTTGATTGCAAACTGGAATAGAAATCCTTATCCTGAGAACCCAAATGATTTCTCTCCATGGATTTAATTCATTACCAATCTGATCCTCTTAAAAGCAAGAGAACCTTCTAAAATAGCCCTTGAACATTTGTATTGCGAATTCCTTTTTATTACAGGAAAAATATATGAATTTATTAGGTACAGGTGATTCGGAATAAGACAGCTGCAAAAACTGAATATTTCTCATAGTCTAGAAAACGTACTGAAAGTAAATTTCAAATGCACAATGTGCATATGGAGGAAATGATGCAGGAACTTCCGATGCTGATGAAAAGAAAGCAGCACAAAGAGGTGGAGCGGAGCAAATTGGTTACCTCTTGTCTGATTGTTGTCTAGAATTATGAGCAGTAGTTAGTGCTACTGGGTTGAGTGTGACGTTCCAGCATAATATACGCCCCCAATACGTATATTATACTGCCACGTCACACGTACATGTCACAAGTGACATGTACTTGAGAGCAGGACAACGTTGCACCTAGGAGCTAAAGGTTGCACCTAGGGGGCAACTTTGGATGTTGGGTATGTAATTAAACATACACAACAAAAGGTTCCTTGTTCATCCATTTCCAAATGGCTTAAAGCCATTTGCCCATGTGGATGCCCTAACCTAGATAGGGTCTATATAAGGGCTAAAACCCTAGACCCTAGCTCTCTTCCATTTTGCCAATTAGGGTTCTCTAGAGCTTCCTTTCCTCTTTCGCATTTAGGGTTTCCCTGGGCCAATTCGGCCAAGGTAAGACTCGAAATCGCATTGCCAGGCTCCGAAAAGTCGGATTTGCACAACAGGTTGCTGAGTAGCAGTCGTCTTCGGCAAGATCAGGAGCATGGACGCCTTCCGAGGATCAGGAGCAAGCCAAGGAGCAGGTATCTAGTTGTTCTGTTGTGCAAAACCGTCTTTAGGCGTGGCAATATGCTGGATTAGTATGTTAGATCATCTCTGGAAGCCTTGTAGATCCCTAGATCTGAGACTCTAACGAATGAACCTAACATTGGATGTTAAGTAGATGGATTGATATGATTCTCTATTTCTGTTCTGTGATATTGCATGTATTCCACTCTGTGACCTCCTTGTTGTGGGAAGGGGGGTAGAGACCTAAAGGCTGTATAGTAGATGCTCCTAGCATAGCACCTTAGTTCCCACATAAATGCGGCCCGTGCACAGGAGCCCACCTGGCTGTGGGTGAAGGGGCAAGGCCGGTTGATAAGGAGGAACTTGTCTCATCGCGGACTGACCCCTCTGGTAGTAAAGCCTATCGGGGGTCTTTGCTGGCTAGGCTTAATGGCTTGTCACTGCGTGTGGGCAAGGCATGAGCTCGACACTCGTGGGGTGGTGGATATGACCTTCCAGTGAGTTCAAGTCGAAGAAGGGCAGTGGCCCTCTAGCCGCCTGCGATGAGCATGGATACCTCTGGAGGAGAGGCAGCTCTCTTCCTGCCTCATCGGGGCTGGGGAGATGCAACCCAGCAGTAGTAGCCCCTCTGGCTATTCACCCGGCAGGCTACGGCCAAGTCCCAACACTTTTCAGCCTACTCTGCAAAGTGTGCACGGGAGGGGCGGATGGAGTGGACTACCCTAAGCCATGTTCTATGCCAGCCAAATCCATTGCCATGAATTCTGTCTGCAATGAACTCTGGAGGCCTAGCCGTCAGTCATCCCCCTTGAGTCCGAGCCCTGGGTAGGATCTCCCCTTTGTATTATTGTTATGAAGGTATTGCTGACTCTGTGATGTTGCTATTGCTATGGTGATTGTGTTTGTATATTATTAGTTGTGCTCACGTTTGTTTGTTACGCTTCCGCAGATAGGTCGATCCGATGGAAGACGGATGAATGACACATCCACTCTTCCCTTGCTGGCTCTGCCCCATGGGAGTAGAGTCAGGTGGATGGCCCCTGTCAGGCAGCTGCCAGGGGGAATGCTCCTCCTTCGAATACGATGCGGGCATCGCATAAGGAGTAGGGGACGTCACAGTGGTATCAGAGCATGATCTTGGCATCCAAGATCGAGCACTGGCCATTTTTCCCTTAGGACTAACAGTAGATTCGAGTCTTGGGGTATAGCCACCCAAGCAAGAGCTTCGAAAAAAAAATTGGAAAATTTTCCAATTGTGGGTTAGAACATAGCTCCATGCTAGATTGCTAGTGAAGTATAGCATCACCCAACCTAAATTGCCAAGAAAGCAGGCCACCCCTCACAGAGTGCGCCCAGGCCCATTCGGTTTGCAATCCAAACTGAACCAGGCGCACTGTGTGAGTGGTTGACCTCCGTTGACCTAGTTAGATGTTCAAATTAACTAAACTAATAGTGTAGTTTGGCTTATTCCCATAGTTCTAGATAGGTTTGTATTTTATAACACTAAGAAACTCCCAGTGAATTGTAAAATAGCCTCAAAAACAGTCGACCCCTCACAGAGTGCGCCCAGACTCATTCGATTGGTAATCCAATCTGGCCCAGGCGCACTGTGTGAGTGGTGGGTGTTTTAGAGTAGGGTGAACCCAAACGAATGCCTCGTACCTTCGCTAATGCCCTAGTTTGTTTTTCCCCATATGAATTGCAGGTCCCAACCCTAAATTTCACCTCCCTATAAATAGAAAATTAGGGTTTCCATTTTATCCCCACCTTTCCCGGAGAACAGCTCGCCCAAGAAGACGATCTTCAGGCGCCAAAGCTCGAAACCCGACAAACAAAAGCATGGCACGGACGAAACAGACTGCCCGCAAGGTTATGCCACCCGGTTATGTGAGCGCCCAGGAGCGAGCCGTCCGACAGAAGGCCAAACGGAGGCAAGTGTGCATCGGGGAAGAGGAGGCACCGGTTGAACCACCTAACCCTAACCCTGAAGATCAGGAACAGGTATCGGAGCACCTTGACTGGGAGACGGACGCGGCGGCGGAACTGCGGAGGGAGCTGGAGAGGGAGATCTTCGGGGATGATGAGGAACCAGAGCCGGAACCGAAGAAGGCGAAGAGGAAAAGAGAAGAAGGCGAGCCGAAGAAATCCAAGGCGGAGCGTCGGAAGGAAAAGGAAGAGCGAAGAAAGAGGAGGGAGGAGAAGGAACAGAGAAGGGAAGAAAGGAGGAAGCGCAAGGAGGAGCGGGAGAGGGTGAGAGCGGAAAAAGGTAAGGACCCGGAGGTGCCGGCGGAGAAACCGAAGAAAAAGAAGACACCGGCCGCGGGAGTGACCATACAGGAGCCGGATCCTGAGAAGCCCCCATCTTCGTCCGACTCCGAACCTGAGGAGGGAGCGGGAGGACACGAACCAGGAGAGACTTCGGGGCCTTCAAACCCAATACCGGAGGATGAAGATCATGTGGCTAATGCCCCGCCCTATCCTAAATGGCCGTCGCCGAAGCACCCCAGCGACAGCACCAAGAAACCAAGGCCGCAAAGGGAGTCTTACGTGCTGAAACGGGATTTGAAGTACCGGAAGGAGCTAAAGGAGTATACTGCGTACATGAAAATGCACGAAGAATACTCCAAATACTATGAAGAACACAGAGTGAAGACCATTGAGGGAGGTCGGCCAACGAAGAAGAACACATTGAAGCCCCCACCGGAACAGCCAACCCCTCCGAAGAAGCCGATGAAAAGGCCGGCGGACTCAAAATTCGCGAGGGCGGCCCAGGAAATCAAGCACTTCCAGCAGAGCTACGGCTTCCTTATTCCCCAAGCTTCCTTTGCACGTCTGACGAGGGAGATTTTGCAGGAGTTCGACCCAACCAAGCGGGTCACGGACGACATGCTGCTCGCACTGCAGGAGGCGTCGGAGCAGCACATCGTACATTACTTCGAAGACTCTGTTGCGTGTGCTCAACACGCAAAGAGAGTGACTTGTATGCCCAAAGATATTAGACTAGCTCAATTTATTAAGAAGGAGGGCCCTTGAACTATTGTAAATGACCTTTTCTTTGGTATAAGTCTATAGTTTTGATAAATAAATAAGTTAAATCGAGTTTAAATAGGATGTATTGCCGAAATCTATACTTAGAAATAGCAAAGTTTGGAACAAACCAGGCATTTTGATCCCACCCCTCACAGAGTGCGCCCCAACCCATTCGGTTTGCAAACCGATCCCACCCTGGCGCACTGTGTGAGTGGTTGAGCATGGTTTGGTGCCAAATCTTGCCTGAATACAGAAAGTAGGTATACTATTCGACCTAGCTCACCCTAGTTAGTAGGAATTGACCCCTAGTCTGTCCAAATTGACCAACGCCGAGTCAAATGGAGCTTCACCCCCTCACAGAGTGCGCCCAGACCCATTTGGTTTGGAATCCGATTCCACCCTGGCGCACTGTGTGAGTGGTCGAACCCCAAACTCGACCACAACTTGCCCAAATAAGGCGAGTAAAGGCTCAATCCTATCTATCTCGATGAGATATCCAGGATTATATCCTTAGTTCTCTAGTTTAGCATCATTAGTGACCTAAACAGCAGCCCACCCCTCACAGAGTGCGCCCCAACCAGTTCGGTTTGCAAACCGATCCCACCTGGCGCCTTTGTGGTGAGTGGTCACGTCGAATTGATCCAAGTTGTCCTTAGGACGAACCAAAATCATTGCTTAGGGACCCTTAGGAGCATTTCCAAGCTCGGTTAGCCTATAAATCATACCTCTAGACCCTAGAAAGTCGAGAATTGTAAACCTAAAAATTTTCCCAAAATTAGGGTTTTGCCTATAAAGGGAACCCAAGTGTCATTTTAGCCTTCCAACCTCGCTCTGCTCCAAGCCGATTTCCACGATCCTTAGGGCGCTTGACATCATCTGTCATCCCCGGCTCCTCACCGCCTATGGCCACTTCTTCATTCAAGCGATGGTGCGGTAGCCCACGGCTCATGGTGAAGGCGACATCGAATCTGTCTTCAGTGTCTTCCGAAGGGAACTTGACATTGAGGCTACCATCAACGCCACTCCCTTCTACCAAAACATTATGTCTGAGTTCCATGCCAAGATAGGACCCTTTTTGGTAGAACTCCCACCTTGTGTAGGGTATTTTGCACCTAACACTGCCCTCAAGTCAGCCCTGCAAGATATCCCAAATGTAGATAAGTACTTAGAGAATAAAGCAGTCCGCCTTCCCAATTACATGTCCATCTCTGTCAATAGGAGGAGGTACTTCTCCTATCAAAGACATTTTGTAGCCATCTTTCTATCTCTTCGGGGTCAAACCCGGATAGGGGAACCCTCGATTCGGCCTTTAGAAGTTGAACCCATAGCCATGGCCGCAGCAGAGAAGGAACGGATGCGACTCGAGTACGAGCAAGAAGAAGAGGAGGAGGATGAATACGAGTCAGACCCGGAAGACCTGGATCTAGAACAGGAGAGGCAGCAAGCAGAACAGCAGATCCAAAGCTTCGAAGAGGGACTGAGAGCAACAAGAAGAGCCCCACCACCAGGGCAGGGCATTACAAGCTTGACGCCGGTGTTCATAGCAGGCGAAGCATATCTAACCCTTCACGATATCAAGAATCTTCCACAGTGTCGCGACAGAGGTCTTAGGGTAGATGAGATTCTGCATCTCCTACGACAGCAAGCGGACCTCGACGACTTCATTGATCGAGAAGCTCAGGACTTCCCTATCAGCATTAGTGAAGCCAGAACCTTCACCGGCGAGACGTCATCAGATATAGAAGCTTACGCAGGTATCAGACAGATGATGGCCGAAAGGGAATTGCCCTCGGAAGAGGAGTTCATGGCGATTCAGGAACAAATGGGCATCAAGGGCAAGTCCACATCAGTATTATTACCGGGCTCGCCAACACCCATCCTGAAGCAACATGGAGGCAGTATCAACCTAAGAAGGCTGGTGCACCAAGACTTCAGAGAGCTAGAGGAGATACCAGTGGACGACTTCGCGGGAAGGCACAGGGCAACTTCCTCGTCTGCCGAAGAAACAGGGCATGACAAAGCACTCAGATACTACCTGCCGTTGCTGCTAGACGGAAGAATAGCGGTTATTCACCGCCAATTTAGCCCAAGAGGTGAAGAAGGGGTCTTTATGCTTATCGCCCTCTCAGGGTTTGGACACCATGCTCGATTAGCTTCAAACATCGATCATGTTGTCCTGATCAAGAGAGCGATTGCATTGACCATCTTCGACTTTGCAATCCCTTGTAGGCGGCAGGGCAGATTGGCAGTAACAGCTGCGTATACATCAGATAGGAGAATTGAAGACATGGAGGCAGCACTCCAAGGAGGAACGACAACAAATATTCTCAGGAACTTAACAGGGTCATTAGGTACGGCCCAAGTGAAGAAATTTTTGGAGGACCACCCTGACTACCTCAAGAAATTTCAAGAGTAGAAGTTTATTAATTTGCATGTAAAAGTTTAGTATATATATGAATATAATATATATCTCTTTTTGTATATAATTGTTCCCTCAAATTGTTTAAACAAGTAAAGCAACGTAACACAAAACAAGAACTAATGACCAGAATGTACTCTAATGTGCATGCAGCTAGAGTACCTAGAAACCTTGATGAACACAGGCAGCGAGAACAAGAACATACCCCACCAAGGCGCTTCCAGCCGAGGAATTTGCACCCAGAATTCGAAGCAGTAACACCGGAAGAGGAGCTATCCCAGATCAGATCGGACATCCACGACATAAGGGCATTGTTAGCAGGGGTAGCAGCAATAGGAGGACAGGACCAGAATGTACCCTTGCCGGAAACACCAGCTGGCCGGACAGTGCAACAAAGGAAGAGAAGCAGAAGGAGAAGATCTCCTAGTTCGGGATCCTCGAGCTCCAGCTCAGATACAGACTCGGCATCAGAGGAGCAGGAAGAAGAGAGACGGGATCGCCGGCAGGATCCAAACCGTGACAGGGGCAGATCACAGACCGATTACCAGAAGAAAGTTGACTCCGCCCTTAGTAATGTGTGGAAAGCCAGAAAGTTAGAGCAGTTTTCAGGAGAAAACAGATCCGGAATGGAAGCAGAGGCGTGGCTGGACGAGATGAGTGAGTACGGCAACGCCTATGGCATGAAAGATAAAGATAAAGGCAGGGTAGCAACAGCAAACCTCAAGGGAGCAGCCAGAATTTGGTGGAAGGGGTATGCTAAAGCTCACGGTCTGAGCAGGGACAGTTGCAAATTCAGGAAGTTCGCCAAGGCGTTCAAACATCATTATGTGCCAAGAGAACATAAGTGCAACATGATGCAACAGTTTTATAGGCTGCAACAGGGCAACAAATCAGTACAGAAATACACGGAAGAATTTATGAGACTAAGGCTTTATGTGCCAAAGTTGAGTGAAAAGCATGCGGTGGAAGGCTATATCGAGGGGTTGAACGACGAGATCCGCAAGCTTGTAAGGGCAATAAACCCGAAGTCTGTGTCAGAGGCAGAAGCAAAGGCCATAAGTTTGCAAGGAACAGGACCGCAAGAGCATGCACCAAGGCAGCAATATTTCCAGGATAAGGGGAAGGGCACAGGAGGCTATAGCCCAAGGGCGGCAAGCCCAGTAGCTAGCAAGACGCAGTACAACTCAAATTATGGGAAGCAAGGCAACACAAGTGGTGGCAAGCAGGAAAGAAAACAGGTAAGCTTCAAGGAGCAAGGAGCCAGGTCTAACTATTCCCAAGCAGTGAGGCAATTTCCGCAGTCCATTCCCAAGGAGAAAAAGCAGGAGTGTATAGAAAAGCAGCTATGTTTCAGATGCTTCCAGCCAGGGCATAGAACCAACAATTGCCCCCTGATAATGAATGCGGCATTGGCAGAACTGGGATGGGAGACACCTTCGGACGCAGACGACGACGAAGCACGAGACTACATCCATGGTGAGTGTCACATTTTTCGCGGACTATTGATACTGAGAAATGCAGAAAGTCAGTATAAGGTGATCTCAACGACCGGGAAAGCCCAAGAGAAATCCTTTATAGTATTGATAGACTCAGGGAGCAGTCACAACTTTGCATCCCCTAGGATGGTAAGCATGTTGAAGCTAAAGCCGCTAAAGTCCAAGCCCAGGCCAGTCGTGTTAGCCAATGGAGCAGTTAGGCATACAGCAGGGAAGAGAATAAACTTCAATGTAGACTTGCGGGCGTTAATGTTGCATTGGGGGCGAAGTCATGAATATAGGCAAGTATGATCCGATTATTGGAATGGAATATCTTGGACCAGCAGGAGCAATCATCGATTGTGGGAAGCGTAAAGGTGACCTTAACAACTCAGAGGGCAAGGTCATCGAGATCGCAGGTAAAAAAGTAACCCCAATCATGCAATGCATGAGTAGTGAAAAATTGCTTAAGTGCATAAGAAAGCAGCAAGTGGCCTATCTCCTTAAGCTTGAGCTCGAAGATCGAGTGAGCCTGGGAGAGAAATAAAGAGATCAAAGAACCTAGCAAGCTCCCCAGACCAATAGCAAAGTTGATCGAGGAATTTCATGACTTGTTTCTCGATGAGATTAAGCGACTTCCAGCCCTATAGAGGAGTCGAGTGTGAAATAGCACTTGAACTGGGGCCGAAACCTACAAGCAAGGCACCTTATAGGATGTCAACCGAGGAGTTGACGGAGTTAAAGAAGCAATTGCAAGAATTGCTAGACCTAGGGTTCATAAGACCTAGTGTCTCCCCGTTCGACCCCTATTCTCTTTGTGAAGAAGAAGGATGGGAGCCTTAGGATGTGCATTGATTACCGCTTGGGTTAAATAAGCACACCATCAAAAATAAGTATGCCTTGCCTAGGTCGGATGACTTAATGGATCGATTCTGAGGGGAGCAAAGATCTTCTCCAAAATAGATCTCGGATCGGGGTATCACCGATTAGGATCAAAGAGGAAGACATCCATAAGGCGGCGTTCGGGACAAGATATGGGCACTATGAGTTCACGTTATGCCCTTTGGATTGTCTAATGCTGACCACATTCATGAGGTTAATGAACGACGTCTTCCGCGAATTTTTAGATTCCTTCATCATAGTCTTCTTCGACGATATCTTGGTGTACAGCAAGTCTGTGGAGGAGCACGCCCAACATTTGAAGAAGGTGCTTGAAAAGTTAAGAAGGCATCAACTCTTTGCGAAGTTATCGAAGTGCCACTTCGCAACGGAAAGAGTGGAGTACTTGGGGCAAGTGATCACAGCAGAAGGCATTTCCACAGACCCTGCAAAGATCGAAGCCGTGATCGGCTGGCCGGCACCTAAGAACACGCATGAAGTCAGGAGCTTCCTAGGCCTAGCAGGCTACTATAGAAGATTTGTGAAGAATTTTGCCAAGGTAGCAGCGCCATTAACGGATCTCACAAAAGGTGGGAAGATAAAAGATTGGGCATCTCATTGGCAAAACAAGGCCCAAAAAGCATTTGAGACACTAAAGGAAGCTTTGACGACGGCGCCAGTTTTGGTCTTGCCAGATCCGACTAAAGATAAGCTCGTAGCAACAGATGCTAGCAGGACAGCGACAGGCGCAGTCCTCATGCAGGAGGAAAGAGTAGTGGCCTATGATTCCAAGAAGTTGAACGACGCCGAAAGCAGCTACCCAACGCACGATCAAGAGCTCCTGGCCATAGTAAGGGCTTTAAGAATTTGGAGGCATTATCTACTGGGAAGAAAATTCCAGCTAGACACAGATCATCAAAGCCTTCAATACATATTTACGCAGCCGCTCCTCAATTTGAGGCAAAGGAGATGGATGGAATTCTTGGAAGAATATGACTTTGAGATAAGTTATAAGCCAGGGAAGCTCAACGTGGTTGCGGATGCCCTTTCCAGGAAGCCATTGGCAACAAGAATTCATTTAACGCGCCATATCAACACTCGTAGCGAGTTTGGTAAGAAGATTGAGGAAAAATTGCCGACGGACCTCGACTTCAAGGAAGTTTGGGCGAGCATTTCCAAAGAGGCCAGGACCGACAAGGAAAGGGAGATGTTCAGGCACTACAAGAAGGAGGGAAATTTGCTATACTATAAAAATAAATTGTGTGTGCCAAAATCTTCGGAAGTTAGAAAGCTTATCTTGAATGATACACACAATAGTCCCATAGCAGGGCATGCAGGGTTCATGAAGACATACTTCAAGATTAGAAGCAGTTATTATTGGCCCGGCATGAAGAAGGAAATAGCAAAATATATTAGAGAGTGCCAGATATGCCAACAGACAAAGGCGGAACAGCTCCGGATTCCAGGTGCCTTGGAACCATTGCCCGTACCCAACGCTAAATGGGAGGTAATAAGCATGGATTTCATTACAGGACTCCCAAGAACAGCAAGGGGCAAAGATGCCTTGATGGTGGTAGTAGATAAGTTGTCAAAGATGGCACACTTTGTGCCGTGCAGGACAACCGATACGGCATTAGACACGGCTAACCTATTTGTTAAGGAGATTTTTAGGCTCCATGGCATGCCGAGGGAGATAATCTCGGATAGAGACTCCAAGTTTATGAGCGCCTTTTGGCAGGACCTATTCACCACCATCCAGACAAAGCTTTCGATGAGCACGGCATATCATCCCCAAAGCGGATGGTCGACGGAGAGGACAAACAGGATCATCGAAGATATGTTAAGAAGCTATGTATGGAACAAGCAATCCAAGTGGGATGATTTCATCCACTTAGTAGAGTTTGCATACAACAGCACCAAGCAGGAGTCATCGCAGATGAGCCCTTTTATGATTAATTACGGGTATCAGTGTCTTACCCCGGATACTTGGCACAACCCTGTGTCCAAGGTGGAAGTCTCCCAGCAGATGCTTTCGGAAATGCAAGACTTGGTGGAGGAAGTGAGGATACCTCCTTGCAGCAAGAAGCAGGCAGAAAAGCATCGCTGACAAGCATAGGACAGTAAGAGAATTTGAAGTGGGAGACAAAGTTTGGTTGAAGATCAAAGTCAAGCAGGCCAAGCTCCGCATCGGCAATTGCAAGAAGCTTGCTCCAGGATGGGCTGGACCCTTCAGGATAGAGAAGAGAGTAGGTACCCAATCCTACAAGTTGGACCTGCCAGCACATCTTAAAATCCACAAAGTTTTCCACGTAAGTCTGCTAAAGAGGCACACCCCAAACCCCGAGGAAGTATTGGAGACAAATGAGTTATTAGAAATGACGGACGAGCATATTGAAATCGTCCCGGAAGTCCTTCTTAATAGATCTTATAAGAAGACCAGAAGGTCAAAATTTCTCCAATACCTTGTGAAGTGGAAGCACTTACCAGTGGAAGACGCTACATGGGTACTTGAGTCAGATCTCAAGAAACAGTACCCCGAGTTTATGGAGCAATGCAAGGGTCGGCTCGTCACCGAAGTAGTCGACATCAGCAACCAGGAAATCGGCTCAGGCATGTCGATTTGGGTTTAGATTTAAGCATGTGTAGCTAAGGCTAATCTACGCATGCAGCCTATGCTAGGCATGGGTTGCATGCGTTGCTACCGATGATGAGACCACTAAGGTGCTCTCTAGGGCGTGGTGTAATGTCAATGTAGGCATGACCGCGTTTCCGGTTGGATGAGTGGAAGGTAGATTAGAAGTCTACTTCGGTCCCACGGAAGTAGACGACCTCGAGAGAAAAGAGGTCATTCAGGTATGCATTGATAGGAAAAGCACCTCTAGTCAATGCCTACGGGGGAGGGCCTTCACGCCCCATATACGGGAAGGACCCAAGTCCCACGCTAGGCAACTAAAGGTGTAGGCATGAGCGGCATATAGGCATAATAGGGCGCTGTCTCTTCGGCCAGGATGGGAGAAACATAATCTTCCTATGCCGAGAGATATGCCTTGCATCCATATAATTGTATTTAATGGGTGGTTCCCTTACAACCAACCCTTATAATAATAATAATTAAATATGTACTAACGTAGCGTACATCCTGCAGGCGATTAGAAGGACCGAGCGGCAGGAGGGTAGCGCTACAAGAACTCACAACGCATAGTTTTGCCATGATGCGTTGTGAGGAGGCGATGAGGAGTTTTTAGTTAAAACCTTAAAACTATAATTGATGTTAATTTTGTTAATAGTCGATTATGAAGTAGAGGACGGAAGAGCCTCTCACCATAGTACAATTACAGTAAACTATAAATATTACTTGAGGTGATTAATATGATATGGATATATAAGTTGTTGTAATTGCAGGATATGCAGGTACCCAAGGTGGGGAGATGCGTGATGCTGAGGACAGCATCAAGTCAAGGTGGGGAGAATGTGACGTTCCAGCATAATATACGCCCCCAATACGTATATTATACTGCCACGTCACACGTACATGTCACAAGTGACATGTACTTGAGAGCAGGACAACGTTGCACCTAGGGGGCAACTTTGGATGTTGGGTATGTAATTAAACGTACACAACAAAAGGTTCCTTGTTCATCCATTTCCAAATGGCTTAAAGCCATTTGCCCATGTGGATGCCCTAACCTAGATAGGGTCTATATAAGGGCTAAAACCCTAGACCCTAGCTCTCTTCCATTTTGCCAATTAGGGTTCTCTAGAGCTTCCTTCCCTCTTTCGCGTTTAGGGTTTTCCTGGGCCAATTCGGCCAAGGTAAGACTCGAAATCGCATTGCCAGGCCCCGAAAAGTCGGATTTGCACAACAGGTTGCTGAGTAACAGTCGTCTTCGGCAAGATCAGGAGCATGGACGCCTTCCGAGGATCAGGAGCAAGCCAAGGAGCAGGTATCTAGTTGTTCTGTTGTGCAAAACCGTCTTTAGGCGTGGCAATATGCCGGATTAGTATGTTAGATCATCTCTGGAAGCCTTGTAGATCCCTAGATCTGAGACTCTAACGAATGAACATAACATTGGATGTTAAGTAGATGGATTGATATGATTCTCTATTTCTGTTCGGTGATATTGCATGTATTCCACTCTGTGATCTCCTTGTTGTGGGAAGGGGGGTAGAGACCTAAAGGCTGTGTAGTAGATGCTCCTAGCATAGCACCTTAGTTCCCACATGAATGCGGCCCGTGCACAGGAGCCCACCTGGCTGTGGGTGAAGGGGCAAGGCCGGTTGATAAGGAGGAACTTGTCTCATCGCGGACTGACCCCTCTGGTAGTAAAGCCTATCGGGGGTCTCTGCGGGCTAGGCTTAATGGCTTGTCACTGTGTGTGGGCAAGGCATGAGCTCGACACTCGTGGGGTGGTGAATATGACCTTCCAGTGAGTTCAAGTCGAATAAGGGCAGTGGCCCTCTAGCCGCCTGCGATGAGCATGGATACCTCTGGAGGAGAGGCAGCTCTCTTCCTGCCTCATCGGGGCTGGGGAGATGCAACCCAGCAGTAGTAGCCCCTCTGGCTATTCACCCGGCAGGCTACGGCCAAGTCCCAACACTTTTCAGCCTACTCTGCAAAGTGTGCACGGGAGGGGCGGATGGAGTGGACTACCCTAAGCCATGTTCTATGCCAGCCAAATCCATTGCCATGAATTCTGTCTGCAATGAACTCTGGAGGCCTAGCCGTCAGTCATCCCCCTTGAGTCCGAGCCCTGGGTAGGATCTCCCCTTTGTATTATTGTTATGAAGGTATTGCTGACTCTGTGATGTTGCTATTGCTATGGTGATTGTGTTTGTATATTATTAGTTGTGCTCACGTTTGTTTGTTACGCTTCCGCAGATAGGTCGATCCGATGGAAGACGGATGAATGACACATCCACTCTTCCCTTGCTGGCTCTGCCCCATGGGAGTAGAGTCAGGTGGATGGCCCCTGTCAGGCAGCTGCCAGGGGGAATGCTCCTCCTTCGAATACGATGCGGGCATCGTATAAGGAGTAGGGGACGTCACATTGAGATTGACGCCTCAGGAAGAATCTTTATTAGCAGAAGTCGGTGCTTCTGGTGGAGCTTAGTGCCTCGGTAAACTTTTTGCTTTTTTTTTTACTTATCCATCCTTTAAAAAACTTTGTATTCAAACTTAACGCTTAGCCTCAACCATGGTGATCGTCATAAATGGTTGGTGCTATTTATGAGATCACGTCTTGGAAAGAGTTGGTGGTCCTGTCCAAGTGAATGAAAAGGGTTGGTGTTCTTGTCCAGTGGAGAGAGTTGGTGCTCTTGTCCAAGTGACTGGAAAGAGTTGGTGCTCTTGTCCAACAAAAAGAGTTGGTGCTCTTGTTCAAGGGAATGGAAATAGTTGTTGCTCTTGTCCAAGTGGATGGAATGGGTTGTTGCTCATGTCCAAGTGAATGGAATGGGTTGTTGCTCATGTCCAAGTAAATAGAATGGGTTGTTGCTCATACCTAAATAAAAAAAAGACTCACCTATACAAGTGAGTTGGTGTTCAACTTGTAGTTGATGGGTACAACCGAGGTTAGTTGCTTTTCAGAAAAGAAGGAATTGATACGAATATGGTAGCTCAGAGGAGTGGTCTTGAATGTTAGTCTTGGTGGATTAGCATGGATGTCTAAGTTTGGCAAATTATTTGCAAGGTATGGCAATAGAGGCAACCTATGGTCTATATTTATGGTCTACATTTATGATGCTAAAAAGGCTTGCTAAATAAAAAATGGGCTAAAATCATAGTAGATACCCATAAATAGAAGCTGAATTTTAGTTACACATATCTCCGCAACCAGAGCTCCGATTGAGGCGATTTTCACTTCTCTAGAACTGGCTCGAAGTTTAGTTTTCGAATTTGGGTGGCACTTTCTGTGTTTCGTCCCAATGAGAGAGACATGGCCGAAAGAGTGATAGAGGGTTAAAGGAGACTGTTCTACTTATTCGCACTTGAATCTGATTCTAAGAAAGCCTTTACTTTTTCCCAAGAGTTCAATAACCTATTACTAACCTGGAGCCTAACTCTTGGTGTTTTATATTAAGGACTGCTAGCTCGTGGAGGAGCTACTGGCGGAAGCTGAATGTCAGGCCTTGCCATAATTCTGTCAATTCTTAGCACTGCACGAGCTAGTTGGGCAGTGAACTACTATAAATTGGTTATTGTATCTTGACTTGGCTCTGGTTTAGGTGTTAGAGCCTGAACTCTAACCTTGCAAGAAGGATGAAAAACCCAACAATCCAAGCTCAATCTATCAGTTCAAGGCAATGCACAACACAAAGAATCATCATCTCCATAGCTAGATCAATCAAAATCCTCTCTCTCAATACACCGTCTCTCTCTGTTCTCTCTCTCCCTGCTCAGATAATACAGTGGTCATCATGGATACGTGCAAATATCTTGCACGCGTGCATGTGCGTACATCACTCCATATACGGTATACTCTCTTCTATACCACCTCAATAGTGGTGAATGTGGTTAGTGGTGAGAAGTGTGGTGAGTGATGACAAGTGTGGTGATGAGTGTGCTGAGTGGTGACGAGTATGGTGATGTGTGGTGAGTGGTGATCACCCCAACAGTGGCGACCACAGTGGGAAAATATGCCACTCCGTGGCGGAGAACCCACAACAAAACATACTACTATGGTCCTTGGGACATGTCCCCAAATGACACATTTACATGTATGTTTAGAAAGAAAATACCCTCCTCAAATCCAAATGACTGATACAAACAACCTGGTCCAAAATGACAGTGACGAAACAGAGCCTCCGTAACTGTGGCAAACTTTGAAAGCTGATATCTTGAGTTCCAGACCTCCGTTTGACCTGCACCATCGCTCGTTGGATTCGTATCGCCGAAACACATCTTTTAATGTAGGATAGATTGTGTATTATAGAACTGTCACCATCTGTTTTTACAGAAAAACGACCTGCTGTAACCCAAAAATTCTCCACAAATTCTCTGTAATTGGAGCTATACCAAATCTGAATCCCTTAGAATAGCACTTCTCTTTCAAAATAAGGCTTGAGATCCTTGCCATTTCTGGGATTAGGCAACAATTCCCCTTCTGGAGTCATCAAGTAAAAAGCTCCACCTGGTGCCTCTTTATCAATCACAAATGGGCCTTCCCATGGGCTTTGAAATTTGGATAGATGCTTCTTAGTGGTCCTGCACAACACCAATTGCCCTTCCTCAAATGGATTGACAACCTGTAACCTATCTTTGATAAGTTTTACTTTCTGTTTATGCCTCATATTGAAGGCTGCTGCTTCTTGTCTCATCTCTTGCAATTGCAACAAATCATCCATCCTATTATGCACTTGATTTGGAGTTGGAACTTCTCCTAAATTCTCATAATAAGGTAGCTCCACAAAGGAACACAAAGGAATGTCCAAATGAATAGGCATTACAGCTTGCACTCCATAAACCAATTCAAATGGTGTAAATCCTGTAGCCAACTTATAAGTACACCTGAAACTCCATAAGGCACCTGTCAAGGCTTCATGCCAATTTCTTTAATTATCCTTCACTGTTTTAGCCAAGATAGCTTTCAGAATTTTGTTAGTAGACTCAGCTTGCCCATTGCCCTGTGGATAATAAGCAGAAGCTTGCACATGTTGAACACCAATCTTTTTACGTTGGCGAGCTACTACTTTCCCCATGAAATGAGTTCCCCGATCCGACAAAAGAATGGTTGGAACACCAAATCGAGAAATCAAATTGTGATAAAGAAAGCTTACTGTGGTACTTTCTGTAGCATGCTTGGCTGGAATTGCTTCTACCCACTTCGTAAACATGCATGTGGTTGCCAAGATATACTTATGACCTTTGGAAGATGGAGGATTGATAGGCCCAATGTAATCCAATCCCCACATATGAAACGGACCAACGCTCAAAATAGGATGGAATGACATATTATTATGGCCTGTTAATTGTTTATGCCTTTGACACTTCTCACATTTGCTAACAAAGTCTCTAGTATCCTTGTAAAAGAGTTGGCCAATAATATCCCCAATGAAGAATCTTCCTAGCTGTGGTTCTGACTGCAAAATGCCCCTGACAATCATGTGCTTGCTGCAACAAATCATGAGTTTGCTGACCAGCAACACACCTTAATAAGAGACCTTCCATAGTCCTCTTATAAAGAATAGCTTCATGCACCACATAACCAGCTGCTTGTACTCTAAGAGCATGCTTTTGTTGCTTTGAAAATGATGCAGGATAAGTCTGATCTTGTAAATACCTGTATATATTGGCATACCAAAGATCCACGATTTCAATGAACCCTTGTAACACGCCATTATCCGGAACTGCTACTGGCTGGTCTGTTTCCTCTTCTATTTCAGCACCACTACTCAAATAGGCACTTGGATTATGAGCTCCTTGAGCCATCTTAACATACTTCAATTCAAATTCTTGTATGATAAGAGCCCATCTTGTAAACTTAGGATCTTGGACAGTCTTGTTGTAAATGCAAGGCAATGGGTTCACATCCATATGAATGTAAACATATTGTACATTTGCTGAATTCCATTGTGAAGGAAGAAGATAATGTCTAAATTTATTCAAGGCCCACTTCAATGCCAACCCAAGATGCTCCACATGAGTCCATTTCTGCTCTTGTGGAGTTAACAACCTGCTAGCATAGTAATTCACATCATAATGCTTTTGCTGATTTTTCTGACATAGTGTGACAGCCAAAGCTTGCTCCCAAACTGTAAAGAATAAATGAAAAGGCTCACTCATTCTTGGAGGAATCAGCAAAGTTCTCTCTTTCAATTGTCCAAGACACTATTCAAATGCTTCTCGAGCATCCTCCTTCCATCTAAAATTTTGCCCTTGCTTCATACAATCCACAAGTGGCTGGGTTACTTTAGCAAAATTGTGCAAATACTTCCTACTAAAACTGAGTTGGCCATATAAGCTTCTCACTTGTGATATATTTGTAGGTGGTTTTACCTGCTCCAAGGCTGCAATCTTACCATGATCCACTTGTAATCCCTTTTCTGAAACATAATTGCCCAATAGTTTTCCTCCTCTAGTGAAGAAAATACACTTAGCAGGATTCAAACTTATGCCATACAATTGGCATCTTTCAAGAACTTTTCTGAGATGATCCAAGTGATCCCTTCTTGGATTCGAAAACACTGTTAAGTCATCTATAAAGACTCTCAAAAAGTCTAAAATATCATGAAAAGCATATGTCATAGCTCGCTGAAATGTGGCTGGAGCATTTGTAAGGCCAAAAGGTAATACCTTATAAGCATAGATGCCAAAAGGTGTTCGAAAAGCCGTCATTGCTTGATGTGGTGGATAGATTTGGATCTGATTGTATCCTGAGTAACCATCCAAGAAAGAATAGGCCTGATTTCCTGCAACAATATCCAACAAAGTGTCTATGAATGGTGTAGGAAAATGATCTCTTTTGGTAGCTTTATTGAGATCCCTGTAATCAATGCATACTCGGATTGAGTTATTTGGCTTTCTCACTGGAACAATAGAACTGATCCAATCTGAATTTGGCACTGGTACAATAAATCCCGCCTCCAAAAGCTTCATAACTTCAGCCTTTACTTGCTCCTCTATTACTGGACTCATTCGCCTTTGAGCTTGTTGGACTGCTTTTGATCCTTGTTTCAAATCAATGGTATGCACCACAACCTCTGGTGGAATGCCTTTCAATTCTTTGTAATTTCTTGCCAAAACATCTCTGAATTCTCTTAATAAAGATATCAAATCACGTTCCTCCTCTTGAGTAAGATCTCCTCCAATAGTAACCAATTCTTCTTGATTTCCTTAAGAAATATTGATGTTCTTGACTGAATGTGGTGACTGTAATGAATGTGGTGAGTGTGGTGACGAATGTGGTGAATGTGGTGATTGTGGTGAATGTGGTGAGTGTGGTGACGAATGTGGTGATTGTGGCAAATGTGGTGACAGTGATGAATGTGGTGCGTGTGATAACTGTGGTGACTGTAATGGATGTGGTGGATGTGATGATTGTGATGAATTTGGTGCATGTGGTGACTGTAATGACTGTGGTGAATATGGACTGGTCTGATTTACCTCATCCTCCAGAATGTGCGCATGCCACCAAGCTGCTTGTCCTTGTATAGTGGGCTGATTTCTATTTACCCCATCCATGCTTGATGTCAAAATCAGCATATTTACTTGATCTTGATCAATTTCTTGCTGAAATAAACTCTTGCTGAAATAAACTCTGATTTTGTTCTTCCCCCTAACTCTTGCAACAAATTTGGAGAATGATGCATCAATTGCTCAAGAGTAAGTGTAACTTTAGTGGCCAAAACTTGGCTGATCACATCATCTTCATCTTGAATCTCCTCATCCACCATAGAAGGCAGCACTATGGGCTAATTTTCTTCTATAGACTGAAACTGTTTTGTGGGCAGCACATTGAATTGCACCTTCTTAGGTGCTGACACCTTCAAAGCTTGTTCCTTCAAAACCTTTGGAAAAGAGGTCTTAGTCTTCTCCGCAATTGGCACTACTCTTGGTTCTTGAACCACCTTTTGTGATCTTGTAACGACATTTACTTCTCCAATCTCTTCTTCTTGCTGAAATGGGTCATTCTCCACCTCAACAAATCCACAATTTACTACTGATTTTGCCTTCTCTTGCTTCTTAAGCTCCTCAATAAGAGCCTTAACTTGAGGATTATCAATGTACTTTGCATCTTGAATGCAAACATCATTATTAGGAAGAGGTACTGATTCAAACACTTGCTGCTTTGGTGGATACTTGTTGGTTGCCCATTCTGGTTTCCCATGGATTTTCCAACAAGTAGTCTCATCATGCTTGAATTTATCACATAACTTGCAATACAAATGAGCCTTACTTGGATACCATCCCTGTTTTGGCTGCACTATTGGTGTTGAACCCATTGGAACTTGTTGGGCAATTGGAGCTTGTGGCATCATTGGAACTTGTGGTATGATAGGTGCTGCTTGCATTGGTTGAATAGGAATAGATGGTGCTTGTTGCATAACAGCATTTACTGGATTGGCCCTCTCAAAGAATCTCTTCTCCCTACATTCTTGATCATTATGGCCCTTTGTTTGGCATCTTGAGCAGAATTTTAGCAATCTACATGTAGTGTCAGAATGTCCAATAGACCCACAATACTCACAAGTAATAAACTGCACCTCCCTTGCCTTCTCACCAATTGTAAGCTTAGAAATCTTGGCTGCAATATCCTCTGTTTTATGCTCTGGAGCAGCAACTTCATGAATGTATCCCAGCTTATCTTCAGCCTTGAGAGCATACTTTTGTGCTTCTAGTAATGTTGTAGGCTGTTTAGCCTTCACCTTATGAGCAATAGCTCGTTTCAGTCCCTTCACATACCATTGGATATCCATTTCATCATTCCTTGCAATCTTCCAATGAACCACGGCTTTGAGAACCGCAATATACCTCTGATTATACTCTCTAATTGATTCATCTTCCTTTTGTGTAAAATTGGTCCACCTTTCCATAGTCTTATCCTTACCATGAACTTCTTGATAATTAGCAATGAAAGCTTCCTTTAATTCCTGATATGTCATGGTATCTGGCTGAGTTTGTGCCCATTCCTCCACTGAATCTTGCAAAGAACTATGAAACCAAAGCAAATAATCACCAGCCAGTAACTTACATTGCTGGCAATACCTCTCAAACTTCACAATATGCTTCAAAGGATCCCGATCTACCAGATTATCAAACTTTGGAATCCCCATTGTCTGAAAACCCCATACTATAGGTGGTAATACAGCCATCTCTGCCTCTTCTTGGGTTTCTTGAAATTGGAAAAACGAAATTGAATCTCCCTTCAATTTGAAAAACGAAATTGGATTACCTTCTAGATCGGTAAATGGAATCAAAACCTCCTGGATCTGAGAATTAGACCCCAGATCTGCTCCCAAATCTGAAAACGAAATTGAATCTTGATGCAATTTTGAGCCCAAAGATTGAGTCACCGGTCCCCTTCTTGTTACGATGGAGCTTGGTGGGATCTCCTTCTTACTTCTCTTGGGCATAAAACTATGCTCCCCTTGTCAAATTCTACCCCACAAATCAATTATGGCAAAATTCCCTTCACACAAGAAATTGTTCCTTTCTCAATGGTGCCGTTCTTTACCGACGAACACCAATACCAATGGTAACAACTCCTTTTTCAATGGAAATTCTTGCCGATCAATGGTCTGTCGAGCACCGTGGTCGCCAAATTGTTAGAGCCTGAACTCTAACCTTGCAAGAAGGATGAAAAACCCAACAATCCAAGCTCAATCTATCAGTTCAAGGCAATGCACAACACAAAGAATCATCATCTCCATAGCTAGATCAATCAAAATCCTCTCTCTCAATACACCGTCTCTCTCTGTTCTCTCTCTCTCCCTGCTCAGATAATACAGTGGTCATCATGGATACGTGCAAATATCCTGCACGCGTGCATGTGCGTACATCACTCCATATACGGTATACTCTCTTCTATACCACCTCAATAGTGGTGAATGTGGTTAGTGGTGACAAGTATGGTGAGTGGTGACAAGTGTGGTGATGAGTGTGGTGAGTGGTGACGAGTGTGGTGATGAGTGTGGTGAGTGGTGATCACCCCAACATTAGGTAAACTAGAGCGTGGCCAACACCTTTCGTCACCCTTGGCGTAGGAGGTGGCTTATCCTCCATAATAGCCATTGACTATATATGTGGTTCCCTATCACGCATCTATCCATGACAGTTCTAGGACTTATGCATGCGTGATTACTTATAGGGATGGCATCATGGCGTAGGGAACGTTAAAGGTGATCCCATCGTCACCCATGATCTCATGCTTAACCTACATGCGTCTTGGCTATGCAAAGGTGATTGCGTGGACTCTTTGAGCCGTACGGGACATGACTAATGCGCTGCCACTGAGAGGTACTCATATTTATAGCACGAGCAATACAGTAGCAGCATTATTGTGTAGACATACGAGTATGCATGCGAGTAGCACATGAATAGGTGACACGTGAAATATGTTACAGTAGCTACAGTAAAGAGCAACAGTGCTACAGAAAATTTTTCAGTACATACCTCTCTGAGTAGTGTTGTTGGCCAAGCCAAGAAACTCCCTACTGATTCTCCAAGTGTTTCTGATCCTGCATGTGGTCTTTGTAATGGATGAGTGGCAGCATAGCAGTCTGTCAATCTGATTCTAATATAATCAGGTCCCAAGGGCACTCCATGGCATGCTGTAGTTGGTGCCATGTTATCAACAATGCCCTTGCCAATGACATCTTTCCTGTTTTTTGCTAACAAGAAGCATGCTTCTCCAATGGAAATTTTCATTTCTCCTGCTTGATTGTTCATTTTCTCAACCTGCAAAGCTTTGTTAATTAAGTTGCACAAGTCATGGCGCCTCAATCCACTCACTTGATAGAGAATTACCTGAGATTCGGCAACCTGATCCAGCGCCTCAGCAAGCTTCCTTCTTGGCGACATCCCAAATTCGAATTAAAACACTGCAATGAAAACACAGTTCTTGTGTTTCTCTAGGCGCATCAGAGAAACACAAATTCTATGATCCAATGCGAGGCCAAGAACACAAATTAAATGGCAGACATTTTTAAAATAGACGGTTAGTACAGGCCAATGATTGAAAAGTAGTTGGGGAAAGAGATATTCGCGGGCGGCGGGCTAAAAGATTTTAAATTTTAAATTGCGGGCGGGATTAATTTTCAGGATAAGGGTAGTACAAGCTTTCAATGGCGGGGTCTATTCATTAATTATTTGTACGACCCGTGTAATAATCACGTTTTCTAATTTCAATGTAATTTGAATCTCATTTTTTCATTCCTAATTTCTTCCAGAAGTTTTGCTTCGACTGCCTTCCGAAACCGACGCAATCTTCTAGAGCGATCTCTCAAGCAATCCAAATTTTTGTAACGCTACCTGCATTCCGAGCTATCATACTTCATTTCTGGCCTGTTTACAACAATTCCGACTCGATTTGAGCTTCTCGAGCTTCCGGAGATTCAACCGACCTTCTCGAGCTCAACAGAGCTTCAAGCACTTCGATATGGCAACTAAAGATTAGTATGTTCGAGTTCTTAATGGAGGAGGAACTCTGTGACTCTATTTTTGTTAGGTTTTAGAAACCTTCTGCTTGTGTGCTTAACTTTATTAATAGATTTAGAAACTCTGAGACTCTTTGATTAACTCTGTCACTCTGCAACCTAGATTAGATTATTGTTACCCTGCATTAGATTACTCTTTGATTAGATTACTGTTACCCTGCATCTCTGCTACTTGGCTTGTATTTGTTTGCAGCTTATTCTTTGTTTAATTATGTGTTCAGGGTTTTCCGCTTAGTCTGAATTGAATCTGCAATGCTCTGTGATTATAATTCCTAGTATCTTAATCTTCAATTGTAATCATTAGAGACAGGGAAGCGGGTTACGCTTCCTTGTGCTATGATTTTCTTTTTTTATGAAGCTTACTCTCTTTGATGTGTTCCTATGATGAAGCCTTCTATGGAGTTCCGTTGGTCTATGGATTTCTCGCGCTTAGCGCGAGAAGTTCAAATTCTATCACTCTTAGTAAGCATATAGGGTTGTTGAGGTCATAGTCGAGGTCAACCCTTCGGGAGGACGGTAAGAGACTAGGAATGTGAATTCTTGTGCTAAACGCTACAAGCGGGTTATGCTTCCTTGTGCTACACGCTACAAGCGGGTTATGCTTCCTTGTGCTATGATTTTCTTTTTTTATGAAGCTTACTCTCTTTGATATGATCCTATGATGAAGCCTTCTGTGTCCACCAGCCGTCGGTCTATGGATTTCTCGCGCTTAGCGCGAGAAGTTCAGATTCTATCGCTCTTAGTAAGCGTAAGAGTATGGTTGTTGAGGTCATAGTCGAGGTCAACCCTTCGCGAGGACGGTAAGAGAGATGAAATATGAATTCTTGTGCTACACGCGAGTAGTCACATTCCATCTATCTTACGCGCGAATCCTAAAACATTGCTCTCAGAATTTATAGACTTGTTGCGCCACGCGCGAGATGTTGGTCAAGTTGCTTAACACAGACACAAGGCCTCCAAAAAATAATTGTTATGAGTCTTTGACAACTGTTTTTACATAAAACTACCATAATAAAGTAAATGTTACTTTGTGGGTTAATATGTTGAATAACTATGACTAGTTATATATTGTGGTTCTTACTTGTGATTTATTGTTCTAGTTTGTTACCACAATTCATCATCGTGTTTTTTTAATAGTGCTTTATTGCTACGTTTTAAGTATGTGATTCAATTAGTGATGTAGTACATAAATCAGTAATGGTTTTGCGATTGTTTGTGAGGTGGTTGTTTTATGAAGGTGATGACATCTTTTTATATGAACCAATATTGTTCCATATAGTAGATGGTCCAACTTCTTATAAAACAAACTATTAATGGTTTTTTTGCAAAGATAGTGACGGCTTGCAAGGTTTTTTTGCAAAGAACTATTGTCATTTAGAAGACATAAATAATGATCATTACTTATTTTCTCCACTAATTGGCTATAGAACTATTGTCATTTAGAAGACATAAATAATGATCATTACTTGTTTTCTCCACTAATTGGCTATATTGAACAACCCACTATTAGTTTAGAGTAGAAAGACGGATGGTTTACACAAGGTTTCCAAGACTAGAATAGAAAGAAAGATACGAGTTTCCATATTCAAAATAGCACAACAAAATATATTACATTCATAGAGCAATTGTGATATTCAGCGTATATTTAAAGCTCAATGTTCCAGGGGATTTGAACCCTAGTATTTCCATTTGTCCCATCTGACTATTGATGAGAACATTAAAAGAAACATTCAGAAATATAAGAAGAGAAACCACATGATACCTTTTGACCTTATGACAGATTTGCACAGAATTCTGTATCTTGATATGTACAACAGGAAACTAAAACCAGCTGGCCGATTCAGATCCTATTAAACTGATGAATTCAGACACTATTAAAAACTGTCTTATCTTAAACCATGAACATAATTTAAGGTGGCCATAAGCAACAATACTAGCTAGTTGTTCAAAAGACATGTTTTTAAAGGTTCTAACTTAATGAATTTCATTCACCAACTCACAACACTATAAGTGCTTAGGTTGACATCACTTCTGAATATCTATTGGCATGCTAAAACGCTTATCTAAATACCAATTGTCTGTTCCTTTGTCAAGCACAACCAAAAAGAATAATAAAAGGATTTGTGAACTAGGGTTTGGAGAATGCACATCATTTTGCTCATAATAACCTGATACTTGCAAAGCTCTCGTCTTTTTTGGATATCCTGAAACCATAATGATGCCCTCAATGCATCCTCCAATTTTCCGAACTGCAGGCATGTCCATCAATGTGGTCTTTCCAGCTCCACTTCTGCCAAGTAGAGTAGTGAGGACCCCTGGTCTGAACACTCTGCTGACATCATCAGAAAGAAGTTGCAATCTTTCATCTGCTATTCCCTGTTCCATTTGCTATGTCATCCAATAAGTAACTTATTATCTAGTGGTTCAGACTTAAATGATACCTCAGGCATATCTAAATACTAATTAACATGATAAAAAGCAAATATATATCATTCCAGAGGCAATATCTGTCCTTTCATGAAACCACTCTGCCTTTCTATATCTGTGAAGGTTTGGCTAGAAAAGCCCTTGGCATCTTTTCAAACACAGAAACATAATTATTGTTCATGGTACAATAGAGAAATACACATTTCTTACTCATATATGATGTTTACATCTTGAAGTGCCTATATAAATTAATCTGTTACCTTCTAATTTGCATCTGTTCGAACTACGTCTCAATTTGTTCTCCACTATACGGCTTGCCGATTTTTCAGCAAACAGCTTTTCTGAGAGGAGGGCATGAGACTTTAATGCTTGAAGCCAATATGTTGGGCTCAATTCATGTTTAAAAGCTGCAAATAGATATTCTCCTCAGCACTTTGCTTTGGAAAGAGATAAATAAAATCAACCTTAAAAATAATACTATTACCTTGCTGATTTGTAATTATTTCTTATGCATTGAGCACTTATTCATTTTTGCACACTGCAAGATGAAGATCTTTATGAGAAATAGTGCAACAGATATAATGTATGTTATAATTTCTGTAGATGAGAGAATGTAGTCAGAGCAAGAATATACAGTGCACACTCGCAAGATATAATTATAAGAAAAATAAGTACTCTCACCCTCTGTTGAATCTGATAAAAGTTAAAGGGACCTGTTATAGGAAGAAGAGATTTTAGCAAATTGCAAAATTACTAAAAACCAAACTTATAGATTTATATGGGGAAATGCAGAAGGCGAAGGCAACTGCCGTGGCAGAAAAAACAATAATATCCAAGATCAATAAGGCAGACCCATCCATCTACAATATGAGCATAAAACAATCAGAGCATCCAACAAGCCTGCCGATTGAACATTTCGAATTCAGAATCCTCTGCTACAACTCAAAAAATAGAGTGCCTTTTTTAGTACTCAAATAGGGTTTAGGGGTGTTGTGTATGGCAGAAAGAATACCAAAATGAGAGAGGAAACAAAAAAAAAGACCTGTGAAAAATTGGTGCTTCTCCAATAAATTCTCGGAAAGATGCTGCCCTAGACATTGCTTATGTTGTATTATAAGAAGCATTATGGCCGAAAAACCATATGCCACATGCTCCCAGCGGCTTCCTTTGAGCCCAATTTAAGAATAGATACAATCTTCACCACTATGCTGCAAGCGGCACCATGTAGAGAGCTAGAGATCTCTGCTTCACTGCTTTCTCTGTATCCAAAACGATGTCAAAAACTAGTTTCCTCCACTCTGAACCACACTCGAAAATGCCTACCCTAACCCTAACGCACTTGCATCAAAATTTTTGCCGCCTTCTAAATTTGATTTTTGTTCTATCAAACCATATATAATGATACATCAAATTTCGATTTTTTTTAGCACACCAGCCCTACCGGGCCTACAGCCTTTCCTCAAATTCTAGCCTATCCACGTGTAATTTCCATGTCATCAAAATCTGATGTGCCTTATTTTGCACCATCAGATCTTGGCTTTCACAAATCTAAGGCCAGGGAAATTAGAAAATCGGCAAAAAATAGCTACGGAGATGGAAAGGGTCAAGGGAATAACTTCTTCTTTGTCGTGCATGTAGTCGTTCCATCCGCCATCAGTCACGAGCCATCTCTTGGCTCTGCAGAAAAACAGTGGGGTTTTTTTTCATCCATCTTCTCCTCAACCAAAGACGTTGCCTCTGCATTGCCAGACTATTTAGAGGAGAAGATGAAGCATGCCAAATGGTCGCCACAGCAAGCGGAAACTAGAGATCGCACGCAAGAAATTTCCTAATTTTCTGGTAGGTGCGAATTTGCTCCAGTTCTGTATATGATTTTCGATTTGCATTCTTGGATAAGCATATTGTGTGTAGTGGAATTGGATGATTTATACTTTTAGGAAATTGACTAATGAAACTCTGATCTTGGATGATTTATACTGCCTGTTGCTTCGGAATCTGCCATGGCAAGGGCCTATACTATTGTGTACTCAATATTTGTTTAGATGATATTCGTACTTATTTCTTAAGATATGAACATGCAGTCCCTTCCCAGCATCCAAATCTGCCAATCCAGCACACGCAGAGAGCATACTGACATAAGTAATTGTGTCTGGTGGCACGACTTCTGATGTCATCTGATTAAAATGGAGAAAGGATTCGGCATGCTGACCTACCCCAATGCATGTTGCAATGATTGCATTTCAAGAAGCCACATTGTGTTCAAACATCCTCTGAAATAACCTTTTAGCATCATCCAAGCTATAGCACCTGCCATACATATAAACAAGGACATTTTCAACTGTGCTGTCCATGCCAATCTTTCCGTTGATGCAAGCATGCATGAACTTCCCCTTTGCTAAGTCTCCAGCCTTGGCACAGGCATGTAGCACACTAACAAATGTAACATTATCTGGCAGCATGCCTTCCAGTTGCATCATATTGAAAAGTTGAAGAGCCTCCTTTCCATTATTATTATTTGCATATCCGAGGTCAAAGCATTCCATGACATCAGATTTTGGGAAGGCATTTTATGAATATCATGTGAGCATCCTTCAAGCTGCTTTGCATTTCCCATACATGTTGACAAGAGCATTTGCAACAACAAGATCGGACTCAAGCTCACTTTTAAGAATGTAAGCATTTATTCTTCTTGTCTCAGTAAATAAGCATGAGACGGTACAAGCATCAATAACATTAAGAACTGAAACTTTATTAGGCATTACTCCTTGAATTGTCATCTCGTGAAATATTTTGAGGGCACTTCTTCCATCAAAGTATGTTTTGCATACATACAAATCATAGCAGTCCATGAGATGACGCCCCGATGCAAACATGATATCAAATACTCCCTCAAGATCTTTAATATTCCCGCACTTAGAATACATGTTTATAATAAAGATTGGCTACTTTCTCATCGGACTAAAGCACAAACTATGACACATGAGTGTATCCTCTTTCCTTCTCCTAAAACCAATTGGGCACATCCAGAGAGTAAGCTAACAAATGTTACCTTGTGCGCTACTATCCTTTGAAGTTTCATCTCTTCAAATATCTCAGAAGGCTTCTTTGCCATAGGCATTTTGTGAATAAGTTTGTAATCATAGAATTCCAGACACCACATTCTTTGCAGGAATGGAATAAAAAACTTTCCTTGCAAAAAGTGCTTGTCCATGTCTGACAACTGCACCAATAATTATAACCCAAGAAAAGACATTTCTTAAAAACATCCGATCAAAAATCTCAAAAGCATCGCTCAAGCTACTATACTTACCATACATCTCTATGATCAAGTTCTCAAAGTAAATATTTTTAGCCTTACATAAGGATACCCTAATTTCTTATTTTTTCCTTAATCCAGGATGATAATTGAGCATATGGCATGATTGCATAGCTGTTTGGCTTGGTGAGCTGTCCAAGTTGGAGGTTCTGATTGCCATTATGCTGTATTTATGGTTCCATCCCAGACTCCTTGGGATAGCATCAAAGCCTGTCATCTCTTCGTCTACCATTTTTGTTATCATGGTAAGTTCTTTTGCTGCCCAATTTGGTAGTCTTATCAATCTATCTACATAGACTTTAAGCAACAACAATTCGAGACCTTTGGTTTAGCTTTTGATTTCTGGATTTTAGAGCCGGACTCCTGTTGGTCTCATTGATTTTGAGAATCATGGCATAGGTGATCCACGCTCGCAATCATGGCATGCAGGGGCACCATGCAGAAGCAATTGCATGTTATAATGAAGTACTATGTATAGACCCTACCACTGCGGATGGAGTTGTGAATCATGGGAATACATTGAAAGAGGTGGGACGAGTGAGTGAAGCCATTCAAGACTACATTCGTTTTGTCACAATTCGTCGCAGCAGACTTGTAGGATCTATGTTTTTGAAGATTGACTAATGTAATTGCTTGCCCGTTGCCTCATCAATTATAATTATTCAGTTGGATTTTTTTTTTTTTTGTACAGGGGTGACTTTAAGTTGACATACTTCGAAGATGGTATATTATTATCTGCCTTTACGGTTGGCCTACTGGTGTCATCTCCAATATTTGCCAAGCTTTCACGTCTGTAAGCCTTGCAATCTCATAGCATATGGCTCAAGAATCACCGCAACCTGTCAAAATGGTTTTTCTAGAGCCTTTGCTTCAAATTCCATCTTGTTTTCCAACATTAGATTAATAATTGCACAATGTTGCTGATAAGGAACCCGTCTATAAGGAACCCGTCATGCGGTTGCTGCAGTAACTGAATTGCCTCTGTTCTACACAAAGTTACCTTGTGTATCCTTTACGCAAGTCACAAGTAAGCAGGTGCCAAAAATATTCTACATCCTGGCCTTGTTAACATTGGAGGATCATCTTTTGTTCATTTCTATATTCAGTTGGGGTGTAAATTTTGACAGAGTAAACAAACAGAAAGGCATGAGCTTTTAGCCGAGCGTGAGATTACATACGGAGGCACATCAAAGATTGTGCCAATGTTTTTGCAGTGAATGGAAAAGATTTTATGGAACAATTGTGTAATGAATGCCAATTCATACCTTCCTTTTCGTTACAGCTCAGGAATTTCTACCATAGTTAGGTGCATCTCCTTCTTGTATCAGCCCCGTTATCGAGGTCAGCTCATAAAAAAATTTTGGCTTTCAGAGCATGCCAGAAACTTAAAGGTACAATGGCTTGTTTGGGCTTATGTCATTTTATGGTGGATACAACAATAGTGATGATGTTGCAAGATACAATGCACTATCCTTTTTGCTCTTTTTGCTGTTAGCTCCATGTCACCAAGGCCAGCTCATAAACTTCAGCTTTGAGAGCACATATATTTTATTTGTGTGGCTAACAAAACTTGGGGCTTTTTACACGACGGTCTCAAATAATGTAGCATTGTGGTAAAGAAGCATTTTAGGTTCATGCCACATGCAAGACTTGTCAAAAAAGAAAAAGGGCAATTTACGTTGCTAAAATAAAGACGCCCAATAATATACGTCTTGCCTTTAAAAGAAAGGCAAAAAAACAGTTCTATACAGTTGGCGCATGCTTTGAGTCTTTCTATGACAAGGCTATTCGGACATCATCGCCATATCCAAGAACATGGCTCGCCCTTAAAAAAAGAAAATCAAAGTCAGATATAATACTTAAAAGCAGATATGGTTACTCAAGAGTAGCTTGACGATGTTTTAGCTTTGAAATCAATTTCTGCTTTTGTACTGTGCCAAAAATATGCTTCTACTGACTGAAACCACCACCACAAATTGATGCAAGATGTCTGATTCTCCCAAGCCTGTATAAGACACTCTACCTACCTTATTTCCTCATTCTAGTCACTATAACAGGGATTGTGAATTATGCTTGGCATAATAGATTATGAATTCATAGAATATATGTTATATGCCATAATAGAGCCTAAGTTTATGAAGCATAATATACATTATCCAACAATTTGAGGACTACTGTATATCTACCAAGGGATCAGGGCATGCCCAGTAAACCACCACAGCAATGGATTGTACAGAACATTACAGTTAAAGCAGAAGAATACTCTTTAGAAACAAGACTTGCTCTTTCCATCTCCATATAATGCTTCCAACGCATGCTACACAGGAGAGCAAAAGATGGTTGAAGGACATGATAGTTGTGGCATGAACAATAAACGTGCATATTATGCAGTAATAAATTTGTAGTCCAGAAGGGAAAGGCTTAAAGATGAATTGTTACAAAATGAATTGTTTTATGAGTTTTTTTTCAAACGTACCTAGTCAATATAACAACCATTAAGTATTTACAGTGCATTGGCTTGCAATGATAAGTTCCATATAATACAACCTATTACATTACGTAATGATTACCCATTAGAAACTTTGGTAAAACAATTTAATCAATTCTAACTAAATCTAAATAAACAAAACGACCAAAAACTTGGGAAGTCGAGGGAAAAAAGATCTTAGATAATCCGTCATAAACAAGACCTTCCTAAAACCTTAACAACTTGGAAGGAAAAAAATCTAACCAATTCTAGATATTTCCTAAAAAGAATACCTTGCCACAACCTTCTGGTGTGCCTTTTGCTAGTTTTTCCTCATAGCTAATATTTCTGTGTTCTGCCTCAGGTGAAGCCGACACGTGTTTTGCCATGACCAGGTGCAACGTGGAATGTGCCAAAATTCAACCTCCGCTTCCAAAAACAAAGTTTTTCAGCTCAGCATTAGAACTTCTGAAGAAACTGATCCGCCTGTGATGGACCATCATATAGCCATAGCCATAGATACACTCAGAAAAATTTGGCTTGGATGAATTTGGCGAAATGGGGCTTCAATTGGGCGTGAATGAATGGGGCTTCATTTCTGTCCGCCAACATCAGCGATTTTGGAATCAAAGCTTACAGTTACGTCCTTTTTGGGTCTGCCTCCTGCTGGTTTTTGAACACAGAAATCGGATACTGCACAAATACTTGCTTTTTCCTGCGCAGAACCGGAACAAAAAGGTGAGATCCGGAAGAAGGCAGGCATCATGTAGATTGTTGGCTAACTAGGGCCGGATTTTCGCCCAACAAAGCCTTGATAGAACCTCTGCCGACGAATTTGTCGGATCAGGCTAATCGGATGTCCAATAAATCTACTCACAACATAGCCAGTTTTCTTGATCCAATCCGACTCCGCCGCCAGATTCAATCCAATGAATTGCACATTTCATCACAGACCTACTTGCCACATCACTGCCTTTTATGGCGTCGGGCATGCTTTCGCTAAACACTTGGAGGTTCGTGAGTTATGCAGAACCACAAAGAATGAAAAGCAGAACTGACACTGCAGTTTAATTAATAAGACCAACCCAGTATCATAAAAATATGTAAGATTATGTAGTCTGCAAGTAGCAACAAGGGTTTTAATTCTGTCATATTAGGTAGGCAATTTCTACTGCAGTATTTTCAGCTCTGACTTTAGACGACATAAACAAAATTTTCCATAAGAATTCGACTCCACAGTGGATTACTTTCATGGAAAATGAAAAGGTAGAGGATTCCCTTGCCCTTTCCTTTTCCTATGCCTATATTCAATTCCTTTTTTTTGCAGGTCACCTGGTTGAACCGTGAACTTAGAAAAGTTTGGCCATACATTGATCAGGTAATGATGCGAGGTTTTCTTTTTTCTGTTTATTACTTATGCATATTGATCAGTATGCACATGCATTCAGTACTTCATTGTCCTTGGATTCTCAGTAACTGGGCATTTCTTACACTCTTTCATACTTTTGTCCTTCTTATTAAGAATGTCTGTTCCAGTATTGAGTATTGATTATACCTTTTACTTTCTTTGATTATTATACCTAGTTGTCTGCCATCAGAACTTGGATAAATGCACGTTTAGCTTACCTTTGTATCACCTGGGGTGTAATCTATTGCAGCTGGCATTGCAACCCTAAATGCAGGTGACTTAACTACTATCATAGTCAGTTTGTCCGAATCCCTTTTTAGACCACACCTCTCAAACAAATCGGAAAGCGATGACTATTCAGATATGAAGGCCTCCTATTAGCTAAGAAATTCCAGAAGTTAAAAAGTGCATATCAACAAAAGGAAAACTATATAAAAGAGCCGAGCGCCTCTGTGCAAGATACCTTTCAAGATGCAGAAACAACTAGAATTATGTCTCTGATAATTCTTTTAGAATGATGTATTAGATAAATAAGACAATTTCAAGAACAAGGAAGACACAGTTTGGGAAGTTTGTACCATGATGACTACACGACCAAGGCAATGACTCGTGATAATGACGTGATGGCATGCATGTCTTCCTGGCGCATGAGATATACTCAACCTTTAAGCTCAAACAAAAAAGACTGATAGCTTGGCTATATCTCCAAACCGCAGAGAATTTCTACAGCAAATTAGACAATTGGCCCTCTGTATCTTGCTGTAGAAAAGTTTTAAACAAAATTTGAGGATGTTTCATCATTCTGTTTAAAGAAGCAGCATTATAATGTTGTTTATATTGTGAGTATAAGCCAACTCTGCTCCCATGCCACCCATTCAGACTCTTTCACGTGCCCATGCGCACATATAGGTTTAGAACCCTATGGATTAATCTTACTTTTGTACTTATATACTGACATTTTGCATTTTCATAAGGTCTAACCAAAAAATGGCAGGCTGCATCAGATGCTGCTAAAATAGTTGTGGAACCATGTTTATAGCTTTTGCCCCTAAAATGCAAAAATACCCATCATAAAAATTCTGGAGTGGGAAATGCAAAAATACCCATCATGAATTCTGGAACTCTAATGGATTCATCAAGAATGGCCTTAGCAAGATTTTATTAAATGGATTAGTGAATAGGCATGGATTATTCTCCAGAAATAGCCTCCTCCTCTTAATGCAATTCATCATCACATAGGGCTTTGGATAAGAGCCTTTTAGGTCATAATCACTTAGGTTCAATATTTAAGTGTTAAAAAAGGCATTTTCCCTTGGTTAATGAGGTTTTATTTTAATGTTTGCTTTTCTAACTAATGCGAGCAAAGTAAATCTCAAAATTTGAACCTCATTTTGAGAGCCTTCAAATAACATTATTTTCTTCAATATGAGGGCAAAGCATCATGGCTTGAGCTATGCTTGAAGATGTGTTTTCGCGTTGGTTCCAAGTTGACACAAATCCCCCCGGTGAATTTAGAAGAAGAGAAATGTTCGCGGCGGCGCCGCGATAAATTTCTTGTATAAGTAATTAGTTTACAAAAAAATGTTGTGCACTCTCAATCTTGGTTCCAGCAATTTTTTGTTCGTTGCCTTATCGTTTGGGGTGTATTTTGAATTTTTGTGGCCACTAGATCATGGCACATTTTGCAGAATATTCCTTGTGCATCCATCCGTCCGCTCAAAGTCAAGATGGGTTCAAACAGCCCCATGTTGACCCGATTTGTAAGGGGGATTTAACAAGCTCCAGTCCAATGGTTATCTTCTCCCAGCAAGCATACAGCAGCACAGCAAACATACAGCATGGAGGGAGCTTGGGGAATTGAGTCCCAACTGGAATCCAATGCTCTCCCACTTACCTGGTGCCTAGCACTATATCTCCACCACTCTACTTCCGGATGGTGGACCAAAGGCATGGACATATAACCTAATCAAGCCCAATCACCCTTTATAGATTTAACCCTGACCAAACAGAGGGATATTCATGCTTCAATTCTGACAGAAATCACCGAGGTGGCTTGTTAAATGGAGCCTGCGGCCTAAATACGCCAAAACCTTATGCTTGAATTCGCCTGATTGCCCTGCAAAAACAAGCAACAATAGGTCGGATTAGAATAAAGCAACGAAAGCATAGAGTCAGGCAGTATGATTCTAAAGATGCAACAACCACTCTCTTAGCATGTTGGGTGACAAAAAAAAAAACAAGACATGCACAAGGAAAAAAGCTTAAGCCATAAGAACTGTTCAAGAACTCTCAGCCTAACAACCTTGTGAAAACCTAAGCCATCTCGTAAGAACCTAAGGCTTTGTTGAAAGAAAACCAAGTTACGATTTCTGTTCAGGGATGTTAGCTGCCTGCTTTCTCGATTTATCTCCATGTCGCATGCTTCTGTCCCATGCAACCCGTTAACAGCAGAACGGCAAGATCAAGCAGCCATTTCTTGCAACAAGCAGAGCTTTCAAATTGCTTCCGGTGCACGAAATATACCCAGCCAAGAATAACTGCCCATCTGTGCCCTCCTCAGTTAACTGTGGAATCCCCAAAGAGGGGATCCCGTTGACTACATGATCCCAGAGGAGGAGATCCTTGTGGCGATCCAAAGGACAAGCTCCAATCCAACGTAAATGTATCCCACACCCAAAAGGCACAACAAAGCAAGGGAATTGTTGGAGGTATCTTTCATCTTTGGATTTGATTGAAAAATATGGGATAGGAAATGGTAAAATTTGTAAATTGTGGTACATGATGTTATAACTTGAAAGACATAATAAAATAAACAAGCACATAATGGAAGAACTGGAGAAGAGGGTCATGTAGAGGTACGAGCGCACAAAGGGAGGAATCTTAGCTATATCCAAGTCCAATGAAACATCACTTTTACACAAAAACATCATTCTTTGCAACATCAATGGGGTTTATGACTATAGCATCAACCAATCCAAACCTTGACATAGAAAAAATCACATTTGCCATAGGAATAACCATATTTGTGACAAATTTGCTTAATATCAAGCTAAAAATCCTTAAAAATAGTAATTGGATTAAAAAACTCCATATTTAATAAATCCAATGTGTCAAAGACATGTAAGGTGCTCAACAACCATAATAAATGACTCCAATGTATCCGAAGTTTACCAATTTCTTAAAAAACATATTAAGAAATGTACTTAGCTATTTATACTCATGTGCACACAAAGTGTAACAATACTTTAACAACAGTTAAACATACACCTAGATAAGGAGGCCCCATCAAATCTACAAACATCGCAATGACAGTGGTAGCCTTCTTTAGTTTGGTTACTTAAAGGTTTATAGGTGGTGGTCTTCGGTTCAAATCCTCACGAGCATATTATTTAAGGTTGTGAATTAGATAACACCCATAAAGCAATGGTGTGTGTGATAGACATGTTGGTTATTTTACTTTATTTTGGTTGTGTTGTCAACCAATACAAATTCAAAATCTACTGGCTACTATGGTGTTGGAGATATAGATGATGATGCTCGCCCTTTTGGAAAAAATAATGAGAAAAAAAATAAAAATAAAATAAAAATCTAACACAACTACCTACAATGCATTCTTCAACTAATCTCATACCATTAATAAATTGTCTTAGCAAATTCTTAAGTCAACGCAAAAGAAAATATCAAGTCATGTCGAAATCTGTTAGATAAAGATCAACACTAAATTTAGCTATACAGAAGACGTCTACAGGCTTCGGATAAATTCCATGAAAAAAAAAAGGGGTTACATGGTTTGAAGGTTTACATGGTTCGTTAAAGGTTATGGGTTTTCTATTTCCTTTAATGATGTTAATAGGTGAAACCATTATGTAGTATTTTGGAGCGAACATGATTTAAATTTAGCAGGATGGCCACCGAACAGCTTTCTTAGCCGGATCGGGCGTTGACAGGCCCATAAGAATATAGAACGAAAAAAACCGAACTGAGCTGGTGGAGATCAATGCAAACTGATGAAGTATGAGCCTAATCGATTTGATTGGGGCTTGAGCTGTTCGAGAAGAAGACGTCTATATTGTATTGAAGGTCGATGCTACAGTAACAAGCATTAGACCATTGAATTGGAATTTCAGCCATATTAATAATTGAGATTGGGTATAAGATAAACCATTGCATATTTGTGACTATTGGTCTTAGCAATTTGATCTTAACCCAAGTTGATCTTTGAAATTGTCATTTGGTATCAGAGCCTATTTATTAATATGGCAGCGAGGTTTGGTGCAGGGCTTCTAGCTAGTGTTGAAGTCTATAATGGAGGGTCTGGTTTCCAGGTGTGGAAGGAACATATAAGGCACATTTTAGGTGTGGAGAATTTATGGGAGGTTGTTGATCCAACAATGGATGAAGTTTTTACATCCAATGCAGATATTGGTAATAATACTGCAGAAAACTCGACTGCTGAAGGAGGAGCAGCATCTTCTGCAAGTGTTGAAAGTACTGGAAGAGGAAGACTTGCAAGTGCTGGAATAGGTGGAACTGCTGTAACATGAGTGATGGCAACAAAATTAAAGGAAGCAAGAGGGATTATCACCAGCAAGGTTGGGCCAACCATTCTGCTCAAGCTAAGAGGTATGTCACCTAGAAAAATGTGGAGTTATTTGTTGGAACACTATGAAAATAAAACATCATCTCAAATAGATGTACTTGAGAAGGAGTTAAGAAATCTTAAATACAATGACGAGGAAGATGTATCAGTTTTTTTTAACAGATTTGATAATATAGTGGCTGATTTGGATGGAGCTGGTGTAGTATTAAATGAAAGGTACCTAGTATTGGCTATAGCTAGGTTTGTAAGTGCAAATGCTCAACTGTCTTTGCTGATCAGAAATGTTGCAAAAACAAGAGATCAGGCTGAAAATATGCTTAGGACTGAAGTTGAACAAAATAAGCTAATGAAGGATGAAGAGAATACTTCTGAAATTGTATTTGCAAGTGGAAAGAAGAAAATGCAAAAGAATAGAATAGAATAGAATAGTTTTTTTAACGTCCACGAAGACCAATAGGTCATGGGACCCATACAATGGGCTAGTACAATCATTACTACTAGGATTAAAAAACCCCTGCCTCGAAAGGTTTTCAAGGGAAAAACCTTTGCAGTAATGATGATACTAGACAAGCTTAGATAATGACTACTGAGGGCTCAGTAATTGCAGATGTTTATCTAGAACCTCAAGTATGTATAATGCCAAGTCATGCATGGATGGTGTACCGAGAAGTTGTGGGGCGTGGAATGGAATGCTAAGGTCGAAAAATGATTAGGACTATCTCAAAAGCGGGGCAACTCGTAAGAGTATGGCTTTCATCTTCAATAACCCATGGCGGCAACAGAGGCACATAGTCTCGCTTTCGCGGCAATTGCGGCCGCTCCCATCTACCCGTCTCAATCGTTGCTTTGTGGGACCCCGTATGAATTGATGCAATAGCTACAAGCTTGTTCCTGGACAATGAAGCAAGCAAATAAGCTTGGGGCCCTGGTGCCAAAGTGGGATTTATGTGTGCATGATAATGACCAGTTTTCACTTGGGCCAAAGTAACTGCGTCCCATATCTTTTGAGAAAAACGACCATTAAGATATTGTTGCAAAAGCTCAGGATCAGAACTGGCAAGCATCAGGCAGTGCTCTGGTTGCACAGCCCAACGGGCAAACCATGTAGTGCAATTCTATTCTATTCTATTCTATAATTCTATTAAAATTAATTCTATTATATTCTATTCTATTCTAATAGAATAGAATAGAATAGAATTATATTTTATAAAGGAAAAACCAGTCTGCTATCATTGCCATGAGAGTGGCCATATAAAGCCAAATTGTCCTAAGCTAAAAAGAGAGATTACTTGCTATAATTGCAAAGGGATGGGACACATAGCAGCAAAATGCCCTAGCCCCAAAGATTATGCAAAGGGAAGAGGAAGAGGAAAAGAAACTCGAAGCAGAAGAGGAGGAGCTTCTGGAGTACATATTGCACAAGAACGAGGAGAACGTGAAAATAAAAATGGTGACATATCTGAAGATGAGGTAAATCTGGTTTGCTCGCTGAATGAAATTGATACAAAAACTAATCATGAACATGATGTTGTTGTAGTTGATAGTGGAGCTGAGAGATCAGTAGTTAACTCTACTGCCATGCTCAAAAATCTGAATTCAACTCGCTCCAAGCATGTACAAGTAGGAAATGGAGCTTTGCAAACTGTAGAAGGATGTGGGATGCTACATCTTTTGGATCTTGAAGGCAATGTTGTAAACATAGAAAATGTTCTCTGTGTTCCTAGTTTAGTCAAGAATTTGATCTCAGTATGTCAGCTGGTCGATTTAGGCTATAAACTCTTCTTTGAGAAGAAAGTTTGTAAGGTGTTTCTGAATAATAAATTAAAGTTTCTTGCAAGACGAGTTGGTAATTTGTTTCAGATGGATAGTTGTGAAATAAATGGTGTAAATGCAGTATCTTCCTCTGATCTTGAGTTATGGCACAATAGACTCGCTCATACACATTACAACAATCTGAAATACATGAATAAAAGGGGTCTCATAAAGTGTGATGCACAAGAAATGGACAAATATCAATGTGAAGGGTGTATGTTAGGTAAAATCAGCAGGCTGCCATTCAAAATCTCCAAGAAACGAGCTGAAGGAGTGCTTGATTTAGTTCACACAGATTTATGTGGCCCTCTTAATGTCAGAGGTAGAACAGGTAAGAGATATTTTATCTCGTTCATAGATGACTACAGTAGAAAGTGTAAATGCTACTGTTTAGCAAGAAAATCACAATCTTTGGAAGCATTAAAGTTGTATGTAGCTGAAATGGAGAGACAAACTGGAAGAAAACTCAGATGTATAAGATCAGACCGTGGAGGTGAATATCTTTCAGACAAATTTAAGTTCTTTTGCAGGACAAACGGAATCCGTAGGCAATTGACTTGTAGATATACTCCTCAACAGAATGGAACAGCAGAAAGAAAGAATAGGACAGTGCTTGATGCAGTTAGGTCCATGCTCAAATTTTTGGGCCTGCCAAATTACTTTTGGGAGGAGGCCTTAAAAACAGCAATTTTCATCCAAAATAAGTTACCTACAGCTAGTTTAAAAGGTAACATACCTGATGTGATGTGGTCTGGACGAAAGGAAATAGAGTATGATTGGCTTAAAGCCTATGGATGTCTAGGATACATTCATGTACCCACGGAACTGCGAAAAAAACTTGATGATAAGGCTGACATAGGCTACTTAGTGGGATATGATGAACAGACAAAAGGGTACAGGATGTATGTTCCAAAACTTGGAAAAATCATCATTAGTAGGGATATTATTTTTGATGAACATATACTGTATAAAGACAGGGAGAAGAATGCTAAAATTAGCTGCAAGCCAAATAAGGTTGAACAGAAGGCTGATATTAAACACATAGAAGACAATGATGATGACGAGTCTGACAATGACAACAAAATATCTGAGGAAGAAACACATGACAATATCACAAAAGGGCAGGCTGAAGTTAGTATAAATGAGCGAGACAGTGAAGAGAATGTTGCTGCAGATCAATACACAAGAAAGAAGAGGAGAACTCAGCTCGAAAAATTAAAGGAAGGGGCTGAAATTGATGAGAAGGAATATGGGAGATTGGAGAGTGGCAGAAGTAGAAGAATAGAAAAGCTTACAGAAAATGTAGAACCAGAGCATATATTGGCATTGCTTGATGACATGGCTATTCCAAGAACATTTGAAGATGCTATGAACAGCCCAGACAAGGAAGAATGGATACAAGCTATGAACGAAGAAATGAAATCCTTCAAGGATACTGAAACATATGAGGTTGTACAATGCCCAGAGAACAAAAATGTAGTTGGAAATAAATGGACATTCAGGATAAAATTTGGTGCAGATGGAAATAAAAGATATAAGGCAAGGCTGGTTGCTCAGGGCTATTCTCAAAAGAAAGGAAAGGATTACAATGAGATTTTTTCTCCAGTTGTAAAACTCACAAGCATACGAGCTTTATTGGCAATTGCAAATGCTCAGAACTTGGAGCTGCACCACATGGATGTAAAGACTGCTTTCTTGAATGCAAAATTGAAGGAGGAAATATACATGAAACAAGCTATTGGATACGAAGAAGGGAATAATTTAGTTTGGAAACTAAACCGCGCTGTTTACGGACTAAAGCAGTCACCTAGAGAATGGTATTTTTGTATGGATGATTTTCTCAGAGAGCAAGGATTTGAAAGACTAAAAAATGATGGAAACTTGTATAGATATCAGGATGGAGAACTTTTTTGCATAATAGCCTTATATGTTGATGATTGTATAATGGCATCAAATAATGTTGATCTGCTAACAAGGTGCAAGAATATTCTAAAGAGGAGATTTGAAATGACAGACATGGGAGAACTAAAACACTTCTTAGGAATTGAAGTTTGTAAACAGAGAAAAAAATGAGCTGGCATTGAAACAAAGCAGGCACATTCAGAATATGTTGAAGAGATTTAATATGGAGAATGCAAAAATAGTTAAGACGCCAGTTGTACCAGGGCATAAATTAACTGAAGTAAAAGAAATAGACAGAGACAAAGAAGATATGAATGAAGTACCCTATCATGAACTGATAGGATGTCTACTTTATCTGTCAAATAATACCAGGCCCGATATAGCTTATGTGGTAAATGTGTTAAGCAGATTCTGTCATAATCCAGCAAGAAGACATTGGGAAGGAGCAAAACGTGTACTTAAATACTTGAAAGGAACAGCATTACATGGCATAACCTTCACTTCTAATAATTTAAGGTTGATTGGTTTTAGTGATGCAGATTGGGGAGGGGATTTGAGCACAAGAGTATCAACATCTGGATATGTTGTATATCTTGGAGGAGGAGCTATTTCATGGAGGAGCAAAAAGCAAAAAGCAGTTGCAATGACCTCAGCAAAACAGAATACGCAGCAAGTTCTCTGATAGGTAAGGAATTGGTCTGGTTAAGAAGATTAGTTGAAGAACTGGGATACAAACAAAATGAGCCAACTTGCATTATGACAGACAGTATGAGTTGTATAGCAATAGTTAAGAATCCAGTGCAGCATGAGCGTACAAAGCATATTGAGCTAAATTTACACTTCATTAGAGATTTAGCACAGAAGGGATATATACAGATGAAGTACATTAACACTGCTGTGCAAACAACAGACGTTTTTACAAAGGCTCTGGTTGAGAAAAAGTTCAAGGAATTCAGAACTAATCTTGGAGTACTAAATTTAAGTGTTGAAGGAGGAGTGTTAGATAAAGATCAACACTAAATTTAGCTATACAGAAGAAAATTCCATGAAAAAAAAAAGGGGTTACATGGTTTGAAGGTTTACATGGTTCGTTAAAGGTTATGGGTTTTCTATTTCCTTTAATAGTGTTAATAGGTGAAACCATTATGTAGTATTTTGGAGCGAACATGATTTAAATTTAGCAGGATGGCAACCGAACAGCTTTCTTAGCCGGATCGGTTGTTGACAGGCCTATAAGAATATAGAACGAAAAAAACCGAACTGAGCTGGTGGAGATCAATGCAAACTGATGAAGTATGAGCCTAATCGATTTGATTGGGGCTTGAGCTGTTCGAGAAGAAGACGTCTATATTGTATTGAAGGTCGATGCTACAGTAACAAGCATTAGACCATTGAATTGGAATTTCAGCCATATTAATAATTGAGATTGGGTATAAGATAAACCATTGCATATTTGTGACTATTGGTCTTAGCAATTTGATCTTAACCCAAGTTGATCTTTGAAATTGTCAAAATCCATATAGTGGTTTTAACAAGCCATTACTAATTTTAATAAACTAGTATAGTTCTCACAAAACTATCTCTTAAACCACAATGAGCCTTAAAAACTATTAGAGCATTGAAAATAATATTGATAACCATGTCATAAACCACTATCTATTCCAACAAACCAATGTGGCATGTAGTTTTCTTCTATCAAATAAAATCATGCATAAAAAACTATATATATCATGGTTTTTATGTGATCTGATACTAGTTAAAGATAATAGTTCATTTTTGGGGGCCTTGTGAGAAATACTTTAGCAATGTCTAACTTGATTATTTATTTTACAGCTTCCAAGAGAGCACTAGTTACATCATCTTCTGCACCATCAAAGAAACCCAAGAAGGACCCCAAGGTAGTACAAGAAGAGGCAGAGGAGATAGATCGAACTCTTGGCATAAAGCTAATTGATGACGGTAGAGTCATAACATGTGAGCTAAGTCAGGACTTGCCAGAGACAGCATTTGTTGAGGGGTCTGAATGGTATGTTACTGTGAACAGGGCGGACTCAAAGTATGACGTGGTCCTGCATTCAAGGGAGAACAAAGACGCGGCCTTCAAAAAAGTAGGGTTGATCCTTCCATGCGAGGAGCTTGATGACAACATCCGTGTCTTCATAATAGAATGAGAATGAGAATGAGAATGATTTTTTATCGTCCACTGAGGCCAATCGGCCTATGGGACCCACAAGGAGCGCAGCAAACTTATTACTGTCCGGGTTAAAAAAACCCCGCCCCGAAGGGTTTTCGAGGGAAAAACCGTGGCAGTAATAAGAATGTTGTCAAACTGTACAAGTATACATCAATGTATATATACATGTCAAGTGTGTGCCCGAGGACATAGCTGATCTCGCAAGTCCATAACCTCCTGAAGGTATGATCCCAGCACCCGTACGGATGCCGTGCTCAATGTCACATGTAACGGCTGGCCAGGCCTGACCAACTTAGCATAGCGCGTCCGAATTTGATCATATGCTGGGCAACTTTGAAGGGTATGAGATTCATCCTCAATGACTCCCATTTGGCAGCATTGGATGTGAGCCCGCCCTGGCGTGGCTCACCAATCCATCCGCCCGCCTCAATTCAAGATGATGTGCCCCCGTATGCGAATGGAGGCAATGAGTCCGCGCTTTTCATGGGCAAGTGGGTGCGTAGGTAGCATTGCGAGCCTCGTTCCAATGTGGGATTTATGTATACCGATAGTGTCTTTGTCTTGACATGTTCAAGGGCATTGGCATCCCAAAGCTTTGCCGAGGAAGCAAGCGTCAAGATATTGCCTCAAGCTATGGCGACCGCCTCTGTTTGCACATGTATGCACCTGTGCTCCCGCACATTCCATCTAGCCAACCATTGAGCTCTCTTTTCCCTCCAGCCCAGGCCTTGAGGGCGCAAGGCCCCATTGCCATGATATAAGCTAGTTTAGGGAGGCGAGCATCGTCCATATTGACCACCTTCCGAAAATAGACAATGTGGCGATCAAGGGCCGCCCTCACGAAGAGGCAAGAATCCTATCTCCCCGCAGTAGAATTTGATATAGGGATGTGGACTTCACCCCTAGTGCTTTCATTACTAAGAAGGCTTTTGGACCTGCTCCAAGTCATTCCAAGTAGCAAGTGATACCACTTGGGCCCCATACTTCCACCCCGTATAGAAGGACAGGCTCTACTAAGACCTTGAATAGGTGTGACTGATGGGCCCAATCATACAACTCCGCTCTATGACTATTGTTTTGCATTACATATAGTGCCTTCCAGCCTGCCGTCACTCGTAGTCGTATGGATGTGTCCCAGTGCATAGTAGAAGGAAACTCCACTCCCAAATACTTGTATGTGGATGCAACTTCCACATTCTGGCCTTGGTAACTGAAGGAGGGGATCCTTGGTCGACGGAAGATGATATGAAAATCACCTTAGTCTTGGCGGGGTTGACGCATATCGGTCGCCATGAGAATGTGTCCGTGGCATCGAGATGTCGTTGCATGTCCGCTGGTGTATAAGCTAGGAGGTCCACATCATCGCATATATTAACCGTCGATGATCGATAGAGAAGGTGAGCTCCATCGCCCCCATTATCGGCAGAAGCCAGCTCTCCAATTGATCAATGTAAAGCCCAAACAATGTTGGGGGAGAGGGCATCTCGACGAACCCCGATACTACTATCAAATGGTTGGCTTGTCTCCGCTGCAACCAACCCCGAGCATCTTTCATATAGCCTGCATTAATCGTGATTCTCGCAAATCCACAGAACCCCTACCGCTATTGCGGTCTTGCCCATAGTTTTTCCCGAGGCACAGTGTCAAACGCCTTCGCAAAATCCACAAAGCAACAATATAGATCCCGACGGCGGTTCCTGCTGTCTTCAATCAGAGTTCGCAATGTGAAGATGTGGTCAATGGTTGAGTGCCGTGGTCTGAATTTTGCCTGGGTGAGGGCCCGCGACCTCTCTGGCCGCTTCGCCTTGACCAGACAAGCCGCGCTTTCGAGAATCCCAAAGAAGCGTTTTGCAAACACCGAAGAGAAGACCATAAAGAAAAATCTCAGCATTTCCAAATAGAATGCAGGTATAGATGGATTCAGGCCAGATAAGACAGCAGACGGTGTTACAAAGTATGGCTGGCCCATTGAAGGCTCAAACCATACAATTCGTTCTGTATGTGAAGGAGTATCTGCAGTCCGACGAAGTTTGCAGAAGAAACCATCTTCAAGCTTCTACATATCTGGTGTTGGTGATAGTGGCGATGCACTTGAGTCAGAAAGTTCCCCCCTAGTACCTTTGCCAAAGCCAGTGAAGGAAACTGATATTGAAAAGAAATCAAGGGTTGATGCTGTAGACAAGCTTATGAAATTCAAGCAATGGTATCCACTTGGTTTGGATGTCACAAAAAGGATAGCTATTGACAAGTTGATTAGATCTCCTAGAGCATCTTTCATATCTAGGATCTTTGATCCCAAACATGCCCTGGGGATACAGAAGTCCATGGTTGAATATCCCACCACAGTACCAAATCCAGCTGATGTTCTACCATGGGACTCAGTCAATGACAAGCCATACCCATGGAAGACATGGGATGACCTAAGGAAGAGCGACATGGTGCGCTACATTGTCATTGTGGGCAAAGACTTCGATTGAGGCAAATAAGGGCTTATAGAGAGAAAATGGATAAGATAGATGCCAAGGAGCACAAGGAGCACTTCAGTTGCAGGCAATGTCAAATCCTTAGTCATTACATGCCTCAACTTGCACTGACTACAATAAGTGCAGACTTGAACACAACCGCAAGGGTGGTACAATACAACTCGTAAGTGCCTTTGTTTCTTATTAACCTTAGTCGCGCTAGTCATTACATGCCTCAACTTGCACTGACTACAATAAGTGCAGACTTGAACACAACCGCAAGGGTGGTACAATATAACTCGTAAGTGCCTTTGTTTCTTATTAACCTTAGTCCGCTGCAGCAGGCAGACGAACAAATGTTGGGCTGCGGACCTAACACCCGGTCCGCAGCCCAACATTGGTCTCAGCTGATCTGATTGACTAAGCTTTTTACTTTCTCTATTCGGAATGCTCGCACTACGCGCGAAATGGAGATCTAATTGATACTAATGGTTTTATATTCTTATCCCAGACCATATCCCATGCAATTGAGGCAAGCTAGAAATCAATGGATTGAGCTTGGCCATCCAATTTCAAAGAGAAAGACTCTTACGACGAAATGATTAAGATGATCAGCAAGGTCATCATACAAAAGAAGAAGGATGTTACAGAGGAGGAAGAGGAAACTGGCACCAAGAAGAAGAAGTCCAAGGAAGGCCCATCAGATTCCTACCACATAGTGTTCAGTCCTGATCATGTGTGGGACAAATGGAATGAGGTGTGGAACAAGTGGACAGCAGGAGAGCTTGTAGGAAAACAGGGAAACCTGAGAAAGGATCCCTTGAAGATTTCACAGTTACAGACTCGAGGAGTGCAGAGGGGTTAAGGGAAGAAGAAATTCTCAAGGTGCTCCAGTCTGCTATAGATGGACAAGTCTTTGTGAAGAAGGTCTCAAAAATCAAAGAGATACCATCCTTTCCAGAGGCCTGCAAGTCCATGAAAGACCTCCGTGTCATGAGGGAGGCCATCTCAAAGGAGCTCTTTGAGATGTCTGGAATACAAAACCTACCTGAGTAAGGTATCTTGGACATGATGAAAATAATAGATGAAGACCTGCTCAGGTACTCGAAGTGGTCGCCTGGATTTATTCAAGCATATAAATCCAGGAACAAGGAAAAACTAGCCCATCTGCCATCAAAGGTCTGTGCGGAGCTGAAGTGCATAGTCAGCGAGGACTCGGACATTCCTGAGACTGTATCAGAAACCTACATGGTGAAGTCCTGTCAGGGTTCTCTGGTTGTTGCCACCCAGACTATTCCAATGACAACTTCATTGTTTGTGGTGGACTGTCGGACATACCCTCAGGATATAGACTACTACATCTCCATGCTCTCAAATTGTCTCAAGCAGACCACCCAAGGGTAGATCACACTTCTGTTCCTGTCTGAACCGGCAGAGGAATATCCAAAGATGTTGCAGGCCACCACTCAGATAGAGGCCAATATGAGTGTGCGCTACGGGGTGCTGGTAGATAGGACGCCTGCTAAGAACAGTTATGTCACTCATGGCATATCAATGATCACTTACGTGATCATAAATAAAGTAGAGGATGCAGTTTACGAGGCACACAAGGATGGTTGCCAAAAGCTTCCTGAGCCGATACTCAGATTTACAGAGAAGGAGAGCTTGGATAATTACCTCTGCACCGATGAGCTTACTCTTAACCTGACTACTGAGGAATGTGAGAAGGAATTAGAGTACAAACAGGTTGGCCTGAAGGGAGGTGCAGTGAACAAGTACAGACTAAGCTCAAACTTTCTACCTCGTGGATACATTTGTGCCCAAGGGAGGCTTAGTCTGTGACTACTTTGTCAACGGTAGGGTTGGGCATGAAGCTCTAGCCAATGGTAGAAAAGTTCAAAGATGGGTGGCCACTGAGCAGCAGAAAGAGTTTCTGGAGCTGTATTATCCTGATGTGGAGAAGTATCATCTGACATATCAAGGGAAGCAAGCACAGAGGGAGAATCGGCACGGTCAAAACGATGCAAAGAGGGAGAGAAAGAAGGAGGGAGAGCAAGAGTCTGAGGAGGAGGATGCAAGGGATGGCACTTCAGAAGAAACTGTCTCTCATGAGGAGTCCGCTTCGGAAGAAAGTGAAACTGAATCACGAAGTCCATCACCAAAGTCGCCACCAATCATGGATCCACAGACTCAGGAGAAGTTGGCAAAGGCCTTATCAGATGAGGAGAAAATTCTTGAGGTAAATTCACAGGAACCAGATATGCAGAATACTTCTGTTCTTCCTGAACAAACTGACCCTAGTCCTATCAGAGCTGAAGAAGAAGATAGGACATCCAGGATGGGAGAAAAGGCGACTTCACCCACAAAAGAGTAAGTCATATGGATCTTTTTTATATGGATCATTTATTTAGCATGTCTCGCGCGTAGCGCGATTGTATTATTCTTACGTATCAAAAAAAAAATTGTTAACTTGAATGAATTGTGCAAAGAGGAGACTACTTCAAATAACAACAAACTTATCCTCTTCGACCTGAATGGAGTTCTTATCAAGTCCTTCTCCAAGGCAGAGTACTATGCTGCACCTCCTTTTCCTGGAAGGGTTCTAGAGACAAAGACTAAATAGGTGTATCCAAGACCTGGTGGTCACAAATTGTTGAGCCATCTGAAGGACAGAGCGAGCATTGGTATATGGTCATCCATGCTGCGAAACAATATATTAGAGATTAAAGAAGTTGTTCCAGAGCTGAAGAAGTTTGATTTCTATATTATATTAGATCAAGATAATTGTGGGATTGTTCGTCGACCACAACATGGAGCAAAGAATATCTTCATCAAGAATATACATGAGGCCTTGGAGGTGATAGAAGAATTTCCAGAAGAGCAGATATGTTTAGTGGATGATGACCCCATCAAGTGTTGCTTGAACGTAGACAGCAGCATAAATCCTCCGACATGGCACCCAAATAATGTAGATGAAGAGAATTGGGTGTCGCCAGAGACACTACAGATCTTTGAGTCCCTCATATCAGCCCCTACAGTGCCTGCTTTCCTGATTGTTAGACCAGATTTGCAAGGAAAAGCAAACCCTACAGACTATGATCTGGTTGTAAAAAATTACTGTCAATGAAAATGTACTCAGATTTATAAAAATACTTGTACATGTACATAATTTATATGAATAATTAGTTTGGCCTTGACTCTTTCCAGTCTACACTATACCTTTTTGCCTTGGTTTTGTTGTCACTAATTTCTAACACACTCAATAAATGGTGCAATATTGCCACCAATTCATATTCAAAAAAAAAAATACAGGACACAATTTCAAGCTCAAAACATAGGGAAAAAACCCGAGGTAAAAAAAATGAACAGTGGAATAATTTCAAAATAAAAATCGTGCAGGAAATTGGCATTGTCTCACCAGTTAATGCAGGCAGAATCATGGTCAGTCCTTTGTTGGCAAAACTGCTTGCTAGAATTTATTGAATAACAATTAACATCATGGAAAGAAGAATGTGTGCACTTGGACAAAAATGTTTTAGACTTAAACATTTTATTATTGACCATATTTTCACATTGCGCACCCTATTAGAAGATATAAAAAGTAAGCAACAGGACCTGTAGTATTGCTTTCTGGTTTTTACAGAGGATTTTGACACTGGCAAAAAGCTGTAGGAGAGACTATTGCAGCTAAGAGTCCCACAGGAACTGCAAAATGAAATATACACGCTGCATATTACAGTCACAGCTCGAATGCCCACATCATATCACCCTACCAATAATAGGTAGGAGTGTGCCACTGATGTCAACCTCTCCGATGCTGTACTGATCAGCTCGCAGACTAGCTTGCCCAGCATGAAGGGGGACAGGTATTTGAGTGATTAGAAATGCTACACAAGTTTAGAAATACTACTAAATTGGATGCTTGTCATCTTTTGTTTCTTTAGTTAGTAATTGTTTTTATCTACATTACTATGCCTAGAATAGAAACATTGAAAGCAGGAACTCTATGCATTAATAACTACAAATAAGAATAAACATAAAAATAAGACTATGGAAGGCACAACTCTCATGCTTTAAGAACTACCATGCCTAATGGACTTATTTGGGTTCGATTCCCGAAGAGAACTCAAGAACAACTAAAGCAAAAGCAAGTAATAAATTCACAATATTTTGTACTAGGTTCATGAATAAATTAGCATAACAATATAGCACGTTTTTTGCCAATATTATTTAAATGGTAAAAAAGCACGCGTTCTTTTTGTCAATTTTAAAATCCTATGGGTGGTTTTTTTATTTTTTCTGCAAAAACAACACGTGAAACAACCACTACTTTTAAGAAATGACGTGTTAGTTTTTTTATAACTACACCTGAAAGTATTTATTTCTATAAAACTATATGTGGATTTTATGTAAAACAATACTAAACAAGGTGCTGCGCACGGAGGGTTGCCCTCCATGGCCGGAGAGTGAAGTGGCTTAAGTTGTAGTTGTAGACAATAGAGTGTTTGAATCGAAATTGCTATTTTAAAACATTCACATTTTGTGATGGTTCGCATTTGTATTACTAAGTTTTGCTTAGCTGTTGAGGTGTTGTTGGAGTAGGATGCAGTTGGACATATTGGGTAGAATTACTTTATATGTCCAAAAATTATCCCAAGAAGCCTTTAGATTCTCCAAGATTCTATGTGATTTTATGAGACTTAGCAAGATTCCATGAAGGCTTCCCCGAATTCCCTTAGGTTCTCCAAGATATTATGTATTATTAGGTTGTTTGTCTATCATTAATGTTTCTTCAAGTTTCATGATGCAAATGGAAGGAAGGAAGGAAGAAATGTAAGTGGGCCAAAAGAGTGTACATTAAGACGTTTTTTATGGTTCATGGTTATAGTGAAGGTTGTTTATTGTTTAAAGCGGTATTAAATAACCTAAGGTGACTATTCATGGCTGTAAAAATTCCACGATTATACTCAGAAAACCCAAGGTAATTATTTATGATCCTAGAAATTCGATCATTGAGTAAATAGATGGGTCGCCGCTAGGAGATCTAGTTGTTGTATAGGGTTTATTATTCGGAATTATATTGTTCTTGTGATGCAAGTGCAAGTAACGATCCAAAGAGATTTATTTTAGATGTAACGGGGCATAAGTTGCAGAATATGCAACGCTCAGCAGCATATCTCCATGTGGGGCTCCAATAACTAAAGTCTATCCCCAAATAACATGCATGACCACAGGGAAAATGAGTCCAACAATAACTAGTCACCCTAAATTTGCCAACTTAGATGCATTTCAATTTGATCTCAAACCCTGGATAAGTTACAAAGAACAATATCTTCGCCCATGTAGTAATGCATGTCAGAAGAAAAGTCTGAGCTCAAGAAACATGCATGACCGTGGGAGACAAAACACCTAATTTATTCAACTGCATCACCTCCATAAATTCCAAATCATTACCGTAGCTACCAAGCAAGCAAGTTCCATAGCACCAGCTCTCCATGCAAACATTCCCAGACTGTTCCCCTGCAATAAATCAAACCATCACATTAAACAGCGTGCAAGCAAGCTACACAACTTAATTTCATACCAAACCCTCTATAAGTTACAAAGAACATAACATCCTGCTGAAGAAATGTTAGAATGAGGCAGCATCTTGATTGCCCTGTATGCCATGTGAGCTGCATGTTACCAGGCATAAGGGCCTAATGGTGGCACAACAGTACGTTTCATACTTTCATTTAGAATGGAAAACATTTAGTGCCTGATATATTGTGCGCGTATAATAAGTAGAGTTAACAAAAGGAATAATGTCCTTAATCATAGCATTTAAACAATTATGAATAAGAAGAAAACAGAAAAGAAAAAAACCTTTTTAGCACACTTGACAACAAGAAGGGTACCATCTAGAAGTTTTCCCTTGTAAAGTACTCCAAAACCGTCATGTCCAATTATATTACTCTCCGCGAAATTTTGGGTAGCTTTAATCAGCTGAGAAATGGAGTAGGGGACTCCTGAATTCGTTGTAAGAACTTCGTGGAAGAGCTGCCAGAAAATAACATCTCAGCTATAAAAGTTTATTAAGCGTACTATCATCCACATTGAGAAGGCAAACTTTCTTATCCTTTTTTTATAGCTTTCAATAAACAATCCTATTCGATGTGTTCTGCCAATGCTATGGAACGTTTTCTTAGTTGGTGAATGAATACATATAAAGAGGAACGTGTATATGGAAACAGTTTTGAATGTTAACTGTGTCCTATAAAAAAAAGAATTTGTAAACATACAGTGTTTGTTCGTGGGTATGGATTTGGACACCATTCGAAATTAATTGGAAACTAACCAATTCTAGCCTAGATTTCCTAATACATGCATACCAGAAATTAGAAACACGAATAAACTTGCACTTTGATCCGAAGGATTCTCCACCCTTTTTTCTAGCTGGGAAGCATGGAAACATGATTACACAAGCTAGCAAAGCCAATCCTCCACCAAATTCTGTCTTCATGATGATGTATATGGTTATTTATGCGCAATGGCTTGAATCAGTTCACACTCGAAGGATTTGATAGACGAGGAAATGGCAAGATGGGCCAAAATCCTACGACAGAATTGCTGGAAATTGTAAACTAGAAGCTGCAGGAAAAATTCTTGTATGCCATGCCATAACCTAGGCCTGTCGGATCTGCTATAACACTTTAATTTGGGTGTTTCTTCCAGAGGAAAACAAAAGCGAGGTAGAACAGGACCCAGGGAGGGAAAGCGCATAAAACAAATCAATGAGCAGGACGTTGAACAGGAAGTTGAAGAAGACGATGATCTTGTTCTTTTGTCGCGGTGAACTTTTTGGAGTGCTCCGTATATGGATTTTATTAGAGTGTAACTTAGCTGTTTTTGTAATTACAGCACCATTTTGCAAGTGGGCATTTGTTGCAAACTATTGTTTTCGAGGCACATGAACATAAGTTCTGTTTATATTTGTACAAATTATCTCAATGAAGCTGTGTCCATGAACTCTATAGATGTCCAGCTCCCATCAGAGGAAATTTTTTATGAGGTTCAGGAGTGCAGGGCAACTTTTGAGCGTTTTGGGGCTCCAGTGGTGCAGATTAGCCATGAGGATCATCGACGACATGTGGAGCAGTTGGTTGCGTGTTCCGTGGTCTGCCATTTCACTGGCCCTTTCCTGGATCTGAAGCGCGTGGGATCTTGGCTGTCTGGGCACCTTCACAAGCTAGGGCTCCCTGCTTATCAATCTATCAAGCTTGTGGCGAAAGATCAACGTTGCTTTCTTTTGATGTTTGAATCTCCTGAACCGGCTGCTCAACTCATAGAACGAGGAGTTGATCCTCTCTGGAAACACTTCTTGCTCTATCAACAGTATGTTCCTGGATCCTTTCCAGCTAAGCCAGATGCCTTACGTGCCCCCTTCTGGTTTGCTATCGAAGATTTTTCTCCAGAGTTACAGGATTCCAAGTTCATTTCTGCCATTGCTAATGAGATTGGACTCCATTTGCAACACTCCATAACCAACGGCATCACCAAGGTTTGCCTGGCAAGGCCCATTCATCGTGATCTGCCTCAAACAATTGTTGTCCAAAGCGGGCCCATGTTCTTTCCATTTAAGCCGTCCTTGTTGAATGGTCCTGAGCTAGCTCTCATGTTTCCCGAAGCCCCTCTCTTTGCTCAATATCGTAGGGTTCACCAACAGGATTCTCCATCTGCTCCTCCGGCATTCCATGCTCCTAGATCAGCTCCCACCTCAGTGGATATCTCACAAGTCCCTGTGCCTGTGATTGCCCCCCCTGCTCTTCCAGTTGCAGCTCCTCCACCTCAGTCTCTGGATCACCAAATGTTGAGACTGGCTGAAATCCAGAAATCGCAAGAGCAAATTGAAGAGGCTCGTGGGCAGTATATGGACATTGATCCGCGTGGCATCCACCCACCACCTAAACATCCACCGGCTCTTCGTCAACCACGAAAGTCTGCTAAGGGATCTAATTCCTCTGCGTCCCAGCCTTCAGTTCCTGCTTCGGGTGGCACTGCCCCTCCCATTGCATCCCATGGTGGTCGCTTTGATCCACTTCAATGGGCTGATTTGGTTGATGAGGTTGCTGCCATGCCAGGTGCCCAGGAAACATCCTCAAGTTCCCTTGAGACACCAGTGGTCTCATCTGAATTGGCCCCATCACAAGATCAATGCGGTTAGTCTCATGGAATGTTCAGGGGGTAGCCTCCTCCCCCCTCAAGCGGAGTCGTATTTCTTTTTACTTATCTAGATTGGATGCTCAGTTTGTATGTCTTCAAGAGCATAAGTGTCGTAAGGGAGACGTATCAAAGCTTGCAGACATGATTGGTCGCAGGTTTAATGTCCTTATCGCAGCAGCTGATTCTGCCAGTGCAGGGGTCGTGATAGCATGGCTTCCTTCCTTGCCAGTCATCTTTACTCAGGCTGATCACTTTGGTCGTTGGGCCCTAATTGTATGGCAGGAGCAAGGGGTTAAATATGGTCTAATTAATGTTTATGCCCACAATAGACCTCATCAGAGAGCTTCACTGTGGGCCTCTTTGCGAGGGAAGATACTCAACTTGGGCTGCCACATTTCATGGCTTCTCGTTGGGGATCTCAATATGGTGGAAGTGGAGTCTGATCGGTTGGGGGCGACCTCTACAGTGGTGTCTGGTTTTGAACGCCAGCAGTGGCTTCGCCTACTCCATGACTGCAACCTCTCGGAGATTGATGGTGAAGGTGCCTTCACTTGGTGCAATGGTCAAGTTTGTGGGGGTCTCGCAAGCTCTCGGTTGGATAGAGCTTATTGGAATGCAGATACAGTTGCGGCACTTCCAGGTCTCTTTCGGTTCTGTCTCAGAGATAACTCAGTTTCAGACCACCATCCGCAATTCATTCATACGAGCCCTTGCAGCAGCGGCGGCCTGGAAGGACGTGTTTTCGCTTGAATGTAAAGTTCTTAAAGGATGCTGACTTTCAAGAAGGTTGCAAGAATACTTGGACAACTGCCTTCAATCGACGTCGAGGTATGACTGGTATAGTGGATGCAATTGCGGCAGTCAAGGGTTTTGCTAAAGAGTGGGGTCGAGAGTCTGCAGCAGCAGGTCATGCGTTAATGGACACTTTGTATCAGGACCCGCTCCATTCTCGACAGAGACGTCTTCCAGGTGTTCATGATCGTGATATTGTGGCACAAATCCAAGCATTGGAGGAGGAGCAAATTCATCAAGCAAAGATGAAGGCAGGTCTGCAGTGGTTTCGTGATGGAGACCGTTGTACGAGCTTCTTTTTTCGTGCAGCTAAGAGGCATCACATAACATCAACTATGTCCTCATTGCTTTTGCCGAATGGTTCGTTGCTAACAGAGCCGACTGAACTCAGGCAGCATCTGCATAACCACTTCCAGACGTTTTTTGCTGAGAAACATCTTCCCTTTCAATCAGAAATGCAAGATGCTGTTTAGGATTTCCCCCATCATCTCTGGTGAGCAGCGCGAGTCAATAGAGGCGGCTATGACAGCTGACGATTTAAAATCGGCAGTCTTTGAACTGAAAAGAGGCAAATGCCCAGGTTTGGATGGTTTGCCAATTGAGTTCTTCCAGGAGTATTGGGAATGGCTGGAGCCAGATGTGTATGATGCTTTCTGTGACTTTCGGCGGTCCACTGCGTTGGATAGAATTCTAAACACAGGTGTCATCTCACTCATCCCCAAGGTCAAGGATCCTCAGACTATTTCAGATTGGCGGCCCATCACCTTATTGTCATCCGTATATAAGATCTTTGCCAAGGCTTTTGCAGAGCGGGTAAAGGACATCTTGGCAAAGTCCATCTCAACAACCCAGTCAGGTTTTCTTCCAAAACGGTGCATTTTGAATAATGTTGTTGCTGCTTACGAGGGAATTTATTGGGCACGTAGGCAAAACCTTCCAGTTGTATACCTTAAGCTTGATTTTGCTAAAGCTTATGACAGTGTCAGCTGGGAATTCATGCGTCGTTGTATGCGAAGACTGGGATTTGGGGAACAATTCACATCAGATATTATGAAGCTGCATATCTCTCGCCGGGCGGGCGTTGTCTGTTCCATGGTGAGCCGTCACATGCCTTTTCACTTTCGGTCGTGGTATTCGCCGGGGATGCCCTTTAGCACCATTGCTTTTCACAATTGTTTGCGAGAGGTTTTGTCCTGATTATTCACCATTGCAACGACGGAGGACTTCTCCATGGTCTTGCAATGGAGGGCGGCACACAAGAGGTTTGCAATCAATATCACGGGGCGACACGTTCCTCTTCCTAGTCGCTAATGATGAGAATCTTGCTGCTTTGCCAAAATGCTTTTAGATACTTTTTCAGCGGCTTAGGTGTTCTTGTGGGGTGGCGAGGTGTACGACTTTGTGGACATTGGATAATCCGGCTCCGGCATGTGTTCACAATTATCCATGGAAATTACTTGCGCATGGACATGCCATCAAGTTGTTGGGGATTCCAGTTGGCATCCATGTTACTATGGGAGCTGCATGGGAGGAGATCATTAGGGGTTTGGAGAAGCACTTGTTCTGGTGGTCCACTGCTAAGTTGTCTCTTGCAGGTCGCATTACAGTGGCTAAGTCAGTCCTTAGTAGTACCCATGTTTATATGGCATCCTTACTGCTAGCACCACAGATCAAAGTGCGTGAGCTCATTGCAATAGTTCGGAACTTTATTTGGGCAGGTACTGAGGAAGGTGATGTGGTTAAGGTGGCTTGGTCGAAGTGCATCCTTCCAAAATGGGCAGGTGGTGCAGGTATGATGGACTTCTTTCTTTGCAGAGCAAAGTGCTTATTTCAAAGTTCATTTGGAGACTCCTGAATGGTGAGGATGACTCTCCTGGTTCACGCCTTCTTAGACAAGCTCTTGGTCACTGTATCCCTCTAGGCAAGAAGGCTGTCAAACCAGTCCTACCTTGGGCATTATTTCAGACTCTGTAGCCTTTTCCAAGCGCTTCTCCATTTTTGCGTGGCTTGTTGGCAGCATGGGAGGCAGTCAGACATCTTTTCTGGCCATGCCCCTCTATCCACACACTATTGGAGACTCCATGGTGGTGGGCACCACTGCCTCCAGACCCCTCAGCACCTCCTTTGGCAGCCTCAGTTCATCCCCTTACGCAGAGACGATGGGTTCTTGCAGGTGTTGTCTCTGTTCAAGCATGGTATGAGGAGGGTAAGCCCTCTTGTCTTGGCCTGAATTTCGAGGCAAAGTTCCTGCTCTCGTTGGGATGTATCTCTATGGGAGAAGGTCGCAGAAAATTTGCCTCTCGAGTGCAAGTTGGTCTTCTTTGAAAGGGTGCCATGGGACTGTCATGAAAATATTCACAAAGGCAAGCAATTTGTCAGATCAGTATATCACCTCCCTCCAGTTGCCAGATGGGTGGCACCTACATGTTCCACAGCCCACTTTGTGTCGTACATGGCGATGGCTTTGGGATAGGTTGCTCCACCCTAAAGTCTCTGTACTGTGGTGGCAGGTTATCCATAGGTGCCTGCGGGTTAATGCCTTTCGACATCGCTATGATCCCGCATATACCAACGCAATATGCCCGCCTACGCCTCTCGGACGTCGAGACTCTTGAGCATTGTCTCTTTGATTGAAAAGTCCTGAGGTTCAACCGGCGTGGTCACGGCTACAAGGTTTGTTTATCCAAGCTAAAATATACATTGATCTGCCGATGCATCCTTTTGGCGTCCTATCCCAACGCATGGCCTCCAGCTAAATAAAGGGCATTTCATCTTGGTTCCGGTTGGCTCCTATGGTCAATATGGGAGCGTCGAAGACATCACATCTTTCAGGGCATTTATTCATCTGCACACGGCCTCCGCTAAAAAAAGATATTGCTCCTATATGGACAATATACGAGTGTTCTTCCCTTGTTTCTCGAAAAAAAGATATTGTAACCGGTGGATCACATCTGGATTCAGTATCTTCGTATTGATTCTTATCATTAGTCTCCTATTCTGGAGTAAGTACATTGTGCTCCAGGCTCGTGCTCCTGTGGCATCTCTGTGTGCTTACACAGTTAGATGGGACATGTAAATTTTGTACTTTTTCTCTGATTAATAAACTTCTTGGCTTTCGTCCTTCAAAAAAAAAAAAAAAAAAAAAAAAAAATACTTCGTTTGTTGAATGCTGAATTTACATGTAATTATTTATATAAATGAATTATGAGGCTAATCAGTGTGTATCCCCCATCTTCAACAAGATGACTCTCTCCAACCACCATATCCTGATCTCTCTAACAAGGGAAATGGCCTGGAAGCATATAGACATAAAACCAACTAGATTAACATCATGGATGTTAGAAACGAAGCAAGACCAGAATAATATGAAGAAGCCCAAGAGAAAATGCTTTACACAAATTTTTACCCTGAATCAGGTATTGCTTTCTTAGCTGTCCAACTACAGATTCTTGTGGATCCTTATTGAATTAAGCTCAAGTGGGGAGAAAAAAAGGACAAGACTATCTTTTTTGAGTGCCCTCATGCCTGATATAGAATAGTGGAAGAATCGATGTGCAGAGCTCAATCTAAAATCCATGTTTGCCGAAATAGGGTTAAGCATTCATGCAAGAAAACGTGGATTTAAAAAATGGACCGGTTAATATACCTTGGTGCCAATCTTGGTTTGGCAATAGTCATAAGGTAATCGTGTTCTTGCATTTGTATGTTAAAAATCCAAATCATGCAAAGAATAAATAGAATAGAGTTTTTAGCGTCCACAGAGATCGATTGGCCTACACCCAAACAAAAATGAGAGCAGCAAGCGTATTACTGACAGGATTAAAAAACCCCCGCCCCGAAGGGTTTTCCAGGGAAAAACCTTAGCAGTAATAAGTATGCTGGCACGCTGTACAATTGTATAGGACAGTTCAATACCATCCCGGAGGACACAACTGAGTCCGTGCATCCATAACCTCCTGGAGGTATGACCCCAACAAACCCACTGACGCCGTAGTCAATTACTGATGCAACGGCTGGCCAGGCACTAGTAATCGAACATATCGCTCTCGGATATGGGCAAACGCTGGGCAGATCTGGAGGGCATGACATTCATCCTCAATGGCGCCCTGGTGGCAACACTGGCAGTAGCTTCATGAGAAATCTGAAAATTAGAAGAAAGGTTGAGGAAAACATAGTATTGTATGCAATAACAATAAATGAAATATCTATATAATGCCTACACCGAGTGCGCACGACAAGTATGGACCATAATTTTGTAAAAAACATAAGAAAATTATATTAATTTACAAAATACAGATATGTTGTGTTAGGCACGACTCATACAGAAGTAGCCCATTTGGACACCTCACCAGATTTCGTAGCACATTTTCAATTTCGTATTTGCTGAATCAGTACAAATATTACTTTCCCATTTCAATCTCTGCAATTTGTCTTCTCAATGGGCTATGTAACCGGTTTGGTGCATGTCGATGCTACCAACTGTGGACATGTGCATGAGCGAGGCTTGGCCTTGAGCCTCACCAAAGCCCGCGACAGGCACACATGCGAACTACCCATAAAAAATAAAGGGAATATCCAATTATATAATTTGGATCCCATAAAATACAATGCCACGGTTCTATTGCGACAGCAATAGAACCAACATTCCTTGGATGGGGACGTCCTTTTGTCACTCATCCTATTTATTCAGCCTCTCTTCATTGTTCTATCATCGGCGTTCTCTTGAGCTAGATTTCTCCTTCTTCTCTATCCTATCAGTTTTTTTTTGAGCTGGATTCTCTGTTCTATTCATACTAGCTCTGCCCTAAGAGTTTTTTGGAGCTCGATTCTCTATTCTCTTCCTTTAGCTCTACAAGATCTGATCTGCTTATCATGAGAATCGTGGGTTATTGGCTTTCATCTTTGAATCCGGGGATCCCCTTTTCCCTTGTCCACTTATCGCCTCTCTTCCTGCTGGTTTTCCCCTTGTCTTGTCCGGGCTTTGGGCTCTGCGCCCTCGGTGACCTCAAGCTCCGGCATGGCGTGGATTCGATGGGATCTTTGGAGCCTTCTCAACTTGATCCCGAGTCTTGTGTTCTTGGATCTTTGGTGCTTTTACGATCCGAGAGTCGTGTGTTCCAAAACAAACCGAGTTGTATCTTGCCGGATAAGTTGTTTATCTGATTAATTTCATCTAGGGTTTCTCGACTATACCTTGTTCAACGATCCGGAGCTTTTTGGCTTGGATTACCATTTTTTTCTTACGTTCTATATTAACCTACGGATGTGCTTGTGATGCTTCTTCATTTGAATGTCATACGGGATGGGTAGTTACGAAGGAAACTATTCACCTAGCGGTTCATGGAAGTCTCACAATCATATTAAGAGCGGCTATGCTCTTGTTTTGCCGCTTTGGCCTCTTTCCTTTCGGGCGGATAAGGATCCCGCATGATCTAGAGTCTTGTTTCTACATCGCTTTGCCACGGATCCACCGATTTATTTTCCAATCAGTTAAGCATATCTTGTTTTGAAATTTGTTGTCTTATGGATTTGGGCGTTTTGCTCTCATTTCGATATTTAGCCCTCAGATTAGCTTTGTGTAGTTACGGACCGGTTGTTTCTTGTTTTCTCCTTCGGTCTTGCCAACTGGTTTGCCGATCTCTTGTCCCCTCTGCAAACTTGGCATTCCAATGCTAGTTGGACGGGGTTTTTTCCCATATCTCACCGGGATTCGATCATTTGTATTGTTCGGGCTCCTCTGTGGCGGTTTCTTTTGGGGTTGAGTGTCCGGTTGTTTTCGATTTGAAGGTTGGATTCGTGTCTCTTGTGTTGCCTTGATTGCATGGACAAATTGTGCTAGTTTTGTTGAATGCGGGCATTAAGTATAGCTATATCGAGTATCCGGTTAGCTAATTAAGCTTATATATCTTCATGGGCTTATCTTTACTTGTCGGTTCGGATTTCTCTTGAGTTCACTTGCTAGATCGCACATGGCAAGGGTCTATTTGCTTCCATTTGGGTTTCGATGGCGGTTCGATTACAATGATCCAGTTAGTAGAGTTTATAAAATAATAATACAATATTGCCTTGGCTTACTGGTTAGTTCGTTTGTTTATTCTTGTGGAGACCTAAGTTCGAGCCAAGTCTGGGTATATTTCTAATTTTGTCTTCTTTAGGGTGGCTATTTTTTGGTTTGTGGATTTTTTCAAGAGTAATCTGGGTATAGGTCTTATTTTGGTTTTCTAATGTTGGCCCTTCAATGGTTTCATGGTTTTGTTTTTGAGCATATTGGCCCTTCAATGTTTTGGTGGATTCTTTCGAGCAAAACGGGGGACAAATTTGTTTTTCTCGTTCACCTGCCACGTGAGTTCTGACTAGGTATGGTTTTATTTTCGTTTTCCTAATGTTGGCCATGTTTTTTGTGGAATTTTCGAGAGCCACTTAGGTATAGGTCGTATTTTGGTTTCCTGATGTTGGCCCTCAATGTTTCTTGTGGATTCGTTTGAGCACATCTGAGATGAATTTGTTTTTATCGTTCACCTGCCATGTGAGTTCTGGCTAGGCTGGGCAACCGATTTTGTGGATTTTTAGCCCAACCTAGGTATATTTTTTGTTATCTCATTTCATTCGTCACCACTGTCAGTGCCAAAATTTGCATTGGGCGTGTACCCGACTCACAGTTTTTGTTTGTCGAACATTGTTTATTGTTATTAGTTTAGCTCACTATGTTGTATAATGCTCCATAGCTAGGTGGAGCATTGCCCTTCCTGAGGCTTAATTGCATCTCATTTGTGGCGTGATTATGATACATTTTGCATCAATGTTTTATTTGTTTTAACTCCTTGTTGGGATGAGCTTCTTAGGTGTATTTGCATCGGTAACATGCCTGGACAAGACTAAGGGACCATTTGGGGTCGCTTGGGAGCCCAAAAATCTCCCTGAACATAGTTACGTCTCCGTTGATGGCCCACTCTCTCCCCTCGATGTGCTTGTATTTTTTCATTTGGTACCTTTTTTCTTTGCCTCGTCATTTCCACTTCTTTATATATCTCTATTATTTGTAATCTTTCTTCTTCTTATTTACTCCATGCTTTTGGTCCCATTGCCCGCATACCCATTTGTTATTCTTTGGCTATCGTGTCGAAGTTTTTTGTGTGTCATGGTTGACTCTTTGTATTGCCCTCACAGAGTTTGATGAGTGCCTTATGGCGAAATGTTTTTACGCATTTGGAGGCCATGATACATAGGATCACCTGTAGAGTTTTGTGTCTCCTAAGCACAAGTTTCCATGTACTAGACTGCAAGTTCTCGATGGCATTGGAGGTATTCGCGCAGTTATTTTTGTTCGACATTTCATTGTTCATCTTGTTAGGCTTAGGGGATACCTCTTCCTACTTAGCTTGGTAATTTCTTCATAGGATGTGACCTTCACTTCTTGAAAGTTATTCGTCTAGCTATGGTGCATCTTCCATCTCTTGCTTTTTCACAAAATTAGTCCTTACATTCCCTCTTTTTGCATATGTACCATAAATCTCAATCTTGTGGATATGAGCTTTGACCATTTTACATTGAACCTTTATGTTCCACACTCTTTTATTTTTCTATGCATGACGTGATGCATTTTATGAGTTTAATCTCTTATGATATTTCCTAACGAGCTTTAATTTCATTTGTTATTTCCTGTCGGCACCATGTTTCAAGACTTAAGGGTGCACATGGTCTGGTTCTTTTTCCTTTACATGGCTTCATGCCATTTGGTTCATGGTTTCAACGGTCTGTGCTTGTGATATAGTTGGATCTCATTTAGCCCATGAAATTCCTTTATTTCATTGTCTCATTTGGTCCACTGGCTTCATTTTTCTATTAATTTTTTCTTGTAGTTCCATTTGCAATATTGCTCCATATGTTCCACTTTTCATAATTTTTCCGCGTGATTCACCGTTACTTCAGATTATTTTTTGTCACCTCAGTCGTATCCTTTCTCTATCGCTTGCGTTGCTCCATTTAGTCCCATTGTTTCGTTCCTTGCTTTTGTTTACACAAGTTCCATTGCTATAAGTTTCTTCATTATTCTTTTAAGCTCAATTGTCAGTTTAGTCTTTTGCTTCACATTGACTTTTACTTCACATTGTTCAGTTTTTTAGTGCCCTTGGGCCATCTGCCTGTTTGCTCTACTTGGACCCCTTTTTAGCTCATTTGGTGCCATTTCTCTAGTTATTCCGCTCAGCTTTGTCTTTTGCATCACAATGCTAGGTTAATGCCTTTGTGCCTGTTGTTCCTTTTTGCTTTACATCGTTTTATTTATTCTCGTGATTACTGTTGCATGGTATTCTTATGAAGTTTTTTGGTTATGTGGATCCATTTCATTGATATTCCTTCATTAGTCTAAGTTTTTTATTCTTTTGCATCCTTTGTTTTCTTTAGTCCTCGTGATTATTCTCATGATTCATTTCGTTTTTCTCCCATTTTGTTCTTGATATTCCACCCGTTCATTCGGTGATGGTTGTCCATTCTTTACTCCATTTGGTCCATTAGTCTCTTTAGCCTCCATCTTCTGACTTTTGCATTTTGTCCCTTTGTCATGGTTGCCTCAGTTGCTCTTAGTTTTATTGCCGTATTTCTGGTTTCATGTACACTTTGCTATGGTTCTATTCCTTTTTACTCCTATTTGTGTTGTTGGCCCCTTTGCTGCCCTATGTGCTGGTGGATTCATGATCGTATATTTGGTGGGTGATATTTGGTGGTTGGTAGTTTCGTTCATTTAAGTCCTTTTTGGCCTTCAACATTCAACACAGTTAGTTTAATGCATATTTTGGTCATATGCATCAGGTGAAATTTTTTTTCTTATATACATATAACAACCACCACATAAATCCCATTAACATTAATGAGCACAAACCATTACATTTAAGATGTTAAAATTAAAATCCCCCTTAGACCCCCTTTGGTTTGGGTGCATATTCACACGGGGGGTCACTCCGGGCAACGAGAGCCTTCGGATGGGCATATATGCCTTATATTCCTTGATGTGGACCGTAGATAGCGTTCCTCGTTTGTGGGGTATCCTTGTATGAATTTTTGTATATTGTATGCTTAGGTGTGCAAAATACTATAAGATTTCAGTTAATATACTATAAGGTGTGAATTTGATACGTGTATAATATAATTTAAGGGCTCTCGCTGCCCTACGTGACCCCCCGTGTGAATATGCACCCAAACCAAAGGGGGTCTAAGGGGGATTTTAATTTTAACATCTTAAATGTAATGGTTTGTGCTCATTAATGTTAATGGGATTTATGTGGTGGTTGTTATATGTATATAAGAAAAAAAATTTTTGGGCCCTTCGGGCCCTAAGAGAAGAAAACATAATTAATATTTGAGTTGAACATCAATATGAAATATGAGCTACAATGTAACAAAATGTTTAAGGAGGAAAACATTGGCAAGTATTTAACCATGAAGAAATACCACAAGTTTGATCCTAAGCATATGTTGCAGCGTCCATAGTTGTGATTCTTTAGAGCATGCACTCCCAAATCATGTCTTAATTTTCGCCTTCTCATCTTTAGAGCATGCACTCCCCAAATCATGTCTTAATTTACGCCTTCTCACTTTCCCTGCATTATTTCTTGGATCCATAGAAATTCTAGCGGCTATATTATGACTATTACACATTATCCACAAAATCCAGCGGCCTATGGCAAAGATGGTGTCAACTGCAAAAGCAGAGGCAAAGACCTTGTGGCAAACCAACAACCCCGTGTACGCGGAAATGGCCATGTGTAATTTTGGTTCCCAAAGGAAGCGTTGTGAATGGTCCAACGATATTTGGTATTACAAAGAATTGCACCACGGTTTGCGGTGAAACCTCCACTTCGGAAAAACAAAGCCCAAATGGATGTATGCCCTAGAACCAGAAGAAAAATCCGTCATTGAAGATCCGGAATCAATTTCGGTGACTTCGTTCGACACGCCTTCAAGACAATGCAATCGGACGCATAAACACCGCTCTACATCAACGAATTCATCATCCGTCTAACCTGGTTTGATTTGTATCCAAGCTCGATTCACACACTCTTTTCGCATTGGACTCTTTCCCGTGAGGTTCGCATCACGATCCTAACTTAAACCACGCATCACGATTCTTGAAGAGCACAAGGCGGAGAACTAACGCATCACGATTCTTGAAGGGCACAAGGCGAGAACTAACTCCGCATCACGATTCTTGAAGGGCACAAGGCGTAGACTAAAATGACGTTTTGGCATGTTTTGGAGCAGCCGAAGTGTGCCCTAACTTAACCTGCATCACGATTCTTGAAGCAGCAAAGAAAAGCACAGAAACCCTAAATACAAGGGTTCGATGCGTGCATGCCCAATTCGACTCTTTTTAAAAAAACCTAATAAAAAAAACATTATAACTTTAATCGTGACCATACGATGCTGCTTCTCAAAAAAAATGAATGGCCAAGATAAGCGGCACTCTAGAAATACTGTTCAGTACACCTGGATGAATACGGCCATGAAATCATAGGAAAACCTTTGTGAATATCGTACAAAAACACAAAAAAGACCCCCTGTGATTATGCTAGATATTCCTTGTACTACATGGCTTTTTGTTGTACTTTAGGCTTTGTACATGTGCGTATCTGGTTTTAGCTAATGCATTCTGCTTCTATAATCCTTTTTAGCATTATAACTCATTTGTTTCATTTGATCTTTGATCCGTGCATCGGATATCATGTATATTGTTTGTGGTTTTGTTGTTCCAATCATCGTACCTTTGTATGCACATCTGATGTTCCCTCTAGCATTTCGCCAGTAGCTTTCTCGTCTCGGTGCCAGTTGTGCAGCTATTCCAATTGGCCATATAGGTTCTAGTTTTGTCCTTTTGCTTGGTAAGTTCTTGTTCATGACATTGTTTCATTAACCCATTGTCCCTATGGCATTCTTTCCTTATACTTCCATAGGTTCTTTTGATCCTTTTGCATGCCACATTTAGTCCTTTGCTTCAGTTTAACTTTTGCTTCGCATAGATATTGATCCCTTTGTGCCGTTTACTCGTGGTTGGTACCTCTAGCTCCTTTTACGTCATTGTTTTAGTTGTTTCACTCGGGTCTTTTGCATAACTTTTCTATGCTTCTAAAGTTGTGCACATTTGCGCAAAATTTTTTTATGCTTAGTCCGGTTTATCGCAGTTGTCCTTTTTGCTCTAGGTTCTGTTTCTTTTCTTGATATCATCATTCCAGTTATTCTATATTCCCTGGACATGTTTTTGCTATTCTAATCCATCCATTTGCCATCGCTTCATTATCTAACTGTGCTTTTTTCCCTTCTTTGCTCATCTTTTTTCCATATTTTCCCTTTTTCCAAGTACTTGGTGCCTTTATCTCTATTTGTTCTAGTCTATCAGTCGATTTGTTTGTTTCTAGGTGTTTTATATTGGGTCACTTGGGTGTTTGTTTCTATGTCTTTTGCATTGATCCTTTGTTGTCTCTATTTGTGAATTCACTCCACATGTTCTATGTGTCCCATCAGCTTCATTTGTGCATTCTATTTTCTTGCAGTGACCTTCGTAGACTCGTTCCTCCCTTTCTTTATTCCATTAGATTCTACATGCTTCATTATGGGTTTGGTGCGCTCCATTTGCTACACACTCCTCTTTATCTCGGTAGCTCCATTTAATATCATTTCTCTATTTGGTTGTGTTTGCATTGTTTCCTTAATTTATTGTCTTTAGCTTATTGTTTCGTTTAACTCTAGTGACATTATTACTATATTAGTCACATTGGTTCCTTCTTTGGTTTCTTTGTCTTCTTGCTCCTTTTTTATTGCTAGTTAGGATAGTTTGCTTTTGTAGTTTTCTTTGTTAGTGTAGTATTTATTGGACATTAGTCATTTGAGATCGTTACTTTGATGATGACATCATGTTCGTGGCTCTATCTGCTGTTGTTCCATAAGTTCCTTCCCTCATCTCTTACTGCACTATTCCATTGTCTTCTTCATTCTTATGTTCCCGTTTCCATCCCTCATAGCATTTCCTCCATCGTGTTCTCCTTCATTTTTATTCATTCCATTGTTTGCATTCCGGCATTACTTGCTCTTATCTGCTTCTTCATTGCTCCTTTGTCTCTGTCTTCTCTTTATCCCCTTTTTCCTCCATTTTTCCTAGTTTCCTCTTCCGTCGTTTTACTCTGATTGCCGTCAGCCTTATCTATGCATTCTTTTCCAGTGACCTTGTAGACTCGTTTCTCCCTTTCTTTTTACTTTATTTCTCTTTAGCTTCTCTTCCCTTTCAGTTTCCATCTTTGAGTAGTTTTTGAGTTTGTTCCTCTTCTATCGGCCAGTATATGCCTATCATAGGACCCATCCTAGGAATGCCACGGTTCTATTGCGACAGCAATAGAACCGACATTCCTTGGATGGGGACGTCCTTTTGTCACTCATCCTATTTATTCAGCCTCTCTTCATTGTTCTATCATCGGCGTTCTCTTGAGCTAGATTTCTCCTTCTTCTCTATCCTATCAGTTTCTCTCACCCTCCCTCCCTTGATGGTTTTTTCATTTGATCGTGTTCGTTATTTCCTTTTCTATGTCCTTTAAATTTGTATTCTTTATTTCCTCAGCGTGGCTTTGTAGCCTCTGAGGCATACTTCTTGGTTTATTCTTTCTCGGCGTGGCACTAGTATTTTATTTATTCATTCATGTTTTCTCTCGGTGTGACATTGTAGCCTCTGAGTCAATAATTTTCTCTCGGCGTGGCGCTGTTGCCTCCGAGATCATATTTATTGTTTTTTCTCGGCGTGGCGCTGTAGCCTCCGAGGCAGCACTAATCGGTTGTTTTTTCCTTGCGATGGTCATTCCGCGGACGGTTCCCGATTGGTCGGCTGTTGTTTCTTTCTCGGCGTGGCCCTGGAGCATCCGAGTCTTCTTGCCTATGGCATCTAACTCATTGACGGGTTATTTTTCTTTCAGCCTTGATTCTGCAGGATTGGTTAAGGTTTTGTAGTTGCCATAGTGCGTGGGGTCGTGCTTCAACTATTTGCTTGGGTTTCCTCAAAGACCTAAGAAGGCATGGTTCTCGATGAGGAGCAGTCACCGAGTCTTCTCACTTTGCATCGACCAAGTGGCGGATAAAACCATTTTTTATGTTGGTCATGCTCTCGATGATTGTCTAGTTTCGGAGCATTTAAAGTTCATATTTCCAAATTTATCTATCCCTAGTGAGGGATCCATTTGTACTCAATATTTTACAAAGCTCAATGAGAACACCACTTCACTGACCAGTATATGCCTATCATAGGACCCATCCTAGGAATGCTAATGGATGTTTGGCTGGTGTACCTGCCGAAAGCTTATCACCGGGATTAAAAAACCCCGCCTTTTCGTGTTTTTGAGGAAAAACCCTAGTGATAAGCCTTCGGCAAGGGGCTTGGACAAACGTAAGGCAGAGAAATCGCTCCCCAAACCCACGAATGGAGAAGTCGAAACAGATGCCACTCGCCAACCTGTACCTGCACATCACCAACACAAAAAAACGTGACAAAACAAACCTCCCAGAGTGGAGGGGCTGATCATGCGTGCCACGCGACAATAAAACAAAAACCTCTTCAAATAGAGGGGCTGGTCATGCGTGCCAGGGGACAAATACAATAAACAAAGAAGGGGGGGGGGGAGGGTGGGTTCAAAGAAAAGAGAATAAGGTACTGTTGAGAGAGAAGAGGAAGCGCCGATGAGACGTTGATGCAGAACCGCGCCTAAAATAGCGAACTCCCAACCAGAAAGGGCATGCGCTGCATGCATACATGCAAGACATGCATCCTCGCCCCATTCTAGAATGGCGATCCGATGTCTCGGATCGATGGGATTCTAGAATGGGGCTCGCATGAACCAACAAACCACCCGAATACCAAAGGACTTCCTTAACAAAACTGGAATCGAGGACGAAGGTCACAGGATGAAGGCTAAAGAAGAGCCAAGGCCGAGAAAGGACATGTCACAGCATGAAAGAAACGCCAAATTGGTCAAACCAAGCAGGGAGAAGCCCCTCCCCTGCCTGGAATCAAAGAAAAGAGAATAAGGTACTGCTGAGAGAGAAGAGGAAGCGCCGATGAGACGTTGATGCAGAACCGCGCCTAAAATAGCGAACTCCCAACCAGAAAGGGCATGCGCCGCATGCATGCATGCAAGACATGCATGCTCGCCCCATTCTAGAATGGCGATCCGATGTCTCGGATCGATGGGATACATAAGATATTCATAACAAAAGTTCAAAATAGCAAGCAAACATGATGTTGAAATTCATATCACATAATATCAAAACGTAATACCTGACCCTTATTCAAAAACATGCACAGAGCTCGTACGAACATTACTTAAAAGACTCTTGCCAGATTCATTATCTGCTACAATGACTTTGCTAGCTTCTTCTTAGCTTGCCAAAATTGGATGGTGTATTAGACAAAGAGCATATCATCAATTCAAGTATGAAAGGAAAAAGAAAAGATGGGAAAGAAAAGACTGATATTTCTTGCTAGATTTCTAATGCCCCAATGTCTGATCTCAATGAGCGCATTTGTGCAGTACCTGCTGGTATTGCACCATTCATTATATTAGAATGTCAATTCATTATCCATTGAAAGGAGATTCTAACTTTAAGCAATTTTGTGCTAAGTTTAGGTTGACCTGAAGAAAATAGGCCTGGTTTCTAAGCAATATAAAAAGGCCTTACCAATTTGATGGTTTCCTCATCGAATCGAAGACCTTCATACAGAGATGCTCTGCAAGGTCCTGGCTAGGTCAAGACGAGGTATGCAAACTTGTGGAGACACGAAATCTCAAGACCTAGGCATGCAGTATCTGGGTCTTCAAGAAAGCTGGGTAACTCTAGAATGATCTGCAGAGGATTGCTCCCGTCTATAGACCACCAATCTAATTCCATTTGATGCTTCTTCTTCAGAATGTCTGCCACATTGTATTAAATTGAATTAATTCCCGAAGGCAATAGATAAACCCATGTATCCTACTTAAACTAGTGCAATCCCTTAGATTTTTTACTAAATATCTAACCATTTCACAAATGTACGAGTTACATTTTTAAGAACAAAGACGAGAAAACGATGAAAGAAATGGTGAAGATCCGAAATGCATCCATTTCAAGGCTTATTTGATCCAATCTGTAACGTATATTTAGTGTAGACAAATGGCGGCCCAAAGCAAAGGAATAAGATGAAATTTCTAAAGATGGATGATTTTCAGTTTGTAGGAATCAAAATCCTGATGTTGAAGCTTGGCTATGGCATTGCGGCAACACCCAAAGAAAACAATCAACATGTATCCCGACTTCTCCCTTTGCCTCTTGGGACAAAGTGAACAACGACGACGGGTCTTCCGCAGCAATAAGGATGACCGGCAGTACCAAGATGAGCCGTTTTTCGAACATTATGGGGATTTACTGACATATACCCAGAATATGCCAAAAGCCCATAAGCAAGGGTTTGCCCTTCAAGGGCAACCCAAAAATTGAAGATCGAATAGCTGACGTGGAACACTGGGTCTACGTGGTGTGTTATGCTAAACCCTAGGTTTTGAGATTCTGCGTCTCCACAGTCCAAGCTCGAAGCTTAGATCATCGCGGCTCTATTAGACCAAAATTGGCCTCGACATTGCTTGATTATGGAAGGCACCACTGCTTCCAAGGCCAAGGCCAGGGCTAAAACTGCAGCTAGCCTGCGGAAGATGAAAACTAAGTCAAAAGTGAAGGTCCAAATCAACGGAAAAAGGAAGCGCAAAGAGTTTGCAAATGAGTGCTAACGATATTAGTCCGGGAGATCAAATGGATGATATCATGTCAGAACGACCCTCCAAAAAGTCTCTCAAGGATCGAAAGCAGCAGGATATGAAAGAAGTGAGTTTTTAATTTTTTTTTTTTTTTTTTTTTTAATTTGATAAAAATTCCATTAGTTGGATGCTTGAAGACAATAATCTAATTGTTGAATTTTTGGCAGTATATGGACGCTGGAATGACTAATAAGGTACTTAAAGAGGCTCTAAGACAGCAGCTCGAATTACAAAAGGAGAGGTCTGTCTTTTTGTGTTCCAACATTAAGCATAATTGAACTTTTCTCTCGAAATACTCTATAATTCTAACCTGTTATATTTTTGAATCAATACAAAAACATTGTTCATAGGGATGCAGCAGATGAGATAGCAGGTGCTCGGAAGGCTTTCTCTGCTATTGCACACAATACTGGAATTGATGACGATTCGGACGAGGAGGACGAAGACCCCTTTCTCAGTAACCCACCAAAGTGAATATGGGGAGTATGAGGTACTCAAGTTAAAGTGTCAACGGATCTAGAAGTGTCAAGTCTGTTTGTGTAAGCACTTCTGGTTGTATTCGTAGCAAATGTCTGAGGAAGAGCAGATAATGTCGATGTTTATGGCCAAGGATGATGTCCCACAACGGACTCTAAAGAAAGTAAATGGAAGTAGTATTGGCAACAAAGTAGCCAATAATCAAGGTAATAGCGTGAATGAGTCTTTCTCTGCTCATAATGGGCCGTTTTGGATTTGGAACTTCCTGGAATTGCGGGTGGCTGTTGTCATGTGCAAGTTATAATTCCTGAAAGTTTATATGATAAGAATACCTAAACACCTAGTATCTTTTTTAATTTCTGCTTTCAATTATGTTTTTTGTCTGGCAGAAGGAAGAGTTTTGCCTGGAATGGATAACAAGGCTATGGAGGTCTATAGAGGGTGGTGTATTCCTTTTTTGTTTAGCACAGTGGGCATAGTGACATTTTTTATTTTGTCTATAGTGTTGGTAGACTTTTGAGCATATATAATTCTGGCAAACTTCCAAAAGCCTTCAAAATCTTACCTGCATTATCCAATTGGGAAGACATATTGTATCTAACAAGTCGAGAGAAATGGAAATGGACAGCCAACTCACTTTATCAAGCAACTCGTTTACTTGCCTCCAATCCGGCACAGAGGTTCTACAATCTAGTACTGCTACCTTGCATCCGTGAGGACATTCGTGTAAATAAACGACTCCATTTCGCACTGTACCAAGCTTTGAAGAAGGCAGCTTATAAGCCAGGTGCATTTTACAGGGGAATAATTTTTTCCCTTTGTCAGGTGGAAATATTTTAACAGCTTCTCTATTTATGTTTTGCAATTCTTTCTCCTTAAGTTTAATTCCGCTGGCCCACTGATCTTGGTCGGTGTCACCCTCAGGATCTATTGTCTTTCTACATTTTTTGCATCATATCAGTAATAGATGCTATACATAGTTACAAAACTTCGACTACAAACAATTTATGAGACTGATAGGATGGTTCTTTGGTCACATTCATGTGTATGTATTCTTTATGTATCGCCTCTTCTGTATCTCTAAACAAAATGCCGCAGACCTTATCTTCTATTCATGTATTAGAAATAAAGAAAATGCTTAATGCTTAATGCTTAACTTTTGTGAGGTACTGAAATGTTGGTTACATATTTCTAGTCTCGAACTTGTAATCTTCGGGAAGCTGTAATAATTGGTAGTGTCATACAAAAGGTTTCAATTCCTGCTCTTCATTCCAGGTACAATTTTACCTCCATTATGCATAGCTTTTTAGCATTTAACCTGGATTCCTATGTGTAGAATTTGTTTCAAATTCTAGTTTGAAGTATGGGTATTTATTCATATGGTTTTTGTTTCGACAGTGTTGCTCTCTTGAAAATTGCCGAGATGGAGTATTGTGGAACGAATAGGTTGGTTGTGCTATTCTAGTTATTTATATTCTTTGTTCGAAGTGTCGAAGCGACTTACATTATTTTTGTTATAGTTATTTTCTGAAGTTGCTCATGGACAAGAAATATGCACTGCATTATCGTGTTTTGGACTCCCTTGTTGCACACTTCACAAAATTCATGGAGGATGACATGACTCCACCTATGATATGGCATCAATGTCTCTTGACATTTGTTCAAAGGTGGGTTAGGGATTTAATTTAGTTCATTGCAAATCTGATTCTAAGCCATTTCAACTGCATATATAAATATGATGAAAATAATTCCGGCGTCGGGAATTTTTCACGTAGTTTAAATCGAAGGTTTAAACTGCCAAGCCCCTTTTTTTTTTCCAGCGTAAAGTTTAAACCTTGATTCTGCGAAAATTAAAAAAAAAATGCGTGGTTTCGCGTACGCAAAAAAAGTTTTGCGTAAGCGAAGCTGAAGGTTTCGCTTACGTGAAATTTTTTTTTTTCCGGCCGAGAGGGAAAAATACGAAAAAGACATATTTTACCTAAAAATACGTATTTTTGGACTTTATACGTCCAGAAAAATAATTTTGTACGTACAGAACCTATCCCTGACTTGTGTAGGTACTTCTGGGAAACTGATTCCTAAAAAACAGACAAATCTGAGAGATTTGACTGTCATACTTTGAAAGGAACTATACAACTTCATTACATAAGACCATGTGATAGGGGCAACACTTTTAAGATAGCCTATAAACCGCTCTCATGCTTCTGTGAAAATTGTGTTCAATTTAAATGGAACTCATGCAGCACCAAGTCTCGTATTGGTGGTTGGGAGAATACTGAACTAAAGCTGAAGGAGCCTAAAATAACAATTGACGCAACTAATGAGGACTTGCATGAAGAAAATGAGCATGAAGAAGATGACCATGAAGAAGAGAATGATAAGGAAGACTATGACATAGCAGAAGGTAATGAGAAGGTAATGAGAAGGGAGTAGATTTTTATGTATTGAAGTGCACAGAAGCAAAGAACACTTTGCTTAAAGATTATGTGGATGGACGGGAAAATGTATTTAGAGTTGAATCTATTAATATCTTGGGACATTATTATAAACAGGCAGGTAGATGGACTCAAATTTGTACTATTGGATGACAAGCCTGTAGCTAGTGTGTACAGCCATCATGTGAGATTAGCTAACTTTGACATGCCTGTAGATGAAGAGGATTCTAGCTTGTATACTATGGCTGAAGATACATGCCAACAGATTATATGTAGCCTCCCAAACTCGGCCCAAATTCATTATTCATTTCGTGTTGAGTTAAATACTGTTCATTTGGTATTGACTCAAATATTGTTCGTAGTTTGACTATATAAAACAGAAACAATGGAAAGAAATGGAATCAATGGAAAGCAATGCAAGACACTTATAACCTGATTTGATATTGAGAATGAAATTTACAAAATTGTGGCATTTAACTGCGTGAATTACATATCAAAATATCAATGTAAACTATTGTACAAAATTGTGGCGTATCTGCCTCTGTAGACCCCATATCACTGTATCAACATATACAACCTATTAACATGTTAATCCTTCAAGTATTTCTGAAATCTATCCCTGTAGCCTAAATTTTGAAAGGTTTCCCTTAACCACTGTAGCTGACCATTGCAGAGGCCTTCACCAAATCAATTGTCTCCTCTCCCAATGCAAAATCTGCCATGGTTTTCAAAACCTTGAGTGCATCCTCTGTGTACTACTCTGGCCTACAATGTGCCTTAAGAATGAGAGAGAAATCATCAACACTTGCTACATCCTTAATCGCTGGCAGGAGCTGTTCCAATACAGAATCTTCTGCATCCAAATTGAACTCAGGTACCAAAAGAGATGTGAAAGGTGGAGAAGCAAATGTTTTATGAATACTATCATCCAACAATATGCAATTCCCTTCATATTGTGGATATTCACTAAAAATCTTAGACAATGGTCTCAGGCATAATGATTTGTCAGATCTAATTAGCCACTTAAAAGGCATCTCGAGGCAATGAAACTGGTCATATACTAACACAAAGTCACGTTTCATATCTGGCGTTATTCTGGTGTTATTCCATCAACCACTTCATTGACATTAACATAGTTCATGGAATACCAAATTGCTATACCAAAATCTATCGTAGCTGCCTTAAAAAATTCTCTATATTTAGGCCTTAAGACAATCAATTTCTTGCTTGTCTTTGTTATCCACAACCTACTGTCCATACGTTACAGGATTGTTCCTGCTGTATGTCCTTGCTAGAACAACATTCACATAGAATTCAGAAACACTTAAGACAATATTGACCTCTCTTGTACAATATTCAAATTCTGAACTATTTGTTTAACATTTTGATCTTCCAATACAATTGTACCTGAACATTCAAAGATTATTAGTTAATCAAACTTCTTAGAGACACAGTTGAATTGCTTCTTAAGACCTCCACAATTGCATTTATTTTGGTACCTGTACTGTCATTATCAGTTTTATTTTGTGGCATGTCAGTCTGCGCATCAACAGAGACCTCTTCCTTCTCAGGTTCGACCTGCTCCCCTTTTTCAATTGTATTTTCTTCACCCACCTATGCCACTTCTTCCTGATCAATTCCTAAACTTTCCATTTCTTCAGCCAATGCCTTTCTCCTGAAATTGTACTTCCTTACTTGAGTAGGCTTCTTTTGCTTCTTATTAATTTTTCTTTTAGTTTTTGCAGCTTCAACGTCTTCTCTTTTCCTTTTTATAGCTGCTTTCTTCTTTGCCATTGGTGTATTCTCCACAAGCTCATCCTTGTCAACAACTTCTTTAGAGCATGAACCCTCATCCTTTTCTGCAGCTGAGTTATTATCACTTGCTAAATTCTTGTCCTCAGCAGCTGCTTTCTTATCACTAGATGTTCTTTGCCTTAACAGCCTTCTAGAACTCAACATTGCATCCTTCAGCACTTTTGCAAGTGGCTCATAATCTTCAGACCTGATAGGTGAAGTAGACCTGATAGGTGAAGCTTGCAGGTTTATAGGTGACTCTAAAACCTGATCTAATTTTGCTGACAAAAAATCCTATAAACTTTGTCTATGCTATCAACTTTGTCTCTGCTATCACATTCATGTCAAGTTCATGAAATAAACCTGGATGAATAGTCGAATCACATATCTTGCATTTGCCTTTATTCAATAAAGCTGCACAAGCCAGATAGTACTCATGATCACAACTTAGCACCAAAGACAACTTGTACCCGTCATGGAACAACAAGCACCAAAGTTGCATGTTCCTGGTAATCTTCTTTTGATAGTGTTGCTCTCAAACTTGAAGAGAGCAGGAAGAAAGTTGAAGATTTGAAGACCTCAATACTTGAACTGCAGGTAGAAGGTGGAGAAGGTGAATTGTTGAAAGAGTTGGAGCATACACTCCAAATGGAGGCATACTACTTAAATAGGCTCGAGACGCTTTTCAAGTCTCCAACTGCAGAAGCAAGTACCATGAGGAAGAGTACCTTAGAAGTTGAGATCAAGTATAAGGATGATAAAATATCAGGCCTGAGAGGTAATCTTAATCATCATAGTTTTTTCAACAATCTGTCTACTTTTTCTCGGCGTCGAGGTTGCACCATCATCAAGTTCTAAGTCATTGTTGCAATGTGACAGTTTGTCAACAAAAAAATTGATTTTTGAGGTTATATTTGCATATTTTTTATTGAAAAGACCTAATGCATTGTGCTTGCAGACATGTCAGAGACAACTCAAGGTGTCAGGATTGGAAAAATAGCTCATTTTGCAAATATTTGACTTCTGCTAGGGACATTGACTTTATTTTGACTTGGTCAATTTATCAAAATTGAAAAGGTTCTACATATTTTTTGGGGTTAGACTTTTGGCCATAGATTCTTTGCATATTAGAGCACCTTTTTGAATTGAAATGGCATCAAAATCTGAGATTGTTTGTGCATGGCATAAGTTTTGCTGAGACTGCTTTTTCTTGGTTTGTGGGAATAGTTTGAAGCTTGAGTTCTTTGTATTATTTTTACAAGTTTCTTGCACGGGCTGGTTGCCTTGAGCAACTTGGAACACCTTCAACAGCCCTATACATATCCTTGACAAACCATAGGTTGTACTATATATTTACGTCAACCTCATGATATGTTCATATAGCCTTTCATGGTGCCAACATGCCAAGGTGGCTCAACTATGCCATGTGGGCTCCAACATGCCAAGATGGCTCAAACATGCCACCTAGGCTCCAGCATGCCAAGGTAGCTCCAACATTCCAATTCAAACATTAATGGCATAAAAATGCCATTTCTAATGAAAAAATATTGCAATTGATTTCATATGTTATTTTTTATGGCTCAAATGTTTTGCCCCTAGAATCCACCATACCACCTAGTTGGCTCAAACATGCTACAAGGTCAGCCACCTCCTAGGCTAATTGACTACGCGTGTGTTGGACATAAGCTACTTTGGCGCTTCTTGGAGAAGGGGTGGTCTTCTACCTACAAAAACTTGGTCCCCAGGGTAATGTCGATGTTCTAAGTCCATTGGAAGAGCCAATTCATAGTTATAGAGTGTGGGAGTTGCTCGTCCGTTGCCAGGCCATAGGGAGAGGACATTTGGACAAACTACTTCCGGAAGGTTTTGCTAGATAGAATAGGGTTTGAATCTATTCTCCTCTCGTTGTGGCAATTAGAAGTCAAGAGCCACTTTTGCAGTAGCAAGACATTGTTTGGAATTATCCTGGATGACCGATAGATCCGAACCCCATTTTTTCAATGGCCATGGCCTTGCATGCATGTTAGGAGATGGCGCACCGAGTTATCCATGAAAACGACCACGTTTCGCCCTCCGAAATGTAAACTCTTTATGTTGCTGGGTTATTAAAGGGTTTACGTTATGGAGGTTGAGTTTTGGTCGTTTGCACTTGGGACATGGTCAAGAAGTTGCAGTTGAAGACATGAAGCAATAGGAACTGACGGAATGGGGTTTGGATGTATTCTCCTCCCGCTATGGAAATTAGAATTCAAGAGCCACTTTTGCAGTAGCAAGGCACTGTTTGGAATTATTCTGGATGACCGATAGATCTGAACCTCATTTTTTCAGTGGTCATGGCTCTGCATGCATGTTTAGAGATGGTGCACCTAGTTATCCATGAAACGACCATGTTTCGGCCTCCGAAACATAAACCTGATTCATTGGCATCTCCATTTTAGGCACCTCATGGTCTAGAAAGGCCTAGTCATTTTCTATCATGTAACATGGCATCATCCAAAACATGCCATGTCATCATAGAAAAACATACTTCTTCTAACAAGTTGCAAAATAGGCTAGGAAAATTCTTTATTTTTCCATCCATCCATATTTTGCCGCCTATATTGCCAACTTATTGCTCATCTTGGCCATCTCACCATTATTTGTAATGGAAACTATGGAGGTGGGGTGACCCCATTTCACAAATATCCTGATTTAATCACATGCAGAAGCCCTGTTTGTATAAGTGAAATTTAGTGCACCTTAATTTCGCCAAATTATGGGAAACTTGGCCATGCAAATATCTTCTTCACCATCCTTGTTTTTTAAGGAAATTTATCTTCCAAACGTTGTTTCATTAGGATTGAGTTCTAATGCATGAGGATCCCAACATGATCTGAACATTTGTCTAATCACGAGGAAACGAAATTCTTAATTTATTGTTATAATTTAATCAAAATCGGTGTCAATGTCTAGCTGTGTGGAGAAATTATGGCTCTAACTTGATATCCAAGGGTATTGTCTATACCCTTGTTGCATGTAATGGTAATCCCCCTCCATTAAACCACACCCAGAAACTAACTTTGGTTTTTGAATAAGCGTGTCCCTTGGGGGCCAGCATGCTTGAAATTTTCAATGGTCTAGTCCTTTTATCCATCATTACGACATTGTTGATGCATAATACTTTTAAATTAATGAGACATGCAAGCCAATGATAAAACATGTAACAGTGGCCTTTAAAATGTCAAACTCGTTACAAGAAGAGGAGGATAACCCTCCCCTCGAGGGGATTATGGCAAATAATCCTCGAGGCCGGCAGGCCGAGGGGGTTAGTTCCCATGATCCCCGAGAGGGGAGGGTTGGCCTCCCTTAACCACATGCCCGAGCAAGTTTACCCCATCATATTGGTCTTCTGCTTCTAATCGTCATCAAGCAAAGCATATCCTCTGAAAAAACTGGCAGAAATCTAGAAGCGTCAAATCAAATGCATTTAGAGTTCAAATTAGAATCTAAAATATTACCTTAGCATGATCTGCTCGATAAAAACAAAAAAAAATCATGGATAAGATGCGCCCATTTCATCTAAGACCCATACAACGTCAGATTCGATAAGATTTTTTGGTCCATATGCCTTAATAATAGTTGCAGAAACTTGCAGAGAATTAGAAGGGGCAAAGAATTAAATAACGAAAATAGAGTATGCCATAGTTGTGACTTCTGTTACATACAAATAAAGAATAATTTAAAACAGAGTAAAAAACTTTGGTAGATTCAAGCCCGGCAAAATAATATGAGAAATTAGGAAAAAAAAAACAATGTCACGCCTGTTGCTGAGAGATGAGCTGCAGAAATGATACAGGAGCTACCGGATTTCATGCATACAGGCAATGGCAGAAGGCTCCAAGCAGTCTATCAGGGATGCCCTCTCTTCCCAACACTCTTTGGACTCTACATTGATTAGCTCAAGTGCTGGCTTGTCGACAATGGTGGAGATGGGGTTCAACTGTTGCACCAGGCAAGGCACCAGGTCACCAGATAGCTAATATATGCAGATGATGTGGACTTTCTAGCCTACACCTCGGCGGACATGCAATGCCATCTTGATGCCTTGGACACATTCTGCCAGGCGACAGACATGCACGTCAACTTGGCGAAGACTAAGGTGATCCTCATATCGTGATCATGCCAGCCAAAGAATCCTCTCCATTAGTTACCATGGACAAAATGTAGAGGTTGCACCAAGCTACAAGTACCTAGGAGTGGAGTTTCCGTTTGCCATGTATTGGAACACTTCCATTCGGTTGTGGGTGACATCAAGCTGGAAGGCACTATATGCAATGCAGAACAACAGTCACAAAATGGGGATGTATAACTGGGCTCATCAGCCGCACTTTTTCACGGTCTTAGTGGAGCATGTCCTTTTGTACGTAGTTGAATTCTGGAGGTCAGTGGTGTCCCTCACCACCTGGAATGAATTTGAGCGGGTGCAAAAAGCCTTCTTGATAGGGGCACTAGCGGTGAAGTCCACGGTCCCGTATCAAATCTTGTTGCAAAAGACATGCTTATTGCCCCTTCAAAAGGCAGGCCTTGACTGCCATATCGTCTACTTTCATAAAGTAGTCAGGATGGATGAGTATCATCTCCTTCACTTGGCCTACACAGTGGTAATGGGGCCACAGCACTTGAAAGCCTGCTGGAAAGACAATAGAGCTCAATGGCTGACCAGGTAAAATGTTCAGGAGCACAGGTGCATACAGTTGCAAACAGATATGGGTCGCCATAGCTTGAAGCAATATCTTGATGCATGCTTCCTCAATACTAGGATGCCGGCGCCCTTGAACAGGTCAAGCCATCATATTACCGGCACCACATCAATTCCAGATTGGAATGGGGTCCGCAACGTTACCTGTGCACCCATCTGTCTATGAAAAAGTGCAGATTCTTTGCCACGATCTGCACAAGGGCACATCATCTCTGAATTGAGATGGATTGCTAGGAGTCATGCCAGAAAAAGCTTTGTCAAGCTATTGCAAATGAATGCTACACTCTTCAGAGCTGCCCAACATATGATCAGATCCGAACACATTATGCTGACCTGATCAGGCCCGGCCAACCCCTACATGTGATATTTGGCACGGCTTTAGTACGAACACTGGCATCGTACTTCCGAGAGATGGACATGCAGATCACCTATGTCTAGCAGCACTCACCTGACATGCATCTCATGATTCTTTTTTTTGAAGGACGACAAACTCTTATTCAATATTCCAGAATAAGTACACACATAGATGCAGAGACAGGAATAAAATCTCATCAGACAAAGATAATCCACTGAGTGCAGCCACCTGTCTATGCATAAGATAAGATACCCAAATATTCCTCAAAAATCAAACGTTTTTTCTCAGGAGCAAGCTGAGAATATAGGTATGCCTTTACCAATCTGTCTTCCGCCTCGTGAAGAAGTTGGTCATAAGCCTTTGAAGATACACATTCGCCTTCTTTTCCAAATAGACCACAACAACCAGCCTGAAGCTAAGTGGAAAGTCTGTTGCTGCAAGCTGTTCCAAGTGGAAGGATAAATGGCGAGAAGCACCTGCTGGCTAGTCAAGACCACATGGAAGAGAGATAGTAACCATGACCAGACTTGCTGAACTTAGTCACATAGAAAGAAGCAGTGCTTGATGCTCTCAACTTGCCGATTACACAGTGGGCAAAGTTTTGAAATGCGGAGATAAAACTTATGAGCCAGCACATTAACCCGCAGACATCTGTGAAGGAGTTGCCACCATAAGGTAGAAACTTTGGGATGCAGCAATTTATTCCAGACACAGGACCACATATGCTTCCTTGAGGTATGTGATTATCCAGAGGAATCCACCAACACAAAGAACCTACCTGTGGACACACACCTGGATTAATCTTAAATAGCACACGAACTGTCTCCCAAGAATCAAGCAGTCCCTTCAAGAAGGGGGAAGCATTCGGATATGGACGAAGCTGATAAAAGCGACACCAAGGAAGAACTGCCCTAAGTGCCAGTTTCCCAAAAGGAATACACTGCCCAAGTGCTTGTGCAACCAATCTCATTCCAGACGAATGTACCATACCCACCAAGTAGCGACAAATGAACTTAGATATCATAATCTTACTCTGTAAATGAAAGACAATCATACCTAGACCTCCAGCAAATTTTGGTTTGATACATGTGGACCAAACGATCTTCACAACTACACCTGTCTCAGTACCTGCCAAATGAAGTTACAGACAATTGCAACAACCTCTTGAAACTTTGTTTGTGAGGCAAGCACAACAGATGCCATATACACATGAGTGTTGCTGAGAACCTGCTTGGCAACAACTATCCGCCCTGCCAGAGAAAGCTTAGCTGTATTCCACCAAAAAATATGCTTATGCATGCCTTCCACTATAACATCCCATGCATCTGAAGTAGAGATATGTATACCTACAGGAATGCCCAAGAGTTTAGTGGCCTTTCCTTGAAGAAGCACTTTCCACGGATACTCGTAAACACAGGGAGGAACGTCCACATCCAAAGTCCATAAAGCAGAGCACTTTAGCCACCCAACAAGAACCCCTGATGCCAGGGAGAAAGAGTCCAGCAAAAGCTTAGTATTCTGAAGATTATCATCCTCAGCCACTAGAAAGAGAAATATATTATCGGCATACTGATTACACACTTCTTGAGAACCATCCTCCATAGTCAATCCCTGAATTACGCCATCTTGAGTAGCCGAAGAGAATAGCTGGGACAATACCTCTGCCACAATAGTAAACAATAACGGGGCAAGGGGACATCCTTGTCGAACTCCTCTACCAACAGCAAACATAGCCGACGGTTCTCCCTGAAAAAGCACAGTAGACCGAGCAGAAAGATGGAGCTTCATAACATCATGATGCATGGTAATGTGTTTTGTACATTTTGTACATCTGTACAGTTTCACAGTATTCTTATTGTTGCCGTAGATTTTCCCCCGAAAACCCTTCAGGAAGGGTGTTTTTTAATCCGGACGGTAATAACTCTACTGCAGTTTTTGTATTGTGTCCCACCGGCTACTGGGTCTCCGTGGATGCTAAAAACCCTTCTATTCTATTCTATTCTATTCTATTCTATTCTATTCTATTATGTATTAATGCCACTTGTTTCTTAAACCTATAATCCTTAGGTCTAATGGTCTACGTGACCTAGCCCAACATATGTACATAACATTCATCTTATGACCAACATATGTGAAATTTACGCACTAATCTTTGTTCCATATGTCCTATATTGATTGTTGCTTTGAATTTTCAAAGATTTTTTCTTTCTATTTTCTCTTTTCTATATGAAGACTCTGGGAAAAAGCATTTATATCTATCATATAAAATTTTCCATTCTTGCTTTTAACAAATAGCAAGTTAATGCTTTCTCCTATGGTATTATGCTTAAATAGAAGAAGGCATCGAGGATTGAGTAGCAAACTTGCTAAAAAGACATTATTGCCTAGTTCATTTCTCGAAATGTGAGCATGGCGATTTTTTTTTTTATTTATATCTAATGCTCACTTGGGCCTCGAGAGACCATGGAGCACATGAACAATGGTTTTTTTCCTTTTTACAACTTTTGTAACAATGAACGGTGTGGATCCACCGCTTTTATATATGGTCCTAATGTCAACGGTGGCAGAGAGAACAATGAATACAGATCTGTTACGTATATACCAAAATTAGATCTGATGTAAGCGTATTCTGGACAGTGTATGAAAACATGGTGTTCATCTTCGATTGCCCCTGTTTTGCATACCTTACACAACCGGGCTTCAACTGGAGCCTTTGACCATCTTCCAGTCTCAATCTCTAACTTATGTGACCCTGTCCTGTACCTTGCCAACATTCGGCTTTGTATTTTTGGTATGCCTGCTTTTAGATACCTTTGGCACTCATATGGATCCATGTGGTTGATACTGTTTCGATACAGCACCATGCGCTTTCTAGGATCAGCACATAGGTGATCTATTGCCAATCTTTCCATCAAAATTCTTGCCTCCTTTTTGTCTTGTGGCCAATTCGATTCATCCACACCCCACTTTGCCGCCCATGCCAGCAGATTCGTCTTCCATCCCGTGTGAGAGTTTATCATGGCTCTATGGGATAAACGGTCTGTGCGCTGCCCCTTGGCTCTGTTAAAGAAATTGATTGCTTGGTATAGACCTTCTAATTCGAGTGGAAACATGCCCACTTCAGCCAGCATGATAGCATATGGGATTTGGGATCTGATCCCCAGTTCTTCTCTCAAAAACATTTTCTGAACCGCCTCAATCTGCTTCCACATGCGAGGTGAGATTCTAGGCCCCAAAATGGGGACACCATATAATGCTACTGTTTGAACCAAAGTTTTAAACAAGATTCTCTTCAAACCCCATTCTGTGAGCGAAGCACGGCTGCATTTTGCCAGCATGCTATATAGCGCAGCTTTCCCTCCGGATGCTCTTCTACTTACACAATTTTTCCAACTATAGTTGGAGGTAATATCTAATCCAAGATATTTGTAGCTTTCAACAATTTCCATAACCTGCCCTTTGTATGTGAACTCTGGTCTATCTCAGGTGCCAAAGATCATGATGATCTTTGATTTAGCTAGATTCACGCTCATCTTCTTAGTCTCGCAAAAGGCCTCCAAGCTGTTAAGGTGATCCTGTAATATTTTTGGTTTGTTTGCAAACAATACCACATCGTCTATATACAAGAGAAGCTGAATAACATATGCCCCCAAACGGGTGCCTGCTAATGATCTGGCTCTCAGCCATTCATCCAATTCATCTATGAAGAGCCCGAACAGAGTCGGGGACAAAGGGCAACCCTGGCGTACCCCGATGGTGTTTCGGATTTGCGTGTCACATTCCCATGAAACTTTGATTAATACTTCGGCATATAATTGTGAGGCTGTTGTTCTGATTTCTTCAGGAACTCCCAGTTGTATCATCCTATCACTGAGCTCCTTATATGGTCAATGACAACAATGGAAGATGGCAGACTCTTGTTGGTAGCATAAATTCATGCAAGATAGCCTTTACTAATGTTTATTCTTACCATGAACCTTCAGAGAGATCTATGATGTGGAATAGAATCAACAGCAGTCTGAGTAATCTGAAAGTGGATGAATGTGTCATATGTGGAGACTTCAATATGGTCACGGATAGGTTTATGAAAAATAAGAACTTCAGAAATCTTCTTCCACAGGAAAGATGTGCTTGGGACGACCTCCTCTCTTCTCATAATTTGACCTTGGCCAGAACCAAACCCCAAGCCGTTAGCTGGTCTGACCATAGAATGGATCCTATTTGCTGCCTCCATGATAGGTACTACCTAAGTGAAAATCTTTGGAAGCAGTAACAGAGTTGAAAATCTTGAAGGTTATACAATTTCTGATCACTATCCCCAGCAAATTATCATTTCAGGGGATGACAATGGCAATAAGAGAAAAGCCTACTTCAAGATGAACACCAGTTTGATGGATAATGACGATTTCATGATCAAGCTTGAGGAAATCATCAAAAGAAACCCCAAGCCCATTGGGAATACAGGTTGGATGTACTGGTGGATTGACATCGCCAAACAAATAAAATGTTGGCTCAAAGAATGGGGCAAGAATATCTTCAATTAGAATAAAGATCATCTTCAAAATTTGAGACAGAGCATTATTACAGCAAGTGATGAGCAAAAAGTGGAGATAAAAAGGCAGATCGAGGTGGAAGAAATCAAGATTGCAAAAGGATGGAAATTGAAGGCCAAAATAAAGGAGTTAAAAGAAGATGAGAGACGCAACTCCAAATACTTCTTCAATAAGGCCAGATCCAGAATCAAAAGGAATCATATTTATGAGATTATGGTGGATGATAATTTAATTTCTGAGGACAAGGACCTCAAACAAGCTGCAGCTGATCATTTCAAAAAGCTTATGGGTACCAATATGGATTCTACCCCCATGGTTATGGAGGAGTTCATTTGTCTTAATAGAAAGGTCAATGATGAGCAGAACTCATATCTTACTAAACCTTTTGTGAATGATGAGCTTTTGCAGATGGTCAAAAATATGGAAAATGGCAAGACTCCTGGTCCTGATGGCCTTCCAGCATCATTTTTTAAAAAGACTTGGCCCCTGCTTGGAGACAACATCACCAGAATAGCCAATGAGTTCAGGGAGATAAAGATATTGGATGCAAGAATTAATACCAGTTTTATTGCACTGATCCCCAAGATCGATTCTCCTAACACCTTCTCGGATTACAGACCTATTTCTCTTTCTAATGTTATTTATAAGATTATTTCAGGAGCTATTGCCTCAAGACTCAAAACCATTTTGGACATCATTATTAGTAGTTCTCAATCAGCCTATCTTAAAGATAGGTTTATTTTGGACAATGTGGTAACAGCTATATTGGGACTCCAATGGGCAAAAGACTCTAATCAAGATGTGGCTCTTTTAAAGCTCGACATAACCAAGGCATTTGATACAGTAAGTCGGAATTTTTTATTTAGATGTTGTAGGGCTCTTGGATTCAACAACGAGAGCATCCAAATCTTCGAAGCCATTCTACACAACTCAAGATCAGCAGTTCTAATCAATGGTGAGTGCAGCCCATTCTTCACAATCCAAAGAGGTGTTAAACAAGGTTGCCCTCTTGTTCCCTTCCTTTTTTCGATTATTATGGAAGCTCTCCATTGTAAGATGGAGGAAGCAAAGAATACTAACCTTATTAGGAGTCTAAAGCTCCTTGAGAATACTCAGATAGATCAAATTCTAAATGGGCATTTTGCAGATGATACCTTTATTCTGATCTCAATGGATGAGAACTCCATCACAAATACTCAAAGAATTGCAGATTTTGGTGAAGCTCCAGGGTGTAAAATCAACCCTGCAAAATCAGCAATCCAAGCGAGGGATCAAGAAAAGGGAGAGATAATGGCTTTAGCCATGGGGTGCAAGTATAACTCTCCTAGTACTAGTTCAAAAATCCTTGGCATCCCTTTTGCAATCAGAAGCAATGCCTCTGATCTTTGGGGAAATATTATTGAAAAATTCCCTTTTTTTTTTTTTTAAAGGGTAAGATTTTTATTTTTATTAATATAAAATTGGTACAAAGCCCTTATTCACCCAATTAGTGAAGAGCATAGTAAGATACACAGCCAGCCACTGCAGTACTCTATTGGAGGTCTCTCAACCTCTTCCTTGCTCATTAGTACTATGGGGGCCACTGCTTTTCCAAAAAGTACTATAGCAATAGCCGCAGCCTCTTCCCAACAACCAAGTACTATGGAAGATAATTCCTCAATTTCCTACAGTTAGCTGCTTATGTAACCATCTCGCCCCACTAACCTCAAAAAAAAAAAACTGGCCCTAAGTTGTAGCACTTAAAGTCCAAACTGTATGAGACAATTCCAATCACTAGTGGCACCAGAACAACCTTTGCAAGCCATCAATTCTGACCCATGATTCCAATGAAGCTTCTCCCAAAAAATAGCAGCTTCAAGTGACAGCCGGATACTATGGGAGCCTTGCTCTACCTCTTCTCCAACCATCACTCCATGCGAAACTGCCCTAGAATCGAAGTGCCAAAACTGACCCATAACATCTAGTCCTAGTGGCCTTGTCTCCCCTAGAACCATGTGCGCATATATCAGGGCCCCCCATCTCCTAATACTGCAGTTAGCCATTCATGGGACAATAGATTATAGAAATGCCACATAAAGCTTCTCTTGGCTGGGACAAGAGAGCACGGGCCTATCTGAACATCCTTCTAAAAGAATAGTTGCTTCAGCATAGCACTTGAAAAGAAGAAAAACTTAATGATCTAACTCCAACGTAGAGTGTAAGTGCCAAATTCATCACCACATCCTCACCTAGATAGAACTTACCATCATCTGAAACACGATTTCCAATATTAAGTTCCCCACCGAAATATTTTCTTGTAAATCCTGCGCAAACGATTACTCTGACAAAGTTCATCCACATAGAATAGAGAGGCTTCAAATGCCGGCTTAATAAATTCAAAGCCCATTGGATTCTCTGCTGATTTGCTATTGCAAGAGTAGGAAGAGCACCAGCCAAATGAAAATGCAAAGACAAACCTGATACTGAGACTGTCAGGCTGTAGAAGAAATCATAAGTTATTCCACCAAACTAGAGCCATACAAAAGGAACATAGCCTGAATATTCAAGGTGTTCATCTAGCATAGAAATAGTAATAGGCAAGCGACACAGAAGACCTGCTTCTATACCATTTCATTCAACTACAAGCAGGGCTGCAATGAGTGCAGACCATAAATCTGCAATGAGTGCAGACCACAAATCTGCAATGAATGCAGACACCACCGCAGTGAGTGCGGCATCAGATCTGAAAAACCAAGCCTCCTACTGTTTATATGTGCTAGCAGCAGCGAAAAAATAAGACTCAGACGCCCTTACCGAAGAGTTCAGGCTATCTGCTAGCATAGCACTATCTAGACCCAAAAACACAGAGCAAATGCTTGAAATGATCTATAACCGGATCAAAACTTGATGCAAGGAAGATTCAAGGCTGGAGATAGCGGCCATACCTCCAATCTGTCCTCTGTTGCAGCAAGCAGAATCGAAAGGGAAAGAGAGCACCTTGTCATCTGCCACGACTTTGGGAAGACAGAAGCAGCCAAGCTGCTCTTCCAGCGAGCAGAACTCTAGAACGGTCTGGCTATGGTCGGGCGGCTGCCGCCGCCGCCCTAGTTAGGGCGCAACATTTTCCTCTCCAAACTCTCCTCTCTCTCCATATTATTGAAAAATTCTACAAAAAGGTTGACACTATGCAGGGTATTATTGGTAGATTCATTGCTTGTGGACAAAACAGAAGATGCTGGCACCCGGTCTCAATGAAGAAGTGTTGTAAATCAAAAAGTAATGGAGGCCTGGGAATTATGAATATTGAGAAGCAAGGGATGGCCTTGGCAGCCAAATACTTTTACAAGGCCTGCTATGATTCCATCAAACACCCTATTTCCATTCTGATCAGGCACTATATTGGTAAATGCCATCCCTATGGGTGGAGATCTCTGAGAATGGAGCTTCCCCACTCTATCTTCTTTCCCTTCGCAGTTCCGAACTCCACTCCAGGTATCATCAAGAAATGGATCAAGGCATGGGATCAGATCAAAGGGACCTGTCTATGGACCAAACAATTTTTTGGAATCCAGCTGTTCTACTTAATAACCCCAATCTCTGCCTGGCTTGCCATTTTCCAGATCAGGCCAAGTCCCCTTTGACAACTCTACTCTTGCAGAGGGAGGAATTCAGACCAGAACCCTTTATGAGAACATTCTTATCACCATCAACCAGAGCCATTGGACCAATGAAGAGAATTCCTGGCTAAATGATGGACGAGATGGTTATACAGTCAGGAGAGCATATAAATATCTTATGAGGGGGGAAAAAGTCACTATCCATACAAGATGGAGGGTTCAATCGGATAGATGCATCAAAAATCTGAGGTTTATGTGGAAAAGCCCCATCAATCCGAAGATCAAATCCTTTATGTGGCAGTTATGGCATAGAGCTTTGGCTACTAACACGAAAAGATACAGGTTATCCATGGCTAACTCAGATATTTGTGAAAGGTGCCTTGGAGCAAAGGAAGATGAAAATCATCTTTTCAGAGGATGCCTATGGTCTGAGTGGACTTTAGAGCTTGCCTCAGGAATCCTGGGCTATGATCTAATTAATCTCAGTGAGGAAGACTTCTTTATGCCAGAAAACCCTCATGATTGGAGAATCTTTGTCCTCCTTTGGAGGATCTGGAAGGGCAGGAACTCCTTCATCTTTAATTATGAAATTATTCCACCGGAAGGAATAATTAAACAGTTTGAATATAATGTTAGGTGGATTCAAGAGATTAATGGTTGATTCTATGATTGCAGGTACTTTATTTATGCTGGTGCGCAAACTCAAATGGAGGAAGATGGATCTAAACACGAACAATGAATGGATAAAGATATTCGGGGCAGTCAAAGTGATGGAGCATATGGAACAGTGCGGATGCGGATGCTGTTGCGATCAGAATTACAATATCAGAAGAGAATTAATTTGCCAGGCAAAAGATAGCAGGGGCCGGTTCAACATGGCTAAAGCAAAATAATGTATGTGCATCTACTGCACTTTTCATGAGACGACAAAAGGAAAGGCAAGAAAGATCAAGAATTTCAATCTGAAAACTTACCACTGAATGCTCTCTCTTTCGAAAATTATGACAAGGACACAGACTCTATTTAAACTTAGCAAGGTTTTTATCAGTTTTTTTTATGACACCATGAACAAGTAAAGGTTGATCCCTGATATGCACTCAGGTTTTTTGGATCACCTATCTATTTTAGGGTTCCTTCTCCCTTGAAAAAGGAGTTCCTGTAAAAATTTTCACTTATATATACTTGAGGGGTCTTTTGGACCCATTTCCATACGTATACTTAGGAGTCAGGGATATGGAAGGGATCAAATTTGCCTTTCAAAAATGGTATACGGGTGTTTTTTCCCACCATCCGCATGCACATGGCATACACCCCTTTGTATAAGTGCATCTCCCTAGCCCTTAATCTCTCATTCCAGTCTCATACCTGAGCATGGAGCTTTCCATGAGTTTCTTGAACCTTTCTGCAAATCTGGTGATGAACTAGGCATAGTTGCTAAGCCATAGGCATATAGGGCAACAAGTTTTGTGTGCCACGTATTTCCTTGCTATTTTTTCAACCAATTGTTTTTTACGTCTGATAATTCCCGTGAGAAGACCATTACGTCATGTAAAGGTCTGCGACGGCTCCGCTAGACTCCGCTCTTACGCCGCCTCATCTAGCGAGGTCGCCGACGACGTAATGGCCTCCTCATGTGAATTACCTAGTATATAAGATAAGACCATAGGGGTTGACTTAGATCAAAGCCAGCAGGATGATGCTTTTGATGTGACTTGAATCATGAATGCATTGATACTTCACAAACAACAGTGACGGCCTGGTAGGCACCAACCCATTGACCGACTCATTGAATACACTGGAGCAAGAGGTCAAGTTGATGAATGATACAAGTCTCGCACACCAATCGACATCAAGTACAAGAGAAGTTGACGAGTGCGCTTCTAAAATAAAGACCAGAAATTATTGTCCTCAAGAAACAAAGAAGGGTGAGACATGAAATGTTTATTGTGGACATAGAAATTTTTGGAGTGGATGTTACAATTAATGGCAAGGGAGACAAGTGCCCTAATCATGGAGGAGAGCACATGGACAACATTACTACCTGACTCATGTAAAAATGAGCAACATTAAAACACCGGGCCTAGGAAAGAGAACCCTAAAAGAATAATGGTGGGAATATTCGGCTGGTTTGAATGAGGTCACAATCAGATGGAAAAATATGTAAGGCCAAATGAATGGGACCTGGACGTGGGATGGTGAAAAGCCTGTGCAGTACGCCATTCTTAGCAGAGATTCAACCAAAAAATTCACAAGCAGCTTCTGCGCCTGCTGCAGTACGCATCCAAAAATTTCAGATCCAGCCTGGTTAATTTAATCACTTGGGTTGACCCTCTGCCCTTTTATACATTCGTAGCAAAGGCCCAAATTTGGAAACGCTTGGTGTTCTGCAGCCGGAGTCTCAGATTAATTTTCAGCGCCTAATTTATACTCGAGATTGCCGGATTTCTGCATTCTGTTATGGCTTCTCCTCTTGCACGCTGGCCTTGGGCTCCCATAGGCAATTACAAGGTTTTTATTCTTCGTCGGATTCCTTTATGTTTTATTATAACTTATTTCAGTATATCATTTTGGGCTTACTCTTTTTTATTTTGCTCTGTTTCTTTCTAGTACTACCTCTTTGCTCCTATCCTTGCCCTTGCAATCTACGAGAATTTGGTCTCCCAAAACCGTTCCAGGATTAACTGGCATTTTCATATCCTCATAATCTCTGCTCTTAGATACCTTCATTACCAAGCTTGGATGATAGCCTCTAGACTACATTGTGTTGTCAAAAAATATAGAATACGTTTCTTTGGTACAGATTTCCAGCAGGTTGACCGTGAATTTCACAGGTAAATATCACTCTACATGATGGGTTATCTTTATTGATGTCCAAAATGATAAACCAAAACTGTGCTGCAGCGACAATTGGATCATATTTCAAGCGCTGGTAGGATTTGCACTGAGCATAAGCATACCAAGCATAGGGACTGCACCAATTTGGAAGGCAAAAGGATTTGTATATTTGATAATATTTCATATAGGAGCAACAGAGCCAATGTACTACTGGGCACATAGAGCGTTCCACAGAGGAGAACTCTTCTCCCGGTATCACCAACTGCACCACCAATCGGACACTCCAGAACCATCTACTGGTGAGGGGGCAGATTCGGAGTGGCAGTTAAGGTTAAGGATTGTTAGCTAACGAAATGGTTAGGATTGTTAGCGAGGGTTGATAGTTACGGATTGTGTGGGCAGCTGGGACGCGTACGTTCGTTGAAGAAGTGGTGCAGACTGTTTTGATGGCTGCTGCACTATGTGGCGCTGCGTTTATGGGCGGCGCATCCCTGTCGTTGATCTACGCCTACGTATTATTATTCGATTTTTTGAAGCACATGGGTCATTGCAACAACGAATTCGTCCCTGCTTCCCTCTTCCATGCATTTCCTCTTCTTCGCCTCCTCCTCTACACCCCTTCGTAAGTATCCCTATCTTGTTTTTCGTGGACGTTAAAAATTCTATTCTATTCTATTCTATTATTGTTATTTCTAAAATATTTCCCTATTTATTCTATTATCATTATTATTCCTAAAATATTTTCCTTATCGTTTCTCTAGGTACCACTACTTGCACCATCAGGATTTCACCTCAAATTTTTGCCTCTTCATGCCCCTTTTTGATGCCTTAGGTGGCACCCTTCATCCCAACACACTAGCATTCCATCTCTCTCTCCGTCAAGGTACCACCTGCTTCTTTTCTTTACTATGTTCTATTGTATTCTTGAATTCAATTCCTTCCTCTTTAACTCTTTCATCTGTGTTCAATTCAACCATCTTGTCTTTTCAGGCAACCCTGATAAAGGACCCGACTTTGTATTTCTAGCACATTGCATCGATATCACATCGTCTCTTCATGTCTCATTTATGGGAAGGACGGCCTCGTCAATGCCTTATGTATGTCGATGGTTTACCTGGGTTGTATCCCCAGTAGGTTTTATACATGTCTTTATTCTTTGGGCATGGGCAAAAGCCTTTGTTGCATATGACTATAAGCTTAGAGATCTTCATGCCCAAACGTGGGTTATTCCTAGATACGGATTTCATGTAAGTACAATATATTTATGCATGATAACGCATTAATTTGTATCTGAATAACTCGATAAATGCAGTATTTTTTACCATTTGGAGCAGATTCAATCAACAAGTTGATTGAAGAAGCTATACTAGACGCTGATCGTCTAGATGTCAAAGTAATCAATCTCGCAGCACTTAACAAGGTGACCTTGCATGTTTTCTTTTTTATATGTAAATGGTGTGCTTTATAGAAATAATAATACCTACAAAAGCATGATGGTTTCAAAATTTACTTCTGTAGATTAAGTTCTTATAGATTGCATCAACTTTATCTCTCCTTTTTTTTTTTGGCTTTCTTAAATTTGTAGGATATATGTACATATTACTTTGCTTTTTGTTGTGTACCTTCACATATACTTTTCAGTTTGTAGAATGAAGCATTAAATGGAGGGGGGACATTATTTACAACAAAACATAAAGATTTGCGTGTTCGTGTGGTGCATGGCAACACATTGACAGCGGCAGTTATTTTACATGAAATTCCTCAAGAAACAACAGAGGTCTTTCTGACAGGAGCTACTTCAAAACTTGGACGAGCCATTGCTTTGTATCTTTGTCGCAAACATATTCGAGTCTTGGTATGTGCAAGAGTTGAAGCATATGTTTACTAATAATGTTAAAGGATTGCACTTGTATTTTCTAGATGTTGACAAGTTCTAGAGAACGCTTTGAGTCGATTTTTGAAGAGGCTCCAAATGATTGTAAGAGCTACCTAATTCAAGTGACAAAGTACCAAGCAGGAAAGAATTGCAAGGTATAAAAGGTGTTGTCTTTATTAATATGGAATGTCAATTTATTTACATGCATCATATAATGTGTATAGATATGGATACTGGGAAAGTGGGCAACTGAACAGGACCAAAAGTGGGCTCCAATTGGGACTCATTTCCATCAATTTGTTGTACCTCCTGTTACAGAATATCGAGAAGATTGTACATATGAAAGGCTGGTAGGAATGAGAATACCAAAAGATACAATAGGACTCCACACTTGCGAGGTTTGTAATGAAATTTTTGTGTTTAGATATCCTCATGTTATTCTAATATTGATTATAATTTGCAGTATGTCTTTGATAGAGGTGTTATTGCTGCATGCCATGCTGGGGGTCTAGTTCATGCACTAGAGGGATGGCAACATCATGAAGTTGGAAGCATAGATGTCGATCATATTGATAAAGTCTGGGAAGCAGCCCTGAGACATGGATTAACTCCAGTTTGAGTTCTTGTGTGGCTCTTGAAAAGTCCAAAATTCATTTATGTCTATATAAAATTGAAAACATGTTGTTCCTATTCACCTTGGCGTATTTGTAAGTATCTTATTGGTAGATGGCAATAGGAACTAGGGAAGGAAAAGAGAAAAGAGTATTGTGAACATGGAAATAGATATCAATTGGTCAAAAAGGAGATGAGGAGAAGTGAAATTAGATTGTATAGGTCCACAAAGTTTACTATTGATTATTAGTCTATCACTCAGTATTAAATTAATTCATGGTGCCTAAGAGGACTCACTATGTGATTGTCAAAACTTAATCATTTACCTAAAAATGAATCATGCCGCCCTTCTATGTTGGCTAAGATATCATCAAGAATAAATCCTAACACACAAAATGATAATGGCTGATGCCTTCTTTGAAGATCTATATTCAAGTTCCCTATTCCAATTCATCTAACATGTCTATTTCATAGTACTCGGGTAATTATTCTGCTAAGCCCTTAGACCTAAACATTTGGTATGGGAATGCTAGATTAGGATATGCGCAGGGGCTCTGGAATGGTTATGGCCTTCAAGAGCATTAGGAAATGCCTGTGATGCCTAAAGCCCTTTGTTTTCTTCCAAGGAACAAATCTGTTTATTCCCCTCTTTGGTTTATTGAATCTATCATGACAAGTGATTTCACCGCATCCTTATTTGTTGATCTTTATTTATTGAATCATTCATGACATGTGATTTCACCGCATCTTCGCTTGAGAGTCAGTCTATGGAATACACATGGACTAACTCAAGCGAAGATAGATGCTACCCTTGAGATATGGGAACACCAGGATTTGCTATGTTTTACAGAAACGTGGACACATCAATCTCGTCTTCCTCCTGACATACCTGGTTTTGTGTTGCTTGGTCAAGTATGGAACGAGAAAATAATAGGAGCAGGACGAGGCTTTGGAGGGATTGCGGTATATAAGAGAGCAGGTTCAATATATGAAATGCAAGCCTTAAAAAGTGATACAAATAACCAATATATGTGGTTGGAACTAAAAGGGAATAGGCAGCAGTTGATTTTGGCTGTTTGTTACTTTGCTCCAGAAAACTCAAGCATTTACAACAGACCTGAATTTGACAAGGAAAATCCATTTGGTAATCTTTGTTCTGATATTCTAGAATACTCCTCTCAAGGAGAAATAGTCATAGTAGGAGATTTCAATGGACGCACGTGCTGTAAGCAAGCCAAAGTATTTGACGATCTTGCAAACATCTATTTAGATGAGATTGATGATCCCACATATAATAGAACTTCAGATCACAATATGTCAAATGGAATGGCTGAGAAGCTGCTAGATCTAAGCACAATATGTTAGCTGAGAATAATTAATGGCATAAGAGCATTTCCAGCATCAGGAAAGTTCACTTACCAAAATCATGCAGGTGCCAGTGCAATAGACTATGTTATTGCAAAAGGAAAGGATCTGATATCAGATTTTTGTGTAGGCACTAAACTGCCGGAGTCAGATCATGCACCCTTACACATAGTGTTTAAAATTCAAGTAAGCTCAGGAAAATCAGCTCCACGATTCTGTCCGAAGCTGAAAGTGAACTATGAACACCACACAGAATATGAAAAACACATTGTAGGGCTTCTGATAGCTGCCACATGGTCGGGAAAACTTGAAGAGGACGCAATGCAATTCCAAAGAATCATATTTGCTACAGCCAAAGACACCTTTGGGCTCTCTAAGAAACATATGCCAGGTAGGCCTTGTAATTCATGGTGGGATGAAGAATGCCGAGAAGCTAGAAGAAAATTGCCACAGAACTGCATCTGTAAACCAAAATGGTACAAACAAATAATCAGGGATAAAAAACGTGCTTATTATGCACAAAGGCAAGCACAGCTATCTGAGCAATTCACAAAACACCCAAAACGTTTTTGGGACACGCTGCAATGTAGGTCTGAACAGGCTATATTGGACATTGATGCTTTGTCTAAATTAGTCAAAGCCTTATATGAAAAGGATGGCGCCAGTTGCATGACATTAATAGCTCCACAAATAGAACTTTTCGCAATATCAGAGGTCCAAGATTGCTTATCAAAGATCTCTAATAATAAAGCACATGATACGGACGGTCTTTGTGTGTAACGTTTTAAATGGGGTGGAGAGAAAACAGTATCCATTTTGACAGATTTATTAAACAAAAGTCTCATGCTTGGGTTGCCAGCCAGTTGGAGAACAAATCGTGTCTATTGCATACATAAGGGCGGAGACAAAAAGATAGCAGGCAATTACAGAACCATTTTGATAGGCAGCGTGTTTGCCAAAATTCTAGGAAGTCTCTTGGAAAATAAGCTGAGTTCATGGGCAGAACAGGCAAAAGTGCGCTCTCCATGCCAGGCTAGTTTTAGGGGGGATCATAATACACTTGATCATGTGCTAACCCTTAGAACTCTTATCGAGAATGCAAAAGCCCCAAATGCAGCATTGTACATGGCCTACATTGATTTTACAAAAGCATTTGATACAGTTCCATGAGAATATTAGATATAATCTTTCATGATTGGGATCATGAATCTTGTGTTCCTGAATAAAAAGAATGTCAGGGCAAAGGTTAGAAAGACAAACTTTAAGTCTATCTCTTTTGATACTATTATTCATCCCTTGGAGATTCCAAGTAATCAACTTAATGAACTTTATCATTTAAACAATTTTATAATTATTCTTAGCTATTCTGGATTGGATAGCTGCCTTTCTTGGACTAACCCTAATAGGTCCAGTGTAGATCTTTTTTTGGCCTCTGCCTCTTTTTTTATGACTAATCTGCTGCCATCCCATATCATTACCATCATAAGAGAGATCACTAGATTGCTCATCTTTGTTGCTATAGACTTCCTCTTGAATTATGTCAGGAACCCTGTGGGGGATAGAGATACTCATGAAGCCCGGATTGATTTTGAATGAGAGGTCAATATTCTTAAAAGTAAGAACCCAATTCTTATCAATCTTGAAGTTACCCTCATACCCCTTTACCTGATCCTCACTGTTACTTATTTCCTGATTGCTATGGCAATTGCTACTCTCCCCTTTTTGAACCGTACTGTGCAAACCAGTACTTTTGGGTCTCCATTCTTGTCTAATTATAAGGGGGGTAGATCTGTTCACCTTTTCCTCCGGATTTATCCCCTTGCCCTTATCAATATCCCCTTTGGGCATTTTAGAATAATCAATTTTCAAATTAAAGACTGTGTTATCTGAAACTTTCACTATTACTTCCCTCTTCCAGTCGGATCTAATTCTCTTTGAAATGCAAACTGAGGGGAACTTTGTCTGGGGGATGTTGATGCTGATACAATTTTTCTGATATGGCTTGCAAGTGAGATTTGGTCCAGAGACTGGGCGGTAAATTGGGATAAGTAACCCAAGTGGAGGTAGAAATTAATCCATAGTTACCCGGGATATAGATCGGGCTCCACTTCATGATGAAAAATTCCCTGTTTCCAATAGTGTCCAGTTTTTTCCTAAGAATAGATCCTACACTATTCTCATCAGAGCATAAAATTTGGAAAGTTTTATTGTCTAATTTGAGAATAGAAAGGATCGGAACCCTTTGAGTCTTAGTGATCCAGAACTTAACCTCCCCAAGGGATGGGCATTTATCAGGAAAATGAATAAGGATCCCTCTTTTAGAGTATATATCTGAAGCCGAGGAATCCCTAATACCAGAAAGATCAATAATACCATCCTTAATCTCATTTCTACCTTCATTAGCATCATAAGGCAAATTGAACTCATAATTAACCTGATTAAGAAGGGCATTTTTATATGAAAAAGAATTCAGACCTTTGGCAGTGTCGCTTTTACCCAGGATTGGAGCTCTGTTGCGGATATGGTGGTCCCCCACTTTAACGCTGGTTCTGTTCAGCATAGAGATCTGCACCTTTGCACAATTTTTGCAGTCACATTGGCCAACCTCTGTAGGATTAAAAAACCCGTTGCTATCCCGAATCTTGCATGCCTTAGTATCCTTTTTTAGGCGGATTTGATGAGTTTCATAATTCTTGGATACATTATCAAGCATCTGAGCCGCATCATTGGAAAGTTTGTTCTTGAAAATCCTGTGTTGTCTCTCAATAACTTGATCATCCGCATCTTCCCACCTCCTTATAAGTTTGATTGAGGCTAGGGAGTTCCATTTGAGCTTTTCCAGTTCCACCAGGATCTCCTTAGTTCTGTTAAACATTTCGTTCATAGATTTCTGGAGAATATTATTCTTTAGGCTGCAACAATCCTCTTCACTATGCCCCTGCTTGGCCGTGATAAGCTTGTAGAGGTTTCTGTCCATTTCTTGCAAGATTTCCAGGTTGTTCCTGGCCCAATCCCTGTCATTTGCCCGCCGCCCTGTGTAATCCTCTTCAAGTTTTTTCATTTTGTTCAAGCTGGTGCATATCAATCCCTCCCCCGAGACATCCATACAAAATGCTGTCGCCTTTTGCTGATCTTTGATAATCTCAAAGGCAATGTACAGTTCTTTGAGGTTTTTCCAAGCTAAATCATTCCTATCCTCCAGCCGGAATATCATGTTCCATTCCTCATCTTCTCTTTGCTTTTCTGAGTTAATAGCTTTCTTCCTCTTTCCTTGATTTCCCGCTTCCACCATCTTCCCCTTTTCTGATACTTCCCTGAAACAAGAAACAAGGAGCTAGTTTGCCAGAGCAAACCTTCAAACGACAATTTCCAAGTCCGGCGAGAATTGGGCTGGCCTGAGATCAAAGAATGTCGACCAGTGCCAAAGAGGTTCCGTGCCAAATCGTTTAAGGACTGAAATTTGAAAAATATTTCTTGAATATCTTCCTGCTGCAAGATATCCTGTATTGTGGGCCAAAATCCTTAAAGATCCCACCCTATCGAAACACAAGATGCAAAGATGATGGGTACTAAAAGACTGTCTAGAAAATCCTATCCTAGAATTAGATGTGTACGTCTGATTTATTATGCTATCTAGGTACGCTACTGTCACATCATGATCTAAGGGAATGCTCGGGAAACCAAGTCCCTGGAGAACAGCCTCTAAAAAGGCCTCATCCATCGGGGCCTGGCTTCGCACAATTCCCAAGACGATGCCTCTTCCTGCGCCTAACGTTCATCCTCCCTCAATTTGCCTCCTCCCGCTAAGTTAATTTAACTGATTTGTTATTTCTTAACTTAACCGAAAAGAGATTATGCGTGTCCATTAAGGTCATTCAAACTAACTTGACAGATTACGAAGATATACATTCCCACTAGACTTGTTATGGATCACTTACGTTAAGTTCATAAAACTGACTTAACCTAACATTTACAATGAGTTGGTGCCTTGCACGAGTAATTAAGAGGCTTTGTTAGGTTAAGCATGCATAACTATGTTCATTTTTCACTTTAGTTAAGGGATACCACTAATCTAAAGATATCAAAAGTATTTCTTAGTTGTTGAAACCAACACATAGGACTTATCTCTCTCTTCATTTCTATATTCTCTTCTCTTTCTACTTTTTCTCTATTCTTTCTATGGTCTCTCTTTTTTTCTGTGTATTTCTCTCTTTTGAACCTCAATTTGGATATCTCATTATTTTCAATGGGTGTCACATTTTTTTGGCATTGATTTGAATTGAATTGTATTGAATTGATTTGATTTGATTTTGTCATCCACAAAGACCAATTGGCCATTGGACCCAATAAAGGAGTGTGGAAGACTTATTACTGCCCACATTAAAAAACTCCTGCCTCGGAGGGTTTTTGAAGGAAATACTGTGGCAGTAATAAGGATGCTGACAAAATGTAAATTGTACAAATATGCATCATGAAACATATGTACATGTCAGGTGTGTATCTAAAGCTATAGCTGAGCCCGCATATCTATGACCTTTTGAAGTTATGGTCTTAACATCCATACCGAAGCCGTGTTAAATAGCTCATGCAGTGGCTGGTTGGGCCTGACCAACCCAGCATAACGTGTCCAGATTTGTTCATATGTTGGACAGCTCTGCAGAGTGTGGCACTCATCTTCAATAGCCCCCTCTCCTCCGCCTCCTCCCTGAAAGCACTGACAGACTTTGTCCTAGCGTGGCTCCTCGATCCATCTATTTGTCTCGATTCGGAGATGGTGTGCGCCTATGCAAATCGAGGCAATTAGTTCACGCCTTTTCATAGGCAGATGGGTATACAGATAGTGTTGCGGGCCCCATTCCAATGCGGAATTTATGTGGTGCTGATAATGTGCTTTCTTGACCTGTTCAAAGGTGTTGATATCCCAAAGCTTGCTGAGGAAACAAGCATCAAGGTACTGCCTCAAACTATGGCGATTTGCTTCTATCTCCATCTATACACATATGCCCTTGCACATTCCATCTGGTCAGCCACTAAGCTCTCCTTTCCCTCCAGTAGACCTTGAGGCTCTGCGGCCCTATTGCTATGGTGTAAGCCAAGTTGGGGAGGTGAGCATCGTCCATATTGACCACCTTTCGAAAGTAGACGATGTGGCAATCAATGGATGTCCTCTAAAAAGGCGAGAAACCTGTCTCCTATAACAGGGTTTGATGTGGAACTATGGGCTTCACTTCCAACTGTGTGAGGAAGGTTTTTTGCACCTTCTCCAAGTCATTCTAGGTAGTAAGGGATACTATTAGGCCCTAGACTTCGATTCTATATAGAAGGATGAGCTCCACCAAGACTTTAAGCAAGTGAGATTGATGGACCCAGTCATACAGCTCTGTTATGTGGCAGTTGTTTTTCATTGCTTACAATGACTTCCAGCCCGTCGTCGCTCTTAGCCAGATGGAAATGTTCCAATTCCAATACATTGTAGAAAAAAACTCCACACCCAAATACTTGTAGGTAAATGTCACTTCCACATTCTGCCCCGTAACTGAAGGAGGGAGGCCTTGGCTGGTATATGAGGATGATATGAGGACCATCTTAGTCTTGGCCAGGTTGTTGCACATGTCAGTGACCTAGCAAAATATGTCTAGGGCATCGAGATAGCATTGCATGTCCTCCGAAGTGTGAGCTAAGAGGTCCACATCATCAGATATAATAGATGTTTGAGCTCCATTGCCGCCATTGTCAGCTCTCCAACTGATCAGTGTAGAGTCCAAGCAGTGTTGGAGAGAGGGGACATCCTTGGGCGACCTCGATACTACCATCGAATGGTTGGCCTGCCAGTTGCAATTGACCTGAGCATGTCTCATATAGCTCGTACACCGCATTCTGCAACTCCGTAGAGACCCCCAGCTATCACAACCGTGCCCACAACTTTTCTCGAAGCACAGTATCAAAAGCCAAGGCAAAGTCAACAAAGCAACAATACAAATCCTGGCGACGATTCTTGCTATCTTCAACCAGAGTCCGCAGCGTGAAGTTATGGCGAGCTTGAGTGTCGGGGCCTAAATCCCGCCTGCGTGAGGGCGCGTACTTCTGTTGCCTCTACCAGTCTGTCAACTGCCACTCTAGGACCCCAGCCAATAGTTTTGCAAATACCAAACTGATCGTGATTGTCCAGTAATTGGCTAGGCAGTGCGGTCACCTGTCTTGTAGATGGAAACAACTCTGTTGGTAGTCCACTGAAGGGAGAAGCCTTCCTAGCCATGTTGAACAAGGTAGTTGGGACTGGTGCCATATAGATGGCCATGCCCACTCGAGCAAATCTTCCTGCATACCATCCAAGCATGTTGCTTTTCCATTGGATAGATGTAAGTTCTGCCCCTGTGATTTCCAGCGCCGGTCCTTCCTGCAGAGGTATTGCTGCTCGTGCACCCTGAGGATCATAGAGTTGCTGCAAGTATTGGCCCCACCGCTCTGGGGTAATGTTTCCTACATGATGTACTGGCGTTCTGAGCACCCTTCGCCAAAAGGTCCTGGGATGATGGTCCAGGAGGTAGAACATCTCCCTTTGATGTCCTTTGATGTACCTGGCTTTCTTATCCTTGAGAAAAGCATGGCACTGTCTAGTCGCATGTGGGCATAGAGCGGATATGTCATCTGGCAGAGCTAATGTTTGAGTTCCTTATATTCAGCATCAAACCACTGGTTAGTCGGGAAGGTTGTGGCCCCGGAGGTCCGTCGAGAGCGGTGTCTCCCAAAGCACCTTTTGGTAGCCATGATCTTGAGCATGTCAATCAACTAAGCCTTATGTTGCTCTAGTGTGGGATATTACAGGACTCCTGCCAGATCATCTATGAGCATTGAGGCGTATAGCATCTGCATGTCCATAATCCAATCGCAACAAAGGCATGTGAGGAACTGCCGCACAGGGGGTTTGAATGGCATGCATGTTGTAAAGGCAAAAGTGTAGGTACATGCTCCCTGATAAAAATCTAAAAAATATTATATTTTCACTATCGACAAAATAACCAAAAAGTCTAGACATTAGATGTTCAGATATGCCCAAAATATGCTTCAAGTTGCTAAGACTAACCCCTAATTCAATTCGATTCTAATAAATTGTCCTTTGAGAGTGGGCAATCCAAAAAACTTTTGAATCCTCAACTACTCTAGATGTTCAATGGGACAACAATGAATATGCCACTTTCATATAAAAAATAAATAAACTAACTATATTATTACCCCCTTCTCACTTAACAATTGCATTAAGTTAGTTCTTAACCAAGTTAAGTGTACCTTTCCTAGATCACTTAACTTTGAAATTAATATAAGGGGTCTAGTTAAAGTTCTAATATAACTTAACTTAACTAAGTTATGATCGATATGAATGCGACTTTGTTAACACTAGAGTTATTCTGGGGACCATTTCAGGTCCATCGATCAGAAATGGTTACTATACCCCCTACCACTTGAAACTATATATTTCACAAGTATAATTTACCACACACTTGATTCTTAATAATCTATGAAACTTTCATGACCATTGGCTTCACCTTTATGTTGGTATGATTATTCAAACTTTGGAGAAATTGCCAGCTTTTACAGCACTCTAGAAGTGCATTCTTCAATTTTCTACCATAAAAGCATCTGAACCTTGCTAAATATCAAAGTAATTGATATATTATGATAAAGCAAATTGATTTGCATATTTTCATGTTTGGTCGCTATCATCTGATATCATTTGAAGTCGTCAAACCCTATTTTGCTTAAAAATATTGCATGAGGTTGGAGAATTCTCTCTCTCTCTCTCCCTCCCTCCCTCCCTCCCTCCCTCCCTCCCTCTCACCAATTTTGACTTAATTCTCGTGACAATGAGTTCTTAACAATACGAGCTATAGTGCAAGGAGTTTTTTAGATTTTCATATGTTATATTATTAACTAAATGAATTATTGTACAAACATTAAAGCAAACAAGGTGCCCAGGCACTATGGATTTGCAAGAGTGTATGATGTGTCATATCATGATAGAGAATAATAAGAAAGCAGTTTATCAATATAAGAAATGTATGTATTTGGATCTTGTTTACTTATAAATCTGTATGGACGTATGGTGAAACATGGAAACATCTTGTTATAAATCCATCTTTAGTCTTTATGAACTGTCTACATTGCCAATATGCTAGGTTGAGAATTACTGTTATTGGAAACTATTATTTGAACAATTGAAAATACCCACATGAGGTTAAAAAACTATGATGGACTTGAACCTACAATGTCACCGTTGGTTTCAACTACGTTCTCCTTTCAAACATATAGCCTACTAGCTTGAAGTTCATGTGTATGGAATTGTGATAGCTCTTGATAATGATCTTATTGCATCTAAGGACATGTATTGGATATGTAAAGTACTAAATATTTATCTATGTGCTACTAAAAGTTGCGGACTAGCTGTTGCAGGGTAGCTCACACTTCTTTTGTATTGTTGCTACAAATGTTTTTGGTGTTAAGAAGATATGCCAATGTGCTCATATGCAGCAACCATGTCCATTAAAAGTTTAAAATCTCTTTCTAGATGGCAATTAATGACAAATTTACTTTACCATTTGCTTCAAGTTGCAAATGTTCAAAATATGATAGCCTTTGTCAAAACTAGAAAGCCAAACATGTGCCTAAACACTATTGCATTTATTTTCTCTTTTAGTTGTCTCATCATATAGCTATTAAATACATTCAGCCATGCAGTTCAAAATACTATGGGGCAAAAATCTATTATTGAATTTATGCATGCACATTCCCAAGTGAGGTGGAGGAGAGCAGGTATTATTTATATTGAACAGTGGTATTTTGGTATTGACATTGCTCCTTGGCAATGGTTTCAGGAGACATATGAGTTGTTGGATAAAGATATCAGTATATGGGCTTATGTAGCAAGTGCTCTTCCTCTAATTAAGAAGATGGGTAATAAGAGATGCTGGAACTTTGTTCAAGGTATTAAAGAAGGCAAGAAGCTAGTAAGTTCATGCTACAGATTGCTTACCTCCTCAAATACTTTATCACCTTCTCGAAAATGGCACTTACAGACTTTGCCTTCTCAATGACAATCCATCTGGAACCTTGTTTGGTTTAAATATAATCCTCCAAAGGTAAATGTTCTACTTTGGCAGGTGATTCATCGCTCTTTGAGAGTTAATGAGATGGTTCATCTGCAGAGCTGAGTAGTCTTAGGTCCTGGCTGCATTCTCTTTTTGGAGTATCTTTGGATAGTCAGCACTTTCTTTTGGGTATTTATCCAAATTAGTGGATTGCATCTAAAAGGATTGCATTTCACATGGCAAAGTCTTGGCTAATATGGAGTGTATGGAAGCGAAGGCGAAGAAAGGTCTTTTATGATAAGCGTATTTCTTCTCAGGTGGTGCTTCAAGAAATTCGTAAGAAGTTGTATAATTGTTTTCAGATCTCCAATTGGCCTGATCGTATTAAAATTCCAATATGGAGTGATCATCTAAAAGTGATTGATTCTTCAGGGACATTTCTTACTTCTGGAAGTACTTTGTAATATTTTGAGTGTATACTATGAAGTAAAACACGTTCTTCAAAAAAAAATCTATTATTGAATTGTACACAATGTGCAAAATATCAAATGTAAGGGTGCCCAACATTATACTCACACTCTCAAATCTTTATTAGACCAATTCCACTACATGCATACATACACCATGTTATCTAATTCCAAAACTTCCATGTTAGTATCAAATTCCAAAACTTGCGCTAGAGCCAACATTAGTTTCTTGTAGTTATTTGATCAAATGCTCTTTAAAAAAAATGGGGACAATTACCAATTACTTGGTATAGTCCCACAATATGAAGAACTGGCAGAGGAAAATAAAATATTTCGGGTAGTTATTCCTGCAACCAAGGTGGGACTGGGACTGGAGCTGAAATGGAATCTTGAACTAAGACGTGGAGTTGACCTATGCGGTTCAACTTTGTCTGCCTTTGCCCATCATCAAGTTCCTGCATATTCTTCTTCAAGTTGGGATGGACTGGAGCTGAAATAGAATCTTGAACTAAGATGTGGAGTTAACCTACGGCATTCAACTTTGTCTGCCTTTGCCCATCATCAAGTTGTGCATATTCTTCTTTAAGTCGGAATGGAGTTGGTAGCGTAATTCTTTGATCTGCTCTATCCCTTACATCTTGTCCTCTAATAGTTGCTCTCTTCTTATAATGACGAAGAGATGCAAAGAACGAAGGAAACAAGACCTAAAGATTGAAATGGAATAAGGACTGTCACAAACCTACAGGCGAAGTATGAGCAAGATATATAGAATACTCAAAAAGATCAAGAAACTATATTAATAACATGATATGTACAATGCCACAAAGGGAGTAAGAGAACAAGGAAACTTGGGCATTCGCAACTGATGTTGAAGAGGAATGATCTTTGCGACCCCACACATTCTATATATAGGCATGCATACAGTATGCCATCCATCATCATAATATAGCGGGACATAATGATAACAGTCTGGAGATAACCCATACTATAGATAATGCCCCACAACCTAAAGGTCAAGAGTTTGAGTGTGCTTAATAATTTTATACGCGACAAATGACCATCTTCATATTGTCTAGGACTACAAATAAAATGTCAGAGCTTGTTTGTGGAGTATTTATGTGCTCAATAGTTTCTTGGATTTCATATGATCTTAATGAGGAAGCACCCTTTGTGAAAGACAAGCAAATTAGTGGCAAATGTTTCTTGAACCTATTAGGGATAAGATGCTTCAAAACTTGGTATGTCATGTGTTTTGTCATGTTTATGTGGTCACCATGCAATGCAAGCTTTCTACCTGAAAATGGGAGCACAAATGAAGTGAATGGTATAGTGATGGATTAAGTGGCAATGTGGACCTAAAGGACAATAAAAATAGAATGGTTTGCAATATCATAGTGTGTGCTTTTCCAACATCTTTTCTTGATGAAACTGCTACAAAATTGGTCGCATAATCGTATCAAGGGAACCAAACAACAAGGAAGAACCACATTGTCGCCAGATTGCACTATTAAAATGGTAATTCATACCAATATAGTGTGACAACTATACAGCATTTGGGGCAAACTATTATGGTAAGTAAGAATGCTACAGACATAAAACAATAAGTCGTATTCAAGTGTATTTGGTGTCAATTTTATTCTATTCTATTCCTTTATGAATATTAAGTTCCAAAAAGAAAAAAAAAAAAAAAAAAATAATAAAACTAGAGTTGAAGGTATTAATAATTTTATGATGAGCTTATACATAAAATCTAATAAAGAGAATATTTTATAAGCATAAAAATGAGATGAATTTGAATTAATACCAAGTTTAAGACAAACGTAAGGTGACGACCATGCAAGTGCTAGACAACCATTGTTGGCTTGCATACATGGCCAGCATGCAGCTTCATTTAAACCCTCTCACATATGCACCCTGGGAAAGGATTGGCATAGAAATTCTCCTCCAGCTTGGGAGATTCACCACCTTCTCTCAACTTTGGCTCTCCAATTCTGTGCATATGAATTTTTTTAACCTCTGCTCCAAACTTTTCCCAAGATATTTCTTCTGCTTCATAAGAATCAATCAAGCTGACAATATTCAACCTGCAGTGTAGAACCACCACCACTTAATAATTTAGATCTCATGAAGACTGAAAAAAAGATAAATAGGAAGGGGAAAAAAAAAAAAAAGAGGAAAAGATAATGAATGGTTTATTACCTGTCTGGATTTATTGTCTTTTTGAAAGCTTGAAAGCGCCTGTGTCCCTGCAGAGCCTTTGCCATGTTGCCATCATATGTATAAACAAATACATTACTGTCCATAGCCACAGCATAGTCCAGTGCAGAGAGCCTGTTCTGATACCTCAACAAAGGCATCAATTCTTGCTCACTAGCAAGAGTTGAGTGAGAATAAACATTTGGAAACATAGCCTTCAAGGAATCCATGCTTCCATTACCATAAATCTCTCCTGCCACAATGTAAATTTGAGTATCTTGGCCATAGCCAAGGGCTTTGAGGAAAAGGGCAGTTTCATAAGGAGTGAGAGGGCATCCTCCTTGTAAACGTTTCTCATTACCATCAATCTCTTTTTCTTTCCAGTGCTTAACAGAGTATCTCATCTGCTCCAGTTCTTTAGATTCATCCTGGTTCAGGCCATGGTTGCATCCAGTAAAAGCCAGCATGTCTTTTTCATATCTATAAAGTATGCCCAAGAATCAGAAAAAAACCTAGAGAATTAAGAGAATTAAGTTACTCAAGAGAAGAACTATAACCTAGAGAAAACCTCGAGAAGAACTAGAACCTACAGAATTGAATTAATCAAGTGTACTTACCTCAAATGAAGTGCAATATAAGGTCCCCTGCTTTTCAATCTGCTCACCAGCACATTTGCAAGATTCTCAATCTGATCTGTGAATCTTAAAGCCTTGTAATTAGCTCTGCATCTTAGCTTTTGAATTGGCTCAGGCATTTCATTGTTGCTGATTCTCGAATCTGTATGTGTCAGATGCAGCACTTTGTGTGTTTTGAGCAGAGCTGTCATTTCATTCCTATAATAATCCACCTGAGGGTAAAACAATGATTAAACAAATTAAGTTAGAATTATACAATTGATGCTGGAATATAAGCATGAGTTGATTACCTTGGACCAAGATATGGGAGCCTTCTTGAAGGGCACAATTTTGGAATAGTGAAGAGGCAGGGACTCAACAATGCTAACATCTTCTTTCAAAGTTTGGATGAAATGTGGCACATCAAATATATCCTTGAATTGGCTGCCACGTTTTGGTCCACTTTAGGGAACCCGTTTGACAGGCAGAAGATTATATAAGAATATAACAAACCCACCTGGGATCTGCCCAAAAGGAAGTGTTATCCAGAGATGGTATCACTAGAGTAGCATCCATCATTTTTGCAACAGCAACCATATCACAGATCTAGAGGAAAAAGAAAAAGAGAAAGAGAAAGAGAAAAGGATCAGAAAAGGTTGCTTAAAATTGAATCAACTTTTGCATTTGATTGAGATAGTATATTTACTCCAGTGCGCATCTGATTTAGACCACCATTAGCAGTTACCAGGATGTATCCATTACTGCCTTTGCTGCCTCCTGAAGAAAACCATATCTTTAAACTTTAGGTTGATCAGAACAAAACAAAATTCACATTGCAATTCCGGGGCCAAATGTTTACTTTTATGGTGTCGTGATCTTTCCACACACTGCTCATAATTGTTGCTGTTGGGCTTCTTCCATAAGTCTCCTTCATCCTATCAAGATTGATAATGAAAATAACTTTCACATGGCTCTTTTTCCAGACTAATACCACTAAAGAATTTGGTTTTTGGTACCAGTATGGAAGAAAGAACTCTTTTCTGAGAAATCTGCACAGAGGACATGTCTACAGACCCAATCAAATTCTTTCCCGTAGAAACCTGCAATCAAAAAGTGAAAGCTTCATTTTCAGGCATGTCATGGCAGAACCCACAATTTGGCATACCTGCAAAGCCGAAAATGAGGGCACCATGCCGGAGTCTCTCCATTGCAAAGCAATTTCTACCAATGCTAAAGCCAGCAATATCAGAACCAATCCGGCAATGTAAAGCCTCATCGGAATGTTCAGATTGGCATTCCGTCAATGCATTTGGGATCAAGGGCAATATTTATTCTGGCCAAGACTATGGATCAAGAAAAAATGGCGTGGCGGAAATTTGAATACCAGAAAAGACAATGGAGGCATATCGAATGGAAGCGGGACGAAGATCAACATCATGGAGGAGAAGATCGTCATTGGATTATATTGTTCCGTCTCTGTTCTTGCCTTGCTCTCCAAGTATATTGTGCTATTTTAGCAAATGAATGGATCTGAAATGGTATGCATGTTAAGCATAGCCCCGACATTTTCATATTTAAACGTCCCACCCAAGATTCCATTAATTTGCGTGCGCTAAATTTTTGTGTCTTTGTCCAGATTTTTGTACAAATAATCTAGATAATAGATCCTCCTTATTGTTCATCCCTATTGTTTTTTCTCGTTCACTGGATTTGGGCACATGCTTAGAAATATGCCAGATCTAGGGTCCACGAATATACACATCATACCCCCGTATACTTCAACGCTCCCCTATACGTAGGAGAATATGTATAGCCATGGCAAATACAGAGCCATGCAGAAGAGGTCGTCTGCCTCTGCAGCTCTCTAGAGCCTCTCCGGAATTACACATCAAAGGCTGATGAAACCAGGCTTCATGATTCTGGAACTACATATCAATGGCAGATGAAACCCAGAGCATAGCTGCAAGCAACGAAGCCCATCTGTTCTTTCGGAAATCCCAACCCTGTTCTTTTGCTTCCTTCGCTCCTACTTCATCCTGCAGTTCCGACTGGATTCAACCTGCAATTCATCTTGCAAGGCCGCTGGAATTCATCTGCAATTCGTCTGCAATTCATCTTGCAAGTTTCGACTTCCTCCCGACAAAGCAGTGCCGCTGCTCTGGCCTCCATGCTCAGCAACACATGGCGATGCACGACCATGCCTTTCATTAAACGAAAATAAAACCCATCCCCCCTTTTCTGCCTAACCTCTGCCAAAATCATAGTAGAAGATAATTTGGGAACCTTATAGATAATGCCCTAAGGAATATGATACATAAAGACCTATTATCCCTTAACGTCTTAAGTCTCGTCATTTAGGCCCAAGTTTTAATCTCGGCCACACATTAGAGGATTGCTATGAAATTTGCAACTAGCAGGCATGTCATGGTCATAACATCCTAAATGCTGCCATGAGTATGCTTGCCCCAGATTTTGTAGACCAAGCTGTTGGTTGCCGCCCCTGCTTCTCCAGCGCCATAGCCAATTTGGATAGACTCGCCATAGGATTAGCAAGAAAACCAATCCAAATCTCAGAAATGCATTAGTAAACAAGATAGGTTTAAGACATGAATATGTAACACAATGGGGTTTCTTTTGTATTTTTATACACCTTTTGGGTTGCCCCTAGGGGGGCAAGCCCTTGTCCATGTGGATTCCAAGTATATGCTAGTATATGCCAGGAATATGCCAATGACTGTTCCAAACTTAATGTAGGGTGTAAACTGGCGGTCGTCGCTATTCTTAGGCATCCATTTCGAAACCGGCTAACCGGTGCTTGATGTAAGAGACCAACGCTAGCATGGTTTTTGGCTTTTGTGTTTTTGAAGCTGGAAGGCATTAGTGCCTTTTACAGAGTAATCTACTGTTAAACTGCATCCTCAAATTTTGAACAAAAGCATTAATAGTGCATGGAAGATGAAGATCATTTATTCTTATTTCCCAAACCTGTTATGGCGATGTTGTGCTCTGAATTGTTCATCATGTTAGGTCCTTCTATTCGCAGGGCTATCATCTGCAGCGGATCGTTCAGGTATAAAGTTTGAGTAATCAATTTGATATTTGTTTTAGAGGTTTCATTTCACTTATTGGCAGGCATTTCCAAGATATGAGGAAGTGTCTATGCATAATTTTAGAGAAAGCATATGAACAAAGTAAACATATATGTTTAGACGAACTGTTGAATTCCATGGAGATTAAGCTGGGACAGGGGATGCCTATGTCTAGAAATGTTGCAAACCGCCTTCTTCATGAGTGCACATCATTTTTTTGCCACTTGTGGAAGCCTGGTCGATGCAAACTAGGCATTCAAGATGCTTACAGATCCAGATCATTATACATGGAATGCAATCATTAATGCTCATGCCAAGCTTGGAAACATGTGCGACGGTACTAGGATTATTTGATGACATGCTGCAAGAAGGTAAAACTCCTCCAGACAAATTTACCTTTATGAGCATCATGAAATCATGCAGCAGCACGGTTGACATAGAACAGGGAAGGAACATTCACGAGCAGATCATTGAGATTGGATGTCAGATTCACATTGCTGTGGGGAGTATCTTATACGTATGTATTGCAAATGCTGGAGTTTGAAGGAGGCACGGAAAAAAATATTCAATACCTTGCCTCACTAGGATGTGGTCTCTTGGAATGCAATGATTGCGGGAATCCCATTGTGATATTTGCATTGATTCAACTTGTGATGTTAGCAGAAGATTGGATGGAATTTGATAACAATATTATTGTGATCCATTTGCAAACTATGTTTCTAAGAATGTTACCATATCCTTTATTTTCTTTCATGTTGTAATAATTGCAGCCCCACAAAGGTTTGCGGTGAAGGTTCCTCCCAAAGCATCTGCTAAGGTCGAAACAGAAAGTGAGTGATGAAAGCAGTGAGGAGGTATATACTCTCTGTCTTTGAGAAGTAGACTGTAGTTGTTTGGAGCAGGCATGTTTGACATTTTTTGGAGATGTTATTGTTTGTCATTTAGTTCTTTACACTTTTATTTTTATAGCCTGAAAAGTTTTCTGGTGTTTTTGTGTGCTTCTTGGATAACTGCTCAAAATTAGGTTCATGGCTTTTCTATTATCCTTTTTCTTTCGGGTTTCTAGTGGATCTGCTCATTTTTTAAAAAGCACAACTCTACAGGAAACAAAGGCGAAGCCTTCTATAAAGCCGTCTGTTGTTGCTGGAAAGAAAGCTGCTAAAAGCAATGACAGTGATGATGAAAGTGACAGCGATGAAAGTGAAGATGAAGGAGATACTAAACAGGTTATATTCAGGATCTGAAACATCAGCTGGTTCATTTACTAATTGGTGGTAGGTTTGCATGTCGTAGCAGATTATCAAATCACAAAATGGCCAAAAGAAGCAGCATGTGTCACAAATACGGGATTATGCACAACAGAGTGAAAGTGATATAAAGTGATATTGCCATAGACTGTCTCAAGGAGATGCAGCACCAGGGCATAAGGCCAGACAATGTCACACTTTTAAGCATTTTGAAAGCATGTAGCAGCCTTGATACCTTAGATTCGTTGTGGGCGGTTGAAGAACCAGCTGTTAATTACAATCTTATAGACAGCTTCATTATTAATGATAACATTGAAAGGTACAAAAAGCTGGAAATTTGTAGGTGGGTGCAATCATTTTTGGTCCAGAATGTGCTTGTTGCCACCACTGTATTGGCGAACCATGCCCCCAACTGTCCCTATTAATTATTACTCTGGTCCCGAAGACCAAAGGAAAAGGACCGGGGTTTTATCACGTTATTCCATGCTAACATATTCAGAGCATAGGCCTGCTTTGAGCACTCTAATTTTTTCAAAGTAACAGCGCCGGCTCGGGGTCCCAGCCAATTAAGGCCAGGACAACGTCGCCAACTAGAAGGGTGAAATGCCCAGTGCACGCCCCGAGGGGCGGACCGTGCATCCCACCCCGAGATCCAACTACGAGCTTTTTAACTGCAACAACTTAAATATATGCTATTGGAGCTGGAATTACCGCGATTGCGGGCACCAGACTTGCCCTCCAATGGATCCTCGTTAAGGGATTTAGATTGTACTCATTCCAATTACCAGACTTATAGAAGCCCAGTATTGTTATTTATTGTCACTACCTCCCCGTATCAGGATTGGGTAATTTGCGTGCCTGCTGCCTTCCTTGCGGAATCGAACCCTAATTCCCCGTCACTTGTCACCACCATGGTAGGCCACTATCCTCCTATCGAAAGTTGATAGGGCAGAAATTTGAATGAAATATCGTCGGCGCTAAGGCCGTGCGATTCGACTAGTTATCATGAGTCACGGCATGAGCAGGCAAGCCTGCATCGGCCTTTTATCTGATAAATGCATCCCTTCCACGGGTCGGGACTTGGTGCACGTATTAGCTCTAGAATTACTACGATTATCCGAGTAGTAAAATACCATCAAATAAACTATAACTGATTTAATGAGTCATTCGCAGTTTCACAGTACAAGGTAGCTTATACTTACACATGCATGCCTTAATCTTTGAGACAAGCATATGACTACTGGCAGGATCAACCAGGTAGCTTCCATAAAGGGACAGCCATCCACCCACACCATTTATTTATTTTGTGCTTCTGAAAGCCTGTTTGAAGCTCACCAAGTATTCAATGGAGTTTTAAAACCAAATCAATATACATGGAATGTTCTACTTGATGTCCATGCTATGGTTGGTTATGGTGGTACTACAATTAGCTTGTATCATAAAATGAATCATGATGGCAATAAGCCAGATAGATGCACATTTCTAACTATTATGAAATGGAATGGCACAATAGGATCAATAGAGCAAGGCAGGTATATCCATCCCAGGTTCTTGAGAATGGAATGCAATCAGATATTGTTGTGGGTGGTTCCCTTGTTGGTATGTATAGTAAGTGTGGGAGTCTGAAGGAGGCAGAGAAGGTTTTTCAGGGGTTGTTAAATCTAGATGTGGTCTCATGCAATGCAATGCTTGCAGCCTATGTTTATCATGGTAAAGGTGACCTTGTATTAGACGGCTTTAAAAATATGCAGCATGAGGGTATAGAGCCAGCCAAGTGCAATAACACTTCTAAGCGTCCTGAAACCATGTGCTCCTATGGGTGCCATGGAACAAGCTAGATGCGTCCATGAACAAACCATTGAGCGTGGCTTACAATTTCATGTTACTGTGGGCAACACTTTTATTGACATGTATACAAAATGCATGGGTTTTGAGGAGGCAGCAAGTACATGCTGCCATGTCTTGTCTTGTGGAATACAATGATTGATGGATATCTCCAGCATGATGAAAGCTTGTATGCTATAACGTGTTTTGAAGACATGCGACATGCTGGACTAAAAGCAGATAGAGCATCTCGAAAGCGTATAGCAGCTTAGGTGCTATAAACCTTGGCAGGTACATCCACCAGCAGGTTGTTGAGATTGGTCTTGAAGCTGACATTGTTATTGGAAGTGCCTTTGTTGACATGTATGCCAAATGTGGGAAATTGAATGAGGCTCGCAAAGTTTTTGAATGTTTATCTGACCGAGATGTAATCTTGTGGTCTGTGATGATTGGAAGAACTTATTGCAATAGAATGTTTTTCTACCATGCAACAGGAGGGTGTAGAGGCAGATGCACACTCATTTTCTAGCATCATGAAGGCATGTGCCAGCATTGATGCCCTCCAACAGGGAAGGCATACTCATGAGAAGATCATGGAGATTGAGTTCCAAGCACATTGTTACAGGATATAGTCTTGTTGATATGTATGCCAACTGCAAAGAATGGGAAACAGACGAAGCTTGCAATGATTTCAGAGGATCCTTTTGAGACATTAATTGCATGTTTAGAGTCAAACAACATGGAGGTAAAAGGTTTTGGTGCAACTGTCATCTGCAGATTAATTCATCCTGATTTAGGTATCAACATTGTGGAACCATTGCACATAAAGCTTGTTGGATTGGCAATTACCCGCTCCTTCTCAATATATTGGAAAGTGGCACTAGCAGAGGGAAGCTACATGTTGCTGCCATCCTAGGGTACTTTTCAGTACATGCACGAAAACTAACTGAAGTACAACTTTTCTTCAAGAAACTCCTTTCAAGATTGGGCTTTAAGAAACATGATTGGGGAATGTTTATTAATTTGTGCTTCCATCATTGCGAAGGAGGTGGATGGAACAACACAAAAGTGCACAACAAGGTACTAACAAATCCACTTTAAGGAACAGGGAAAAATGATATTCTGAATACACTCATTTTGTGGCAAACAGACAATTGCAACAGCCTTTGGAGATTGGGTGTTTGAACGGAGAAGAGCAAAAGAGGTGGACCATTGCCCCATTCCATGCAGCTCGACGTGCATAACATATTACAAAGACCAATGGCTCTGACTACGTCTAAAATGCCACTGCTTCAAAAATGCCACTGCTTCAAGATGCACATATTTATGCCCTCTTCTAATACTGACCCTTGGCATGGAAGTTGTCATTCTTGCCCGAGTCAAGGGTCATGTTAATCTGGATTTTAAGCCAAAATACATACAACTCCGATTTCATTAATTTATAGATGTGCTATCTTGCTGCTCTAAAGCTCGCCTCATATCGAGTATGCTATTCACTCTCTTGCGTACGTTTGAATAAGACATATCGATGTTCGCATTCTCATTCATGAATAGACGGGCGCATTTGGCAATTGGCAGCGGGCTGAACATCAGTGCCATGACGTTCCATAAACATTGTTAGCAACATATCTTGCTCATTTGTCCAACGACGCTTTCGTGGTGGCAGTTGCAGCCCGGCCTGCTCATCACTTGCGCATCGTGCCAATGGTTGCAGTTGCGGAAGTTGCATTAGTGTACATGCCTGAGACTACATGCCAGTTGCATACGGGTGCATGCTACTGTCTGTTCCTGTGCGGTGTGGTTGGATTGTGATTTCTGGTATTGCTACTATGTCATCCGCACCAGATGAAGTGGCTGCGTCTACCATTATATGCTGCTCTATTTCTGCTTGCTCCCGTATGGTGGACAATATGCTAGTTGCTACTGTTGATGGGTTGGTGTGCACATCTAGCCCAAGGGCCAGCTGGCTTTGTTTCGCACTCAACAATCTTTTCGCATGCTTTATTAATGTGTGCGGGCAGACTTGAACATGCCTATGTTTTTGCAAGAATGCAACTGCCCTTCTTTGCGCTGATCTCATCTTGTTTTCCTCCATGTCCCAAAATTGCAGCAATAACTGATCATCGTCCTTTTGCCAGCGCTCATACACCATTGTAGACAGTCCCTGTAAAACCGCGATTTTAGATCAAGGTAGAAACTGATATATGTGGTACTAACTTTAATTAAAAAACAAATATTCCAGGATTTGATTAGATGCTAAGATCTATTTAGAATGCACAAAAAAATTGCAGATACCTTTTATTCACGGGACAAAAAAGAAAAAGGTAGAAAGTGCCATATAACAGTACAGCTAACTACACTACAATCCTATACTGCAATAGAATGACCCATCTGCCATACCAGCTGCAGAAGTCCAACATGTACGAAAAACTTGATACATACACAATTAGAATTCAAAAAAAAAAAAAAAACAATTGGCACCATGTTTTGCAAGTCTCTCATCTAATATCTAGCTGGAAAAAAGCTTAGGGACCAGCTTATTGATCTAGAACATGAATTATGTACAAAATCAAGGAATTTCTTAAAGCTTCTCAGTTTATTGTCGACGAAATCAGGTTGAATGTATCAAAAGTAAAAGATCTTTTAGCCTACCAGTTTTCATTTTGTGCATGAGGATTTTCGCCACTTATTATGAACCTTAGGTTAGCCTATAATCAAAGGATCAAACATCTAGTAAACCAACACTAAAACATTAAACATTCTCAAAACCAAGCCTTTACCCAAAGCTCTACACCCAACCAGACCACTCACCTAGCAATATCAGGCTAAAATATAAAGATAGTAAGACATATCTGACAATCAATTACCCCTTGTACCTCCTTTGCCGACCTAGCAATTCTCAATATGATACACCAAAAACCGGGTCCTAGGATACTAACAGGATATTACACAACAACAACAGAAGCTCTAGAAAAAAGTAATGGCTTTCTAGGAATCAGATTGAAGACGGCATGAGTAGAGCAGTCTTTCTTGACCCCCTATCACTCTTCCGGAAATAACTCTCTTATTCGGAGGAGTTATGGGAAGTGCAGCCCCAATTCGAAAACTAGAATCCAACACGACTCTAATGAAGTAAATTTCGTCTCAATCGGAGCTGTAGTTGTGGAGATATCGCCGATTGAATTTCAGATTCTATTTACAGAACTCTCTGCGACTTCAACCTTCTTTGACCTACCTTTGCCTTTGCCTTTGGCTTTGCCTTTGCCTTTGCCTTTGCCTTTGCCTTTGCCTTTGCCTTCGCCTTTTGTTCCCAACCATGACATATAATAACTCTATAAAAATGGTGGAGGAGCAAGCCTTCCAACCATCAACAATTAAAACCCCATTGCTTGTTGTCGTTAACCTCCATTGCTTGTCCTCATTCCTTTCGCATCCCACTAACCAGCCTCACACTGCAAATGGCATCATCCAGTAGCGCCAAGCGCACAGCATGCGGGGAATCTATTCACATGCCCAATCCAAAGTCAACAAAAACAATCCAAAAATCAACTTATTTGTTCGCTGCTCCTAGAAACGAGATACATGTCCTCGTCTAATCCAATATGGGAACTTGCTATGATCAACATCCAACAGTTACAGGGCGTTGAATGTGGATGTCAATGCACACAATCACAGTAACTGCTGATGACGAACGCGGCATGGAATTGCAAACCGTGTTGAGACCAGGCTTTTGGGTCTCCATACGTAATTTTGATGTAAGGAAGAGAAATCCATTGTACGAGTACGAAGATTGTGTGAACACTATAAAGATTCAAAGGAACACTGAAGTGACACCCATTGAAGGGCCTGAAAATCTGCTCTCCTTATTGCCCACAGACAGTGCAAACATACAGTCACTGTTAAGCGCGACCCATGACCAACCCATACACGTCAACCTGCTAGTTGCTATTGTCGGGGTCAAAGAACATACGATGTTCCCTTGTTTGCTAGTTGCAAATGGGTGCGACAAAAAGGATGTCGCAGAATTGAAGTTCTGGCCTGAACAGGCACACGTGTTTGACAAGCTCAAATGCTTGTTTCTTTTAGGACGTAAGCCCATTGTCTTATTCAAGACCATGAAGGCCAGTACGTTCCGTGGCCAGACTAGCTTAACACCTACAAAAGCTACAATGGCATTCAAGATTGTAGAGGACGCAGTGTCAAGCTGGTTTCCAGATGAATTAAGGGTTCTCACTGGTAGATGCTTTTACTTCAGAGCTTATTTGCTTTCCATATTCTGGAGTTAAGAAGAACTGGAATTTGTGTTGCAGCTAGATTGAAGATTGTTGGATGGCTTGTAATTGAAGGTTGTTGGAAGAAGCATATAGCATGCAGATTTGTGCAATAACTTCGGATTTAAACAAGTCTTGCACATTACTTAAATAAGTTTTAACTAAGTATGTGTAAAGACAAGTTCACCATCTTGGTTATGCTTTTAGCTGTATATTAAACGACGTTATCAGATCTCACAATTTAATCCCATCTCTTGGAGACATCAAATGAAGTTCTACTTTGACAGTTGAGAATTTAATGTTCATGTGAAATTGGAGAGTTATTTTTGACATCTGGTCTAGAAGAAATATCTCTAGATTTTATAAAAAGAAGGAAATGCTTTGTTAGTTCTGCAAGAAAGGAAGAAAGTAAATCTCCAATATCTTCAATTATGTACTTTCATGCCTTTTGTCCATTTGATATCATACTCACAGGCATAGCAGATGCGAAGCATTGCATAGACTATCATCTTGTAATGTTCTTGGAATCTTATGGTTTTAGAACACCAAAGCATTTGAACAAAGGTATAGTAGATATGGCGTATACTAATTTTCCCGCCGTATTTTTTTTTATTAAAAAAAAAAAAAAAAAAAAAAAAAAAGTTAAACGGTTTCTTTTTTCTTGTTTTCTCTCTGGCCGCCTATTCCGCCGTCCGCCATAGCCGCCGGACTTCAGGTTGCCCTTGTGCCTTGGTTCCGCCCAGACCATCCCTGCATCTCAGCGCCTTCCCTATCGCCTTCTTAACCGCCAGCGCCTCACCTATGGCCAACACTAAGACTACCGTGGACCCTTCTAGCCTCAATATACCCGAAATTTACGCCTTGATCGCGCGGTACATGGCCACTGATAGCGATTTGATTGACATTCTTCTAAATGAGTTGGTGCAGCGGTTTGCTAGCGACCTTAGGATTCCCTACCCCATATTTCACTACTCCGAACAATTTCTCGTCAAGTTGAATCTTCAACAGTTGCCATACACCACAAGGCACCCAAAATTAAAACACTACATGGTTTTTCCCATGGTTGTGACTAGAAAACCATTTTACCAAAACCAATACATGTTTGTGGGTTGATATCATTAAAAACCATATGAGGCTAAACCAATGGGTTCTTTTGTAAGGTTTGTTAGGGTGGTGTTATGGTATGGTAATTGCTAATGGCTTCTTTGTAGAGTTTGTCAAAGTGGTATAGCATGTTGGTAAATTTATGTGGTATATTATAGTGTTTTAAGGGTATGGTTAGTCCCTATGGTATAACACGATGGTGTGGATGTGGTTTAATATGCTGTATTCATGTGATTCTATAGTGTGGTGTGGATGTGGTTTAATATGCTGCTCTATTCATGTGATTCTATAGTGTGGTTGGTTATTGTGGTAAACTAGCATAGCTAATTGTCATGGTAAATGCATATGGTTCGCAATGTGTTAGATTCAAATTACTATTACTATTAGTAATAGTTTATTCCAAATGTGCATGGTTTGGTTATGCCTTATCTTCATGGTTATCATTTATAAACCAGTGATGATAACCAGTAACACTTTGTTGTTTAAATCATTTCAACAACCAGTAGCACTGTTGTTTAAACCATTTCAACTTTATTTAACTAAAATCTATTAAGGAGTAATGTTTTGTTGTTTAAAGCATTTCAAGAGTATTTAACAAAATATTAAAGAATGTGGATGGTTTCTTTTATGTATTGTTGTACTTATTACGTCCATGTCAATATTGTTGTACTTATTACGTCCATGTCAATATGTATGCTTTCAGGGAGCAAGGGGATTTGAACCCCAACCATTTCCAGAACTCATAAACAATAATAAATTTATTTTCAGAAATACTTACAAAACGAAGTAAGTTATCAAAACGAATTCAGATAGAAATGTCTTCTTGGAGTAGCCATATTTGAAAGCCCCGATTCTGCCTCAAAACAGTGTGTTTAACAGAAGATACAACAAGGCTAAGAAGCATAAATATACCTTTGCTGCAAGTCCCGGACTTCATAGATCTTAATGTATTGAGCATAACTCTGCAAGGGAACTTTTCGGAATGATTCGGAGCTCAAGTAAAGGGAAATCTTTCCTGGCTCATGCTGAGGTGATCGTGAAGCCATTCTCCAACCAGCTGCATGTGAAATCAAGGGTTAAGGGTTCATAAAGAAAAATCTAAGCTGAAAAGGGAATGGGGCTGCTTGTTTACCTTATGAGCACGCCATAACAGGGTGTGCCGTCGTCATAGTTGCCTTAAGAGTCATCTTCCGCTGTTGTATTTGCAAGGATTTCTTTCCCACATATCTGTGCATAAATATCCCTGATCAGGAATTAGAAGTGGTTTACAGAGAAGGTTCGGAGGAATAGACTTTGTCTTGCTGATAAGATAGCATTCGGCTATGCGGAATTCCTTTCTGGCATTTTTGGCTAAGCTTCCTAATGATTCTGCATGGGAACAATAGATGAGATATACTTCAAAGAAAGCAGAGGGTCTGCTTAGAAGAAAACAGAGTGTCTGCTTATCTGAGTCTGCCGCGGCGTCCTGTAACATGCTTTTCGGCGTGCATACCGACATGCCCTCTGCCATACAGTATGGTTGTACCCGACTCCATCTCCATATTTAGCTCTGGAATCTATTCTGGAATGGGAAAATCACAGTTAGAAGGAAGATAACAGGGGCGTTAGCAACTCTCAGCATTCTTGCACTCAACTTTCATGTCGGAAACCCTTGTAGAAAATGAAAACTAAGAAAAGATTACCAGACAAAGCCCAGGACCTTAGCTCAGCGACGGATCTGCCAGGGCCATTGTTGCATAAAGATTGAGGCCGGATCTGCAAAAACCAGGGCATATCTTGCAAGCGGATGAAGCGGAAACAGATTGCAATGGATTGAAACAGAATATGCATCAAGATGAGGCCAGATCTGCAAAAACCAGGGCATATCTTGCAAGCGGATGAAGCGGAAGCAGATTGTAACGGATTCAAATGAAATAGCCTAAATCCCGCCCGCAGCTTTGTTTGTGGATCGATGAGCTGGATCAATCTGAACCGTCAATGAATTAACTAATCTGAACCGTTCAAAATAGATTGTTTCTGGCAGGCATTAGTTCCATTTTTTTGTTTTTATTGGTTAACCCAATGTTCCAATATGTTTTCTTTTCTTTTTGATATTCATAGGAAGAATTGTCCGAATATCTTTGGGTTGCCCATCAGGGCAAGCCCTCGCTTACGTTAGAATGCAGTTGCAATACCTGCATGACTGGCCTAAACTGGCCGAAGGCAGTCATTCTGCCCATCGCCTTGGCACCATAGTTTTGTAGCAGAGGTGTAGAGTTGCTAATACTCGGTGTCTGTCTATGATTGGCTAGGCATACTAGATAAGCATGTTTGCGCAAATATATCTTGCCTAATAATTGTGAAAATTCAAGTTCTAGTTTAATATAAAGAGCAATCCGTATCTCAAAGCGCATATAGAGTTTGTATCTCATACGTGAAGCATGGCAGGTGAGTATTTTGAAGCCAACAAGATAACAAGATAATGTGCCTTGCATTTTAGACAACCTGATCCTGTATATGTTGCAGCTAGTATCCCATGAGCTCTTACCTGAAGCTAGACATTTTCTAGACTTCCCTACAATTATGAGGCAATCTAATATCTAGTTGTCCTTGTATTCTGAACAAAATAGAGTTTTTAATGCACGTTTTAGTTGTGCATGTTTCATAAGCACTTTGTACCAAGCTACTTAGCACCAACTTTTGGTTTTTAATTGGATCCATAAACATGATGTAGAATGCTTAGACCATACTAGAGAAAGTAACATGTTTTGAATTTGGTTAGTCATCTACCATTCAAGAGCAATCAACATGAACATTTTGTAACTTTGCAAATTAGACAACTTAAAAAACCCTTTGCAAATTGGGCTGAAATATATAGTTAGATAATAATTGCTAGTTGAAAAAATAAAGGCAGGGAGCACTGAGAAAGTTCTGTGAACAAGTTAAACTTGTTCTGTATATAGAAGAGCAGACAAAAATAACCTAGGGAACAATTATCTAACTTTGGAAAATCAATGGTTAAACTTGTTCTGTATATAGAAGAGCAGACAAAAATAACCTAGGGAACTTGTTTCAATGTACGAATGGTTTGTAGAGAGTACAAACATATGAAGTTGTTTTCTTAAGCATTTTATCTAGCACAGAAAAGATTCGATCCAATCTTTTGGAGCCAAGCTAGCAAAACCAATTAGGACTGTGTAAATTAAAACCAAGATGTATAGTTGTAGTTTTTCTAAGTCGATTTCTGATTCATCTGGAAGAGGGTCATGCCGATTTGCTGTGAATAAAAGGTTGGTAAATGCTCAAGGCAAGTCAGCCATTACCAATGCTACAGTAAATATTTTTTTAATGGTTTCAATATCAAATTTTTGAATGATGAAACAATAATAATCTAAGGAGAATTCATGTTGGAAGAGATTTGTTCTTGCATATGTTATCCTAAATTCTATATGAGATCAACTGGATGACTCATGTTGAGCATTGAGCAAACTAAGTGGATTATTTGCCTTTTGAACTTGGTTTGTATTTTGAACCAAACTTATATTATTTAAAATATTTCTCTCACGACTTCAAAAACCTAAATGCTTCTAGTGCCTTAATATTTTAAGCAATCTAGAACTTAAATACAAGAGCACTTCATATGTATTGAAGCGTGGCTTGTAAACAATTTATCTTGAGCATCTTAGAAAAGATAAAAATTGCACCATATTGTATAGTTCAACTTAAACCGCTTCAACAAATCTCGCAAAAAGAAACGAGAATGTAGCGGGGGTGGAATATTTAAAAACAACAAAAGATCACGGGTTTATTTCCTACCTTGGGATGAAGGAAGTAAATGTCGAGTGCGCTAAGATTTGCCAAAGGAAAACCTCCATCGCCTTGTGTAAAAATGGAAAACCTTCATTCACCTGTGTAAAAAATGGAGCTAAGCCGGAACATAACAGTTTATATGTGTTACCTAGCTTAAAGAGCCATTCCTCATAGCTGTAGATTTCCAACGACTCCTGCATACCAAATAGAGCTGTGAATCTATTAAAAATCACCAGTAAAAAAGACCATAAATGGCCCTAACAGAAAAACCTTAAGATGTTGAAAAGCTACCATGAATCCCCAAGGATTTGCAACTCCATCGTTGTTTCTTGGAAAAGTAGGAATAGCCGATCGGAAGCGGTTTATCTTTTTGCCATGCGGTATCATTTGCGTAAGACGCTTCCATCAGATCAGAGCTTCTGGTCAAGGCCAGAAAAGCTTGGGCGCCATGGCTATGGCGTCCGAACCTCTGTAAAGGGCACAAAAAAAAAATGAGCGGGAGAAATAATGATCAAAACCAAATTAAAGCGGGAGAAATAAATTAGAATAGAAAGACATCTCCGAGTTGGATGCCTGATTTAATCGGCCGTTACATCTAGTCTAGCCTAATGCCCTTGTATTTACCTATAATTTTTAAAATACCCCTGTATTTTATATATTTGCCAAAATGCCCCCCACCATAAAATAGTATTGTCGACTTGGTGCCAGTTTAGAACAAGGTTCAGGATCAGAAATCTTTCGACTAAAACCCCTCATTAATTAGCAACTTAAACTTCACGTGTTATAGTTAACATGTACGAACAATTAAACCCCTAGGTGAATGTCAAAGGAAGCTAGAGTCTGAATGCCATTTTCTAATGTCAAATTGCCCCTTAACCAATGTCAAGTGGAAAAGTTCGATATTCTCTAGATATGGCAATCGAGCTTCTCAAATGGGGGTGGGATATAATTGTTGAGGATAATAGAACTCTCATGGTGATGAACAGTGTGTTGGTCAAACTGTTTGAGGTAGTCTTGGAAAAGAGATAAGTGGGCGTAAGGGAAAAATGTCAGAGCCAGGGGACAGAGTGGTTTTCATCATGATCATCTAACCATGGATCATCTAGTCACTTTAAGCATAGTCATGGAAGGATCTAAAGGAATTGGTAATGCACTATTCTGCTGCTTCGTCGATTTTGCGAAAGCATTTAACCGAGTCCTGAGGAGCAAATTAGGAGTCATGAGATTATAAAATATTCACGGCAGCCATACCATTGAACTATTATATTATGCCAACAATAGACATGCATGTCAAGTATTTATAAAATTGGTGTGCCAAAATTTGGGCGTAACATGATCCTCGCACCGGCCCAAATGGTATACATTTTCAGCAAATGGTATCTTTTAAGGGTAGGAGATGTTTCAACATATAACGTTCCTAAAGCAACACAGTGAGATTGTATAATCTCATCCTGCCCGAAGTGGTGAATTGGATTGTCCTTGATCCATAAGCCACATTTTAAGCCCAAACTAACTAAAATGACCTAATAACATGAAGCCCTACGGTTCAATGCTCAACTTTTTAAGTAATAATTTAATTTACATCATGGAATGCATAATATCTACTGAAGTTTATGAACAAGCACTATGAATAACCACCCTTTTGTTTGGGAATTATAAATGACCACCATGCAAATTAAATTGGTACGGAAACCCATGCTACAAACCATAATCGATTTTTAGTAGACAATTTGGCAATAGAAAACCAGCATGAATAACCACTAGATATTTATATTGGCCATAAAAACCACCTTGCAAACTGCACTAATTTTAGTAAACCATACTAAAAAGAAAACCAATGTGGAAAATCATCATCTAGCATTGAAAAACCATACCATAAACCATTACCAACTTAATAACCCATGTTGTATCAATAAACTAACAAGAAAACCATGCTAGAAACCATTATCAATTCAAATAAACCATGTTGCAACAAAAACCAGCATGAAAAACTACACTCTACTTATAAAAACCACTACAATATGTGGTTTCTATTAAGATTATTATTTTTTGCATAAGTAACCATATGTATAGTGGTTCCTTAGTGGTTAATTATGGCAGTTAAATGTTAGGATGCCTTGTGCACCATGGTCGAGCAACCTGACCAGGTTATGGTGTTGATCAAGTTTTATCCCCCTGAGTGTGAGGAACACTCTGAAGAGGAAGCAATCCGGATTGAGTCCGCCCGTATTCGGACATTGGCCCGAGAGGATGACAGCCGGGAGGTAGAGAGGGCCGACACGGAAATCCGGGCTCGGGAATACAGGTACTTGGGCCATGGGTGGGCCATTATTAATTGCCAAGCCCTCGAGATCCCCCCATATGAGTTGCACGAAGCCTCACAGACATTTACCTAGGGACTGATTCCAGACATCAGCTTGGATTATCTGACGACAATCTAGATTGACATGGCCCGGCGGCCCGACCGCTACCAAGCCGAGCTGATCCGAAGGGTTGCAAACCGAAGGTTTGCCCAGATGAAAGCTGATATGGAACGAGCCCGTCAGTTTCAGGAAGAACAAGAAAGGGCTCAGCAGGAGCGCCAACAGAAGGAGCAGCAGGACAAAGGACCCCAAGACGAGCCGGGCAATAGGGAGCAGGAAAACCAGCAGGGGCCTAATCAGGCGGATATGCCGCCCATCAAGAGACGGAGGAAAGCTGTGGCCTATAAGTCCGGCAGCCAGTATAAAGATAAGCTAAAGGCTGCCGGCAATATTGGAAAGCACACAAGCTCGACTCGGCGACAAGAGCGGGTGGATGCCTCACGGTCCCACCCCGTGACTGCAGGCAAGACGGTACCCCAAAAGAAGGGGCCGTCTCCGAAGCCTGCGAGGAAACCCCACCGTTTCCGACCCGGCACCGTGGCTTTATGGGAGATCCGTAAATATCAGAAGACCACGGAACTCCTGATAAGAATAGAATAGAATAGAATAGAATAGGTTTTTAGCGTCCACGGAGACCAATTGGCCTATGGGACCCAAACAAAAAGAAGCGGCGAGGCATATTCGCGGCAGGATTAAAAACCCCGCCCGAAGGGTTTTCGAGGAAAAACCTTAGCGATAATAAGCCGGGCACACTGCATACAATTGCATAGGACAGTTCAATCACCGTCCGTAGGACACAAATCCGTGCATCCATAACCTCCGGAGGTATGACCCCCAACAAACCAATCGCGCCGTAGCCAATAACCGATGCAACGGTGGCCGTGCACTAGTAATCGAACATCGCTCTCGGATATGGGCAAATCTTTGCCGGGCGTGTCGGAGGGCATGACATTCATCCTCAATCGGCATACGGTGGCAACACCGCAAAGCCTTTGCTCCCGTGCTTCCACGAGCCCAACGCCTCGCTTTGTTTCAATGCGGGGGATATGTGCCCCCCGTCGCGAATGGAAGCTATAAGCTGCGTTTCTCCATGGGTATTTGGGTGTACAAGTCTTTGGTGTGGGCCTCTTGTGAGCCTAGGATTGACTTGCTGGCGATAGTGTGCCCGGCTTAACATGTGTCGAGCCCTCTGCATCCCACGACTGCGAAGGAAAGTAGCATCAAGGTATAGTTTAAGTGCCTCGCGATCTTTCTTTGTCTGACACGGACACATCTGCTTTTGCCTGCACACCCCGGCGTGAGAACCACCGAGCTGCTTGTCTTTCCGCCAGGATTTCAGCGTTGGGGACCCATTGCCGTGGCCAAAGCAAAGCGGGGGGCAAGCGTGTATCAGCCATAGCGACCACCTTTTGGAAGTAAACGATATGGCGTTCCAATGCAGCCCGTTGAAGGGGTAGAAATCTGTCTCGGAGTAGGATCTGGTGCAGGCGTGGACTTCACCCCCGGGGCCCGTGCCAAGAAGGCCTCTCGACCGCCGAGGTCATTCCGGTGTTGAGGGATATCTTTGGACCCCAAACTTCTGCCCCATACAAAGGGCCGGCTCAACCAAGGGCGAAACAAATGTGACCGGTGACCCGGGCATACAACTCTGCCTTTGTGGTCATTGTTACGCATGGCATATAGTGCTTTCCAACCCGCAGTTGACCCAACCCGATAGCCGCATCCCAATGGGTGGTAGTTGAGAACTCAATCCCCAAGTACTTGTAGGTCGGAGCCACCTCTACCTCTTGCCCCCTGGTAAGTGAATGTGGGAAGCCTTGGGCCGGGATGATGCAACTAGCGGCACCCTAGTTTTGGCCAAGTTAACTTGCATGCGCTGAATTGGCAAAAAGTGTCAAGAGCATCCGGTGACGTTGCATGTCCTCCGGAGTATAGGCCATGAGGTTGACATCGTCGCAAGATATATGAGTTGCGGATTGTGTGATGCATGATATGTGCGCCGCACCTCCATGCTCGAGAGAGCCAATCTTCCAAACCGATCAATGTACGAGGCCAAAGAGTGTGGGGGAGAGGGGGCAACCCCGACGCACTCAATGCTACTTGGTCACGGCATTGCTTGCTGATGTGATACGGCTGGCGAGCATGCCTCGCATCACGGCCTATATATTGCGATTCCCGCAAGTCGGGGGTCCCGGTACGCCTAATCTGTCCCATAGCTTATTGCGCGGGCATTTTGTCGAATGCCTTTGCAAAATCCCACGAAAACAACTTGATGCAGGTTTACGGCGATTCCGCTATCTTCAATCAATGCGCTTGAGTGAAGATATGATCAATGGTGGAATGTGCGGGCGAAAAACTTTGTGTAAGAGCTCGCACCTCGTTTCCTCTGCCCATATTGTCGGTCATTTGCTCAAGGATGCCGACCAACGGTTTTGCAAAAGAGAGTGACCATAATAGTGCGGTAGTTGGCGGACATTGAGGGTCCCTGCTTTGTATATGGGCACTACTCTACTAGTGGTCCATTATGTAGGGAAGCCTTCGCCGCAATGCTTTATTGAACAATGCTTGGAGAAGCAGGCACCGGTGGAGGCCCAGCCCATTTCAGAAGCTCTGCCGCATGCCATCTAAATCTGGCTGCCTTCCCATTAGCTAGGCTGCCAGAGGGCCCATGATGACATCCCCCTCGTGATAACCCGAGCCATGCCTATCTGTGTGGAGGGACCGTGCGGCCCGGCCGAAAGGGTCATTGCAAATCTTTGTACCCATTGCTCCGAGGTGATGTTCCCGTGTGGGTCAGGCGGGCTTGCTCAAGACCCTTCTCCGAATGTCACTGGGGTGCCGGTCCGGAGACCAAACATCATTCGATGCTCTGCGAGGTATCTGGCCTTCTTGTTCTTGAGAAAGGAACGGTATTGACTGACGACGGCTGTGGGCGAGAGATGGGATCAGTGACTTGCCGGAGTGTGCGTTTGAGCTCCCGACACTCATCATCAAACCATCGGTTGCGGGGGGGAAGGTGGTGGTGCTCGAGGCTTGCCATGAGCGGCCTCTCCCAAAGCATCTTTCCGCAGCCGCCGAGCGTGTGTGAGTCACCGAAAGCGCATTGTTCTTGAAGTGTGGGGAGTTGCAGCAGCCCCGCCGGATCATGCTCAAGCGGTGGGCATAGGTCCCCGCGACGGTCAGTAGTCCAGCGGGGCACCCAAGCAGGGTGTTGAGGCAAAGAGGGTGCACGGGAGCTTCCCACCGGAGATGCATGAACAGGGCCGGTGGTGAGTCTACTTCCTCGTCCCGAAGTGTAATGCGTCCCGATGGAAAAATGAGTAAACTGTGTGCACCCGTTCCTCAACCGCCAGATAATCACACCACCTTTGGAGCCGCCCCCTTGGTTCTCCGCCTACAAGTGCTCGCGGCGCCTGGAAGACGGCCATTGCACCAACCCATTCTGAATAACCTGTGTCAAAGATACTACCCAAAGAATAAAGAATCGCACGCCATAGCGCGAAATATGGTCACGTCATCCGATATCCTTGACCAAGCCACCTCTGCGGGGTTCAGCTGCAAGACGTCCTCTGCCAGGGGCTCAAATTTTAGGAAACTGCCTTTTCAGAGGTTGGTTCGGGAAATAGCAAAAGAGTTTAAAACCGACCTCCGCTTCCAAACTTTTGCAATTTTGGCACTGCAAAAGGCTGCCGAGGCCTATCTGATAGCTCTTTTTGGTGACGCCAACCTCTGCGCTATACACGCAAAGAGGGTAATGACCAAGGATTTAGCCCTTGCCCGGAGAATCCGGGGAGAGCATCCATAGTTGCCTGAGGGCATTTGTATTGTAATAAATTTTGCTATAATAATAGGAAATCCAATTTTGTTACTGTGGTCCTATCATAGATTAGGTAGCTCCATTTCCGATTAAAATATATTGTGTCGCAGAGTCAGTTCCGAAAGGACGACCTGGGCTCGATAGATGCGGTGAGCCGTCCTATGGATTTTGGAGGGTTAAGTTGGGTACGGATGGATGGGCACTGTGGTGGCACGATCCTCTAGCACACCCATGAAACTGTTGTGCCCAGGGAAGGGACTCCTCTCTAACCTACCTCATCGGACCCAGGAGATGTAACCCGGAGTAGTCTCATACGGTGAATCCATGAGATTGCATCTCCGGATGGCTACAATCACGCCATAGCATGTTTCAGCCTATCTGCAATGTGTGCACAGGAGGGCGGATGGAGTGGACTACCCTAGCCATTGTCCTATGCCAGTTTATTGTTGTGATTCCGTATATTGTTATCTGGAGGCTGTGACCATCAGTTGAACCAGGGTAGGACCCTCTTTTGTGATGCATTTCATATATTCTATTGGCATTATATTGAGGATTGCATAGATGATGGATGAACCACCCCTCGAGGTGGTATATTGTTATGTGTATTGTTGTTAGGTGCTATATATGTACGCTTCTGCTATATAGGATTCCCCATGGAAGGCATGGGATGAATGACACCTCCGCGTCCTTCACCCAGACACGTGCTTATCACAAGTGGTTCGAGTCAGACGGAGGGCCTTTCCGTCGTGGTGGAATCGTCATGGTAGGGGAATTTCCCGTATTTATACGATGGGAACATCGTATAAGTTCGGACAGCGTTATAATGGTATTAGAACCATAATCTTGGTAGTCTCAAATTATATCCCTGACCATGTTCTAATCCGTTAGCTCGATTAGGGTAGAAATTATTTAATGTAGCATAATTATCCCAAATCCATAGGTATTGAGCCATTAACTTAAGTATGGGAGGATTAAAGGATTTAGGACTTACATTGTAGAGTGTGAGAGTGGGGTTCTGTTGAGTTTCTGATGGAGTAAGGTCCCTTGTTCTGGAACTGCTCCAATTCTTAGCTTACCGGATCCTCAAAAGGATAGTGGGTTGCCACTGATGCCAATAAGATAGATATTAGAGGCGTCTTAATGCAGGATGGAAGGGTTATCGCATATGACTCTAAGAAGATGAATGAAGCCGAGCAGCGATACCCAACACATGACCAAGAGTTGCTTGCCGTTGTGCAGGCTTTACGAATATGGAGACATTACCTTCTTGGGAGGAGATTCCAGTTGGATACAGATCGTCAAAGTCTCCAGTACATCTTCACACAACCCCACCTAAATCTCCGCCAATGTAGATTGATGGAATTCTTGGAGGAATATGACTTATGTACAGGCCGGGCAAACACAATATTGTTGCTGATGGCCTTTCTAGGCATCCTCTTATTACCCGCACATATTCCAATGTTATTTTCACGCTCATCAGTGAGTTTGGGAAGACAATTGAACACGCTCTTCCAACTGATCCTGAATTTCATGAGGTTTAGTAAAGCTTATGCAATGAAGCCAGAACAGATAAAGAGCGAGAGGCTTTTCGCCATTACAAAAAAGAAGGCAAGCTCCTTTATTACAATACATTATGTGTGTCAGAAGCATCAGGGATTCAAAAGTTTATTCTTCATGGCACACATAATAGTCCGACAACGGAACATGTCGGGTTCATGCCTATTTTAAGATCAGATGTAGCTACTTTTGGCCGACAATGAAGAAGCACATTGCTCGTTACATTAAGCAATGTCAGCTTTGCCAGTAAACAAAAGTAGAGCAGTTAAGAATTCCAGGAGAGCTAGAACCATTAGAAGTTCCCCATGCCAAATGGGAAGTTATAACCATGAATTTCAAGAACTCTTGGGGGATTTGATGCACTGATGGTAGTGGTGGACAAGCTTTCTAAGATGGCACACTTCTTGCCATGTTGCACTATGAACATTGCCTTGGATACCGTGTTATGGTTCTCCAAGGAGAGTTTTCGCCTTCATGGTATGCTAAGCACCATTATCTCAGATCGCGATCCTAAGTTTGTTGTTGCTTTTTGGAAGGATTTCTTTGGCATATTTAAACCAACCTTGCCCTGAGTACCGCATATCATCCTCAGATAGACGGTCAGACGGAGGGCACTAATAGAATTATTGAAGACATGTTGCGTAACTATGTCTGGAATAAGCAATCACAATGGGCAGACTATATCTATTTGGTGGAATTCACCTACAATAGCACCAAACAAGAGTCTTCGAGAATGTCTCCACTTGTGATTAATTACGGGTACCAATGCCTTACTCCAGACACATGGCACAATCCTGTTTCCAAGGTGGAAGTCTCCCAATAGTTACTTACGGACATGCATGCTTTGGTGGAGGAAGTCCGTGGCTATTTATTGGCCGTCAGAAGTAGACAAACGAGTGTTGCCGACAAGCATCGCACGCCGCGCGAATTTTAAGTGGGTGAATATGTGTGGCTAAAGATTAAAGTCAAGCAAGCTAAGCTCAAGGTTGGCAATTGTAAGAAACTAGCACCACGATGGGCGGGGCCCTTTGAAATAATCCAATGAATAGGCCCTCAGGCTTATAAGTTGAATTTGCCCGCACATCTAAAGGTCCATAAAGTCTTCCACGTAAGCATGCTGAAGAAGCATATACCTGACCCCGAAGACATTCTTGATACACCAACACTTATGGAAATGACTGATGAAGAATTGGAAATCATTATGGAGGCTCTTCTTGATAGAGCGTATAAGCAAATCCGTCGGACTCAGATCTTACAATATTTGGTTAAGACCAACGGAAGATGCTACATGGGTTCTTAAGGCGGATCTTGATAAGGCTTACTCAGACTTTATACGACAGTGCTAGGGTTGGACCATCCACGATGCTATTGACTCCAAGTGATTGATCTGACAGGGATCATGTAGGAGTTGGGAATAGATGCATTCTAGCATTGGCAATGACCGTTTAGGCATGATAGGACGCGTTTGCCTACGACTATAATGAAAATGACGCCATTCCTTACGCCACAACGAATAGCAAGCTGTATTTATGATAGAATACTCCTTCTCTTTCTTTTCTTTTTATGTTTTAAACAGGGGGTGGACCCTTTAACCACAATCTTTCTATTAACTAGTACGTATTGATGTATTCTGAATCTGCAGGCCAGTAGCGGTTGTTATGGGACCCGTGGTTTCTTATTTCAATGACTGTTTTCTTTTTCTTGTCAGTGTGTTATCGTTTACCAGTATAATCCACTGAGGACCCCCCCTTATAATTGCGTCTGTATTGCCTTTAAGCTTGTGTGAAGGACTGCGGTCCAAAACTATGATTGTCTATGATCATTTCATGTATCTTCTATATTACGTATTTGAATATATTAGCTTCCTTTTAATTTAAATATCTAACCATTTAGCCACAATGTTGAGAATAACATTTTTTTAAGGGAGGAGAATGTGACGTTCCACGTATTTTTGGGACTACTGTGGGATAAACTAAAGAGGTTTAAGTTAGGTATCCTAAGAAATTAGTTCATTAAACTATTTAGTGACTAAATCTTCTATTGTTTAAATTTGGTTTTTCCGATTTGGAGAAAAACTTTTTCGATTTTATTTTAGGGTTCATTTCCTAAGGTTTCGAAGGTTTTATCTGCCGGAAAAAATTAATGGTATACTAAAACTCGGGTTTGTGGCAAATCCTCAATTTTGGGTTTGCCGTATCCATGCCGAACTTTTAGCGGTCCTTCTTGCAGCTGTCAAGGCGGCATGCCATTAGATTTGCTGGTAATTTGGGTTTCTTCTTCAAATGGGTAGATGGGCAGATACGAATTTGCATCGGCATATTTTAATTTCATCAGACACCGGATGTCCCAGGCGATTTCATGAATTTGAGCATAGGTTTTCCCTGCTGTGATGAACTATCAGAGGGAATTTTATCCAGCTAAGGAATTTTGTTTCCCTTGCTAGGTTATTCTTCCAGGTAAGAAGGTTTTTGTTTTTCTTGCTATGTTTGCTTTATGTATCATTATTTCAGGTATTCTATATTCAAAGACAGGCGTTTGCTCTGCGGTATAGAGCTCGGTGGACTTGCAGAATCAGCCTTTCCAGTCTTTGCAGTTGACACATTTCCTACTCTTAGCCAAGGTCTCATTCTTAGGATTGCAAAAAATGCAGCGGCTCCTAACTTTCGTTTTCTTTTGATGTAGTTTATTTACATCCGATAATCTCTATGATTGATGTGCAGGTTTCTCTGTGCCTTCAAACTAGGAAAGAAGGAATTCATGCTTTGAGGACAAGAATCAAGGAAATTTGACCTCTTGAGGTTTTCGAAGCTTCTGTTATCACTTATTGTTATCTTCATAGATCTAGGTAAATTTGTTGATAAAATGGATTTTTGGAATAATTCAGTATATAAAGTTATATCTGTACATATTTTTTATCCAGAGAACATCTTATATGCAAGTGCAAGACAAAAATAGCAGATTTTAGACATAGGTATATTTAAAGCTTCTTTCTGTGGCTCTTCTTCTCCATCTTGCACTTCATGTGTTCCTATCTTATTGTAATTGTCATTAATGCTAATTTTGCGGGTGAATACATGGCTTTTTTGGAGGCACAGGTATATGTAATATTCTCTTTCTTAAATATTGAAATCTTAGCTTTGCTTTTATGCATTACAGGGTCAATTTGTCAATTTGTAGAATCTGAACAAACCGTCCAAGGAATTATGTGACGACCATCTTCAGGAGCTTGCCAGCGACACTTACATGAACCTAAGGTGAACTCAATCGTTCAATCTTAGATAAGAGAGCCTATACCTCTTGGTAAAGATGGAGTTACAACTCAAGGTTTGGTTCTACAATTTCTTAAGTTTCTGCTGTCACCCATTAATAGCTTTGGAGAATGGGGTAAGCTTGACCTCTTAAGATTTCACCCATCAATAGCTTCCGAGAATTAGGTAGAAAATAGAGATACAAACCTTCTATTTTTGGCTCTTCTCCATCTTGCACTTATTACAAAACTATGTCTTCTATCTTATTGTTATTGTCATTGATGCTAATCTTGCCGGTAAATGCATGGCTTATTTGAAGGCAACAAGTTCATGTGGTAAATAGTAAAATCTCAGCTTTGCTTTTACACATTACAGGGTCATTTTGTAGAATGAGGTAGGGCTTTTATCCAAACAAACCATACAACGAATTATTTGAAGAGAGGTTTTCCGACGACACTTATACGAACCGAAGGTGAACTCTGTCATTCGATCCTTGAACATACTCTTTTGGTAGAGCTATTTTTTAATTAATATTCTTTAAGGTGAACCCAGTCATTCGATCTTTGAACGTACTCTTTTGGCAGAGCTCTTTTTTAATTAATATTCTTCTCTATCTTGCTTGCATATTTTAAGAATGTGCCGTGGATTTTAACTGCCCGAAGTCCTCTACACTTTGGTTGACCATTAGTGATTAAGTTAGAATGAATGCTTACCTTAAGGTTCATGAAGCATGTCAGGTCTGCCTTCCTATTGGCTAATGAAAAACATAATTCTTTTAGCGAGTTCGATTGTTCCCTTAGGCTTCAATTTATGTGGAAACTGGATTTTCTATGCATCAATATATGGAGGAAAAATCTTTGAAAATGATGATTGATGTTGCAAATTCTGAAATACAGATTCCAACTTCTTGAGGTATGGATGACGTCACCAAATGTGCTAAACAATTGGCTGTTTAGGTAGAATGCATTCGGACAGTACTGTATACTCTTTTCAAACATGAAATTAGCGTTTCTGCAACTATAGTACCTCCAAAAGTGCTCTCTCCTCAGATTTCTGAGCTTAGATCTATTTTGAGTTTTCATTCACAGTGAGAAATTCTTGCTATAAGCTATCTGAAAATTCCAAACTGAAACCTCTTTTACACAAACAAGTGAACTGCATCAAGTGAACTGCATGACTCTATTCTGTGGTGAGCACGTATGGTATAGTCCAGTTACAAATTAACAAGGCAGTGTCTGCCCTAGAGATCTAACCTATAATGAGCTAAACGCTTCTTGCCATCTTGATCGATGATCTAGAATGGTGAGAATCTTCACTATAGGTTCTTTATGATCACAAAACTCATGCATACACATTATCACAGATACTTGGCATCAGTGTCAACTTCTCATGGAATCCAGACTTTCTTTCTGATGGACATTGATAGAATATTACAAAAAATAGTTTAAGCTTTGTATGCGTGTCTATCGCTGTGCAGGTTCTACATGATACATTTGCAGGCTCTACACGATATAGTTTCCAAGCACCAAACAAAGATGAAATTAGCTACACATTACCATGAAGAGGAGGAGTAACTTCTGTATTACTAATCTGCATGCCAGTTCTCAAGTGCATTGATGTCCAATTGCATTAGCTTCCCTTTTTGGCGTGGAGCTCTGAACCCATGAAAAAGTGTAGTGACCAAGGAATAATTACATAGAGTTTGGCTCATTTTTCAAAGAAGTGTATATTCATTTAACTGCATTCCAGTACTCCTTGAATTTGAAAGATACAAATTAGACTTGCCTTTAAACAACATTATTTAGAGTCAGCCAGCAGTTTTAGAAGCAAACAGTAACCAAGGTGAAGTTTCTCAACTCTTCCTAGGTCTTCTGTTTGAGAAATAACTCTTCAGATTGGCATTTGATCTAGCTTAAAGAACGACGACTTTGTGGCCATGAGTAACAGCCAGGCGTCATTCCAAGTCTTTTCCATGCTAATGTCACTAAGGTGATCATGATAATGAGAACCTTAGCATTAGACAGATGAAAACGTTAGTTCTTATAATGGCATTTTATGTGCAGCAGGAGTTTCAGCATGTGGCTAGGCAAGGCGTGATGCAGTTGCTGGACCAATCCATATTTGGCATGCACAACCTGGGGGAAATTGGAGATCTATAAATACAGCAATTATAATGAACGAGCATGGCCCATGATGCATTAGTTACAGATAAGATAAGTGTAACAATATTCCTGGCACTCAAATAATCTATAAGGATAGAAATATAGTAGCTTCTACATCGCGGCATTGCAGAGTGTCTACAATCCATCCTGAATTTTCTGAGGCACTACAGTAGCTGCATGCTTGAAATAGAGTGGCATGACAATTCTTTATTGCAGCAATATATCACACCCACTTTGTATTTATTTGCAGAGCGAACATGTGGATCTTTCAAACATGAACTGCGATTCATTGGATATTAAAGCTAAATGCAACTGCCATTAACTTTTTGTGATCCTAACAACCACCTTTTTGTGAATCACCATGATAAATAAATGAGATGGTTTTTACAATGACGGCATAACCAACTCATATGACAAAATCTTTCCATCAGAATCTCTTTTTTATTGATGGAACACCACTTGATCGAAATCTCCTTTTTATTGATGGAATACCACGTGATCGATTGTCTTCTGTGAACTACTCAACCAATGATAACTCTATCTACTCTATCTTATATAGGATAAAAAGTTCTGGCAAAAGAATGCACATTGTTTTCAAAGCATACGTTCATATATTCATTTTCCGCCATTGGCCATTAGATTATGTTCCATTCACCCCATGCAAAACTTAATAAATAGATTGCAAACACAACCTTGAGAACACGTCCTTACTATGATCTCCCGTTATCGTAATTTAAAAGGTACATCACCATTCCATTGCCTAAACAATAGATATAAATAATAGATCACTGGAGCCATATAAATTTCAAAGCCAACTATATATACCACATATATAATCAACCATGGCAACCCATAATTCTATTTTATATATTTGCATTAACATTCCGTTAGCACTTTCAGAACATCTACACTCCAATACACATAACACTTTATTATGAAAGTTCGAGCTAAAGCTCGGCAACGCCGTGCAACGTTAATGGGCAGCCTGTTTAAAGTAAGTCTGCAGCCACCACAATTATTTATAATCTTTATCTTGATTGCTTGAGATACTAGAATCTGTGCTCTACACTTTAACTTTGAGCACCATCAAGAATTTCAAGCAGATGTTCACGTGTCAAAGATGCCAAGTAGAAACACATTGTTTATGAAATCTCTAAATCTACACTTAGGCTTTGAACACCACAAATGCATTGAACGAGATGATCGTGTGTCAAAGATGACCCTACTATGATATGTCTATTACATATGCTATTGAAAACTCATGAAACATTATAGCACTATATAGCATTTTATGGTTTAATTTTATTTAAAAACTGTCCACATCAACTTGCTTCTAATTTGTACCCCCTACCGGAGAAATGTAACATATGATTCCCCTTCTCTCATTCATGCCTTTCAAATACTATCTGCCTATCTATTCACCAGTTTCAGATTTGTAAACTAATGTATATATGTTTTTTACTTAATGGTTGTTTACAATAAAATTGTATTGATGCCCGGCAACGCCGGGCTCCCATTACTAGTGCCTAGTTAATTAGTGGTAATTGGAATAAATTGACCCATGGGGTAAAGCCACCTGGACCAGACTCGATTGGCCCAGGCTACTTACCCATTTGGGAGGTATTCAAGTGGTTCTCCAGCCCAATTCTACCCTAATTCGACTTGGCTGAGTTGGAGAAGGAGCAGCTGCTTGTTCCTACCTCTCCAGCTAGCCAACCATGGAGCCCCTCAGGGATAACGGATCAAGCCAAGATACTGGTTAGTTCCTAAATAGATCGATCTTCTACTAACCCTTGTATGAGTAGATAGGTGATTAGTCTCTATTTTATGCTCTGATCAAGTTATGAATGAATTGATGTATATATAATAGATGTTCTCTTTCCGTTCCTCCTGTGTTGTATGGATTAAGAAGGGTAGAGACCCAAAGACCATCTAGTAGTAGATATGCTCCTAGCTAGACTCCCTTAAATCCCATTAATTGTGGCGTATGCACAAGAGCCCACCTGGCTATGGAGGCTATGTTGTGATTGCGCACCAAATAACGGGTACCTTGGTGAAGGGGGCGTGGAGCCTTGCTGAGCGCGACTACTGGGCTCCTACAGTGTGCTAGGCTTATAGTCGATCACTGAGTGTGGGCCAGGTATAGGTATGACACTCCTGGGTCGCAGAGTCAGTCCCAAAAGGACGGCATGGGCTCGATAGATGTGGTCAACTGACCTATGTATTTTAGAAGATTAAGTCGGGTACGGATGCAAGGGCACTATGGTGGCATGATCCTCTAGCACATCCAGGGAACTATTGTGCCCGAGGAAGGGACTCCTCCCTAACCTGCTCCATCGGACATGGGAGGTGTAATTTGGAGTAGTCTCATAGGGTGAATCCATGAGATTGCGTCTCTGGAAGGCTACAATCACGCCATATCATGTTTCAGCTTATCTGAAAAGTGTGCACAGGAGGGGCGGATGGAGTGGACTACCTTAACCATTGTCCTATGCCAGCAACGCCATTGTTATGATTCTGTCTGTTGTTATCTGGATGCCTTAACCGTCAGTTGACCCTCTTAGAGTCTAAGCCCATGGTAGGGCCCTCTTTTGTGATGTATATCATATATTATATTGGTATTATGTTGAGGATTGCATAGATGATAGGTGGACCACCCCTCGAGGTGGTATATTATTATGTGTATTGTTGCTAGGTGCTAACTTGTATGTATGCTTCAATTATATAGGATTCCCCATCGAAGGCGTGGGACGAATGACACCTCCGTGTCCTTCACCCAGACACTTAATCATCACAAGTGGTCCGAGTCAGACGGGGGCCTTTCCGTGGTGATGGAATCGCCATGGGAGGGGAATTTCTCATATTTATATGATGGGAATATCATATAGGTTCGGGGAGCATCACAGAGCTGACACTATGAAACCTAGTGTGGAGAATGAGATTGAGAAGCATAAAGGGATGGGATATGAGGTATGCGTACTTTCAAGGGTGGCGTGGTATTGTGGTGGAGTATCTTGAACATTTATCTAATGGGGTGATCTGTAAGGCAGAGGAGAATGCAGTTGAGAATCACAAGGCCAAAATAGTGGTGGAAAGCATGGACATGATAGTAAGTCCGGTGTAGAGATGCCAACTATGCTCAATAGCAGGGTTGACGTCTTTCCAAATCAAGATCATATAGAGAAGACTCACGATAGAAGTCCCTGCATTGTTGGCGAGCTAAGCGTTTGGCAGCTTAATGTAGAACTTCATCATAACTAAAGTCTCACTAAGACATGACAAACCAAGCGAGACAAAGAACTAAGGCCCGATAGTGGCAATAATATTTGGTTTTGCAAGATAGACCACTGCGTGGACCTTTGAATCAAATAGATAAATCCTAGCTAAAATACTGTCATGCATGATTTTATGGAAATGAAATGAAAAAACAACGGAAAAATAGAACTGAAAACATAAAAGAAAAAAAAATAAATATTTTGATAACTGAGTGTGGAAAGCGACACAATATCACTGAACAAAATGAAACAAGAGAGAAAAACATAAATCTTGTCTAGCTTCTAAGTCCAAATATATAGTATAGTACAATGGCCTTGGGCCCAAAAATAGGCAAATTGCTAGAAATGAAGCAGCAACCGGCTCCTGAAATATCTGCTAAAGAATCTAAGCAGTCATCTTAGTTGGGGCAGTTGGGAAATTTTTTGAACATGGTTACATGCGAGTGCTATGATGCATTTAGGTAAAATGGTCACGTCGTTAGGCCATGATATTTGAAGCCAATAGTATCACGCTGTGATGGCCATGATATCTGAAACCAAAATTATTATGCCGTGATGGCCATAATATCTCTGCACAGCATACGCCATGAATGATAACCCTTTTGAAGGCCATAGCCTTTTGACACCTCTTTCAGTTGAGCAGGCTTGGGTGACACGTCACGCTGAGCAAATTTGTCACACTGGCATATGTAACTGAGGAATACTTATATGTCTTCATGCATATGACTAACACTAGATATTTTGTTCATCCCAAGATGTTGCAAATGCGGTGAATACCATATATTATACCAATAGTACAATTTAATACATGGAAAGACCAAAGGACATAAGTAACCCTAGCTAAACCAAGGAATTGAGGTGTCTAAAGAAATCTAGCTTAACTTAGAAAAAGAGACTAAACATCAACTTCAATCAATCCGTCTTGTATTATTAATTCAAACTAAAACCTGAGTCATAGTTTGGTACCTATGATCCATTAGCACTATCCATTAGCATTTTAACCTTTTTGATGCCCAATTAGGATAGTAATCTGCACATTGGTGAAGCACTACAATAAAAAAATTAAGATTGCAAACCTTCAAACATTTGCTAAAAGCTCGTTGCTGCACCCAATAATCGCCTTCAATCAACCAAGAAGAATACCAAGAGCTTAAACATCCAAGAAGTGCCTCCAAAAGCTGCAGTGCACTCTAGAATGTGTTATGCGCTTTAGGTGGGCTCTATATTTGCAGTTATATGCTTTAAACTCTTCAAATATGCTATGGGCTCTGGGATTTGCACTAAGAATGGGCTTTCCACATTGAAATCTCGAGGAAATGAAGAAAAGCGGAGGAGAACCCGCCACCATGATTTCTTAACCAAACCGTCCACAATTTAGTTGTAACATGTTAATCATTAATTTACAACCCTTTTTAAACTGAAAAGCTCTTACTTGTTGCAAAAGCGTGAGTGACTTGCTGAAAAATTATCACCATCTTTAGCACCCATTAAGTTTACCCAATCCTTTTTGTATTGGAAAAGGGGCTCTCTCGCATGGTTTGGACTATGATTTCGGTCATGCATAGTATGCGAAACTGTATGTTTTGCAGGTTAGAGCAGCTTATTTGCATTTAATTTTTTTGAAGGACGAAAGCCAAAAAGTTTATTAATCAGAGAAAAAGTACAAAATTTACATGTCTCATCTAACTGTGTAAGCACACAGAGATGCTACAGGAGCACGAGCCTGGAGCACAATGTACTTACTCCAGATCTAACTGTGTAAGCACACAGAGATGCTACAGGAGCACGAGCCTGGAGCACAATGTACTTACTCCAGAATAGGAGACTAATGATAAGAATCAATTCGAAGATACTGAATCCAGATGCGTTCCACCAGTTCTGAGTCAAGGGAAGAACACTCGTAGGCTGTCAATATCTTTTTCTGGGCCACTGTAATAACACTGTGTGCATATGAATAAATGCCTTGAAAGATGTGGTGTCTGCGACGCTCCCATATCGACCATAGGAGCCAACCGGAACCAAGATGAAATGCCCTTTGTTTAGCTGGAGGCCATGCATTGGGATAGGACGCCAAAAGGATGCATCGACAGTCCAATGTACTATTAAACAAACCTTGTAGCCAGGACCACGCTTCCTTTTTAGGTTTTTAGAATGTGTTTTTTTTTGCAATGGTAAGGGGCCATTTTCTTAGGGCATAGATAAGTATGCATGCCCCTTTCTATTTTTAGAGCTCCGGTGGTGCTTCTATTTTATTGTGTTAAAAACCATGAACAGGAGCTATGCTTCTGGCTCTGATGGGATCAATTTTCCTTATCATGGGTGAGGGTTGTTTCGTGTTTTTTTTCTTGAGGTTTTTGTTTGATGGGCACTGTTGGCGATGGACATGCCAGATATGGCAGCTGCAAGCGGATCTGGAGTCTTCTAATATTGATTTCGCCAATGCAATCCTTTTTTGATTCCCGTGTATGAGCTTGCTGTTAGTGTTAGAGGATAATGCATCTGAGAAGAGAGGCGAGGCTGGTTATTGGGCAGATTTATGAACGTATAGTTGCCGGTCTCGCCTTGGCCACTTAGTCTGAATCGAGTCGCTTAGAGTTTGCAGAGCGCTGGTGCTAAATGGAGGTTCGATTCCTCCAGCTTGTTTGTTCCCACATATCTATCACGTTTCTTCCGACAGATCTATCTAGTTTGTTCCGCTAGATGGAGGGCGCAACTGTCTTTGCAGATGCCCATACAAGGCTTCCAGTTCGTTGTTGCAGGAAGAGAAGCTGCAAAGGTTTTTATGCACAGGACTAGCAGCAGAGGATTCCGAGAGTCCGCAGTGCTTGCTAGTTTTGCTACTGTTGTTTGCAATTTTTTTTCTCCATAATTTTTTTGAACGGTGCGTACACCACTGTGTACTTTTGCACCATTGAAAGTTGCACGGGGAACTCCGATGGAAAAATGCAGGGCCGTTGATCTGGCACAATAGAGGGCATATTCGCTATATCAATGGTCCACAAAAGAAATTGCAAAACATCCCATAAATATAAGACAAATTTACTAAGACATGCATTCCAAGCTGGAATCTTTGCTAGGTGACGAATTTGATCAAGAAGCTAAAGTTAGGATGGAATCACACCACCAGACAACCAAAACTTTTTTTGCCAGGGGATTGTGATGCGCATGAAGCCCTTACCGCATTAGAGCCTGCCTAAACTCTTAGAACTTCATAATATTCAGGCCACATAAAATTAGAGAAGTGAATCACAGAGTGTTTGATCTCAGGTAGCTGGCTCCCTGGACAATTTTCGGCGACCGAACATGATTTTCTCCCCCAGACAGGTTTTAGGGCACCCATGTGTGAGATAGCAAGGAGACATAGTGACTACTTTTGTGATTTCTTCTGCATCCATGGTGCCCTCAGATTTGACTTTGTCAAACCTAGTAAGGAGACCTCGTAAAATATCCTTTGTTTTCTGGGGCAGAATCTACGTGTAATATGCTGCCACGCTGGCTCTTCCAGTCCATATATAGCAGAACAGTTCGGCTCATAACGCGTTTCGTTTCTTGCACCGTACATCTTCTCCGTCTCCATAGCCAGACCTTCGCCTCATCATCGTCGTCAAGATCTACTTCATTTTTGAAAAGCCCTTCTCCGCAGCTCCCTGTTGATCCAAGATTTGCTCGAAATAGCCCAGTTTTCTTATCGATCTGTTGATTTTTTTTCCGCTTCTTGCATTCGAAGTTGAATCAGTACAAGAATCATGTCAAGCGCTCTGGATATGTCGTTGGACGACCTTATAGTTAAGAGCAAGCAGAGTTCCAAAGCCGGTTCGGGCGGCAGAGGAAAAGGGGGTTCGCGAAGAGGCGGCAGGGGTCGTGCGGGATTTTTGGCACCCAGAAATACGACTTCCTTCCGTAAAGGATCCGGCAGAGGCATTGCTAAGGCAAGATTGCATCACAAAATCAAACTGGAGACTATCTTTTTAGTGCCTTTTTTATAGCTTCTCTGTTCTTAATATGAGCCAACAACGTTCAAGTAGTCGGAAAAGTTTCATATCTGTTCAGGGAGCTTTTTATTTCTTTTTCAAGTTCAAGCCAGGATGTTTGCCAGGGACGTCTCTAAAAAGTAATATCTATACTGGCAAAGACCTGGTAAGTTAAGCCGTGTTTTCCTTGGAAGTGTGTTGTACGAGATCTATCAGAGGACTTTAGGTCGAATTTGGATTTAGTAGAGTGGATTAACAGGTGATCTCAACAGCAGTGCAGTGGTTCAGATTATGAAGCATACATGCCTTATGCTTTTAATTATAAGACGTGGATATGATTATAAGACATGGATGTGTCCACTTACATTACATATCTAAACCTTACCAAAAAGAAGTTGATTGTTTTGTTCTGTCTGCGCACTTTTTAGTTCTAAATACTCGGAGAGACCCTAGTTTATAGCAATAATCATGAAGCGAATTGAAGGGCTGCTTATACTGGACGGATATACTTATCTGAAGAACTTGGAAAGCATATTTATGCTTTTGGAACAATGTTAGTCAGGTTGATGGTGAAATTTCTGTGCAAGATCTAGATGTTACACAAATGAGTTGAATGCTTACATGGATTCAATATTGGATAAATATGGTTCCTCGAGCCATTCGGCTTTAAATGGACAGTCTTGAAGAATTGCGATCATTGTGGTGATGATTATTGTCTTTATGCTGGGACATGGCTCATGTGGCTCTTCTCTGGTATCTTGGAATGCCCGGTATTTTGGGTCAGAACTTTTAGTTGTTTTCTCTCTTGTAAAATTTTCCTGTATGGTAAAGTTCTAGGAGAATAGTGCATTGACATTGTTGATTCTGCTCAATAACAGCCAAACCGAGGGACCTTGACTGCGTCATGGCGTAGTGATGCAGATGCAGGAACAAAGCTTTATGTTTCTAACCTAGACTATGGCGTTTCAAATGATGACATCAGGGTATGCTTTGTTTGGTGCACTTGTATCATTTTTAGGTTAGGTGGAACTTGAATGTATTTATTGCTTTGTTGTTTTCAGCTTAGCAATATCTTTTTAAAATTGTTGGACCAAGTTTTCTATCATTATGTTGTCTATGCTCATTTTTATTCGAATTGTAGGAACTTTTCTCTGAGGTTGGGGACCTGAAATTGTGTTCGATTCATTATGATAGAAGTGGTCGGTCTAAGGTATGGTTGGTTAAGCTATAGTTGTATGTCTTCCAAGATTTATGTATTAACATAAACAAGTTTAAACAGGGGACAGCAGAGGTTGTCTTTGTCAAAAAAAGTGAAGCTGTTGCTGCTGTTAAACGATACAACAACGTTCAGTTGGATGGAAAGCCAATGCATATAGAGATGGTTGGACCTACCAATGTAAACAACGGATCAGGCGTTGCAAAAGGCCGCAGTATTGCACCAAAGTAAGGCTCTTTAACATCTGTCCATTTTTTTGTGTTTCCTGCGGATGTTAATCAAAGCTCTTGCAGTTCAACACGAGGACGTGGTGGTTTTAGAGGCGGACGTTTTGGAAAAGGGCGTGGGAGCGCGAAAGCGAAAGGAAGAGGGAAGAGGCTTCCAGCTTCTGAAAAGAAATCAGTAGAGGATTTGGATGCTGAATTAACTACCTACCATGCGCAGGCGATGGATGTCAATTAAATCTGTAACTGGCTGCATGGCCAATCCATAGAATGGCTTTTAACATAACAATCATGCTACTGGAATTGGGGTTCCATCTGGGTTTGTGTATTGTTATATTGTACCAACAAGTACATGGCTGCGAACTTACATGTTTCAACAGATCTACAGGTGTATTTCAGCAACTGGGGAATTTGATTTTGCTAAGCTTTTCTCTCAGAGCAGCCAAGCTGCTGTTGTGACAGGTGTATAGTTAACTACGTTGATTGGCATTGTAAAGCTCATGTGGACAAGATTTCGCATATCTGAAGCATATATCGATCTGGGTATATTAAAGATCAGGGCTTGTGGAGTTATAATGACTTGTGATGTTTCTGGGTGGTTTGGGCTGGGCCTGGGTGCCAAATTACAATCCACAATTATCGTAATGTCTTGTGGCTCTCCTTAACCGGCAGGCCTTTGGATCAAAGCAATCTTGAATGTCCGTTGCAGACCCGTGATATGCCAGAACCAGCTGATTGTAGCTCTGGATTCAGGTTTGGATGCTGATAATTTTGCCCTGGGTCTGATAATCATGCAATGGCTGCTGATAAACGTTGCTGTGGGTCTGATAACGGTGCAACAGGTCTGCATAATCCAGGCATGGCGTGCAGCATCTTTAGCCTTCCGATTAAACGGGTCACCTCCCCTGCTCTCCCATTACGTCAGATAACTCGCCCATTTATCAGACGTCCCATTTATCAGACTTAATGGGCTCGCAGGGGAGGTGAATCCCTTCATCAACGTCTTGCAAAATTCAAATGAGAAATACGCATGGTGCATTTGTGTTTGGATAACAAGTAGTGTGGCAAATTGAATTTGTGTTTGTAGTATTACGTTGTACGGATTTGGAGTGTTTTTTTTTTTTTTTTTTTTTTTTTTTTGTCTTATGTATGTGGGAAATTCCCCGAGAGTGTATGGCTACCATCTAACTTTGACAAAAAAACCAGCTGTCCAGAGTCCCTCCTGCCCAAAATTTTCTTGATTTCGGATCTTTTTTGCACACCAAAAATAGAGCTGGAACTTGTACTTGGGTCGGTTCTTGCAGCTGAAAGCGCTACAAATTCGCCCAAGCCCCATTTTCTCAAGCAGCGGCATTATCATGAATGCCCTCCTGTGTTTTCCATGCATTAGACATCATTTTCTCATATTTAGGCAGATCAAACTAAACCCTCTTGAAGAGGATGGTTACTTCCATTCTTGCTTGTATTCTCACCTTGGTATTTTGCTTTGAAGCTTTGGTAAGTTATGTAACAGAATGGAGGTCACATCATGAATTTGAAAGTGTCTAGGTAGGGTGGGGTTGCCCACTCTTCCGGATGTGCTATTTCCTGCGGCACCAAACTCCATTTCCTCGCTGTCCCATTGCCCCCTCCCAACATGTGACAAGTGTTGCTTGTTCCTCGCTGTCCCATTGCCCCCTCCCAACATGTGACAAGTGTTGCTTGTTCGTCCAACTAGAAGCCAGGTGCTCGTACGATTGACCCACCCATCTTGCACCTAAGGACCCCTAACATGGCCATTCCGAGGCATTATTCAATGTTGGGGGCTGGAATTGGCGGGCAAATTCCAGCCATAATCCCCTTAAACGAGAGAATTAAAGATTAAACGAGAGAATTAAAGATTATACTGCAGGCTTGATCAATTCGATTAGACGTTGAACAATCTGGCCAAGAAACCATCTCTTCTATTTTTGCTCCACATGAGAACAGAATAGAATAGGATTTTTATCGATGCCACTGCTCCAAGCAACAGTAGACCAATAACAACAGCAAGCAAACGGGTTTGTGCGCCCAGAGCCAAGAAGAAGGACCCCTAGCAACCATAGTACTTCACACAACACTTAAAGATAAGACATATGCACTTCCAAGAGAAAACATATATGAAAACAAGCACATAGGCCCTCAATGACCCCTAAGAAATTGCAGGCACTTAGATAACCGCTACTGCCTGCAGAATCACAGTACATCAGTACTCACAAAAATTAATTTACAGATTGTGGTTGAAGGGACCACTCCCTTTTAAAAGAAAGAAAGAAAAACATAGAGAAAGGGAGTCCTATAATGTCTAAGGCCTGCTATTCGTCTCGGCGTAAGGAATGGCATCGCTCCCATTATAGCCGTAGGCGAACGCGTCCTATCATGCCTATATACCAATTCCCATTCCTAGGATGCATCTAGCCCTCAACCCCTACATGATCCCTGCTAGATGTATCACTCAACTGCTTACTGTTGGAGTTGGAGTCGATAGCATCGTGGATAGTTCAACCCCGGCACTGTCGCATGAAGTCTGTGTAAGCCTTATCGAGATCTGCCTTAAGAACCCAAGTAGCATCTTATGTCGGTAAGTGTTTCCACAACCAAATATTGCAGGATCTGAGTCCATCTAGTTTGCTTATATGCTCGATCAAGAAGAGCTTTTGGGACGATCTCCAATTGTTTCAATCATTTCCATAAGTGTAAGTGTATCGAACATCTCATCTCGATCTGGCGTATGCTTCTTCAAAAGGCTCACATGAAAAACTTTATGGACCTTTAGATGCGCAGGCAAATTCAATTTATAGGCTTGGGGACCTATTCCTTAGGTGATTTCAAAGGACCCTGCCCATCGTGGTGCTAATTTCTTACAATTACCAATCTTGAGCTTGGCCTGCTTAACTTCAATCTTTAACCACACGGATTCACCAACTTGAAACTCCGTGGCATGCGATGCTCATCAGCAACATTCCTTTGTCTACTTCTGGCTGCTAACAAATACCCACGAACTTCCTCGACCAAGGCTTGCATATCCGTAAGCAATTGTTGGGACCCTTCCACCTTGGAAAGCGGATTATGCCACATGTCTGGAGCGAGGCATTGGTACCCATAGTTGATCATAAATGGAGATATTCTGGAGGACTCCTACTTGGTACTATTAAGGTTTGTCCAAAGGTTGGAAGTGGAATAAGGTAATCCCATTATTTAAATGGGGTGACCCGTTGAACTTAGAAAATTACACGACCATCATCGTTAGCAGTGAGATGGCAAAGTGGTACAGTAAAATCATAGAAATGTGGGCATAAATGAATAAAAAACAGGTTATAGAGTAAGCGGGGTTCAGATCAAATCACTCTACAACAGATCATCTAGTAACTTTGAGAGTTTTAATAGAGAGAACAAGATCACAGGGGAAGACGTTGTACTATTGCTTTGTTGACTTAGAAAAGGCATTTGATATGGTATCCAGGGACAAGCTGCTTCAAAGGCTAAAAGATCTAGATTCACCATACAATCTGCTAGTGGCAATTGCAAGGTTATATGAGAAAGTGGAGGCCAAAATGGGGCCAAATGACGAAGGAGTTGAGTGTGAAATAGGGGTCAATCTGAAAATTTTTGGGTCGTACATTGATGCGTTAGGGGAGTTCACTAGAAGCACGGGAGGATATATATATGCACCCACGATAGGATGGACCAAAGCACCAATTATGCTATATGCATATGATCTAATTTTGATGACATTAGACAAGAATGGTTTAGGGGACCTTATGAGGATACTAGAAGAATGTTGTCCGGGGACAGGACTAGCAGTGAATTTGGGAGAAACTAAAAATTGTTTGTTTTGGGAGAGCAAACAAGGAATAAAATGAGGTCAAGCGCATGGGACAACCTGTGGGGAAGACAATGGAGTACAAATACCTGGGTTACAAAATAGGAATCAAAAGGACCTGGAAGCAAGAATTAGACACGTCAATGGAAATGGAAGGGGAATGGAAGCTGGATATAGAGCTTCAAGATTGGGCCGGAAAACTGGGATGCAACATATAGAGGGAAGTGAATAATAGAATGATACGAGAGAATCAGGGGAATTTCAGACCAAGAATACTGAAAACATGGATAGAGAGGCAGCCAGATATCAAACTGGAAATGTATCTGAAAATTATGGATCCCGAAGGAAGTATAGGGCAGGCAATTTACACAGATAGCAACCAATCTAAGCCAACCTGGATGATATTGTGTAGATTCAGACCAGGGACTCATAACTTATAGATTGAAAAGTCTAGATCGCAACGTCCAATAGCAAAAAAGGGGAGAACAGATTGTGTACACTCTGTGAATTGGGAGAGATTGTAAGATGAGGTGCATGTATAGAAGAGGTGTCTGACATATGATGACATAAGACAAAAATGGAACCAGGTAAATTGGGAGTCCCCAATATGGAAGGCCACAAGGAACTCGGATACAACAAGATATACAGCAGCAGCAGTGAAGCAGATACTGGAAGAACATGAAAATAGGTACAACATACTCCAAAGGTCACAAAATACCATCGATGGTCTGGCTTGGAACATGCACCATAAGGTCTCAAAGAGGGTATATAGGAAAATTTCTCAAAATTTAAAAGTTAGTTTTTTTTTTAACACTTCTTCTAGACCCTGTGACTGTGATAGTCGCCCTTTATAAATATCTAAATGTAAAGTCTGGTATTAGGAGCTGTGCTTACACTATGCATTCAATGTCGTGGGACCTCTGATCATTATTGATGTTAAAATTCGATAATAGGAAGGAACTTGCAAAGAACAACAATATACACAATTTAAAAAAAAAGGGAGTGGGGACTGATCATAGGCACAACGTTTAGCTCTCCCATAAAATGAAATGAAATGTGGGTGAAGCCAAATGTAACACGCATCCAACCTGTGAGATGTGCAAAATAACATGCAAAGTACTCGTTAACAATTAGGAAAGAAATAGGCATGCTCGTCGTCAACGAACGACCATCTAATAAAAGAAAATAATCCCCACAAATCAGAAATACCCGTGAGACATTAATATCAAACCAAAAATATAGAAATACTAGTTATCGTGCCCGGTGTTGCCGGGCTTTGTGACAATTTGAAGGGGTGGCTGTTTAATACTTGAAAAAAAAAAGATTTTGGAGCATGAAAATTTGCATTTGAAGATTGTAAGAGCAACAATGGAATACACAATTTGTATTCTTCTCACACGTATTTTATATACAAAAGTTTGGCCATTTCCAGTGCAACAATGGAACACACAATTTGTAGCTACGCACATTCCATATACAAAAGCTTGGGCATTTCCAGTGCAACAATGGAACACACAATTTGTAGCCACCGCATTCCATATACAAAAGCTTGGGCATTTTCAGTGCAACAACTGGCTTGAAGCTTCAAAAATACTCGTGGTTCAAAATACCAAGAATCTTCGTTCCTTTTCCAATTTTTGTTTGGCTAAGCGCAATTCTACATGTTTCAATTTCATAGAATGTAGTCATATTAGTGCCAAATCTTATGATGGTTGTATTTAAACTATTGCTAGACAATATATTTTATGTATCTTTGCATTTATTATAGTCATCCCAATGACAATAATTTTGTCTCATACTTAGTGAAGTTCTAAGCTGTTCATGTTGGATTGCTAGTTGGTATTCTAAGTTGTTCATGTTGGGTTGCTAGTTGGAGTTGTTAATCTTGGGTTGCTAGTTGGTATTCTTGCATTTATTGCAGTTGACAATTGTAGTAATCTTGTGTTGTGTTGAACGGTAGTGGCTAATGTTGGATTGCTAATTGCAAAGCAGAAACAAATTCAGGTTGGGCAAATGTTTACTGATTTCATAAAGTTGCCAGTTTATTGGTTTAATCAAAATTGACATTGAACAATCTCATCAACATTGACATCAACGCCATTGTTAATGCCAAGTCATGGAAATATATTTTATCTTTGACATTGACATTGGATAAGTTAACAATCCTAAGGTTTCTACTAACGGGATTCAATTGCTAATAATCTCTTTCACATGCTTCAATTGTTAAGAATGATAGTCTTTTTTCACAGATATAATTGTTCATAATACATAGGTTGCTGCTCAAAAGGAATAGCTCATATTTATAACATTGCCAATAGTATGGATTACAAACAAAGATATATCTAAGATTATTAAAAAACAAAACAAAACAGAACCATATGATATGTGGAAGCCAACAATTTTTATGCTTCTCCAACCCTGTCAATTTGCACATTAGAACCACTAATAACTTTAAACCTTTTTCAAAATTATCATTGTACTACTGATCCTTGTACTTGGAATTCCAATGTCGGAGCCTGTATGATGCATTGACATATTCTGCTGCTTAGGTAGAAGCCAAACATATCCTTGAATTGTGTAGATATATCTTGCTAAATGTGTGACTTTCTTTGAGGCACATGCAATTCTGCATGCTCAACATCCAATTTTCACTTCCAAGATATTGGGCATCCGAGGAATGTGTGCTTTTTATGGGATAGGTTTCAGAATCTAAAAAAAAAAAAAAAAAAAAAAGAAATATAGAGAAAACACTTGAATATGGACCTTATTTATTTTAACAATGATAATTGCTTTTTGAAACGTTACAAAGATGAAGCCCTTTTTTTTTAATCTACAATGTAATGCTAAGGCAAACTTTAAGAGACTATTAAGTAAGAAGTTGCACAAATGAAAAATGAGAAGTTGTACCTTTGATTACCATGTTCTTGTCCGAATCTTTGCTTGGCTTGCATTATCTAATGCTTCTACACGTGGCGCACACATTGTCTCCGTGTTAGCCATTATCACACGTGTTTTTTTTCACATTTACATACTATTGCCCTCCTTTAAAAATGTTTGGCTACATAGTCTTCCAAGTGATACTTAATGAAGAATTTCAGATGCCATCAAATTCATGTAAGCAATCAGACCCCTTCAGACATCAGAAGAGCTTAAAGGAAAAGCAAAAGTGAACTTGCGCTTTTGAGTTTTGAATGAGCAACTTCAGATGGCATCAAATCCAAGCAGGCAATCAGACATCTCTAGACATCAAAAAAGCTTGAAGAAAATGCAACAAAGGACTCGCCTTTTTGAGTCATGAGAGCCTTCATGTAACATTTATAATGCTCATTTTAATTCTATTTCTGCCAACAGACTGTAATTCACGAAATATCGTACATCAAATGTAATCCACAAAATATGGTACATCAACTGATATTCCCAGTCAGCTTCCCTTGGACCCATTGCATGTATTTCGTATTTCATGTAACTGTAAAGGACAAACTCTAGAAGACATTGAATATGTGATAGACATCTAAACCACTGCATTGCACATAACAATAAAGAGGAGCGGCTGAAGACTTTTTCAAAGAGGCAAGGGGGTTTTCCAAAGAGGCAAAGGGCTTTTTAAAAGGGTCAGATGCTACTAAACCTCTTTTGTACTCAGCATGTCAGTTGTTTAATATTTTGGCCCTTCTCATCAAAACTATAGTGAGAGACATAAGCTTTTACTGCGCAATGATAACACAATTCCAAAAATGTGAAGGAAAGTTGTCACAATTGTAATGTTCATGAATTTTTGGAGAGCCTATTTATGACTGGGTCATAGATATATTCTATCTACTCATCTCCAGATAGTCAAACTATTCATTAAGCTGACTTTAATTTGCATTGCGTCATCCCTTTTAGTATTCCTCTATCTAAATGTTGCACTACTAGAAACAACCTTACTTAAAATTCAAGAGTTAATAGAACTGCATAAAATTGGAACTCTAGTATTTTACAATATTTGGAGAGAGGGTGTTACGTGTATCTCTCTTGTTCATAAGAAATTGCAATTGATGTGTATATCTCTTGTTCATAAGAAATTCCAATTGAAACCCCAACTCCCATAGGTTGCAAATTGCTCTACTGTTTTCAGTATACCTTTGAAAAAGATTATCACAAAAAAATTATCACAGCTTTTTTTTTTTTTTTTTTTTTTTTTTTTTTTTTTTTTGAGGAAACGGCAGATTTATATTAGTGTATGAAAAAGTTACATAGATTTACATACAAAAGAACCATAGTAGGCGAACAAGCCCCACCATGGAAAGGGATGGCTAGGGATAGCCACCAAAATCCTTTAAGGGAAGGAAACCCAGTCAAAATAAGAACACCTTATAATAATAGTTCAGATAAAACCGAAATCAAATATAGTCTAGATTTGTGATCACGACATCAGTTTTAAAAATCCCTGTCTCAGACTGATTACACAGAAAATCAGGTACCCCATCAAGAGTGATGATAGCAAAGGCCTCCTCAGTATGAATAAACATCAAATCATCCAGTTCATTCGGACCATAACCTGTAGAGTCCAGCAGATACATGACCCAGGAATCCCGAGCGTCTTCATGGATCTTGAGTTTAGCTCGGAAGTATGGCTTTATCTCCGGATTGAACCTCCAAAGGTCCTCATCCTCCAGCAGGCGATTGAAAGTGATGCACCTAATAACCTGCCTTAAGCCGTAAAAAAGAGCATCGATGATCTCCAAGTGCTGATAAGGGGACAGTAGCAGGATCTACCTCCCGAGCATGCCCTCCTTCATGATGCCTCCTCACCAAGAGTTCTGTCAACCAAAGAATCCACATCATTAAAAAGCAGAGAGAAAAATTGGAAGAAACCATCAAAAGTTCCCAGGGAATCCCATTGTCTATCATAGTTCAGGCCCTGCTTTTGCTCAGGAGCCATGGCGCCTTCAGCCTAGATGGACTGAAAAAAGAGGCTTTGAGCTTGTTTAAATCTGGGGCCAACCCTGTGATAGCTACCCCATTTCTATGTTTCCAAATAGCCCAACATGTGAGAGCCCGAATGGTTCCTATAAAGGGGGATCTTTGGTTAAGGTAGTGCAGCAAAGAGGCCTCATCAGAGGGAATTTGCTGCACCAAGGGAAGAATCCACTGCCAAAAAGGAGCTAACCAAGGGCAGATGAAGACATGTGAACTCGTTTCCATTGATCCACAACCTAGCGGGCATAAGTCTGTAACTTGATTATTAAATTGGGCCCTAAAACCATTTGTTTTAAGGCTTTTGTTCAAAGACTAACCATCCAAGAACCCAATTTTATTAGCACATTGAAGCTTCCGCCCCGCCTTTATAATGGTGATGGCTAAGTCCTGTTGGCAGTCCCATGCTCTACAAACTTTAAGTTGAGATTTGTCCAGAAGCAAGCTATAGATCTTGGAGACTTTGTATGCCTGCCCATCACATGACCAATTTGGGGCATCAGTTGTATGTCCCACTGGATTTCCAACTGGGTTTCTAGTGAGGGCCACATAGATATTTTTATTTGTGCCAATGTCGGCCCGTAATTCCGGATATGTCATCCCAGTCTTTCCATCTGTCATTAATTCTCATAGCCCCAATGGTGTGGAGACCTGCATGACACCATTCTTTATATTTAAGAGGATGTTTCTGAGCCAAACAACCTTCCTCTTCTTCAGCTAAATCGATGCGAAAAAAAAGCCAAAAGTATTATTAGTTGAGCCAAGAGGTCGAGCTCGAGCAATGTGGATGCCCGATTCCAAGCAGAGAGAAGATTCTTTCAAAAATTTTTGAGGTACCGGGGCGTAATTGAGCCGATAGAAGGTGAACTGAAGTCGATGTGGGGGAGGGAGCTCCCACTAGGGAAGTTTCCTCCAGCCAATATTTTATAAGTTTCATAGCTGGTGAGGGAGCATTAGACATCAAAGACCTCCAAACCAACTTTGCAGCCAAAGCTTGAGCTTGGACAAACAAATCCTTGCAACCCAAACCCCCTTCCTTCTTGGGCAAAGTCAAATTATCCCATGATACCATTCTGGCACCTTGCCAAATATAATCCCTCATGGCTGTCTCCAGTTTCCTATAGGAGGCTTTGTCAGCAATGATGGCAGAGGAGAAGAAAATGTGGGTGCTTGCAATCACACTATTGATAATCTCGACCCTACCTGCAATTGACAGGGATTTGGGGTACATTTGTATTTTTTTCTTCATCCTGTTAACAATGGGGTCCCATAAACCTGTCAGATTCATATTAATAGCCAGAGGGAGGCCAAGCAATTTGGTAGCTGTTTTGTGGCCTGTAACCTTTATACCATGAATCATCTCTTCTTCAGACTGTAGGACAATAGTACTTTTATCCTTGTTCAATTTAACCCCAGAGGCTCCTCCAAACAAGTTTAGCATCTGTAGGAAATTTGGAAGACTGTATCCATCATTTTGAAGGAAGGCAAAAGTATCATCTGCATACTGCATTAGTGAGAAGTCACCCAAATTCTTAGGCAACTGAAGGCTTTGGATTTCTTTGGCAGCTAGAAGGGATGTGGTCGCCCTTGTCACCATTTCTGCAACTATTAGGAAAAGGTAAGGGGCCAAAGGACAACCCTGTCTGACCCCTCTCTTGCACTCAAAAAATTTGGATGGGGTACCATTTACCAGGACAGCAGAACAGCCAGCAACATTTAAGCTATGAATCCTGCTGATCACTTTTTCAGAAAACCCCATCTGGGCCATTGCTCTGTATAGAAATTTCCAGTGAATGGTGTCGTATACTCGTTTAAAATCCAATTTAACCAAAGATGCAATTCTGTTTTGGAGGTAAGGTTCCAATGCAGACCCTCGTGAGCACCAATAAAATTATCCAAAATGCTTCTTCCAGGGAGAAAAGCAGATTGGACTGGGTTGATGATCTTCTGCAAGGTCTCTTTAATTCTATTTGCAAGAATTTTTGCCAAAATTTTATAAGTAGCATTGGTAAGAGAGATTGGTCTCCAATCAGAGAAAGAGGCAGGGGCATCTACCTTGGGAATTAAAGCAATTAATCCAGCATTTATAGCAGGATGAAGTTTTGGGGCAGACCAGGCACCCTGGATAAAGGTAGTGACATCCTTCCTAAGAATGTCCCAAAAGGCAACCAGAAATTCAGGAGGGATGCCATCTGGACCAGGGCTCTTGCCACTTGCCATTCCTTTGAGAACCTTCTCTATCTCACCTTCAGTAGGGCACATAAGGAGTTGTGTGTCATCCAGAGCTTGGTCAGCTGGTCCAAGTTTATCAAAGAAACTCTGGAAACTATTTGAGTCCACCTCCTCCTCAGCAAACAATTTGCTATATTTTTCATGAAAGAAATTCATCAGATTTTCTTGCCCTGAGATGATTTGGTCCTCTTCTGAAATAGACACAATTCCATTATTCATAATCCTTCCTTTGGCTGTTTTGAAGAATAATTTGGAGCTGCACCTATCCATGCAATTAATGTTGATACATTTACTTTTAATTATCAGACCACGAGCCTCAGACTCTTCAATATTCTTAACCTTCCTTTCCAAGACTTCCTCCTCCTGCTGTAATATGACATTGTGTGGATCTCCAAAGATTCTTTGTCTGACCTCCTTCATCTGCAAATAAATCTCCCTTTTTTCTTTTTTCAATTTGTCATTCCAGTTTTTACCCCAGACTTTAAGCCAATCTTTGATTTGTCTCATTCTCATGACAAACCCTTTCATGGATCCACTCGGCTGCAGTGGTTGCAATGCTTTATAGAAATCCCGAAAGTCCTGGCAGAACCTATTATTATTAAGCAGACTAGTATTCAGCTTAAAAGGAGAATTCGCCCCTCCCTTAAGAGAGTTTCCATACTCCAAATATTGGGGAAAATGGTCTGAAATTGAGTTACTGTGATCACCTTTGATGATCATCTGAGGCCAAGAGCAATCTCTAGTGTAGAATCTGTCAAGAAGACAGAAAACCCTGTCATTCCCTGCCCTTTTGTTGCTCCATGAATACACATTTGAGGAAGATGGTGCTTGATAAACAAATAAGGATATCAGCCTATCCCATTGAACCCTTTCATTCCTTGTCATATTCAAAATTTTCCCAAGTTTCTGATCCCACTGGGGGGTATTGTTGAAGTCTCCACTCAGAATCCAGCAGTCAGCCTTTTGGGAACTCAACCAATCTGCCATCTCACTCCATTGTTTTTCCCTCTCCCCTGGATCAGTAGAAGCATACACATTAATGACCCCAACTACTTCCTCATTAATTTTTAGGAAAACCACCTGCCATCTGCCACTGGGGCTTTGGTAAGAACCAACAGATGGGAGAGAATTCCAAATTATGCAAATCCCTCCCTTTGTCCCATCTGCAGGGGACCAAATGGAGCTGCCATTAGGCATTACCCATCTCCCAAGGTTGGAAGCTTCAAAGCTTGGCAGCCTGTGTTCCTGGACTAGGATGATGTCAGCCCTCATCTCCTTCATAGCTATAATTGCACGCTTACGCTTCAAGGGACCTTTAATTCCCCTAAGATTCCAGGTCACTATCCTCATGGTTTTTTGGATCTAGTAATAGGCCCATACTGGTTGGGAGTATAGACCTTTCTCTGCCTGGTTTTCTTAGTTGTTTGTGGTGTGAAGAAAGTCTCGACCTCTTCAATAGCCTCAGACTCATCTTCACTACATTTCCCATCATCCCAGAACTTGCCCTGTAGGTTGTCCAGTTCAAGTTCTAAACCCAAAGAGGAGGGCACGTCCTTATCCTCTCCTCCCAAGGCTCCCAATTTAGGGAGGGACAGCTGCTCCTCCTGCTCTAGAAGAATTTGGGAGTCACCTACTATTAGACCAGTAGGAAGAATATCCTGAGATTCCAGTTCCCTTCTCGGAGAATCCACTAGATCACCAATCTCAGACTCAGATTCCCTTCCTTGGGAGTCAACACCTTGCTGCTGCTCAGTGCCTCCCTGAATCACCTGATCACCATCCTTTATGGGAGACTGATCAGTCATTTGCAGAGGGGGCTGTTCCTTAAAAAGATTCTTGACAGGGGGGGTGAAATTTTGAAGGAGGGTTCGCCCTGTTCAAGGAATTTGCCTCCAGAGTCATCAGACTCTGAGAAATCATTTATTGGAGGAACCATAGGTTCTCCAATGGTAAGGACTCTAAGCTTAGAATCGCTTGGGCCACTAATCTCGAATCTCGTGATACTTCAAACTTCAGCGAGCCAGCAAATCTATCATTACAACCTGATCTGGCATTTGCCAATAATAACATTCCTCTGTTATTAATCATTCTTCTAAATACTTGTAATTGTGTCTTCAAAAATGCAGTGAGCGCAGACGAACTTTTGCACAATATTAGGGTTTCATATGCATGATGGCAAATTTCCTGCCAGGAAATCTAGACAACAACAGTCATTCCAAGGCTCTACAGCATGATGAAAAACGTCCATCTAAAGTGCTATAAACCAACAAACTGTCAGAATGAGTTGTCCTTTTCTAAATTCATAGAAAAAAGCACCATAAACAACAGTATTGTCAAGCCAACTTAGACAAAGCTACTTCCAACAAAAATTGTCATCTTTATTAGAACAGTGTCACTATTTTGAATCCAAAACCTATAGCATCTACATTCATTCAACTGCTAAATAGCGACATTAAATTCCATGTGCCAATGGGAAAAACAAACATTTATCTTTATGGTGTGCATTATATAACTACTTACATTCCGAATGAATAGCTGTAGTATCAATAATCGCCTAAGAATGTCACAATCATATTTCTTATAATACAAAATGGTGATGCCCTCAAAGCCTTAAAATGACTCTGACGCAATTATAGAATAACAATGAGGCTTTAAGAATGATGCAATCACTTTGGCACTAAGTTGCCTTCTAAAATTTACGTTAGAGAAAAACCGCACGGTACAAAAGCTAGGAGGAAGAGACAAACCAAGATCGAGACTCTCATTTCTAGAAACGTGAAAACCTTGTGGGATTGCCTTAATCATATCGCACACTGCCAAAATATTCATGGAGAGATTTCAGAATTAGACACCAGATGCTTTAGAACTCTGAAATTACAGTTTCTAATTAGAGACAGACAAAATTATAAATATAGAGACTTTAGTGGGATGTCATTTAGAGATGTCCTCATGGCAAATTGACAACCAAATACGAAGATTGGCATGCTATCTTTAAACAGTCCCCAGATTTGGCTATTTAAAAACCATTATGGTGCATCCACTTACTTGGATCCTTGTATTCATTTGTATACGGAGATTTTTATGGTGCTTGGTGTCAGTTATTGGATGCAGGCCAACAGACCATAGATGTGCTTGCAGACCACAGCTATTGCAAACATCCGTTGTCGGCATTACAAACAATAGCTGTTCTTGCAGACCATCTCGGAATGAGCTATAGCACCATCCAAAACAAACATGAAAAAAAAAGGAAAAAGAAAAGAAAAGGGCTTACCTTGCTCAAAGTTCCGATGGCCTCCATCCATACTTTCTCCTCCTTGCTTCCTTCTTTTCCATCTAAGCCGAAGATAAACAGAGGGTCCCCTGGTCCACACCGTACTATGTTGCTGAAAGAAGGGAGAGAAACGACATTTGAAAAAAAGCCTAAAAATGAAAACGGATCTGTGTTTTGCCACAGTGCACAGCTTCCACTGAGAATTGCAAAGGATGCTTGTAGAGCCGCGAAATTAACCTGAGCAAAGTCTTGAAGGAATTGCCTTAGTCATATCGCACACTGCCGAGATATTCATGGAGAGATTTCAGAATTAGACACCATATGCTCTAGAACTCTGAAATTACAGTTTCTAATTAGAGACAGTGCTAAAGTTTGATGTAGCACAAAATTATAAATATAGGGACTTTAGTGGGATGTCATTTAGAGCTGTCCTCATGGCAAATTGACAACCAAATATGAAGATTCGCATGCTATCTTTAAACAGTCACCAGATTTGGCTATTTAAAAACCATTATGGTGCAACCACTTACTTGGATCCTTGTATTCGCTGCAACACGGAGATTTTTATGGTGCTTTGATATGTCACTTATTGGATGCAGGGCAACAAACCATAGATGTGCTTGCAGACCACAGCTATTGCAAACATCCGTTGTCGGCATTACAAACAATAGCTGTTCTTGCAGACCATCTCGGAATGAGCTATATTTCTAATTAGAGATAGTGCTAAAGTTGGATGTAGCACAAAACTATAAATATAGGGACTTTAGTGGGATGTCATTTAGAGCTGTCCTCATGGCAAATTGACAACCAAATACGAAGATTGGCATGCTACCTTTAAACAGTCACCAGATTTGGCTATTTAAAAACCATTATGGTGCATCCACTTACTTGGATCCTTGTATTCGCTGCAGCACGGAGATTTTTATGGTGCTTTGATATGTCAGTTATTGGATGCAGGGCAACATACCATAGATGTGCTTGCAAACCACAGCTATTGCAAACATCCGTTGTCGGCATTACAAACAATAGCTGTTCTTGCAGACCATCTCAGAATGAGCTATAGCGCCATCCAAAACAAACATGAAAAAAAAAGGAAAAAGAAAAGAAAAGGGCTTACCTTGCTCAAAGTTCCGATGGCCTCCATCCCTACTTTCTCCTCCTTGCTTCCTTCTTTTCCATCTAAGCCGAAGATAAACAGAGGGTCCGCTGGTCCACACCATACTATGTTGCTGAAAGAAGGGAGAGAAACGACATTTGAAAAAAGCCTAAAAATAAAAACGGATCTGGGTTTTGCTACAGTGCACAACTTGCACTGAGAATTGCAAAGGATGCTTGTAGAGCTCCGAAATTAACCTGAACAAATTCTTGAAGGAATTGCCTTAGCCATATCGCACACTGCCGAGATATTCATGGAGAGATTTCAGAATTAGACACCAGATGCTTTAGAACTCTGAAATTGCAGTTTCTAATTAGAGACAGTGCTAAAGTTGGATGTAGCACAAAACTATAAATATAGAGACTTTAGTGGGATGTCATTTAGAGCTGTCCGCAAATTGGCAACCAAATACGAAGACTGGCATGCTATCTTTAAACAGTCACCAAATTTGGCTATTTAAAAACCATTATGGTGCATCCACTTACTTGGATCCTTGTATTCGCTGCAGCACGGAGATTTTTATGGTGCTTTGATATGGGGTTATTGGATGCGTGGCAACGCAGACCATAGATGTGCTTGCTGAGACTACGCCTATTGCAAACATCCGTTGTCGGCATTACAAACAATAGCTGTTCTTGCAGACCATCTCAGAATGAGCTATAGCGCCATCCAAAACAAACATGAAAAAAAAAAGGAAAAAGAAAAGAAAAGGGCTTACCTTGCTCAAAGTTCCGATGGCCTCCATCCATACTTTCTCCTCCTTGCTTCCTTCTTTTCCATCTAAGCCGAAGATAAACAGAGGGTCCCCTGGTCCACACCGTAGGTTGCTGAAAGAAGGGAGAGAAACGACATTTGAAAAAAGCCTAAAAATGAAAATGGATCTGAGTTTTGTTACAGTGCACAGCTTGCACTGAGAATTGCAAAAGATGCTTGTAGAGCCCCGAAATTAACCTGAGCAAAGTCTTGAAGGATTTGGTGCATCTAGCTACTACCTTATCCTCTTCACCCACTGAACAAATACCGTTGTTCCTCCAAGCAGAGACGCTATGCTCCCAGAAAAAACGCAGAAGAAACCCCTCCGCTAAAATCATACTATAAGGCTAGGGCGAAGACAAATTTTGGACGTCGATGCTCCATGGAAAAAAGCAAAATCTTGGATTCTCCACAAACCTCCCAAGCCACGAAGTGCGCAAACTAATCCATTTTAGAATGCACGAAAATGCTGAAAGAGGAAAGATTCCTGGCATGCACGCCGTGAAAGGAGAAATTTCGACATAGAAGCTCTTAATTGAAATCACCATTCCTGATTTTTGGAATATCGGTTTTTCTTTCCGGCTGCCAAAATCCGTGAAACCTTATAGAAATCACTTAAAATAAATTCCAAAAATGTTTTCCTCCAGACTGGAAAATCCCAAATTAAAAAGGTTGATATATAGGAAAATGCATCACCTATAGGTGAAAATAGAAAAAATAGCATCATCTAACGGGTGAAAAACATATAGCATCACCCAGCGGGTGGAAAATAACTAACATCACCGAACGGGTCGAGAGAAGAAAAAGCATCACCTAACAGTGGAAAAATTATAGCATCACCCATCGGGTGGAAAAATAGTATCACCCAGTGGGTGAAGAATAATAATTAACACTTACCAAAAATAAATTAAACATTATCATATCAGTGACAACAAAAAATACAAGGGAGGGGGAGGGAGAGAAATAAATGGCAATAAGTAATGCTGTTGTGAGAAGAAGGGGATAAACGGCTAATCTGAAATACAGATATATAGATGGTTCGTCCCTTCCTAAAATGTCAATCCGATGGCTCGGGTCGATTGCATTCTAGGAAGGAACTCGCAAAGAATATAGAAATACTTGTCGACTATCAGAGAACTTCCATTTACAACCCCAAGATGACTAGAAGTAATAAGGTGGGCACAATTATGTATCGTAGATGGGAGTGAGACGAAGATTGCCATTGCCACATGCAACAATGACATCATGCAGAACCCCAAGAGGAAGAAGATTTGTATGAAGAACGGTTTAAGCGCAACAACCGCTTTTCATGTGTTAATTGCTTGGCTTGATGGAGGCAATTTGCATTCTTCAAGGGAGTAAAACGAACTAGGGGACTCGTTAAATTGCAATGCGACATCATAACTAAAGTTGATCAGTAATAAGGACAAACTTCTTTTGTTGATCTGCCAATCTCTTACTATCCTCGACTATTTGCAACACATCATCTGGAATCGCAACACCCAACATCGATAAACATGTATAAATTAAGCGAAATTGGGTGTTTATAGCAGAAGCGGACTCATAAAAATGAAGGGTAGCTCCCATTCAAAGGTAGGAGGAGGTTGAGCTACTCGTTCCCAGATGCCCCACTGAAGATGTTCAAGTTATGCCTGCAGTGATAACTGTTGTGTCATAGATGCCTGGAGTGCCCGAAGAGTCGTCCGTCACTACTGAAGCTCGTGAAGCAACTGGGAGTTCACTAGAGCCGAGGGGACGGGAAATTGAGACATAGATGAAATATTCGGCATTAAAGACAAAAGCAGAGCCATCTGAGGAGAAGGAAAAGATGGAGAAGCTGAACCCAAGACTGAAGAGGGGGGTGATGGAGTAAAAGAAGGAGGAGGAAGAAATAGTGGATGCAGAAGAAAGAGATGGCATAGAAGAAAAGTCCTGTGCAAAAGAGTCCAAATCAGACAACATGAAAGCTTTATATCGATGGTGAGAGCCACCAAACAAGCTAAACACTATGGGGAAATCAAAGGAAGGGGGTTGTTTCTAAAGGTGCCCGAGGATGTGGCCAAAATATCAATGACCTAAGAGAGGAAAAGAAAATAACTTAATAAGCAAAATAAAATAACTATATAACCAAATGGAGAAAGAGCCGCTTGAGTAGGAAACCCAAAAAAGCGAGCTAAAAAGACCACAGATAAGATGAAGACTTGAAGAAATGCAGAGAGAGATACGTTACAAAAGTGTGGTATCAAAAGCAACCAACAAAGGAAGATATGGTATCATGAAACTAAGGACGTCTAGAACCAATAAAAAAGTCCCCAAGGACCATCTATGGGTCATAAAAAAATGCACTACCTATGACAATGTAAGTATATCTCTAATGCGTACCCCAAATAATGGCAAACACAACCAAAAAATTGTATACAAGTGGGAGTACAAAATGGCTCCTGGATTCTGGATTCTGGAAAATAGACAACTATCAAAAAGAAGAAGCAGGAAGGAACCCCATACATCAAACCATATACCTAAGCACAAAAGGCTGGCCGAAAGGAGGTTTTATTTCCCAGAATAATAGTTCACCGTCTAAGGAACCGGATTTGCAATGGTCTTGGCTAACCTGTGATGGATAGATAGTAGACACTCTGAGGGAATCTGAGAGTTGTGATCGGGCCCCACAAACTGCAAAAACATAGATGCTAGATTTAGCTATGGGAGTGGGAGAACATCATTGCACTTACTGCAGCTGCAGGATCAGGGTATACCATTATATCATGGAATATTGGAGCTTATGGGTTGCTCGCTCTTGTTCTGTTTAAAATCTGTTAGAACTGAGATACCTTAGCCTTGTGCAGCTTAATGTATGGGAAGACAGTGCCAGAGCTAGAGGTGGATTCAGTGGGCCTGGAACATTGGACCGTTGGGTTTATCTTTGGTTGCAAGTGTTGTTGTTCCGTACTTAGGAATGTTCTTGGTTAAGGTGTTCTTGTTGTTCGCCCATCCCTATCCTAGCTAGGGAATACCTGAAATGATTGAGCTGCTGTGGCGAAGCTTGTGTGGTTGCCAGAGATTCTGCACAGGGCTTTCTAGGGCGGGAGACCAGGAAGGCCCGACTTAAGCAAGGTGTACACCAGATGCTATGCTTTGGATCAGCAAATATCCTTTTTGCTGGTCCAGAGTGCTTTAGGGAGGAGCTTCAGCTGTTTTGGTGTTGCATTTGGTTTGTAAGGTGGATCTCGAAGTAGCTAGGTGGGTGGAGCAGGCAGTGACAATCAATTTTAGGTAGGGGTTTGTATCCAGCACTTGCCCAAGGGTTCTGAGAACCACCTTCCCCCAGAAACATGTAAGGTGGCTCTCCATAGTACCGAGTTTGTGGGAAGAAGCAGGTAGCTTTCTTTAGTACAACACGGGTTCCTCCGTTGAAATCTTTATTATTGGGCTTAAGGGTGTGGTCTAATCCTCTGGAAGTAGTTTGCTGCGGCCATAGTACTGCAAACAAAGGAAGAAGATCGAGCGCCTTCATCACTTTCTGCTGGTAGGTGTTTAGCGGTTAAGCCTTGGCATTGTGCTGGAAGGTGGAGCCTAATCTGCCTATCTGGTGACCAAGAGCTCTTATATGTATTATCAGGCCTATTGTGGAGCCATTTTATTGTAATAAGGTCTTAGACCTCTTTTTAAATAATATAAAAATCCTGCTTTCAAAAAAAAAAAAAAAAAAAAAAAAAAAGAGAACATCATTGCAAAAATTTGAAGGAAAGCAAAGCTTAAAGAATTAGAATTGCATGTAGGACTTTCGAAGAAAGAAAATATCAAATCATGTCCACTATCGAGACTAAAAGTTGAACATCAAGCATTTATACTGTACATAAACGTCTATAGAGAGGGAAAACTGAGATAAAAAATAGATGGCCACATCCAATTGCCAGTCCCACTGCTTCATTGCTAGCCCGGATAATCTGCAGAATATATACAAAAGAAGACGAAGCACATCTAGGAGAAGGTAGTGAGTATAAAAAGAGTATGCGTTGAGCAATTCAAGTGCTGGTGGAACTCCAAGAACTAGACAAATCTAGAAGCTAAATTAAGGTAGCCCAGGTAAAAAAGGAACCACATAAGACTCAAGGCAGCTGAATCATGGGAAAATTCATTGTAGCACCTTGAAGATCCATGCATGAAGGTAAATTCTGAAGAAAAAAGAGATTTATAAAAAAAAAGACAAAAAAAAAACTCACAAATCCACAAAGGAATTCCTATGCATGGGAACTGAACAAAACACATAAATTAACCATTGTTACATGCCCAGATCACCCCGGGGGATTCACATGTTTTGGGCGTACAAACCATGTGAGTTATACTTGAGGGGTTTTTCTTACCATTTTACGTAGGCATACGTACCATACTAGGGGTTTTTTAACCACTATTTGGGGTAAACCATATACTTAAAGGGGTTAAAATAGCTTTCATAAGTCAGTATACTAGGGGGTTTTTTACTACCCCCTGAACGCAGATGGCATATCCCCTTTGTTATAAGTGAATCCCCCGGGCAGATCACATGTAATATAACAGAAATTTTCAAACGTTGCCCCATTGCAAATATTGCAACCTGTGCAACCACACGGCGAAGAATGCACAAAGTCGTAGTTCACTTCGTTTCGACGAGAAATTGTCCAAGTTCAAACCGCTCATGTCTCAGATCCTTTGACACCGTAGTTACTGAAAACAAACCTTTTCGTCGATTTGGACTCGGCCATTGCAAAAATGGAAATGGGATCAGAAAAAATGTTGTGGCGGAAGACGACTGTTTTCGTCGTTTTTTTGAAAAAATATGGTAAACAAATAGTCGTTTTTAATATTAAATTTTTTTTTGCACAATTTGTTTCTATAGTTTTGATTCAAAATAACCTAAAGCTAACATTAGGCATGAGAATAATAAATAGCCGCAAAGGCCTTTAACCTCTCAAATGCTTCCATAATTATTTGCAGTAGCAGAGGATGCCTTTCCACCATCTCTAATATATTTCTATGTGAGTTTAGAGTAAATTAAGAGGATTTCCTTGTTGAATAATATTATTCTATATTCTTTTGTGTACTTTGTCATTTTATTGCCATTTTTGTTTTTTCGCTTTTGTTTTCAAAACTTGTTGTTTTAGCTTTGTTTTTGTTTTTCATAATGACTTTCTTTGCAACAGTCCTATCAAGGACTTCCTTTGCAACAACAATCCTCTTAGTGAGCACCTCGATCGTCCTATCAACAAATTTCTCAGCAAAATTATCAGCAATCTTCTCCATCATCTTCTCAACAACCATCTTTCTTGTCTCGACCACGCAATAATTTTAATCTGTCTACAGCACAATGTTATCACTGCCATCAATGGTGTCATACTAGACGATGTGTCCTGCATTACCGCTAGTTCAAGTCCAAACTCTAGATACCAATTAAATAACTTCAATCTATTTTTACTACCGATCAGTTATGGATGGCCAATGGCAAGCAAAAACCGCGCCCTTCCCTTTCGTCATCCTCCATGCCCTCCACAATCACAATGACGATGATGACGACGACGACAGGCACATCAAGTTTAAGCTTCTGCAGCTCTGCCGTGCAGATCATAAAACTGAACAATTGAATGTCCACAGCTGATTGTCAACCCCACTGTGTCATTGCTAGCTGGGATAATCTGCAAAAGATATATAAAAAAAGATGAAACATATATAGCAGAAGGTAGTGAATATAAAAAGAGCATGAGCTGAGTAATTCAGGTGCTGGTGGAACTTCGAAAAATGGACAATAAAAATAAAAACGTCTAGAACCTAAATGAGGGTTGCAAGGGAAATTCAAGAAAGAAGAGCCACAAAAAGAGTCTCCCCTCCCCCTTCCCCCCTCCCCAAAAAAAAAAAAAAAAAAAAAACTTACAAATCCACAAAGGAATTTGTGTGCATGAGAACTTAACAAAAAACACATTGTTGCATGCCCAGATCACATATAATAGGAGTTTTCAAACATGAATTAGCTATCGTTGCATGCCCAAAAAACAAGAGTCCGCAGAGAGAAAAACATCAAATAGAGAGCATGATATCAAAGAAACCAAGAGCAAGTGCATCTTTTCAAAAAAGTGGGACAACAAGAGCTCAAATTGTTGACGAATAGACAGGGAGAGATGAAAAGAACAGAGGATTTGTCGGAGGGAACCAAATGCCAATAAGGAATGTTATTGTGACAAGACACTGATAAACGACTAATATGAAATGCAGATATATAGATGGCTCGCCTCTTCCTAGATTGTCGATATGATGGCTCGAATTGATTTCGTATAATACAATACAGTCAAATTTGGTGCCGTCTTTGTAAATATCGAGGACACTTAGCCAATGAATGTAATTCCACACTAAATAGCCCCATGCAAACATTGCAACATGTGCAACCACACCACGAAGCATGCACAAAGTCATAGCCCACTTTGTTTCAGCAAGAAATTGTCTATCAAGTTCAAACCACTCCTGTCACAGATCCTTTGGCACGGTAGTTACCGAAAACGACCATTTTCGTCGTATTTGGGCTCGACCATTGCAAAACCAGAAACAGGACCATAAAAAATGGTATTGCGGAAGACAACCCCTTTCGTCGCATTTTTTGAAAAAAAAAAATTCTCAAAAAATGGTCGTTTTTAATATTCCAATGTTTTTTACTCAATTTTTTTCCATAGTGTTGATTCGAAATGATCTAAACCTAAGATTACTTACAACTAAGAGTAGCCATGGATGTAAATAAATTATTAAATTAAACTATTAAATTAAATTAAGTTAAATAGCCTAAATGCCTTTAACCTCTCACATGCTTCCATTATTATTTGCAGTAGCAGAGAATGCCTTTCGAGCATCTCTAATATCTTTCTATATGATTTTGGAGTAAATTAAGAGGATTTTCTTGTTGAATAATATTATTCTGTATTCCTTTATGTACTTTGTCATTTTATTGCCCTTTTTGTTTTCGAACCTCATTGTTTTAGTTTTGTTTTTATTTTTTGTAACGACTTCCTTTGCAGCAGTCATATTAACGACTTTCTTTGCAACAACAATCCTCTTAGTGACCACCTCAACGGTCCTATCAACAAACTTCTCAGCAAAATTATCAGCAATCTTCTCCATTATCTTCTCAACAACCATCTTCCTTGTCTCAACCACGCAATAATTTTGATTCATCTAAAGCACAATGTTATCATTGCTATCAATAGGGTCATACCACGACAATGAGTTCTGCATTACCCCAAGTTCAAGTCCAAACTCTAGGTGCCAATTAAATAACTTCAATCTGTCTTTACTATCGATCAATTATGGATGGCCAATGGCAAGCAAGGACCATGCCCTTTCCTTTCACCATTCTCCATGCCCTCCACAACGAAGATGACGACCGGTACATCAAGTTGAAGCTTTAGCAGCTCGTCGTGCAAGCCAGGAAGAAGTTTATCAAATGGTATCCAACATCAATCTATCCGATGTGCCACTTGTCCAGTCTTCCAACTGGATTTATTTAAATTGAAACCAAGCATCTCATGGAATGTGCAGCCACATATCCTGACCGGATGTACATTGTCAAGCTGGCTACTGTGCATCTTTAAAATATTTGCTCAAATGCTCAAAAATTCAAAATTGTCCTATTGAGTGTTGCAACCCAAATGCAAGTGATAATAAAATTCAATTGGAGGTTGCTCTTCATCAGGAATGTGGCATTGCACCTGCTTTAGTCCATCATGCTTTTGAAATTACGGTCACTTCTAGCTTCCGTATTAATGCTATTGTAGATATGACTCTACATACTCAACAGGGCACTGCTAATCATGCCGATACTATCGCAGGCTACAATGGTGCTAAAACCCCACATAGTCGTGAAGATCCCCAATTATCCCTTTGATGGATATCCATCCATGGAAGAGGTTTATGTTTTACATCAAACCCAGAATATGGTTGTAGTAGGGGGAGTGTTAGTCCTACGCCTGAAGATACAGGACTATTCTCGGTTACACATGCCATCATGAGAGTCTGCTCAGCATGATATGTCACTCAAGCCTACTTCCAAGTAAGATAAATTTTTATGTCCACGGGAACCCAACGGGTTATGGGACGGGTGGGCCATGACCTTTCAAAGGGTGTACGACATGTGATGTGTAGAGATATCACAACCATTGCGGCATAATACTTTTGGTTTCAGATATCAAGGCCATCATGACGTGATATTATTGGCTTCATATATCACGTCCTTCATGATGTGACCACTTTACCTGCTGCATCCAAGCTTGAATAATTGGCAAGCAATCTGGCTATATGATAACCTAAAACTCCAATTCAATCAAGGGGATTATGAATCATGAGAGATTGCACGGCTTCGCACAACTTGTAAAGAAGCATTTTGATCTCTCCATATTCAAGCCCTAGTTCAAGGAAATACTTGTGTTATAGAGAAGGTTTAAGCATCTATCTTTAATCTGCCACAACTTATACAGAACCGATGAGTTTAAAGACATCACTAAGCATTAAGTAAAGAAGATTTTGTGCATACCTCTGCTGCTGGTATCCAAAAGGTTGACAAATAAGCGCCTTTTACCTTATGGTGATGTCCCAGCTCCACTCCACAAACAAGAAACTCTTTTTGCTGAGTTTTTCGCATCAAATGGTAAAAAACGATCATTCTTTTTACTTCTCTGCACATCAAGACAAATGGATGCATTCCTTTTTACATTCTGATGGCCAAAACGCATGAACTCGACCCATTTTTGAAGCTTTTCTGTTTGAAAGACTCGCCTCCAGTTTTAGGGAACCCAAAGTAATGGGTAGTCAGAGAAGATCAGTAATGTAAAAATCAGAGAAGGAAATTGGCTTAGCTACTGCAAAAGCTGAAGAGCTCAAATTGCAAAATGACGAATATAAAAATTGGTTGTATGGTTTGGGGTTGGGTTGGTCAGAAGCTATGACAACAGCTTAAGCAGCTGGGCGCTGTCTTTATCTGGCTGTCGAAACCCAACTGCTTTGGATATAGCACCCAATCCTTCTTTGCTGGATTTCTACATTCTCTGTAGATCAATGCTCCAGCAAAGGCCGCAATGAGAAAAGCATACAGTAATAATCCAACTTTTGTAAATTTTTATTATAACAAAAACTTTCTACAGCTTTAACAATATTTTAAAAGAAACCTAGCTCTTTCATATTAAAGTGTTGCATCTGTATCTTTTTGAGATTTGAATGATGCTTGTTCATAACAAGTATGACAGAGTTAAGTATTGATCTGAGCATGTTTTGAGGTAAATCTATAACTATAGTCAAAGTCTATAGCTTTAGGTGAGGATGGGCATAAGATGGCACATTGTAAATGATGAATTGGAGCATCATACTTGGTATACATAAAGATGCTGAAACACTAATGTCGAAATATAATAGTGAATATAGTGGGATTGTTAGAAGTTGAACACTGATAAATTGTAGTGCTGATACTATGGTGGTACCACTTAAGCAAAATGTAACGCCACCTTACATTTGGATATTATGGTCTAAATTTTTCTACCCTTGTTTATCTAGGCAAAGTTGGAACTCTGCTCATGATAGCAGAGTTCCAACTTTGCCTAGATAAACAAGGGTAGAAAACAAGGGTAGATAAACAAGATTTATCTACAAGGGTAACATTAACAAGGGTAGATAAACAAGGGTAGATCAACAAGGGTAGATAAACAAGGGTAGATCAACAAGGGTAGATAAACAAGGGTAGATCAACAAGGGTAGATAAACAAGGGTAGATAAACAAGGGTAGAAACCTTTATCTATCCCCTTTTTTTTTTCTTTGAAGAAACGACAGAGATTATATTACTATATGAAAAAGGTTACATAGTCGTACATACAAAAGCCAAAGCAGACAACCATAGCCCGCAATGGAGAAAAGTAGTGATGGCAAAACTAGGCCATCAAAATCCTTTATGGGAGGGATACCCAGACAAAAAACAAACCACTTTTAAAAAAGATAAAGTTTAGAACATAGTTCACTTAGTCTGATAGGCCGGTCAGCATACTATCTTCTCATAAAATTTCTGGCACACCATCGAGAGTGATTATAGCAAAAGCCTCCTCTGTGTGGATGAACATCATGTCATCCAGTTCATTAGGCCCATAACCTGTAGAGTCCAATAGATACATAATCCAAGAATCCCGGACATCTTCATGGATCTTCAGCTTAGCTTGGAAATAAGGCCTTATCTCTTGATTGAACCTCCAAATATCTTCATCGTCCAGCAGTCGGGTAAAAGTGATACAGCTAATAACCTCTGTCTTGAGCCAGAAAAGAGCATCTATGGTCTCCAGATTTGATAAGCGGACAGTAGCAGGATCTACCTCACGAACATGTCCTCCCGCATGGTGCCTCCTCAGCAGAAGTTCTGTCAAACAGAGAGTCCACATCATTAAAAAGAATGGAGAAAAAGTGGAAGAAACCATTGAAGATTCCCAAAGAATCCCATTGCTTATCATAATTCAGGCCCTTTTGCGCCTTATGAGCCATGACAGCCTCTGCTAAAAGGACCTGAAAGGAAGCTTTGAGCATGTTCAAACTTGGGGCCGACCCTGTTATGGCCACATCATTTCTATGCTTCCTAAGAATTCGGACAGTCCCCGTAAAAGGGGAAGTCTGATTAAGATATTGAAGGAGAGAGGCTTCATCAAAAGGAATTTGTTGCACTAAAGGCTGAATCCACTGTAAAAAAGGGGAGAGCCAGACACAAGTAAAAACATGAGAGCTCGTTTCTCTCAACCCACATCCCAGTGGGCACAGATCTGAAATTTGATTGTCAAACTGAGCCTGAAAACTATTAGTTTTGAGGCTTTGGTTCAGGAGTAGCCACCTGAAGAACACAATTTTATTTGCACATTGTAGCTTCCAACCTTGTTTGATAATGGCAATGGCTATGTCCTGATGACAATTCCAAACTTTACTAACTTTTAGTTGAGTTTTGTCAAGGAGCAATCTGTATATCTTAGAAACCTTGTATCCATGCCCACCACAAGTCCAGTTTTGAGAGCAATTGCCTTGTCCCAATGAATTCCTATTTACTGCAGCATAAATATTTCTGTTTGTGTCAGTATCTGACCGCTGTGAGCCTAAATCACACCATTCCTTCCAATTGTTATTGCTTCTCAAGGAACCCATGGAGTGAAGCCCTGCATGACACCATTCTTTATATTTGAGGGGTTGTTTTAGAGCCAAACAATCCTTCTCTTCTGCAACCAAATCATGATGCCAGAAAAAGCCAAAGTCATCATTAACTGAACTTAGAGGTACCAGGGGCAGCTTTGAGTTGAAAGAAGGCTGAGTCAGGGAGTTGATGAGGAAGAGAAGGGGCCCCCACCAAAGATGTTGCCCCAGCCAATATCTTACCAGTTTTAAAGCTGGTGAGAGGGCATTTGACATCAAGGATCTCCATACTAGTTTTGCAGCCAGGGCTTGGGCTTGGGTAAAAAGATCTTTGCATCCCAGGCCCCCTTCTTTTCTGGGGAGGGTTAAATTGTCCCAAGAGACCATTCTGGCCCCTTGCCAAATGTAATCCCTCATAGCTGACTCAAGTTTTCTATAAGAAGATTTGTCTGCAATGATAGCAAAAGAGAAGAAAATATGTGTGCTTGCAATCACACTGTTAACAATCCCGACCCTTCCTGCAAGAGAGAGGAATTTTGGATACATTTGAATCTTTTTCTTCATCCTATTGACAATGGAATCCCACAACCCTGCTAGATTCATGTTAATTGCCAAAGGAAGGCCAAGAAGCTTAGTGGCAGTTTTATGGCCTGTAACTTTTATGCCATGAATCTCTTCCACATCTGTTTGCAACACTATTGTACTTTTGCTTTTATTCAATTGGACTCTAGAGGCTCCTCCAAAGAGATTAAGCATCTGCAAGAAATTTGGTAAGCTGGAGCCATCATTTTGAAGAAAGGCAAATGTATCTTCAGCATATTGCATTATTGAGAAATCTCCCAGATTCTGTGGCAGCTGAAGACACTGTATTTCCTTGGTAGCCAGAAGAGACAGAGTGACCCTTGTGACCATTTCAGCTACTATCAAAAAGAGGTAGGGGGCCAAGTGACACCTTGTCTAACCCCTTTTTTGCATTCAAAAAATTTAGCAGGAGTCCCATTCACCAGAACAACACAACAACCAGCCACATTCAGACTGTGCACCATGTTTATGACTTTGGCAGAGAATCCCAATTGTGCCATTGCTTTGTACAAAAATTTCCAGTGAATGGTGTCATAAGCTCGTCTAAAGTCCAACTTGACTAGCATACAATTTTGCTTGGAATATGAATTCCAATGCAAACCCTCATGAGCACCAACAAAATTGTCCAAAATGCTTCTACCTGGGAGAAAAGCAGACTGTACTGAGTTAATAATCTTTTGTAGAGTCCCTTTGATTCTATTTGCCAGTATCTTGGCCAAGATCTTATAGGTAGAGTTAGTGAGGGAAATTGGCCTCCAGTCAGAGAAGGAAGCAGGGGCATCCACCTTGGGGATAAGGGCTATTAAACCAGCATTGATAGCAGGGTGAAGCTTAGGTGCAGACCAAGTCCCTTGAATAAAAGTGGTAACATCCTGCTTCAATATATCCCAGAAAGAAACAAAGAACTCTGGGGGAATGCCATCAAGGCCAGGGCTTTTCCCATTAGCCATGCTTTTAAGGACCTTCTCAATCTCTCCCTCAGAAGGGCATTCAAGAAGGTGTGTATCATCCAAGACATTATCAGCTGGCCCAAGCTTATCAAAGAAAGCCTGGAAACTATTATCATCCACCTCTTCTTGAGCAAAAAAACTACTATATTTGTCATGGAAGAAATTCAGCAAGTTTTCATGCTCTGATATAGTTTGATCTCCTTCTGAAACCGAGATGATCCCATTGTTTATTATTCTTCCTTTAGCAGTCTTGAAGAACAGTTTGGAGCTGCATCTATCCATACTATTAATGTTCACACACTTGCTCTTGACTATCAAGCCCCTAGCTTCAAACTCCTCAATATTCTTGACTTTTCTTTCAAGAATTTCCTCCTCCTTATGTAACACAGCATTATGTGGATCAGAGAAAATCTTTTGCCTACCTCCTTAACTTGAAGATAGATGTCCCTTTTCTCTTTTCTCAGTTGCTCATTCCAATTCCTGCCCTAGACCTTTAACCATTCCTTGATTTGTCTCATTCTGCTGACAAAACCCTTCATAGAGCCACTTTGTTGCAGAGGTTGCAGGGACTTATAGAAATCTTGGAATTCTTGACATAATATTTCATTGTTAAGCAGAGCAGTGTTCAATTTAAAAGGGGTGGTGGCCCCACCCTTAAAGGAACTACCATACTCCAAGCACTGAGGAAAGTGATCTGATATGGAGTTACTATGATCTCCTTTTATAATCATCTGTGGCCAAGTACTGTCCTTTGTATAAAACATGTCAAGTAGGCAGTACACCCTGTCATTCCCTGCCCTCTTGTTACTCCAAGAGTACACATTAGAAGAAGAAGGGGCTTGGTAGACAAATAAGGACATTAGTCTATCCCATTGAACTCTTTCATTTCTCGACATATTCAGCTTCTTCCCTAGTTTCTGATCCCATTGAGGAGTGTTGTTGAAGTCACCACACAAAAGCCAGCTGTCTGCCTTTTTAGTGTGTGTCCAATCTGCCATCTCCTTCCACTGCCTCTCTCTCTCTCTCTCCCCCCTGGATCAGTGGAAGCATACACATTTATGACGCCAACTTCTTCCCCATTAATCTTCAAGAAAACCACATGCCACCTGCCTGATTGGTTCTGGTAGGAGTCAAGAAAGGGGAAGGAATTCCAGATGGTACAAATCCCCCCCTTAGTGCCATCTGCAGGGGACCAGATGGAGCCCCCATTAGGCATTACCCAGCTCCCAAGATTAGAGGCTTCAAAACTTGGAAGCCTATATTCCTGGATCAGAATTATGTCAGCCCTCATCTCCTTCATTGCTATTATTGCACGTTTTCGCTTCAGGGGACCCTTAATTCCTCTAATGTTCTAGGTGACAATCTTCATGATCTTTTGGATCTAGTAATAGGCCCATATGGATTGGGAGTATAGACCTTTCTTTGCCTACTCTTCTTGGTTATTTGTGGTGTGAAGAAGGTCTCGACCCCATCAACAACCTCATCAGCAACCTCAGCCTCATCTTCACTACTTTTTCCATCATCCCAAAATTTGCCATGAGGGGTGTCCGGGTCACATAACCCTGGAGGGACCTCCTCGTTCTCAATCTGCTCTAGCTGAGGGGAAGGTAGGGACAATTGTATCCCCTGTTCCAAGGGAACAGGAGAATTATCAATGATTAAACCAGTAGGAAGGACTTCTTCTGGTTCTGAGCCCATCCCTTGGGTTAAGGGAACAACATCATGCAGTTGATCAGAAATATGTTTGAGGGCATCCTCCTGGTCATCTATCTGCATTGAGATAGAATCCAGATGCTTGGATTGAGGGGACTGATCTTTAAACAGTTCAATGACCGGGGGGGGGGAGAGGATTTAAAAGAAGGTTCTCCTTGTTCAATGAATTTTCCACCAGAGTCATCAGACTCTGATAAATCATTTATTGGGGGAGCCGTGGGTTCTTCAATGGTGAGGACTTTAGCCCTAAGTTCATGGGCCCGGGTCACCACCAGAGCATCAGGGTCAAGAATTTCTTTCCCCTTGGCATTGTAAAGAACCTTGACAGAGTTAACATCCTAGAATCTCACTTTTTTCCTCCATTCTGTCCTCTGTTCTTTTTGGTCCAGCATCTTTTGATTTTCAGCTTGCAACTTCTTCTCCCTCATTTTCTTTGCTTTCCTCTTGGCACTGCCATTAATGTTCCTCCTATGCTTCTGAGCAGGAGTATTTGAATTTTTCTTGAATTTTTCTCTTTTGCTGGGAGTAATCCATTCATCATCTTTCTTCTGGTCCATCTGTTGGGTAGTCTTCACTGCCCGAGCTCCCTTGCATATCTCCCCACCATGAAGCCGGATGCCACAAATGGCACAAGGCTGAGGAAGGCCATTCCAGGCAAGCTTTAGAGTCTTAGAATTCCCAAAGTAGTCAATATATTGAATACTGCTAGGAATTGGCTTTAGAAGATCGATTTGGGCCCAAACTCTGGGGGCCCTGTCCAGGGAGACTTCCAATGCAATATAGTTCCCAGTGTGTTTGAATAGGGAAAACAGGGACTATTCATTCCAGTACATAGGATTTAACCCCTGCAAGGAGGACCAGGCTGGATGAAAAAGTTCATTCTGATTTTGTGGGTCAAAACCAGGGTACCACTTATGAAAGAACAACTGTGTATTAGCTCTGGTGATAGTTCCTTTTTTTAGTAGCAAGGTGGCCGTCTGAGGATTTTCACACTCAGCTATAAAAAAGGAAATTCAGTCCAGTAGATACTCCTGATCGAAATACCCTTGTCTTTCTCAAGCTCAGTTTTAAGGGACTGTAAATGAACCCCTTCATGTCAAACACAGCCAATAAGACCCAGACTAGAAAGATATTTTAATTTATTTTCAACAGCAGGGTTCTTAAGCTTACCCACACAAGCCGGGGCATGTTGATTCTTCAACTCTCGTCTAACCACCTCCTGGATTTTGTTGGCATAGTCCAAAATGGGCTGAACCAGTTGTCTGTGCAAAGGTCCCACTCCCCCTCCAGAACGTGTGTTCACCATATTCGGCAACCAGGTAAGAAAGTCTCCGAAGGTGACACAGCTGGGATCTCTCTGTCCGTTCTCGACCTTGATCAAGGCTTTAGCAATCTGTATCAGTTGGTTTTGCCCTTTACGGCTTAGCTTGCATAATAGCCGAAAGAGAGTGTTTTCAGTCTCTGTCCCAAATCCCGTACTATCCTGTACTGTCTCAGATACCTTATCATTCCTGCCCTCTTTTCCCAAGATCTATCTCTCTGCCAGCCTCACGGATTCCAATGTGGGATCTTTCATCCCTTCCAAAACGGCCCCACACACCATTTTAAATTCTAACTCTTGTCAACCAAAAAACCTACCACTCCACAATCAACACACAACTCTTTTTCAAGCAAAGATTCTAACTGTAATCCTACTCTCTGACCACGAACAATAAGGGTTCAACACCCCAGCTGCTGGGCTGCTCCTATTTCCTACAAATTCTCCTAACCAGGATTCTATTACCTGTACCTCAAGATCTCCCTCCACTACCATGAAAGGAACAATGGGATGAAAGAGATCCTCTGGGAAAAATTGGTGGAGTACCAAGCTCTTCCAGAGGGTTGCATCTTCCCTTTCTAACCAACCACACGAGATCTTCGAACCTTCTTCAAGAATGGTGAAGTATCGCATGGCTATGGTTTAGGGTTCGAGTGCCTACCTCCCGCCATCCCCCCCACTAGGCCCTACCCTTGTTTAAACAAGGTCTAGACCTGTTAATGGTCCCAACATTTTGCAACTGGCATTTTGCTCTATATTATATGTCAATGAACTTACCTCCATGTTGTAAGAGGCCAACGTTTTTCTTAAGCAATGCCATACTTATCTCCCACTTATTGACTTAGCACAATGTTATGGTTACAATTGTGTTAGCATTACTGACTAGGTTGAGACAAATTGAGGGTTGAGACATATTGGCATTATGACTTGGAACATTTGCATTTATGTGTTAGCATAATGACCGGATTGAGATTATAGGGATTTCATAAATGTGAAATGAATGTCAATTTTGTCCTTGTTCAATTATGATTCCAATTATGTTCGAAGAGGTGTGCCATAATTCTGATAGAACTAGTGCAAAACCATCAGAAACCCGCAAGATCGACTCAAGAGATAGAATAGAAGAACAAGAACGACTCTATTGAGAAAAGCAATAGGAAATACAATCTCTACTTCTGAGCATTGCATAGTACATAACGTACAATCAATATATACAACCGGTGAGACTAAGAATAGTAGTCTACCGTTTAACCACCGCCCACTAATTACGGCACTGATTTAGGGTCGGTGCTCAGTGCTGACAAAGTGCTGCCTTCTGTACATTTTAGCACCTTCTCAGCACCTGTGTGCTAAGTGCTGAACCACTGCTGTTTCAGCACATTATGCTTAGTCAGGATATTTATATTCCAACACTCTCCCTTAAATGTTGCTGACTAAGCAGAAGAAAATCAGCTGAAACCAAGGTAATCCTTCTCTCCCTTCAGCTGCAATTTCTTCATGCCCAAGCTCTCCTTCACATTGACGAACTTAGATCCAACTAATGGTTTGGTAAAGCCATCAGCAAACTGATCCTGTGAGGAGCAATGAACAAGTTGAGAAGATCCCATTTGGATCTGCTCACGGACAAAACACAAGTGGGTGTCAAGGTGTTTTGTCTTTGGGTGGTACTTAGCATCCTTGGCAAGATGGATGGTACTTGTGTTGTCACACAATATAATGTACCGAGGATGGAGGTACCGCAGATCTGTCCACAAATGTTTAAGCCACAACAATTCCTCGCATCCCAACACCGAAAGTGCTTTGAATTACGCCTCCGTGGTGCCGATTGACATCAGGATCGCCTTTTAGACAACCATGTCGACATTAGGCCCTATGAACGTGACCATCCCTCGTTGTGGACCTCCTGCTATCATGACAGTTAGCATGATCTGCATCAACAAAGACTTTCAGCTGGAAATCAGAGGACCTCTGATAAAAGAGACCTTCCTGTGATGTCCCCTTCAGATATGCCGCCAGATCTTTTAGCGACCTTTCCAAGGCGACACGGGATTGCTCATGAATATCGCTTTCAAGACTCCCACAAAGAAAAAGAGATATCAGGTCTAGTGACCGTGAGATATATCAACGCCCTACCAAGCTTCGATAGAGTGTGGGATCACACTCCTCACCATCGAAATCAAGCTCAAGCCTTGTGCCCGGATCAAAAGGACTTGCCCATGACCTTGCAATCTTGCATACGATCTTTGCTTTGTAACATTTCTTTGATATATTTCTGCCGAGAAAGATAGATGCCATCCGAAAGTCTTTGCCACACTTCTACACCTAAACAATAATGCATAAGGCCAAGGTCGGTCATCTCAAGGGGCTAAGATAACTTCAACTTCAATGTAGAAATCAACACATCAAGATCTCCCCGTGATGATCAAATCATCAACATACAAAACCACAACGCATATTCGCCTTCATGTGATTTGCAATAAAGATTGGGGTCTCTTTGCGACTTCGCTGAACCCTCGCTCAAGAAAGAAAGCATTAATTTTCGCGTGATGCCAACATCTTGGAGCCTGCTTCAAGCCATAAATGCTTTTCTTCAAATGACAAACCAGCTGCTCCTTCCCTTGAACAACAAATCCTGGAGGTTGAGTCATATAGACCTCTTCCTCCAAATCACCATTCAAAAAAGCAGACTTAATGTCCATTTGAAACATTAACCAACCTTTCATCGCAGCAAGAAGCGGCTATAACTGATCTAATAGTGGACATTCTCCGTGCAGTGGAGCAAAGACTTCATCATAATCTAAGCCTTTTTTCTGTGCAAAACCCTTGGCTACAAGTCTAGCTTTGTGCTTTGACACTGTCCCATCAGCATGAAATTTGGTTCTAAACACCCACTTACAGCCAATAACGTGCTTATCAGCTGGGAGTTCAACCAATTCCCATGTGCCTTGCTTCAAAGAATTGAGAGTATTCTTCTTCCATTGCATGCCGCCTTTGTGGATCACTAGTCGCTTCATGAAAGGTGTGTGGATCAACATGATCCCGGACCTTTGCCATCAAAACAAGGTTACATGATCCATTAGACTTCTCCTGTTTCTCCATCGGGACGTCTTTGATCTCCTAGGTTCAACAACAGTACAACAAAAGCCGCAACCGTTCCGCAACAATTTGTTTCTCCTTGAGACGGCCGATCTCCTAGGTTCTACAACGGGAGGTATAGCGGTGTGCTACAATAGGTGATGTAACAGTCTTTGGATCAAAGGTGCTACAAAGCACCTTCATGTGTCTTTGGACTCCCGTGAAAGGAACCAACCCCGCTCATGGACCATAGGGCGAAGCGGGATTGGGATCATCCCGCACCACCACTACTTCGTGCAAATGTGAGTTCACCGGAGAAACCACGAGAGAGGGAGAGAAAGGTTTACCAAAGAAATGCTATCGATCTCCAACATCCAAGCCGGCTGTTGCCATTGTGAATCAGAGGAGTATCACCGGAAGATATGCCATCATACACAAAGATCTTCAACGAATCGAATCGACCGCCACAATAACCTCGCTTGTTGGAAGGATCATACAGCTTGTAACCTTTCTGATTTTCTGGATACCCAATGAAGATGGCTTTGACAGTCATGAAACTTCCCATACTTTTTCAGCTTCTCAGCAGGTATGGAAGCATAAGCCAAGCATCCAAACACCCTCAAATGAGACACATCTGGTTTCATTCTCCAAAATGCTTCATAAGGAGTCACATCCTGGACTGCCTTAGTAGGCGACCTATTTGCCAAATATGCTGCTGTCACTACTGCCTCTCCCCAAAAAGATTCAGGCAGTTGCTTGTGACTCATCATAGATCTTGCCAAATCAAGCAAAGATCTATTCCTCCTTTCAGCTACACCATTTTGTGGATGAGCATAAGGAATGATTAACTGTCTTTCAATACCTTCTTCCATGAGAAACTCATCAAAGGCATTAGAAACATATTCACCTCCATTGTCACTTCTCAACTTTTTTATTACTAACCCTGTCTGCTTTTCGACTGCTGCTTTGAAGGCCTTGAACTTGCCAAGCACCTCAGATTTGCAATGCAAAGTATACACCCAAGTGTATATACTGAAATCATCAATCAGGGTCAAGAAATACCTCTTTCCACCTAGTGAAACATCAGGCATATAGCACAAATCAGAATGCAGCAGCTCAAGAGGTTGAGTTGCTCGATGAAGAGCCTACTGTGGAAAAGGCTGTTGAGGTTGCTTTCCGAGATGGCATGCAGCACACTCAAGCTTGACACATTTCAGAGAGGGAATACCTATAACCATCTTGTTCTTGTACAAAGCATGTACAGCAGTGCCTCCAACATGATCAAAACGAGCATGCCACGATGCTCGCCGATCAAATCAAGACATACAAGACCATGTTCAGTCTTATGAACTGAACCATCAAAGACATACAAGCCATTCTACAGCGTCCACTGTGCCATGAACTGCAGACTTTTCAAGTCAATTCCTTCAAGTGGATTTCTGCCCAGCAGATAGGCTTTGCCATTTCCGAGAACAATGTGATGGCCGCTTTATCAAATTCAAAGCAGCCGGACATGATATTAGATCAGAATCAGGGAGCAAACATGACATTCCTCACCTTACTAACTACATCACGTCCATGCAATTGAAAAGCTACAATCCCTTTCCCGTGATAGGAAGAGAATATCCATCACCCATCTTCACATCACCTCCGGATCGAGGTTCAAGTTCGGAAAACACGCCTGAATCTCCGGTGAAGATGAACCGTGGCTCCCCGAGTCCAAAATCCAAATTCTTTCAGAAGGTGCTAGCCGATTTGCCGCAAGATTCAGATATTCAGCATCAAAAGTGGCACACGCAACAGCACTTGTCTCTCCCTTAGAGTTGACTGCTGTGCTTCTCGTGTCACTATCCTTTGAGCTTTTCTTCTCCTTCTTACAATTTGAACTGTAGTGACCCTTTTCACCACAATTCCAGCACTTGAACTCCTTGGATTTCTTACCATCAGACTTCACATTTTCTGGCTTCCTAGAGTCTTTGCTATCAGCAAACTTCTTCTTGGTGTCAGCCCGAGAAGTAGACACAAAATTAGCATGGTCCACTCTCCCATCCCTTTGCTTCTGCACCAACTCCTCTTGTTGCAGTAGAATGGTTACTTTGGCTATATCAATCTTCTCCTTGTACCTAATCTTCGAAGAGATAATATCATATGAAGGAGGAAGACCAACCAAGATATCTTGAATCATTTGTTTTTTTAGATGACACTCCACCGGCGACCATGTAATCCAAGCGCCATTGCTTCATCTGAGTAAGGTATGCTGTGACAGATTTGAAGTCACCTAGTTGGGCATGTCTCATTTTGTTCTGGATCAGCATTTGAGTAGCCATACCCTTGCTATCAAGAGACTTCTCCAAATGAGACCACATCTCTTTAAACTCAGTAAAATGGTTGATTTCATGACCAATTGTCTCTTCAGCCAACATTTTGACAAGAGCACAAGCTTTCTGGTTTACCCTGCCAGCATCTGCTGACTTGGTGCTGATAAAGTCTTTATCAAACACCGCTCCCATGTCACTAAATATCAAATAATTCACCATGAACTTCTTCCAAGCATAGTAATTATTATTAGTGAGCTTTGCATTCTGTGAAAACTTGAATGGATCCATGAATTTCTCCTGTTTTCAGCAGCCAAAAAAATGGTTGAGAAAACAAATTCGTCACCAAACAAAGCACCCACCAGAAAAGTTGAATCTTGAATTTTGTCGCCAAAAAGATCTTGGAAAACTCGAATCTCACACCAGAACTTGCTGGAAAATCCGAATCACTCTCCCAAAACACTTCCTCCAGGCCAAAAAGCAAGAATCTTCTCCAATGCTGCAAATGAGATTTTCCACCACCAAATCTCAGCCAAAGATCTCTTGAAACTATGGCCAATCCAATTTGGATGCTTCTCCAATAGCTTGCTCTATTCTTCCCTCAAGAAAGTGTCTGATACCATGATAGAACTAGTGCAAAACCATCAGAAACCCGCAAGATCGACTCAAGAGATAGAATAGAAGAACAAGAACGACTCTATTGAGAAAAGCAATAGGAAATACAATCTCTACTTCTGAGCATTGCATAGTATATAACGTACAATCAATATATACAACCGGTGAGACTAAGAATAGTAGTCTACCGTTTAACCACCGCCCACTAATTACGGCACTGATTTAGGGTCGGTGCTCAGTGCTGACAAAGTGCTGCCTTCTGTACATTTTAGCACCTTCTCAGCACCTGTGTGCTAAGTGCTGAACCACTGCTGTTTCAGCACATTATGCTTAGTCAGTTATATTCCAACAAATTCTTCTTGTGGTCCTATAATTCAACAATCTTCTTATACTTTTGTTGTGATTATATAAGGGGCAACCTCTTGTATATTAACACAAATCTCACATAATAATCATTCATAGTCCACCAATTTTGCAAGCATCATTCATAGCATCTACCAATTTTTGCAAGCACACAATGTAACATATAAACTGAAGCATTATAAATCCCCACTTTCTTAATATGGCCTCTTCATGTAAAGCTAAATGTGGTCATCACTTCCAGCCAGTACAATCCACATGGATAGATCCATTATCTTGATTACATGAACTTTGTAATCCTTTTTGCTTCAATGAGAACCTGATTATAGACAGATTAGAGGGTGCTCTGATTATAGATAGATTAGAGTGGTGCTATTTATCTAAGCATATATTTTCTTAGTTACCAACTTACCACTTTTGCATAACTTCCAGTGCCAATCTTCCATTACCGCACATATTTGTTGATCATTATTACCATCAAAATCTTAGAATAGTCAAGTACATTAACATCGGAAACAAAAATGTAGAACATGAGCTTTAGTGGTGGAAGACCCTTCAACTCTCCAACATTTTCATACCCCTTTAAGTAGCCATAGCAAAACACCCAGCAAATGTTCTCTGGCATATTTTATGTTGCCCACTGTCCTGCTAGTGACGTTTGCCTTCATTCCTTCTTCATTTTCTTGTTCAGCATATTAGGAGCACATTAATGAAGTTTACAACAACTGAATAATCAACCACACTAGACTTTTTACCATATCAAGCCATTTCATTTCATTAAGCAAAGGAAACAGAGCAGGGGCATAACTATGGTAAATTTGATAAACTTGGGAAGAAAACCTGAATTTCTACAGCAATTAATAGCCCAATTTGAGCAAATTTGTAGCATGATACGTGTCTTTCTCAGGAATACAAAGAGAATATAGTGCTCAGTCGAATGGGCTCCTCCAAGTTCTAGTAACACGTCTCAAAACTTCCATCATATACAACTTCTGCAAAATGATTGGTCTGTCTCCTTTGACAAAGGTTTTGAAAGCCTGGGCAAATGAAAGTTTGTCACGCTGCCCTCGCCTTATCGTGGAAAAGTTACTGTTTCTTCTTGTACAACCAATTACATGTGCTGTGTAGGAGTGATGACCATGCAAGAGAGCATGAAGCTGTCATATAACCATCGGCATAAGTTCAGGTTGAGAAATTCAAATGCTTGCTAGTAACAACACTACTACCAATTTCTCATATGAGCCGACCATACCTTGGATGTCCCTTCAAAAGCTTGAAAAACTATTTTAGATGCTAGTGTCACTGCCACGCCAGTTAGCAGCTTTGCATAACAAGCTATGTCAGGAAAGCAACCAAGGATCTCTGCAGCAGACTATTTTAATTCCGAATTAGAATACTCTTGTATAACAATATCAGAAGGGAAAGAGCAAAAGGAAAGTCCTATTGCAATGCCTAATCCAATAATGAGCTAATACCATGTAGCAATCACCTGGGCTCCAAGCCGCCATAGCCCTGTAAAAACTTCATAAAAAATCACAAGAATTTGGCGGCATTTACATTCTCGAACAAGTATCCGCTGAAATAAAGGATCCACCATTACCATCCCTCATGCACTATGCACCACTGCCAAACAAAAAAAAAAAAAAAAACACTAATGTATTTCTCTGAATATAGGGAGCATTCATCCAGATTTAGAACTTAAAAAATGAAAAAAAACTACATACTACATAGTTACCAGTTGTGCACTAAATATAAAAAGCAAAGAATACGATAATAGGAAGACATCGTAGTGTATCCAAATTCCCAGTTCATTTGCAGCAGATGTTGCTATTGACAACCCCATCTTGTGGAAAGACCCAAAATTCCAAAAGGACAGCATAGTACGAATGCACTTTATAAAACAAAATTTAACATTTTATACAACAAAATTTTGTGCATCAATGGATCCTGTTTATTTGTAAGGCTGTAACATCTCCTCTCTATCCTCCCACACTGCCTTAGGGTACCTGGCCAAGCTATATCGAGTACTCCATGTACTTAGTTAGAAAGTACCAATGGCTCGGAATGCATGTTCCTCTATTTCCACATGATTTATACAACATGGGAAAAGCCATTGTTCCCAATCAGCATATCTCCCTTCCTCAATGGCCAAATGATGCAAGTTCAACCTGGTTTCGGCTATTAATCATCTTTTGACGTTACCTCTAGATGTAATAGGTAGTCTTGTTCTTTATAGATTATCACTGTCCTGTGCTTAATAGTCCGTTGTTCAGCTCATTATAGAGTTTGTTTGAACTACCAGATTTCATAGAATGAAGTGTATTTTTCCAATGGGAGACAACCGGATTCTGCCAAGAGCCCATCTCGAACGGAATCTGACTCCCAATTCAGCAATTAAAAATCTATTCTCCATCTGTTCCACCTGTTCGATCTCTTGCCACTATTCCTTTGAAAGCCTGCCCAGGTGCCCAGCCAGAAAATCATTAAATATTACTTTACGAACTAAAACTCCAAATGTAGCTTGCTAAGACTCCAGTGCGATATCTTCAGCTTGACACATATTTAGCATACTATAGAGAGCTTTTCCATGCTTTTAGAAGCAAACATGTTCCACTTATAGTGGTCTGAGATCTCTATTCCGAGGTATTTTTAGTGCTTGCTCTTTCCATTTCTCAATATCTATGTGAAACAAATTCTAATTTGCTGCTTAACACCATTATTCTGGATATACTATTGTTTACGTTCACAAACTAAGGTTTCTCTGAAGGCTAACGGATGTTTTTTAAATGAACACCATAGCATCAGCATAAGGCAGCAGTTGCTTAGTATATCCAGCAAGTTGTGTACCCTATCACACTTCATCAAGAAATAAACCGAACAATGTAGGTGATAGCAGACACCCATGGACACTCTTGCTGGACCCCCATTATGCTTTTGATTTGTCAAGGTCCTTCAAATGAGAAGGGGAACTCTACATGCCACCAATATGCACTCCCTAACTCCGTAGTGCTAACTGGAAAGAAGAAAGGGGGTGGACCTTTACTGAGACCCAAAATGCCCCACCATCTTTATTGGCATCATCTCATTAGCTAGGGTAGAAGGCTTTGGAACCAAGCAAGGAATACTTAATTCCACGTGCAAAATATTAAAGAGGGGACTAAGGAAATGCAAAGGACAAGGAGAGGATATGCATATCAGGCTCCAAAATAAGAGTAGCAATATTGTCTCTTACTTGACCAAAAATCTTGTCCAGAATAAATGCACTATATACTCGAGCCAACCTTCGACCATCCACATCCAATGCTTCTCCATTTATTATGCTAAAATCTCCCAATAAAGCATAAGGTAGCCTAATTATATGTTTTTTTCCAAGTGAAAAATGGCGTAGAATAAGTAATAGTTAATTGCTTGCAAAAAAAGGGATAATGGCATTGGGCTGCCAATTGGATAAATGCTTAAATAATTTACTGAAATCGGAAATATACCCTATCAAAAAAATACCTTAGATATTGGTTTTAGTTTTGGGCAAGGACTGTCAGTATGAGCTCCAACTATCATAAAACCATTCCCTGGGGAAAATCTGTTTTTGAACATCTAGTCATCATCTCATATTTTACCCAATGCTGATGGATGGCACCATCACCTTTTTCCTATACCAAAGGCCACTATTGTGGAGAAATTCCTGGTAAAGAAATACATGCCGCCAGGCACCAGGGACCATATATCCCTCTCTGATAGTTGCGTAAAGCCTGCTGCGAGGAGCCTTTACTTGGATTCCTCTGTACCATAAACAAAATTGATTCAATGACGCTGATAAGGCAGCAAATGCACAAAAAAAAAGGGTACTTACTCACGGCGTGGAAGGGGATGTCTCACCTGAAGCAGGGCTGCAAGAGCTGCTCTAGTAGGAAATGCAATCACAACATCCAAAGAGCCTCAATTACCTGAAATAAAGCCAAACTAGTAGCAATTATAGTCATGACAGAGTTCTCAAACAGATGATGCACTACAAAGATTTACTTTATAGTTAAACTAAACAACTTGTTTTCCTTCTTATAGAACATTGTTGATTTGCACCTTGTCAAAGCCCAGGGCGTGTTGAGGTAAACAAACAAAATCTCCCATGGCTTTAAACTCATAGCAGTAACAATAAAACATCTGCACCTACAAAAGCTATAATGACACACAAATACCCTACCATTGAAAAGACTTGCTCGCATACTCATAAACTTCTTATTATGCTAAGAACAACAAAACTTATTTCTACAAAACAATAAAAGATAGTAGGAAAAGGAACTATATCTCCAATTGTGGTTGCCCTATGAAGGATCTATGAATCATCAATAATATATAGCAAAATAACAGGGGGTTCCAGGGGGATTTGATATGGATGTAAAAAATAACACTCCCTGAAACTATAGACCATATATCCCTGAAATAATTGAATCGGTGTTATAAAAAAACATAGATTCAAGATAAAAAAGAATCACATTAGCTCACTGGGTATATTGGTTAAAGTAGTCTTATTAAGACATTGAGTTATTTTGGTAGAGGTTCGAGCCCCCGTATTTCATATTTGAAATCTTAGGCAAAGCCGAATCTAGGTTCGATATTCCCTCAAAACCTTAGGCAAAATCATATTTCATATTTCAGAATCATAGGCGCCTCCAATGATAAATGACTATAAGCGAAACGAGAGGTGCTCACAGGTCCCAACATACGATCTGGGTCGTAGGATTGACGAATCCGACGAATCTGGGTAGTCCAAGGTGCACCTCGTTTAGAATATGTAGCACCTCTGAGCTATTTAGTGTCCTAAGAAGCTCAAAAAGAAAGCATATTATCCATGTACTTAACTGTAGCGTACTGACATGACCAGCATCATGTCCTTGGCTACTCCATGGCCGCAATTTCCGCTTAGCCTGTGCATCTTAGAACTACAGTATAAAAGTAGCCAGGTCCCATGAGCAAATAATAGAAACCCAGACAACCCTGGAGTAATACTCTGGTTAGCCACACCTAGCTTGTGCTCTACATATATTCATGCTTGTTCCTCTATTGTGGCAACCTGCAATAACTCGACGTAAAAAAACCCACAGTTCTATAGCGATTATTTCTAATCCTCGTTCATTTAATTATCAATAATGTACCTGACTAATAAGTACCAAATCCAAATTGTCCAGAACTTTCGGATACATTCATGCATTAACTTACGAAGTGATTGCATTATTATTTGCAGAGCATAATATAAGTCCTTTTCTAGAGCTTCACACAGTTTTAAGATGGAGCAAACAGCCAGTTATGCTATACCAAAGATTTATCTACCATATCCACAGCCTCTAGATACCTGTCTCATCCAAATGGAGACTCTAAAATCGATAATATTGTATTGGTACTATATATGGAACTCTTTTAAAATCACACATGGTAGCTGGAGGAACAGAAGGACCTAGAAGCTTGACCGGAGAAAATTGCTAGATATATCCTTTTAGCATTACATAAAACAACTCTAATTGTTGTACCTGTAATTATGTTTGTGTCTGGAGGCCAAAGTGAAGAAGATGCTACCTCGAACTGGAACGCCATGAAGAAGTTCAATACCATCAAACCATATACATATACTCTAATTACTTTGAAAGCTTGGAGTGGAGGGAGAAGAACTGGAAAATGCAAATAAGGTTTTGGAAAAGTGATTAAGATTGTCTGATACCGATCTTGTTTTTTACCTGCTACCATAGCTGGTCGACCTTGTAGCTTCAGTACCTAACTACCTTTTTGCTCATGCATTTTTTGATCAAGCAGTCCCATACTCCGTCTTGAACACAGTAGGCTTCACAACTTTATTGAATGCCCGATTTGCTTCAAACAAACTCCCCCAACCTGTATAGACGCGTATCAGATGGTTGCCCAAGAAAGCAATCGAGTCTAGCCCATTAGATGTTACAAGGAACTGAACCCTTCTGGCCGCAGTCAAGTCCCTCCATTTTCTTTGTACGCACAGAAGAACAGAAAACAGATTGTAGAATCCGGTTAGCCGGTTTCGAAATAGTTGCCTAAGAACAACCACGACTGCCAGTTTACACTCTATAGCAAGTTTGGAGCAGTCATTGGCATATTCATGGCATATATTAGCATATACTCGGAATATGCCATAAACCCACATGGACAAGGGCTTGCCCCCCTAGGGGCAACCCAAAAACCAAAAACATTTTCCACCAGACAGGAAAATCTCAAATTAAAAGGGTTGATTGTAATTATCGTCCAGATTGAGATATATGGGTTATACCCTCTAAGAACATCTAAATCTAGGTATCTTCGATAATTGTTGCCTAGTTATTCACACTTATTGAGTTGGCTAGGCGTTTGGAGTTTATGCATGGATCAATATAAAGTGACGCTGCAAACTGCTCAGCCCTTTTCTTGTGCATCTAACTCATATTCCTATCCTACTTCTTTTATAAAGCAGATATGCAGTTTCCATTTATTGGGTTTTCATAGAATAAAGGGTGAAAGGGGATACAAGGAGCGGGAAGGCAGAAACAGAGCAAATTCTATGTGCTTGGAGCCTTTGGCAGATTTGGCAGAATAGCCAAAGCACCATCCTCTTATTTGCAATGGACGGTGGACGGTCGGACGATGCAAAACAGTGGTCAGTCGGATGTCGCCCTAACTTAGTCTCACGACAAAAAGTAGCCTCTACCGAACTCACATAATGCAACAGGAGTTTTAATCTGAGCCCTCGAACGCAACCAAATTTTTAACTTAGGCCCTCTATATGATACATTTATTGACATCAAAAGAATATTCCATCACCCCACTCCCCATGGGGTTTCCCTCGGGCAACCCAAAAAATAAACCCGTTTTTTCCTAAGTGTGCTCACTCTCCCTCCCCTACATGCCAAACGGGGTTTGCCTTGGGGCAACCCAAAAATGTAAAAGTCAACAAATCGTGTAGTATTTTTGGCCCTAGAATCGTGGTAGCGTATCCTAGGTATTATATCCACAAAACAAAAACACTACGCCAAAATAGATTGAACGACCTCAAATTGTCCCTTAGGAATTACGAGTTTGTGAGACGATGCTTTGGAATGAAAGCTGCAATTGAGATCTCTAATAGAAGACATGATGATTGGAAATTCTTGTACGACCTTGCCAATTTGTCGGCCTACTGTTTTGAGAGGCAACAATGGCAGGTTTGATATTTTGCCTCCTATTCTTGGTATCAGTACAATATTACTCTTATAGTTTCCGTTTCTTTGAGCTTATTCAAGAAAGAATTGAGACGCATTGGTGCATTTGTATAGCAGGAGGATAGGTAGTGGCAAGAAATGTTAGACTGTAACTCGTTTTTGTGCTTATTGTTAGTATCTGCATCCCATATTGAACCTTTGATACTTCTCAACCAGACATCCTTATATTGCTGTTCTTCAGCGTACCTTACCATGTGCTAAGACGAGTTCATTATTAATTGTTGTGCGGTGTTTGCAGACATTCATGGCCAATTATCGGTGGTTTTATTGGAACAAGGTTTTCCAAAGCGATCTGTAAAGTTGGTTGTTCAAGTAGGCATCAGTTGCTTCTTGTAACAATGGCAACCGATTCAAACAATGCAGCCACTTCATCTGGAGCATCAGATGAAAAATTGTCAGCAGATCTTTTATCTATATCTGAGGCGAACCTTGAGAAAAACTACCAAAAGCTTCAATTACAGGAAAAATTAGAAGGAAAAAGCATTTTGCAAGCATTGCATGAGGGTTCAAGAATACTCTTGTCAGCTATAGACAAAAATGATGCCTTTAAGAAGGGTTCTTGGCTGGTAAAGGATTGGTTAGGTTCCGACAAGAAAGCTTGGATGAAATTATTTTCCTACCAGGTCTCGCCTATACCTTAAATGTTCATTCTTTCCTTTTACTTAATGTTTGATCCTTGCATGTAGCTTGTGATTCTAAGAGACAAAAATCCTTTAATTAACCACACCACGCTGGCTGGCCTCTGCCATTAGGCATATTGATTACTTTAATGTAGAGGTTGTTTTTGTGGAGAAACATGCTTTATTGGGGAATCGAGGGAAGCAATATTGTATGCTACATAAGTTCAGGCGAAGAATGTAGCTTTGTAAGGCAATTTAAAACAACTTATTCAAAAAAGTCATATGTGTCTTGGCATGCTTATTTCAAGAGCAGTTGCAAGCAGCCAAGTAGTTTTGGAATGTTTATTATATATTTCAAATGAAAGCTACATATTGGCTCGAATCCGAAAAGGAATTAAGCTAAACACGGAATTAAAAATTTGGATTCAAACAAATCAGCCGTATCATTCATTTGCTATGATTATCATTTTTGCTAGCGTGTAGTTCTATGTTATAGTTAACCACTTTATATTCCTTAGTAAGTATTGCATACATCCTGCAGGCAGCAGTGTACGCACTATTACAAGCTGTTATTGAGATTGCAAATCGAGGTGAAGGCAGGGATCGGGATGTTCACCTGTTTGTACAAAGAAGGTAAGCTCTTCTCACATACTTCCATATAAGCCAGATCTCTATGAGTTATCAGCTTTCATTGGAAAGGCTAGTTCATAAATAAGCTGCCTTGCAACAATAGGTTGGCTCCAAACTCGGATGAAGTGGAGATGTTCCAAGTGCCTGACAACAGTTTGTGCAAATATGCTGCAGTTTATCACACCAGTGTGCTCCATTGGAGGAATCAATCAGGCAATACCTCTCTACGAAAGACCCTGCAGCAGCTGATTGGTTCTGGTCCCAAGAATTCCCCTTTGCCGTGTCTAGCTATGTCAACATCTTAGAGAAGGATCAGCAATTTGCAGCTGTCACATCAATGTAAAGAGCTTGTATTCTGCACATTCTCACACTTACCAATTATATATGTTTGCTTATCTTTTCGAGTTTATTTCCAAGCAGTTGGGATGGTTGCACTTCCTATCCGAGCAAAGCAAGTGATACAGCGCTGCTATCCTTAGCAATCAGTGCCAGTGGAGCTGTAATGAAACTAGGGTCAACTACCCTCTCCTGCCCTCAGTTTTCCTTGACGTTGCAGGAAGAAATAGGGCGGTTGATGAACATGCTTGCAGATTTTGTTTCGATAGCACAAGTTTATGGTTTTGCTTGCTCCTTGGGTCTTCGGCGGGAGTTTTTTGCAAATTTTGGTGTAAGAGCAGCCAATAATACTGGCACAAATATGTCAGAAGATGAAAGAAGCTTCTGGGTGTCCCTTATCCAGAAAATTTTAAGACGAGCTGTTGTTAGAGAAGGTGTACGATCAAACTTGAGAGCTTATAATGGTGTTGAGGTAACAAAATCAGTTTTCTACATAAAGTTGTTTCATGGTTCATGACAGTTATACTAAAATACAGGTACTTGAAAATGACTTAGCGGTATTTGGGTTCTTTGCTGCTCTTGGAAGAAAGGCACGCTCGTTTTTGGCAACAAGTATAGTGTCTGAGACACCAGAATCTTTAGCAAGTCTGTTAAGGCATGGATTTTGCCTTTACTACTGTGATCTCGTATTAGTAGCCTGGTCACGTACACATATTACATGCATTTTGTCATAGAAGAATGACTATCAGCAAATTATTTTATCTCAGATACTTGGAAGGAGCAAGTGTTTTGTTCTACCCGCAGTTATCTACCTTAACATTTTATCAGCTGTTCGTCGAGGTAGAGCTAACACTTGAATTTATTATGTGTTTACAATGTTGAGCACTTAAAAGTTCTTAATATTTATGAAATTGTATCAGGTTGTTTGCGAGGAGATGGAGTGGTTGCCATATTTTCATAGTTCAGCCTCTGTCTGCATTGGTCAGAGTAACACTTGTGGATCTATGTCTGCAATTGTCAACATCTGTTCGCGCTGGGTGATGGACTTTAGCAAGTATAGTGCCTGGGTTCAACAGCCTGAAGGGGAACGTGCGAGACAATTTTTGCTTAACAGGTAGCTGGGAGTTGTTATTTTGAGCTTATGATGCCCATCTGGAGATGAGTACAGGTTCTAAGATATTTAACCTCTTTTGCTGTCTTGTTCAACTTGCTTCCTTTTCTTCTGTTCCAATTAATTTTGAAGATGTGATGTAAACATTTACATAGTAAAACGGGATTGTTTTCGTTTTGTTTCTCTGCAACCATAATGGCAGTAAAGATATGTTCTGCATCTTTGAAATAATTCTGTCCTCCTCCATGATGAGATGCTCCAGTAAAAGACATGTCAATAATCGTCTCGTCAAAGGGGTAAATTGCTTAAGTGTTCGCTAGTCCAAAGTTCCTTTTTCCCCTTTGACCTGTTTCAACAAAAGGTGTGCATTTTGTTCTAATAAATCTTCAATGAACAGGTGCTTAAACGGATTACTTCCTAACAATTAGTTTAGAAAGAAAGAAAGAGTATATTAATGTCAAGGGGAGATTTCTAGGGTCTACAAAACCAAATAAATATAGCAAGCCCTTAACATCTAGGAGTAATCTCCAAGATGAAATTGCTAGTTAAGCCTAGCAAGTTAGTGATAAGCTTTCATTGCCTACGAGTTCATTAATGCAACCCCTTATACGGTCAAAAAAGCCTATGAGGCTTTATGCATGCCTAATGTTCCTTTTCTTCTTTCGACGCTATCCTTTCTTTAGCCCTTTTGGCCATTTTCTGAGTGCCCCTCAGCTGGCTTCCTTGTTCTATTACTGTTTAACTGTGTATTTTGTTTATTAATTACTTACTATCCTAACCCTAAAGGGGTGACTTTGGCACTGTCTAAGAAGATAAAACGATCAGCAGCCATGAAACCTAAAAGGTCTTTCGAGAAGAGGCCGAACATCAAGCATCAAAGCAAGCCAAGAAGGGGTATTATGAATTACTTTGCAGCAGTCACAGGAACGAATGGGCTATCTCCATCAAACCCTATCTGCGCAGATTCTTAGATTTTCACTATAAGTTTTGTTAACTTAATATTTTTGTTTCCATACTTTAGATAAAAGTCTTGACAAAATTGCAGAGTTCCACTGCATTACTCGAATAAACCAAGTTCAAGTACTCTGGCTCCAACTCTAAAGACTCGTCCCCGTCGTAGGAGGGGGATGGTGTGATGACCATACGAATATTATAGTTGTATGTATAAATATGGTCGTTACACATACCCAAAACCTGTCGTCATGGGGGTTCTCTAGAGTGTTCTAGACTGTTCAAGAGAGTTCTAAAATGTTCTAGAACTTCTAGATAGTTCAAGAATGTTTTAGAAACTCTGGAATGGTTTAGAAAGTTCAAGAATGAGCTTTGACTAGTCAAAGAGCATGGGGTTTTCCTCCTGGAGGTCTTGAATTCTGTTTGTGTTATTGTCTCATAGACCCTTCGGGTCTTACATAGACGTTAATAACTCTTTCTTTCTTCTTTCTTTCCAATCTAGGGAAATGATGAGGAATTGGTGGATTTATTTGGTCTTGTAGATGTTAAAAAACTCTTTCTTTCTCTCTTTCTCTTCTTTTTGACAAAAAAGTTAATTTCAGTTTCCAAACCTATATAGTCTTTCTGTTAAGCAAGCTCTGAAACTTGAAAGACTTGCTGGATATCAACCAATAACCCCCTGCTGCACCATTCGTTCTGCCCGTAGCTTTGGAACTTCTGCTACCAGCCTCTTTTCTGCCAATAAAATCATACTTTGCCCTCATTATATATTCAGAGCCACACAGGCTGGCTGGTAAAATGACTAGTCCAAATGTAACACATGACATCTTTGCTCATCCATTACGATTGTCAATCATTGAAATATTTCTCTTCGGCAAACCTAGGATTAGTTCTTATCTTTTGCATGTTATCATGAGTTCCTGGCAAAGATTATGGCTTGTATTTAGTGCTTCATATGAACAGACTAAAGAGCTCCACAAAATAATATTGCAGAGATGCTTTATACAGTGTTGTGTCAACGCAGTAAAGGACATTCTCCATTGGCTGATATTTTACTTGTTTACGGCAGCCAATCACGACTGGACAAATGCCGTGAACTTCTTGATGTAGCGTTGACCACAGGAAATGGCAACCAGGAGTAAGTATTGATGGATGATGGTTCTTCTTGTGATAATGGCTTTAAAATGTTGTTGAACTTGGCAGATTGCCGATGCAATGGAAAAGCATAAGCAAAGCAAATCAAGAGAACATCTTTACAAGTAAAGATGACATTGAAGTTTTTGAGCAGCATCTTAAGTTATTTGATGAGGTTGGTTTGGTCACAGATGCACTTCTCTGACTATTTGGTATAAATGCATGCTGAAGATGTTAACCTGCAGCCAAACGTTGGCTTTTGTAGATAAAGAACCATTCACTGTCGTATTTTCTGAAAGTTTTAAGTTTTTGCCCATAGTGTAAAATAAAGCTTACACTATTATTATGGACCTTGTGCTGCTAGGATTTGAAATATATGGAATCGGTGCTTGGCAAGTTGGAAAGCCTGCTGGAACACTCGCCTGAAAGTGGAAATAATGCTGCTGGAAAAGTGGAGCTGGAGAAAATTCGTCGTTTAAAAAGGGAAGCTGAAATTCTAGAGGCTTCTCTTAAAGAAAAAGCTACTCCAAAAGCAAGGAAAATTCAGGTTTATGTGCTGATTTTCAAATATATGACTCACCTTGCTAATACATGAACACAATAAAACATTAGCAAAGCCAACTAAAGGTTAGATTAATTCACACTAACCACCTGAGGCCTATTCAAGAAAAGAAGATGACAATAATGTGGACAAATGTCAAAACTGGTGCAAGCAGATGAGGAACTGATCTGTTGTTACTGCCAAAATGAGTCTTGTATTAGATAAATTTCATTAATTTTATATAATAAAAACTATAGTCTAAATGTTGGAGTTGGATAGATTGGACGGCTTAGAAAATCTGTTTGTTTGAGGAGATCGACGGTCGTGACGAATCTATTTCCGAAATTTTGCGGATAAAAGGGAAGGAAAATCATATCCGCACCTTGCAGGCATGGACGGATTGGATTAGGGCCACTTATCTCATTCAGTCCGCAAGGGTTGCCAATAGCGCCCATCCATCCAAAAGCACCGCCTCTCACCAATTCAAATGCTTGAGCAAAACATCGTTGGAAGTCTTTCTGCCATACTTCTAGATTTTCTGGCTTTTCTTTTATCTGCTGGATCCATTTCTTTGGTACCAATTTGCTCTCGGTTTGCCGTTATTTTGCTATGGAACATGTCCAAATGCCCTGTTTCCCTTTAAAATATGCATGAAATCTTACCTTTTTCCCTTTCTTGACTACGACAGAGAACGATGTGATCAGAAGTTAACGACTCTGCATGCATCTGATGTGAAGAGCTATGCTTTGAGTTGGTGGAAAGACCTATATGGAAGCTGCTCTTGCCCGCAACTATGATGGGGAAAATAGTCACATTGGTGTTAAATTTGTGAAAGTTATGGTGGATATGTGCATGTACAACCTAGCAGTTTTTTCTCGATCCTAATTGCAGCTTATTGCGCTACGACCAGATGGATAGTGGGAAGATTTTGATTTGAGTGCACATCCCCCATTGACCTTATATTGCCAACATACGCCCAGCAATGCTGGGCTCTGTTTCTAGTACATTGATAGAACAGCACTGGAACATTGAGATGCCAAATTCAAGGAATCAACTTCAATTTACATGGAAAAGTGTGTTCAGAGTAATTAGAGCACCAATATCCATGTACAGCCAGATGTCTGTCCTGACTTAGTTGCTGTGTATTCATACAAGCTGAAGTTTTGATGCTGAGCTCCATTTAGTATGTAAAAAAATTCCAGAAGTCCCAAATCAAGCATGTCAAACTGACATTTGATGCAGGCAATAATGATATCTGAAACACCTCTTGTGAGAATCAAATACTTTACATCTAACACAATGACAACAGGCACTGCACAGTATGACCTTAGACAGTTCCAAATTGTTTCTTTAGAAATGTGACAACAGGCACAGCAAGGGGCCCCAGAAACAAGGGCCTATCCATTAGAACGGGGCTGGGCTCAATGGTGGAAAAAGAGTTTATTTATTTGTATCAAAAGCCCTTAAGACCTATGAGACCAAGTATTTATATCTGGGAGGATCTTCCTAGCTTGAATGTCTTTAGGCACAGCTAGCATTTAAATAACAAAAACACAATAAGAAATCTTAACTGGTCGTGTGTGCCCCCCTCATGGGTCTGAAAAATGATATGATGTTCTAGAAATCTTATTTTTCTTTTGGAGAGATAACTTATGGAGCTGGCTGGCTTTTTTTATTTGCTTTTCCGGCAATTTGGCATGCTGGTTGGTCAATCAGCACAGTATTATATCAGAGATGCAGTTACTTTTAGTAAGGCCTGGAAGGAACCTGCTGAAGCTTATGCTGAGAACTTATCAGCTGCAAGAGTATGCCAGATGGAGTGGCAACTTCGGTCCATAAAGCAAGACGACAGTTTGACCTCCATATTGCCTTTAGTGCATGCATTCGAGTGCCTTCATATGATCGGCAGAGCTTCCTTTCATCGTCCTCTGCACGGAATTAGATCTTCATGTATCTACGGACTAAAGAGGAACAGATCCATTAACATTGAGTCCTCCAATTTCTAGAGACCATCTACTGTTGGAGAACAAGCTCTTTGAAAGCCTCAAGGTGACCCCCAGGCACTTCAGAACCCTTGAAATCTCAGTTGGTTGTTGCAAGTGGACCAAAGTGGATGTATCAGACGTTAGTGTGAAAGGGTATGCCCAGATTCGTGGAATTAATTTGCCCTGGCAATGCAAGGGCTGTACTGATCATTGTGCTTTCCTTTGATACAATTTCCTAGCACCATTAATTGTGTTAGTATGTGCCCTTATTAGAGGCTTTGGCAAAATCCAAAATTGATGCATTTCCTAGTCCCTTCACTTTTTCAGCCACAAATGGAAAGACGGACAGTCAAGGATCTTTTCTGAAACCTGCTTGTGCATGAGCCCAGACACCATTTCCCTCAGCTCACATGCTAAGCTTCTTTTCAAGTGCAACACAACACCAAATAATTTTGCCATGGCACTACTCACCATAATGGGACCGTAATATTTCACCATATTTTTCTCTCCACCTTCTATATGGACGCAATTTGATTCAGGCACTGGAAAACCATGACGCAATGCCAGGTTAAACCAATTCCTTAAGTGCTAATTTTCCTCTCCGTTTTAAGAGCCCACTGCCATACCCATCAAGTCACACGCTTTACCACTCTACCACCTACTGGTCCTCTCTTCTGGATGGGCGTCATCACATCACATATTCCAACCTAAGCTCTATTCATCTTTCTCTGCCCAGCAGACTTGCACCCTTCATTGGGAACATGGCTCTGGTATCATATTAAAAAAAAATAACATTAGTCGGAGTGGGATAGATATGATTTTACTTCTTGCCACCCATCAACTCCTAGAGCTGGTGTGAGTCAAGCACATCCATGCTTGGTCATAAGCTTTTAGAAGACGAAATCAAGCTTAGGGGAAGTTTTCCAGGGACTACCAGTTATCGACCGGTCTTGAATCATATCTCCGACACGCGCCCCAAAAGGCTTTGCCCTACCACAGATGCGGCATCGTGTTGAATATAGGACATCAGCTTGCAGGCTGGGCGCAGGTCCAGGAATCTCTTGTCAGTTGTTTCTGAGCTCACCCAACTTGGAAAGAAAGCTGGCTGCATCAGGCTGAAGGCAGACAATGTTCATCTTATCATCAGATGTGTGTAATAATAATAGAGAAAGAAGTCAGAATTGTCCGAAGAGATGGCAGCCCCGACTTTTTTCCCTAAATGCAAGGAACTTGTTACTAAGGAACAAATTTCCAAGGATGTGATAAAATGTCCACTAGAGCAGAACCTCCCTCCAGATTGCAGCTCATAGAAGATATGTGAATCCAAAGTTCATGAATGGAACCTTTTCACAATACAGTTTGTTCTGTGTATCTTGGTGAAAGTTGTGGAATGGTTTTGATAATGAAAACTAACACCAGCAGGTTGTCAATGAATAAACAGAATCCACTTTGGCAATCCCTTATTCTGTTTTCCTTATGTTTTCTAAGTTACTCGTTACTTTGTGGGGGTAATTGACAAGTTCAAAGGCTATTAATATTTCCTTCAGAGTCTTCTGGTTGAATGTATTTCAAGAAGCTATTTTTACAATAATCTTCCCAAAATTGGGCTAGTAAATGATGTATTTTCATTTATTGAATGTTTATTAGGCTTGTGCCTTTACATGTTGTTTTGGTCCTTGAAGGAAGGGTATTCTGCAAAGCAAGATAATGGTACGCTATCACCAATTGCTAGAGAAACTGAGCAATTTGAAGTGTTGCGACATGAGTTAGCTCAACTTGAGTCTCGAGTTAAAGGGACTGCAGACGTGTCTGTGCAGGTGTGAATGAAGCTCCATTGCCTACACTTTTTCTTTTATCCTTGTAGTGGATGAGTTTTTGTCTATAATTTGTGAGGTCTTGAAACTTTTATCATTCTATCTTAATTCAATTTCATATTTGAAAACTAGAAAAAGGCCAATTTTTAAATAGAAGCAGGGTAGGTTCCATGTGCAAGCATATTCTAAGATACATCTCATTTAGGTGGTTGGTAACCTCTTCCTGATAAAGTAACTGTTTAGCTCATATACTTCCTTGAAACTCAAAACATGTTTTCTCCCTGATCTGAGTATATACCTCTATATCTGTATGTGCGTGTTGAGAACTATGTAAGTTTGTCTCATGAATTTGTTTTGTTCTAATGTGAAGGCCTACTTTTTGCAATTGTGTATTAGACGCTGCGATTCACATTGTAGTAGAGAGCTATTAGTAATGCCTTCTGAGTGCGATCAAATCAGGCTTATGGGATTTGCATTTTCTTTTGGGGTTTGCTTGCTCTATTTACTAAAAAGTAATCACTAATTTAACTCATCATTTTTGGGGATAAATCATTGCATTCTCATTTCCATTTGCTTTTTTTTGGGCTCTGCAGCTGTCAAATTCAAGTGATCTGTCACCTGTTCCATATGAAATTGAGCAAGGAAAAAGTTATGGGGACGTTTTCAGCAAGTCAATCGAAAAGCTTAAAGATGCGAGTGCAGTAAGTCTGTAATATTTAGCTTGCGTGTTGAAGCTAGTCCACCCATTCTAGGCAATCTTCTCCCTGTGTAATGAAAGTCTAGGCTGGTTAATATGACTGAGGTGTTATACATAATGATGTCAATAGATTTTGAAATCTTTTTGCAATGCTGGTGAAAATATTTAAAGTTTTTACTTTTCTTCTCCGTTTCTGTCTAAAAAACACTAGCCATATTTGTAAACCTTAGGTTTCCTCAAAATTTCTATGGCATTTCGTTGAAGCTTCTTCATTTGTTCACAGGATTTGTGGAGAGGGACACAACTCCTCGCAATAGATGTAGGATCAGCAATGGGTCTGCTTGGGAAGTCGGCTCAAGGCAAAAACCTGACAGAGCGAGAAAAAAAGGCACTTAAACGTACACTAACAGATCTAGCTTCAGTTATACCTATTGGTTTCCTTATGCTGCTACCGGTGAGCATTTGCTGTTTATTTCATGACCAACTTGTTGTGGTGATAACATGATTTTTTCTTATGGCAGGTGACTGCCGTTGGCCACGCTGCAATCCTTGCTGCCATACAGAAATATGTACCGGCATTGGTATGCTGCTTGTTATGCATTTCAATATTTGTAGTGAGAAATATAATGTTGTTTAAATTTGCATGTTATGAACTTCCAATTTGTTGGAAAATTGTTTTCTGAAGAAAGAGCCATCCACGTTTTCATTCTAGTAATCAGAGCTTCCATGCTGTTCTTGCCTGTTTGTGCATTGGCTGCAATCCTTGGCTAGTGCATGGCATCGTCTTGCTTGCCATGCCAAATGATGTTGCATCCCACGTTAGCCTAAAGTTTCAAGCTTCAAAGAACTCCTTGTATTTTTCATCCTTTCAATGCATCTGAGGCATATTCTTCTCCGAGCGTTCAAAGCGTTTACTTAAAACAATTATGAAGCCCAAAGTATGGTTTCATTCTTATATGGTGCTCAAAGAAGAGGGCCAACTTAGTCAAGTATATGGAGGCAACATGTAGCATGGGTGGGAAAATGATATTACCAAGTGTGCTTTTAATTTGCTTTAAAATCTTCATGTGGTCAGGATATACTTTAAGGCAGCATCTTTTGATCAACCTAATATTTTTATCATGTTAAATTACAGATACCTTCAGCATACGCTCCAGAACGTTTGGATCTGTTAAGACAACTAGAAGAGGTCAAACGCATGGAATCCGAGACCATAAGACATGAACAGAAGAAAGGCGAAGATACCGAGGGGGAGAGAATTTGCTAATTTGAAATAACTGGAAATTTGATTGGTAAATATGTGTATATACTGTTCCAATGTACATGCTCGTTTTTTTTGAAATAGTATCAAGATACAAGAGAAAGATAGGCCGTTATTACAAGCCAAAAATCCTCCCCCCAAATGAGATGCAAAGACATGCAAGGCAAAAGTTCTCATGGTCTGCTAAGATTGCAGTTAACCTTCTTTTATTTACCTGAATACCAATTACACAATCTTTTTTTGAGCATTACAATCCATTGAAGAGATTTCTGGACTCCCATATTTGATTAGCAATAAAGAAAGACATGGCTTCAATAGTGGTATGATTGCTTTTAAGGTGATTGCCGTTCGTAGGCGGTTCCAGGAGCTCTCGCGTGTTACAGGTGGCTCTCTGTAGGTTCCAGAGGGCCTTGGAAGGTTCGGGATTTTCCTTGAAAATTTGCAGGTTTCGGAAGGTCCTAGAAGGTGCAGACCTTTTTGGCTTCGTATAAAAGAGGAAGCACACAATGTTGGACACATTTGTAGTCCAAAGGCGCTGATAAATAGTAAAAGATTTGATATTTGGTAAGGAATGGTGTGATCAGCCCGGAGCTAGGGGCGTTAGAAGATTTTAGATGTCTATTTATATATTCTAAGAAGGTGAACTCTAATCTAATTCGATTTGTTAGCCTTTTCCAAGCTGCTGGAGATGACAATAATTTTTAAGATTCATCTGAATAAGTTGGGAAAGGAATAAATAAATCGTCCGAAGATACTCTGAAAGAACGATGCACTCTCATTTGCCGAATGTCTTTCCTGTCAGCCGCATGCATCATTAGGAATCCTACTGGTGATTATTCTACTTGCGGATATTTTAAGACATGCAGAAGTTTTTTGTAGCACCCCGCTTGCAGAAAAAGTCCAGGCGAATAATATCAGAAGGTGATTTAGAGACATAGTAGATCCTCTTCAACTGCAAGGGATCCTGTGGCCCCTTAACGACGTTAAGAAACCAAACTATGAATGTTCTCTCGTCTGTCAGGAACATAACTGTATCAATTTTTGACCTTGTGAAAGTTCATCCATACAGGGATACCACACATTCGCTGGAGCTTGCATCATCCACAAGCTACAATTACCCTCAGAGCTTTTGACACTATAACATGTGGCTATTGCAAGGCCACTCAGTCAGTCGCAGTCCCTTGGCTTTTCTAGTCTTTACTTTATTGCCTCTGCAAATGAGAAGCACATCCATGTCTGTAATGCTGGACATTTTAAGTACGTCCGATGAAGGCAGTCTAAAGGAGGTGCCATGGATACTGTATGCCCAAATTGTTGCTATTGGAGCAAACACATACCTTTTAAGCAAATAACCTTTTCTTTTCCAAATAACTTGTTGCTATGCAGCTTCACTATGCTCGATCTACCGACTTATTTTAAACCAGTAAATGAATGTAGTCCATAAATCACTTAAAAGTACACAAAGCATTAGTGGTTACTTATAAGTATCGTGTCACCTTATCAACAATCAGGAACTTACTTTATCTGGAGTAGGGAGGACATGCAATGGCATTTGCAGTATATCATAGGGAGTGGCATGTGGCATGTGAGAACGTGGAAAGAAAAGATGTATGGAACATCAGATGAAAATAAACTTATCTAATATTACAAGTAGTCCGATGAGCTAATGGAACTGAATAACATTAACTGAATAAGAAAGATGCTATCTGCATGCGTATCTACAAAACTACCTCATGTAATGAGTAACTTAAGAACTATTTTAATTAAAACTCTCGAAATCGTCCAAGTTCTTGTTTCGTTGGAATATTTCACTTCTTTGTTGCTTTATTGGATTCTAACATCCTTCAAAACTCTAGACCTGCTTCATGATCACGCCAGAGATCATGGCAATGGTTCCACTACCCGTAGTTCCAAAAAGAATCGAAATCGCACTTTAATACCAATTGATACGATCTTTCCTGAACACCATTCAGCCAGCAATGTCAGGATGGAATATAAAGACAATAAGGCATATCTGACAATCAACATCCACTTGTAGCTCCTTCCTCGAGCTAGCAGTCCTCAATATAAAACACCAAGAGTTTAGTTTACGGATCATAATAGATTACTGAAAAAGAAATGGCGTTCTTAAAATTAGATTCAATAGAGGAGGAGTAAAGCAGTCCTTTTTTACCCCTTCTCACTCTTTTGATTATTTCTTCCTCATACAAATAAACCAGAAGAAGACTCCGAGGCAGTTCCAAGAAAGCAAAAATCACCCAAATTGGATCTCTGGTTGCGGAAATATCGTCACTTGAATTTTAGCATCTGTTTATAGATGTCTCCACGACTTTAGCCTTCTTTGGCTTTGGCTTCGCTTTGGCTTTGTCTTTTGTTCCCAACCATGACATATACTAGCTTTATATAATTTCGAATCATGTTCGCCACTCCCCCGAGCTCATTTATCAGATAACCTTAAACCATATTAGCTACTCCCATCAATATGGCAATAGAATGTGTGAAAAATCCAATCAACTATTATTTGTGGAAATAAATATCAATTTCTTATTGGGAAATATATTACATGAACAATGAGACTTCCAAAAGGTACATTTATATGTAGTTATACATGTTATTTTGAAGTTTTTGATTCCATTTTCTTTGTTTCAATGTTCTGTGATATAAGCAAAACTCACAGATTAAGGAAGCCCAGGTCTCCATCTTCAACGAACAAGCAGAACAAATATTTGGGCAAACTGTTGACGAATTATATGTGACTAGAAACGTGTGCTCGGCGATGCCAAACATTAGTCATGGACATGTGGCATGGTTAGATATAATGAACTTTGCAAGTGGAATGAAACGTTATAGATTTGCCATGTCTATAGATAGAACAAAGTATGAACATGTTAAGTGTAGTTTGCATGTCTAATGTTGAAACGAGATGATTTATTCAATTGCATCCACCCCAAGCTTTGTAACAACCTCCCTACCATGTGCAATGGTGAATGCCTCATCTCACATACTTAAAATGATGCCGAAACGTTGTTGTATAATTACTGAAAGGAGGGGTGAGGTTAGGTTTAAATTTTGCAGACACGGTGTTATAAACGTGAATACAATGCTAAAGGTGAAGGGTGCTCGACACGGTTTATGTTTCCGCTTGGATGGGTGGCTACATGTGGCAACAATCATTTTAAATATTGAAGCCATGCCATTCAAGTTTCTCATGTATTTGTCAATTTGCACTTTAGCATTATTGCTTTAAAATGCTTTTCATCTTAATGCTTTGTAAGACATCATTGTTATAATTAGTTTACAAACATTAGAGTTTTTTCCATGAAAAATGTTGCTAGAATATGCGAGGCTGATAGGAGACTGACATCTGGTGAGAGATCATAATTAATCTGAGATCATTGAGGTGCCGATGAAATTTTCATGCATATATGTAGTAGGTAAAGAACAGCTTCACGGTTACTTGCACGATGTCTATCAGGTTGTGCTTCCTTTTATATGAAGATTTAGACAATTTGTTATGTTGCATTTCCAGATTTAGGTTTACTATTTTGCTTATGTTGTTTACATGCATATTAGATCACCTCTCTTATATGCTTTCTGACCTTTTTCAACTTGGTGCAAGTGTCTTGAAAGGGCAAAAGAATTGTTCCCATATTTTAGGATGGATATAATACATGCAACATTGCATGGGAAACCTTTTTTGAGGTAATGAAGTTTTCTAAGATGATTCAGAACCCAACAAGATAATGAATTCGGCGATGTAATTGAGCAGCCTTTATGATTTAGAAAACCCTATAAGATGCATTATTATCTATTTCTATCTAATGCTTTTGTATTCTGCATCTTCTCGTCTATTTTTATCTTACATTTTGAGCATCCTTGGTCTTTTCTAGATGTAGGCCTTGAGGCCCTTTTGAAATTTCTTGCAACTATATAGAGGAAATCCTTGCTTCTCCATAGCATTTGACTTTATTACGATAAGGATCATCACATTTTTACATACCGGGCTTGTCAGTTGTGATTCTAGTAGTCGTTGGCGGCTTTAGGTTGAAGCGCACTTTGTGAGAACCCATTAACTCCTTTAGGTGGATCTATTGTCTCTTTTCTTAATCTTAGCTCAATTAAGTCCTCGTTAATAAGATACTAATAAATATTCTTTTAGGATCATTTAGGCTTCTACTTTGCCGTACACCATAATAAGGGCATTAATCATAACATCTATATCAGGCCTTTTCATGTAACATCTTAGCATCAGTCAAATTAAATAAGCATTTGAAATAATCAACTATCACATAATGCAGCCTTCATACTTGCACAAGTTCCCAAAAGAGCACTCCATGAAATCAAGTCACGATCAGAGATTTCAGGAAATACTTATTCATGCACCTTCTAAACTAGGCAATCATGATGTTCTAGGAGAACAAGTTTGGTTGACATATGTTGTTAAATACAATATAAAGCGACGCTTGTCATACATGCTTGTTGCTTTAGGTAAACTATAAATCTTGATGGAATGAGACTAACACTGCTAAGACTAACAACTAAGCATAAAAGTTGCGAGAAAGACACATTATATGATGACAACTGGCAATGTCGTCTTCTACTCCAGCTGATGTCAAACTAAAGCTATTAATAATGCATTTATTTGTTTTGCAGGAGTTTGGATGCAAGACCTTTCCTATGCTCTGATCAATTCTATTTGTTGTGGAAGGAAAAATGCAGAACTTGAAGAGTTTGAGGTACAACCACATTTAATGCAATTTGAGAGCATAATTGCGTTCTTGTCTTGCATGCCTTGCAAGCTGCTATCAAGGAAATTACGACAATAAAATTATGTATGGTAGTCAAACATCAACAAACGCTTCATTTGAAGTTTTATGATCTTCAGCATTTATCAAAAGTAAAACACATGCTGGACCGTCACAACAAGTTTTTCCTAGATAAAGAGCCGCACTTGAACTCAAAAATCATATTATTGATTCCCATCAAAATGACATGTTATCATGGCATGATAGAATATAAAATGTTTGATGTTATATTGATCCCGACGACCTCATGACGGTGAGTACATGGTGCGAGCTCAGCTTCTAACACCAGACTTCACAAACAAAGCTTACTAAACAACCATTACTATTATTATTCCTTCAAATTTTTAGTAGATCTAACCGCTCAAGTGATCCTTTTGAGACCATATGTTCTCCACGACCCAGTCGTCTATCATTAATATCAAAAGTTTTATCATGCTAGTTGTTTGATCCACACAGTCTAAGACCACATCACGTAGAAGGTGATGATCCATGTTCATGAGCCACTTTTTCTTCGTTCATCTGCATCTTTCAGCTAGAGCTTCTTTCCTTTAGCAGCTGAGATGAACCAATGTCTCGAGGCCTCGACCAGTTGTAATAAATCAATGTCCAGAGGTTTGAGGCTTAATTTTTGCCTTATATTGCAGGTCTTGGTTGCAATTCTAATTGGTGTCCAATAATGTTAAATATTACAGTCAATACACACAACAACAATTTAACAATTTTAATGCATTAGAATGGATATGGCCAACACTAGAATGCCATCCTATGTTGCATGCATGTCTTTTGTTTGTGGTACAAATCTTTGTATTTAGTCTTGTGCCATCTATTCCAACCCCCCTCCACCTCCCCCCCCTCCCCCCCACCCCCCGGGCTGATTTTTTCTAAAAATGACAAGGTGTTTCATCGCCTTTATGTTTGTGATTTATTTAACTTTGCCATGATTAATTTATATTGCATCTCTTATCTATTGTTTAAATTTGGTTTTTCCGACATGCCAAAAACTTTTTAGATTTTTTTTTTTCAGGTTAGTTTTCTAAGGTCTAGAAGCTTTTAGCTGCCGGAAAACTTTCCAGGCATTCCAAAAATCGAGTTCGTGGCTTTGCCTTTGATTACCAAATTCTAGGTTTTGGGGTTTTGCCTTATTGATTCCGAGACTTAGCAGATGCCCATATCCCTTCTTGCAGCTGTCGCCCCATGCATGTTCGCCAATTGCATTGGCATGCTTTATTCATCAGGTGCTTTGTAAATTTATGTGCAATAGATGGCATTTTGCAATTTGGAGTGGATCAATCCGCCTTTAGGTTGCAATTTCGGCCACTACCTTGGCTTATAGCTAGCTCCGGGGTAAGTTTGCTTGACATATCTTTCTTCTGGGTACTCTTTAGATAATCATATGGGTGGTTGATTCTTTCAGTTTTAAGGGGAGGCATGGGCTTAGATGCAAGCTGCAGAGAAGCTACGTCCTACAGATTCATACAGATATGTTTGATATGACTACTTTAGGTACAGATCATGCGTTTGCTCAAATTTTAATATCGTTTGCATGCCTACCCTCTGGAAATAGTCGTGCTCTAATTACTCTTTTCTCCCGAGCTTCATGAGAGTCATTAGTTGATTTGCATCGCTCATTTGTGTAGTTGGATGCATTTCTTAATAAAATGCTTAGTATATGGTTAACTGTTTTTTTCCCAAATGTTAACCTTGAGTGAATTTGGGCATGCCGAAGTGCTGACCCTGCTTAAATAATATCTGATAGCCTTTACTTATCTAGATTCGAATGCATCAAGATTATCTCAATTGCGGTGATGAGCTTCCAAGCTGGTAAAATACTAATTTCTAAGTTTTATAATCACATTCAAAGTGCAAATACTGTTGCTATTTAACATTGCTGAATTTGCAATGTCTCTTCACCAACATGTAGGTACTACTCCCATCGAACAGTGCTAAATTTGCAATGTCTCTTCACCAACACGTAGTACAACTCATCTCCAAATTCTACCAGATTGGGTTCAATAGAAGGTGAACTTCATGCCTCTTTTCTTATGGGGATACTTCACTTTGTCTACAAGAACTATAGGGCACAGAGTTATGTATATTCAGAATGGGAATGGTTTATTAGAGTGAATAAACTAATAGGAATGGAATAAAGGAGCTGCTTTGAACCTAAATACCAAAGGTTGTTTATGCAGGCATTTGATATCTATATTGATAGCTATAAAGCAGTTATTTTGATTTTATTGATCAAATAAATATCCAGATTGGATCAAGATTATCTAACAGGAGACAATCAAGATTATGTAACAAACATGGCAGAGCCGGTGGTCTCTACAATTATCTGATGATGATGATGATGATGATGATTAAGTAAGTCTTTGCATTGTTTCTATATCAAAGTTCATCAAAATACAATGTTTAAGACCATTGTAGGTGTATTGTTCCTTTACAATATTGTCATGTTAATATATCGGATGAAGTTCTTGCTTATTGGATATGCTGTTTGGATTTCTCAAAGCCAACCGTTAGGCAAGTTGTATACTATGGCCATGAGAGAAATTGTAAGTGCTATATCTTTAATCCTTTTCCTGATTTCTGATATTCAGTTTATTCTACATTTTATATTTATAAATATTACGAGAGCATGCGGCATCTTGGATTTCAATCTGCAAAAGTTATGACCAAGATGATGAGCATGATAAGAGAAGAGGTACTTCATATCTTTTCCAGGGCATTATCTTGCATGTATTCTGTGTCTTTGGAGTCCTAGAAATGGATTTGAAGCAAAGGCATCAGTGGTTAGAATGAAAAACTACCCTATCATCATCATAGCCACCATTTGCCTACACATCGGTTTGGATTAAGTTTTCATGTTGAAGAAGTGCACCGAACTGTAGAAAATCTAGAGCAGGTTCGGTTCCAGTCTTGGCTCTGCATAGCCGGGGTTCTATGCAGCAATTCTATATCTTCACCTCAGGCTTTATGCTTCCATAAATTTGTAAGAATGATCTCTGTTTGGGAAACATTTGGATTTGTTCTCTTTGCATAATTGTATAATCCTTGGCTTTATTGCATTTTGCACAAGTAGCATTCCACTACATTTTATCAGCACTGCTTTCTCTGATGCCATTTCTTGATACTGTTTTTTTTTGTGTGAAAGGGGAAGCTCTTCAAAACAAAGCCCTTCACTATATTCAGTTGCATGATCAGGGTGTAATCAATTTTGCTAATGGAAGTTGCATCTGTCGTAAGTGAATCATGAACTGACCTTCCCCGCCTTTCTTCTCCCATTCCATAAACTATTCTGCTAGGGATCCATACTATTCTAGCAAGGAGGTATATATTCTCTGTTGTCTTTTATGTTTATGGCATCTTTGGCTGAACGGCCAACTGCTTATTTGATGTCATCGTGCAGTGCATATCCTACTAGGAAGACAAATTAGCAGTCATAAAATTCATGGAAAGCTTATGTTCTTCAACGCAGAACATTATTTTTGGATGGGTCATATGACTGGGTTATAAAACTGGAATATGAAAGCACCTTAGCAAAGTTCTTTACTCAAAGACATCTTCCTTGACCAACAAGCCACATTTAGATATGTGATGTGAATCCAACATATCATTCTATCTGCATGGAAGTAAGGTAGGCCATTGTTCAGCATTGTCTTCATTGCCCACAAGATGACAAAATGTCTAGAGAGTAGCAAGTGGATTCAATTCGTGAATCCAGAGGACGTGTTGCATGCTCCAAGCAAAGTCTGAGTTATCCTTCATACCTAAAGATTCAGAGGTTAGGCTTTGATTTAAGTAGGATGAGTTTATGCTGCATTAAGGGAAGATGGCTCTGCTTGCAGATAAGGTGAGCATCATGCAACAATAGCAAAACCATTTAGTTATGCACTCCAGCCAAGGCAATGTTCAATCCAGGCCTGTTTTCTCTTTGCTATGAACACACCATTGTATTATGTATCCGATCTTATTAGATTTTATTTGTGCAAATGGTAAGATGTATCATCGGCATCATCCTACTATTGTAAATGTGCCCTCTTGCTTCCCATAGATTGTACATGTGCAGCTCCATTTTGCCAGTTCGGCTGCATGTAGATGTGCTATACGATTTACTGTGGTTTTTGAGGCTGGAGCCAGTATGCAGCCATGCATTAATATTTTACATTTGACATGGAAAATAGTTCATAGAGCACTTTCGTGACGTAGGCATATATTGCGCATTGCAATCAAACTGGGAAGCTCCTTCAAGAGAATTGCAATGCTACTTCGATGCAAAATAAAGGTATGTACAACATTATTTTAAATGAATATGGTGCTAAAATAATATTTAAAGGCATGTGTATCATTTGTAGAGGCATTTTTAAGGTAGACTCTGATAGCCTGTAAGCTCCAATATAAGTTGCTTCGTCTACTAAAGAATTTCCTCTTACGTGGACAATTAACGTTTTAGAAACACGTTACCTTGATGTATTTAGTTCTATACCTGTCTAGAGAATTCATATCCACGCTCTTTAAAACTGTTTCTTACTAGAATATCAAGTTGAAGAATAGAAATATCCTCTTGGAAGCATGTAACATGTGGGCTTCTATGATAAATATGTATTGCAGTTTGGAATATCATGGCAGTTAGTTTGGGACTTCATGCTGTGGCAACACTGCATGCTATTCAACTGTTGGACAATCCAATTCCAAGCATATTTGCAGATGTGAGGAGGAATGCATTGGAACGGTGTGGCAAAGCCAATAAATTACTCTAAGCTTGGTAATAAAATCAAATCAATCTATCTTATCTCTTTGTTTGTTCTTAAATTTTGTTGAATTTAGGATTCAATTCGTGAAATGGCAATACGAATTTCATATTGTATTTCAACTCCTGCTGAATCTTTTGCAATTATTTATTTGTTGGTCAGGTCATTCTCTGATATTTTCTACTTTTTTTTAGTGGAACAGGAAAAGAAGACCATCGTTTATAATCCACATGCTCACATGCAGCTGCCAGACATCACATATTGCTTGGATGAACAATCACTGCGACGTAACCCCCCGTGTGAATATGCACCCAAACCAAAGGGGGTTTAAGGGGGATTTTAATTTAAATGTGTTAAATGCAATAGTTTATGTTAATAATGTTAATGGTAGTTGTGTGATTATTATATTAAAAAAAATTTTGGGCCCTTCGTGACTAAAGCAAACATAGGTAAACTTTATGGATCTAAACATTAATATCTAGCATTAATTACTAAAAAGCACAATAACATCAAGACAAACAAATTATTTCCATTGCATACCAAGAGCCGCCCAAATATACGCAAACACACTGTTATAAAATGGGCAAAAACAATAATATCATAAGGTTTACTGAAAGGAGCCATGGCGCCCAATATAAAGCCAGTACAATCCAGCAAGGGCATCTTGCAGAGCTCCAGATTTACCATATATCTGAGCAATCTAGTTTCCTAAGAACCTATCTCGGCACAGTTTGCGGTTTTTGCAAAGCAACTAGGGATGAAGAAATGTACATGATTTAAGGCTCTTGGACTGCCCCATACTAAAGCCAGAGATTGTTGTCTCTATCACTTTTACCCCAGTCATTCCAGCCGTGTGGAGAGACTGTTTTCCATCCATGTGTAGAGGAACACAACATTAAAGCTAGGGCCCCAAGCTCGCCCCTAAATAAGTCATGCGAGCCACTTATCTTTGCTATGCAAAATGAAAAGCCTAAATAAGTCATGCGAGCCACTTATCTTTGCTATGCAAAATGAAAACCATATCTGCAAAGATCGTGCGTATCTCCTTTGGGCGTTGATGAGAACCAACAAAGTTATGTGCCAAACGTATATATTTGACAATTACGCAGCACAATCTTTGTGCATTAGTTTTTTCTTCAAGAAAAGGATATGGGGGAATTTCATGTGCTATTACAATAGAAAGTTCAAAAATGACCTAAACGATATAATGATCTCCCATTTGCGGAATATAAAATCCACCGTCCCTTCAATATAGCAATTCTTGAAATAATGGCGACCTCTGTGATCATAAAGCGTGTCTTGGTGGCCCAAGAATATGCAATTCTAAAATGCGACTTTGTCAGGGCTTATTCTAAGTCTTGCCCGACTACCCAATGGCTCTCTGAATCAACAAATTGCAAAATCGATCGAAAGTGACAATCACAATCAAGGCCTCAACCGCAATACTTCCATTAGCAATACTTCAAAGGTAAAGCTTAAGGGTAAAGGTTATGCCATTCATGCAGCAAAGTCAAACCTGCCTTCTCTTCCTCTTTAGTCTTTACATATTTGCTTGGATGAACAATCAACGCGACGTAACCCCCGTGTGAATATGCACCCAAACCAAAAGGGGTTTAAGGGGATTTTAATTTAAATGTGTTAAATGCAATAGTTTATGTTAATAATGTTAATGGTAGTTGTGTGATTATTATATTAAAAAAAATTTTGGGCCCTTCGTGACTAAAGCAAACATAGGTAAACTTTATGGATCTAAACATTAATATCTAGCATTAATTACTAAAAAGCACAATAACATCAAGACAAACAAATTATTTCCATTGCATACCAAGAGCCGCCCAAATATACGCAAACACACTGTTATAAAATGGGCAAAAACAATAATATCATAAGGTTTACTGAAAGGAGCCATGGCGCCCAATATAAAGCCAGTACAATCCAGCAAGGGCATCTTGCAGAGCTCCAGATTTACCATATATCTGAGCAATCTAGTTTCCTAAGAACCTATCTCGGCCTGGTTGCAGCTGCAAAGCAACTAGGGATGAAGAAATGTACATGATTTAAGGCTCTTGGACTGCCCCATACTAAAGCCAGAGATTGTTGTCTCTATCACTTTTACCCCAGTCATTCCAGCCGTGTGGAGAGACTGTTTTCCATCCATGTGTAGAGGAACACAACATTAAAGCTAGGGCCCCAAGCTCGCCCTAAATAAGTCATGCCAGAGCCACTTATGCTGCTATGCAAAAATGAAAAGCCTAAATAAGTCATGCGAGCCACTTATCTTTGCTATGCAAAAATGAAAACCATATCTCGCAAAAGATAAATGCAGTATCTCCTTTGGGCAATGGGAACCAACAAAGTTATGTGCCGCCAGTATATATTTGACAATTCGCAAAGCACAATGTCATTGCATTAGTTTTTCTTCAAGAAAAGGATATGGGGAATTTCATGTGCTATTACTGTTAGAAAGTTCAAAAATGACCTAAACACGATATAATGATCTCCCATTGCAGAATATAAAATCCACCGTCCCTTCAATATAGCAATTCTTGAAATAATGGCGACCTCTGTGATCATAAAGCGTGTCTTGGTGGCCCAAGAATATGCAATTCTAAAATGCAGCTTTGTCACCGCTTATTCTAAGTGCAGCGGCCTGACTACCCAATGGCTCTCTGAATCAACAAATTGCACACTGATCGAGTGACAATCACAATCAAGGCCTCACTGCAATACTTCCATTAGCAATACTTCAAAGGTAAAGCTTAAGGCTGTAAAGGTTATGCCATTCATGCAAAAAAAGTCCCACGCCTTCTCTTCCTCTTTGAGTCATGGCCAATTGGATTAGGAAGCTTGGCCCGAAGCCCCAAAAGCTTTGTCCCTGCATCCTTAAACAGCACGGTAGAATTGGTTGCCTATACTTGCTGTATGTGGCCCATTGCAGCAAGATTGAATCCCATGGTCCCTTTTAGCGGTTTGTATAGCGGGATGAACAGTTTGCATGGAGTGAGAGAAGCATGGGCGTAGGCTGATGGGTTTATAAAGTTTAAGACTCTACCCACTGATTTGGCACAGCGAGCATCCCGGCCTGCATCGTTAAGAGCCGAAACACTGACCCCTAGCTCCAAATTCAAAAACAATACCTTTTTGCTGGCATGGTGTCAAAGCTCCTTCAAAAAGACGTGCCAAGTTTTGAAACGATCAGAGCCAATCTTGCTGCTTCCAAGTTCTGCTGCTGTGTCCGGTCAGGGTCCAAGCAATCGGCAGAGCGGAGAATAAAAACCCTAGAACCCATGAGCTCGATATCTACACTAGCTATGGACATTGTTTAGGAAAAAATACACGAGGGAAATAGACCATGAAATAGCCTTGATTAAGGACTCAAGGACTCAATCTTGACCATTAAAAAAAATGCATGGCACAAGCATCATGCAAACAGGGGTCTAAACCATTGAGAATATGAAATTAGAAGATGAAAATACAGTGCACACTCTAGATGTACGCATTAGTACACCCCCTGAAATACGGCCACCAAATCATATAAAAACCATAGGAAAAAACGTACAAAAATACAAAAGAAACCCCCTGTTATTGTGCTACATATTCTTTCAGTACACTCTTGCAGTCCTCTGATTCATCTCAGAAGTACAAGTTGATAATGCTCTAGGAAGATCAACATAGAGTTAAACTTAAAGTTTTGTAGAGCATGTTCCCATCTATCATTATTATGGCAGTGGCTTCCAAAAAACCTATAAAGTGATGCAAACTAGGAGCCGAATCCCAAGAAGCTACCAGCGTTCCAATTGGTCAACTATGTATACATGAATCGGATTTGACCTTGATTGACGTTAAAACGCCATGCTTATTATCTTGCAATATTTGTGGCACTATTGGTAGAACATTTGTATTCTCTCAAAATTTCTTACACTGATCTAGGATCTTCATATCTTTTAGATCCAAACTTAACAAGCAGATTTGTGCTATGGCTGATGAACGTCAAACCAACAGTTGTGGAAAATTTCGTAACTTGGTTGTGATGTAATAATATACACTCGCTATGTGATCACCTCCACATTCTCAAGGCGGCTGTGTCGATGGAGTGATATCACATAGAGTTCAATTCTACTTGCAACTTATAATGAATAGAAATATCTCTCAATCATTTCTTTTAAGACAAAAATAGTCATTTTTATTTCAAAAGTACCAATTGATATCTTAAGACAACTCCACAAACTTTATAGTTTATCTTCATCATTTCTTGCAATCAATCGTGCTTATGCCCGGCAACGCCAGGCACCGTTACTAGTGTTAATCAAACTCCTTTGCAATTAAGACCTAATATTTCATAGTAAAAGTCATCTTTTATGTCTGCGCACCACAGCAAATTGTGCAAAAGAATGGTTCTCGGCTTGACATCATTGGTTATATTTTCAAAGCAATATTGGAAAGTCTTTAACTACAAAGCTAAGGAATGCCTACAATAGTATATCACCACAGGCCATGATTCCGACCAACCTAGTGAGTGCTCTTGAAGTGAAATTGAAATCTAAACATGTAAGATACTTTCAATGCATTCTGGAAAGGATGGTTGCAAAAATAAAATTGCAAAACAAATGCAATACTTGAAGCATACAATTCTTACATCCTATTAAGGGACCTCCTGTACAGACATGGTCATAGTGCTCATGAGCATCAATTAAGGTAAGTGATGTCATCTAAGCATCAACCTATGCAACTCCTCACATTCATTTTTATGACGCACTTTCAATGATCCTTATTAGAAGTTGTTCAAAATCTTTCCTATATGTTGTTTAGACTTCGTTGTAATTCTTCTGCAAAACCCTTCTAAACATTAGTTTACTACAATATGTAGCAAAATAATAGGGGGTTCCAGGGGCATTTGATATGGATATAATTCCTAAAACTATAGACCATATTTCTAAAATAATTCAATAGGTTGTTATAAAAAAAAACATTGATTTAAGATAAAAAATAATCACGTTAGCTCACTGGTTAGATTGGTTAAACTAGTCTTATTAAGACATTGAGTTTATTTGGTAGAGGTTCGAGCCCCCGCATTTCGAATTCTAAAACCTTAAGCAAAGCCGTATTGGGGCTCGATATACCATCAAAACCTTAGGCAAACTCGTATTTGACATCTCAAAATCATATGCGCCCCAATCACAAATGATCAGAAGCAAAACGAGAGGTGCCCAGAGGCTCTAACATACGGTCTGGGCCGTAGAATCGACGGATCCGACGACTGTGGTAGTCCAGGGTGTACCTCTTTTAGAATATGTAGCAAAATAACAGGGGGTTTCCTTCTTTATAGTCTTTAATGGTTTTGCTATGATTTTGTCGATGAATTCATGTGCACATACTAAATAGTATTTCTAGAGTGCGACCATTTCTCAGCATTGATTTTAAAGAAGGGGCAAATCGTGTGGTAGAGACTTCTTTTATAGAAGTCCTATTGTTTTTATTTTTAAGGTTTTTTTTTAGGGTATCAAGGAATCCGGCAACACTGCTGTGGATTGTGGCTCGTCGCAGGTGGTTCGTTCATCCTACAGGCAAGCTTCATGGGAACACTGTTGGAGTGTTCTTGCAAAGGGCTTTGGTTTTTGAATCCTGCAATGCATTCTGTTCGATTTTCTCTAGAAAATCTGGCATCATAGTCTAAATTAACAGAAGTTCCAAAAGCAAGAATCACATCCAAAAGACGATTGTGCTTAGGCCAAAGAAAGCTTGAGAAACAAAGGAAAGGTAATAGATTCGAAGAATTTCTACTTCTAGAGCTTTTCTTTTATCATGGGTAGGCCAGGGAAGGAAGAATTGACAATTTCTTGACCTTGAAATGAGATCCAGGAAGCATGCATCTATTTCAAAGTTTTGATCCAGCCCGTAAAAGATGGCATGGCTTGTAAAAGATAGGCATTGGGATTCCATTTGTGAGTGCTTTCACAACAATATTGCATTGGGAATTTAGTTTCCGAGGGCAAAAAATTAGGGATGCAATACAGGCAGAAAGGCATGGAGCACCTTCACAGAAATGTTCCGTAATTTCTCTACATTTTGCATGCTTTCCATGAATGGGCCCATCTTATTCTTGAAGGGTCTCTCAGGTCTCAACCCCTCTCATTTTATTTTGATGAACTATTTTCCAGGTCCCTGTTTAACGGAAGATTCTTCATCCAGAACACCCTTAGATGATTAAAACAAGATTTGTATAAATACAAATTCACATTGGGGCCATGGTCAGATTGTTGTGATCATACTAAACATTCTAGATTTGGGTTCTCCAGATCAAGATCTTAGCAAACATATTCATATACGTTAAAGCTCATTTTTTATGGCACAATGCGAGGACAGATGTTGCAGGTGCATTTTGTGTGCCATACTATGCAGGAATTGATGCTTTAAATTATATACAATGCCAGGAGAAACACGATCCCAACATCGAGCACATATAGTGCTAGTAGATATGGTGTACTTGGTGCTAGAAGGGCACAGATCATTTCATGATTTTACAAAAAATGCGCATAGGATTTTCGGCAACAGATCCAGATGTGGCACCATCAGGGATCATGTTTGCACCTTGTTTTGATGGAGAAGAACCCTTGGATAACATAACTAGATCTTTGATAGAGAAGAATCCTTGGATGAGAAATAAGGTAGTAGCATATCCATCATCATACCATCATCATACCAGTAGGGATCTTATAAATTAGCTACACACTTGTCTATTATTGCTAGTAACATGTGCACATGCGGATGTAGACTTTTTCTCATAGCTTGCAAATAAAAAAATCGTTTTTTATAAGTCCATCCCCTTTACATGTTTTTACCCTTGGCTATTGTTGCTGGCATGATAGAGGCGTGGAGGGAACATGATAGAGGCTTGGAAGTTGGAGGTAACATGCATCACCTGGTATATATGTATATTTTTATTGGTCTTTGTGTAACTCAGGTTCGATTCCTGGGGGGTCTTCAACGATGGCATATTTTGCTACATATTTTCCTCTAACATGTACACCACCTTTTCATTACAAACCATTACATCCCTTTTAAATTAAATTCCCCTTGAAACCCCCTTTGGTTGGGTGCAAATTCACATGGGGGTGATGTAGGGCAGCGAGAGCCCCTAAAATTGTATCACACATGTACAAAATCAACACCACTTAGTACATTGTCTCAAACCTTATAGTATTTTGCGAACCTCGTTATACAGTATACCAAAACTTGTACAAGCATACCCCACAAATGAAGATCATTATTTACGGTCTAGATCAAGGAATAAAGAGCAAATATGCCCATTCGATAGCCCTCTATGCCTGGAGTCGATCCATGTATGAATATACACCCAAATCAAACAATCTAATCCTTTGCCCCAAGCCTGCCTTACTGCTAGTTTTAGTTTTGGTGAACTAGTAGAGACTATCAAATTATCAAAATAATCTGATGTTCATTTCTTTGATCTCATCACTATCTTTGAAGCTAGAAGTCGATTATACTTGATTTTAAATGTAAATATTTGACGTATCTTTTTAAAAGGCTTGAATGATGTGGTTACTAACGATGGTTTTATTGGATTATGATTTGAATGGATTTAACTTCCTCTAGACTAAGCCTAATTATGGATATTATTTTTGTGGACTTGCTTAAGTCTGGACTGGGATCATTGGTGTGATCCGTAACAGTTTTTGCGCATACTCTGCTCTTGTGTCGTATATTTAGGTGTGTTCTTTTGGTAAAGATCGCATTGGCTATCTTCTCCACTTTTTATCTTGTATTGAGTTATAAAGATCCATTAGTATAAGCTCAAATCGGACGTACGCTAAGGACGACGACTTTGACTGTAAGCGAAGCATATTAATTTGCGAATATTGAGCGACTTGAAGGCTTTCTTGCTTTAGGCCAACTACGATTAATTACAAATTATCCTTCTAAATGCATGTTGCAAGCTATTTTGAGCAAAATGAGAATGTATTTTCTCTCAAATTAATGAATTCGTGCCTATATGAGTGAAGGACTAGGCAGTTTTGAGAGTCTTCAAAAGAATGTTCTTGAAACTTTTTGGAACTTCAGAGAATATTCTCAAAGGTTCTAGAGGAATATTTTTAATATGTTCATATATACATATAATATAATATTTGTATGGTTGTCACACCTGTCACAATTTTTTTGAGTGCGGCAGAATGATGTTTTTGGTGAAGACGCACAGGAGGGCCCTCACGTCCATCAACCCAGGGGGCTTCACTTGTAACAAAGGGGTATGTCATCTGCGTTCAAGGGTGGCCAAAAACATCCTTGGTATACTGACTTACGAAAGCTAATTTAACCCTTAAAGTATATAGTTTACCCCATATAGTGGTGGAAAAACCCTCTAATGGTAAGTACGCTTATGTAAAATGGTTGAAAACCCCCCTTATATTTGAACTCACATGTTCCGTACGCCCAACAAATGTGAATCTCCCAGGCCATCAACCTTCCCTCGAAACAAGTGGTTTGATGCTCATTGCAAAGAGCTTAATTGCTTGCTCAGGCTGGTAATTGATCCCACTCTCAGGTTGCAGGTAATGAAATAAAATAAAGCTTTTCTCAAGGGCAAGAAGGCATAGTACGCTATAGAGCATCAACAAGAAATGCTCTACCTCCTTGACTGACACCTCAAAATATATTAGGGAGAACACTACATAAACCTATGCAACCTATAATAACAGGGTCTGCAATAACGTGTCAACATATTTAGGCCCATCCAATAGCCCAACATTGGCTATAACTAAGACAGATATCGCTAAAGGCTTGCAATGCCTTGCAGATAACAAAGCTGTAGACTTAAATGGCATGCATACAAAATTGTTAAAGTGGGCTGGACCTTCGATTGTCTGTGTCTTGACTACTCTGTTCAATAGGACCCTCCAAAACACTTTCCCTCAAAATGGACCGTCAATAGAGTGGTTCAATTGATAAACAAACAATCCTCGTTGCTCTATCAACTACCACAGAATCATGATCAGTCCATTGTTGGCAAAACTGCTAGCCACAATTCTTGAGCAACAATAAACATCATAAGAAGAGGAAATAGGGGTACTTGCACTTGGTCAAATTCTACAAACAGGGTTCAGGCCTAAACACTTCATCATATAGATGTTATCCATAATGCACACCTTGTTAGAGGACAATAGAAATAAACAACATGACTTTTATTGTTGTTTTGTGGATTGTGCATAGGCTTTCGACAAAGGTCCCTAGAGAGAAGTTGTGGAAAGACTAATACAGTTGGCGGTCCTCCATGAGTTGCAAAATGCAATACACAGACTATACAAGACCTACTTAGCTCGAATGCTACCGTTAGGTAACTTATCAACAGTGCTATCAAAGTCTGTCAAGGGTGTCCACCCTCTCTCACGCTGTTTAGGTTGTACATTGATTAGCTTGATCAGTCCATGTACTGGGCCATTGGTATTCAGAATTGGCCAATCACAGGTTGGAAGCTTTTATGATAGAGATAGATTTCTTAACGTTCATGGAGACCAAATTGACCATGGGACCCAAACAACAAAAAGGGCATGGAAGCCCAAAAAGTACAAAGAAGAAAATAGTGCTAATGCTAATGGTAGCTTTGTGGTACCTAAATTATCTAGACATAGCCAATCCAATAATTGGACGACCATTGATCTAGAATGTTTGCTGCGCCTCCCCTGTACACTGCCCATTTCTTTTGCAGGCAAGATGCCCTGACCTTGCAAAGCTCCTCCTTATGGTTACACAATTGAAGAAAAAGATCCACTTCTACTGAAAAACTAGTCCCTTTGAGATGGTTGCCATGTTGAAGAACATGTAGACGGCTGAGAGCATCGTGATATCGAACTAAAACATGTTGAGGACAATCAAGACTTTCGCTCCCACCCTAACATGCCCGATGTCAGTGAAGAAATGCAAAGCCTCATCCACAGCTGAATAGGCATTAGTCTCTGCCTCTACAACCCTTATAATATGCAAGGTCAGGGTACTAGTAGTAGCAGATGCTCAACGTCGCGGCTCCTGGTCCACATTGGATTGTGGAGATGTCTGTACTCTCACCTCAACATGTTCCCTTTCCAATCTCAGCACTCTCGCATCAATATAGTGCTTCTGCTATCGCATTAATTCTGACTCTAATATCTATACGAAAGCATCAGTTGTTTCCATAATACTGGCCATTAGAGTATGGGACTAAGGCATGCATTGACTGCAACAATTGTGCCCAATCTCACAATATACACGGTCATAGATGTGGCTGTCATCCTTACCTCACAAATAGTTTGTACCTGATCACGAAGTGCAGGAGGAAAATGTTGAACTTGCACTTCTAGAGTACTTTGAAGATTCTTCCAGTGTTGAAAGGTAAATGTACCAGATTTGATCCTTGGCACTGGCAGTTGAGGACAAAAAATTCCTGCAATATTAGGTCTATCATTCTCGTTCAAAAGTGGTCTCTGAGGACAAAATAGTTTAGATGGCAGAACACCCAACACTGTTGTCCAAAGTCTTGTAAAATGCTCAATAGCTACATTATTACTAGATCTTGTTGTGTTTTCCATGATCACAGGTTGTATTAATCCAATGAAATCATTTTGGGCAAAACATATAAATCAGAAAACTTAATCAATCATGGCCATATCATATACCATCAAAAAGCCTTTGAAGAGAGCTCCTAATACAAAAGAATTTCACGGACCTAGAATTATGATAAAGAGTATATTACTTTCAAAATTGCAATGCATGCATTGCAAAAAAGGTACCCGAATTAAAAAACTCAAAAAACAAGTACCTACACAAGCTTATACCAATATAAACTCTAGACGATATACCAATATCTTATACCAATATAAACTTTACACAAGCTTTCCAATGAGCCCAAGATCATCTAATTCTAACATACATAGCTCAGGTTATGAGCTCGGGAACAAGTATCCATTCTAGTGCTTTTCTCTCTAGCGCTTCTCTCTCTATAATTACCACAAAGCAGAGTTGTATGCATGCCCCCCGCCATACTTGTCACAGTTTTGATAGAGCTTGTCCACCTATATGCAATAGAAATCGGGGTCATCAATTGCTACTTGGAGGACTTAAAACGAGTCCAAAAAGCCTTTCTGACTTGAGCACTTAAATCTATCGTTCTATATCAAATTCTTCTACAGGGAACAAAATTCTCACTTTTTTAGTGTCCTATTATTGTGCTATATATTTAAACGAGGTGCACCCTGGACTACCACAGTCGTTGGATCCGTCAATCCTACAACCCAAATCGTATATTGGAGCCTCTGGGCACTTCTTGTTTCATTTATGGCCATTTATGATTGGGACACCCTATGGCCTAAGGTTTTGATGGAATATCGAGTCTCTATACGCCTTCGCCTAAGGTTTTAGAATATGAATTGCAGGGGCTTAAACCTCTACCAAAATAACTCAATGTCCTAATAAGACTACTTTGACCAATATAACCAGTGAGCTAAGGTGATTATTTTTTATCTTAAATCTATGTTTTTTTTAGAACCCATTCAATTGTTTTGGGGATATGATTTATGGTTTAAGGAATTGCTATTTTTACATCCATATCAAATCCCCCTAAACCCCCCCTGTTATTGTGCTACATATTCGTCAGAAGGTGATAAATATGGGAGACACTCACCTCCCAAACCTCGCCTACACTATGGCCATAGGTGCATAACGCCCTAAAGCCTATTGGAAGGGGAAGCGTGCCACTTGATTTCCAGATGGAATATGCAGGAACATGGGTGCATACAGGTACAGGACAATGAGGATCATAATCCCCCAAAGCAGTATCTAAATGCATGCTTTTTGGTAAGCTTTGGGATGCTAGTGCTCTAGGGTTGGTAAAGACATCACACTACAAAAGCCAGGTTAATTCCACGCTTGCCTGGGATCCACAAGAGTATCTCTTGACACATTTGCCCATGAAGAAGTGCAGAACAAAGGTGAGACATACTGCCTCAGAACTGAGACAGGCAAATGGGCCAGAGAAGAGCGAGTTACATGGTCTGTCAATGTTGCCAAATAAAAATTATTGAAGATCAGTGCCATACTCATTAGAATTGACTAGCATTCGTGCCTATTCGGGCATGATATACCGGGTTGGTTACACTTAACCGACCATTACATGTGATATTGCAGACCCCTTCCTTTGCTTATAACAGCAAAGTATATCAAAAATTTAGAGGTTTTGGAACTGCTATGATAGCTAGATCCTTATAACCTTATAACAAAACTTTGAGATAAAAAAGGAAATAGTAAATCCGAGATGAAAATGACTACTATGAAAACTGTAAATATCCGAAATATTTCCTGTAGTCTTTGTTTTGGAGGACTCCCCAGCAAGCTTACTAAGCCACGTCAAGCACATCCTGTAGTGTGAAATCCGGGATGTCTCCTTTGCCAAACATCCCCAGCATTATATCCAAATCTTCTGATGTATAGTTGGTGAAGTCAAGTAGAAGCAGGACATGGGCCTGTCTTTTCTGCTGCCATTTGTGGAACAAATTTTCAAAGTAAGGTTTGAGATTGTTAAATCTCCATACCTCTTTATTATTCAGCACCTTCTTTATAGCCTTAGCATGAACCAATTCTCTTCTTAGCGATTATCAGCGAGCTTATGAGTACTAAGGTTTTTCCTTCGAAAGCCCTTTGGGGCGAGAATAGTCTTGATGTATTCTTTGTGTGGGTTCCATAGACTTTTTAGTTTATGTAGGCATTCCAGCTACACATTCTATTATACAAAATCCCCTTTCAAACTTCAAAAGGTGCTCTGCCCGCGTTTTTGAGTCCCCAGATTGGATTCTAAGCACCCTTTCCGCAGCCAGAGACCCCTCAAATTTTGAAAGTCATGGCCACAGAAGCTGGGCCAGCCTGGGAAACCCAAGGCGAGGGGCCGCCGCACAAACGGTCCCGATCAGCCATCATGGACAGGGGAGAGTCATCCTCCATGAAGAAGGAGGCTCGGGCTAAGGCTAAGGCCCCCTCAGCGAGGCCAGCCCGGCCGGAAGGGATTGATTGCTCAGACCACATAGGAACTCCCGCCTCGGCGGCAGAGAATTGGAGCCATGTCAAAGCGGGAGTGGAGGCTAACGGTGCTTCGTGATTGAGGCTAACGATTGCCCTTTGGGGCATGGCATGTGGAGATGGAGTCCTCAACATCCCATGTGCTCAAAAGGCAAATGGTGGTCGAGAAGAACCGCATCACAGTGCGGAGACCCGCGACGCCGCATGTGGAAGATGGCCTTGGCCCGCACACCGGCGCAATAAAGCCGTGCAGAGGTCGCCGCCGACATGCGGGCCGCCCTGAACTGTGGTTCATCACTCTGGACACCATGACACAGAGAGGGAGCACGCAAAAATGAGGACGATGGTCACGGTGTCTCGGCCGATCCGGAGGTGGAGGCGGCCACCACCATGGCACGGAAGCGCGCCAGGCCGCTTTGCGGCCGCATTACGCCCGGGATCTTCGAGTAAGATCTTTAACAGCAAGCCCGCCCTCGATGCCCGTGGTGTTGGGCTCGAGCACGCCGCTACCGGCACCGAGCTCCGGGGCGCGGCAACCATCCATAGGCGAGCGTGGTCTCCCCGCCGAGGTTCATAGTCACCGCAAAGAAAGCGCGAGGTGAGATGGCCAAGCAGCGAGGCCCCGCAAGAGCCGTGCTCCCGACTTCCTGAGGGCGAGAACGCATTGCAGCTACCCCGCCAAAGCCTCCCACGCCGGGCGGCAAAGCCCCCTTGACCGCCGCCTCGGCCACTCCCGCCATCCCGGCCACCACCACCACCCCGGCCGGGACCCGGCCCTCGCCCACCTTTGACCCAGAGTAGCGGAACTCGGGGAGGCCCTTGGAGGCCCTATCTGGTAGTTCGAGGCATCAGGAACGGCGGGGAGAGTCTCGCCCACAACATCAGAACACACATTCTCGATCCGGATGACATTCCGAGGCAGTTCACATTTCTCGAAGCGGCCGTCATGGGGCTCGGCCCCGCGCCGTGACGCATTTGTCATATTCACGGTTGCGGATGCACGGTGTGTGATGCCATCTTGCGCCGGAGGGCGGATCTTTGAAGGGACATCCACATGCGTGGGACCAGGGACCTCACACGCGTGCAGCGGGGAGGCACGCAGACAGAGCTTGTGGGGGAGGAGGCATTCGCCACCCGGGGGTGCCGCGGGATTGGTTCGGCGGGGATGCACATTTTAAAACTGACACTGCTCTGCTGCGAACCCGCGACCCCAACCCTTTTTACCGCATTGGCCCCTACGCTTCTCCTACCCGCCCCCCCTTCTCCTGCTCCCTACTCCTGCTCCCTCACGACCCATGCCCTCGGCCACATCGCGCCTCGCTCCATCTACTTCTCCTTTCGGCCTGTTGCTTCCCGTCCCTCCCCATGACTTCGAGTGCGCATACCATCCCTAACGACAAATAGGAATTGTGCCTCGGGTGGTCTCATGGAATTGTCGAGGCTTCCCTTGGCGAGAAGGGGTCCCGAACTTCCGTGGCGGTAGATATGGATCTCATCTTTCTCATGGAGACATGGGAGCATCTTTGGGCACATGCTACGATCTGTAGGGTTACCAACATTTCTTGGTCTTCAATACATGCGGAGACGAGGGATCATGGTGGAGTGGCTTGCTACTCTGGGACAACCTTGGCACATTCGGTTACCCTCGGAAACGACCAGAACACAACCGGTACTTGTGGGTTCGTGTGCATAATACCGATGGCAACCCTCTTTTTCGGCCGCCTATTATTTCCCTCACGCAGAGAGCACCTTCTATCGCAGCCACCGCGATGCGAGATAGGATGGACCCTTATGTCGATCTATATGATGACATCTGGCCAGACACACCAGCCCAGTTGGGTAGGGTCATCCTTCTTGAGACTTCAATGCACGGACAGAGTAGAGCAGCCCATGCGACTTGACCCCTCGGCCCGACGATGTCCTCGCAGCTACACCCTTGAAGCAACCCGCCACGAGGATCGGATGACGGCCGGTCACTTTCGCTTTGGTGACGGTTGCTCTGCTATGTGGTATTTTTTGACTTGATAATTTGCAAATGGCATCCACAAAGGTGGCGATTCGCAAGTGCACACATGCAGACGGGACAATCGGGGAGGGCCTAGTGTGGTGGACTATGTGCTCGTAGTTGCGCAAGATATGCATCTCGTCGGTCGTTTAGGGTGGGCTGCAGACGGTCCGGGATGAGGAGGTCGACTCGAGATCACCTCCCACTTTATTTGGACTTGTTTTGGCAAGCCGGCCAGAACCCCCACTATGCGGCCCCTCATAGTCCTCGGTTGAGACTAGATTATGGCGCAGGAGAGGACTATAAGAATGCTCATGGGCGCCCTCCCGATAGTGCGGACCTCCACACTAGAAGCGTGAGCCAGACCCGGTGACCGCTATTGCGGGATCACGGCGGGCCGGGTGCTGGCGAGACCCCCTCCCGTGTGGCATTCGGGGTCAGCAACATTGACAACATTCAGCGTAACCCGATGGTTTGATGCACGGTGTAAAAGCATAGCGGCGGCTTCCGTCATGATACGGATCGGTGCAGCTTGCCGGGCCACCCACGATCTGCGCCCATCCGGAAGGAGACAAAAAGCGGTACCTTGCCGGCATCGGGGAGATGTTCGGCCTGCTGGACACTCATCCTCGAACCTTTTGGCTTGAGTGCTTGAAGGCCAGCCCGACCTACGGGGGACATCACACGAGGCGGTGGGAGCGGTACTGCGGCGGCTCTATGACCCGCGGGGACGGAACCGCGTACACCCATACCCCCACGGATGGCCCCATTGGTTCGTGGAGGAGGATGTTGAGGAGGGCCTGCGAAGCGGGCCGGCTAATGGGAAGGCGGTGACCTCGATGGTATGCAGGCCAAGTTACTCAAATGGGCAGGCGGCAGCTTGCATGCCGGTCCTCACTACCACCATTCAACGAGCATTGCGGGAAGGTCTCCCCGACAATGGACCACAAGGGGTTGTTCCCATTCACAAAGGCGGGCGACCCACCTTTGTCCGGCCAATTACGGACGATCATGGTCCTTCGATATTTGCCAAACTGTTATCGGCATTCTCGGCGGCAGTTGACCCCGGGCGTAGGCGGCCAGATATCGAGCCCTCACACCGGGCAGGTTTTTAGACCCCGCCACTCAGCGATTGACCATATCTTTACACTGCGGGCGATTGAAGGCGATTCGGAATCATCGGTAGGACTTGTATTCTTTGTTTTGTGGACTTGAAGGCTTTTGATATGGTTTCGAGGGAAAAGGCGTGGGCTAGACTGCATCAAGCTGGGGCTCTGTTGCCTGTGCGAGAATGCCATATCTGAGGTTGTATGAGAGTTGTTTTGCGGGGATCGTACCGACGGGCCAAGCATTCACGGTAGTATGGTCCGGGTCAGGTTGCCCCCCTCTCACCAACACTTTTGGCCTCTACATTGATCGGTTAGAGCCCCGGCTTACCGAGCATGGGGGATGGCATCGACTTTTGCACGGTGTCATCCGCCGGCTCATCTATGCGGGACGATGTTGGCCTTTCTTGCCCACACCCGAAGCTATGCGGTCTCACCGGATGCCCTAGACACATTGCGTGGGGCTCTGAGACATGCTTGGCGTGAATCTGGCCAAGACCAGGGTGGTTCTCATATCCTCTTCACGTCACCCCATGCCTCCTGCACTCACATATCGGGGACAGCCTGTGGACGTCACGCCCACCTACAAGTATCTAGGGGTGGAGTTCCCTTCCTCGCCTCGGGCCGGGAGGCGTCTATCGGCTAATGGTGACAAGTAGGCCGGAAAGCTTTTATGCCATGCAGAACAACCACCACCGTGCAGAGCTCTATGATTGGGGCCATCAGTCACATCTGCTCCGCACCGGTCGAGCCCTGCCCTTCAGACGGGTCGAGGTTTGGGGCCCGGTCGTCTCTTTGGCGACATGGAATGACTTGGAGCAGGTGTAGAAGGCATTTTTGGCATGGGCACTTAAGGGGTGAAACCTTCGCTTCCTATCGATTCTCTGCCGCAGAAATGGATTCTCACGCCGCCGGCAGCCCTTGATAGACACATCGCCTATTTTCGTAAAGTGGTTACTATGGGTGATGCTCGGCCCCGCACCGGGCTTACTTGTGGCAATGAGTCCGCAATGCTTTAGGGCCTGTTGGAGGGGTAAGAGAGATCGGTGGTTCGGCCAGATGGAACGTCTGGGGAGCATGAGATGCGCGGGTGTGGACACAAATGTCGCATCGTGGACGGCCTGCGGGAGTACCTAGACGCTTTGTTTCCTTTGGCAAGCTCGGGACCCGGCTTCTGTGAGCAGTCCAAACGCCCATTACAAAGGAACACATCAACTCCGTGTTAGCCCCGGGGCCACAGCTCTACTGTTCCCGGTTCCCACGAAAAGCCTTGACTCATTGCCTCCATTCGCACGAGGTGCCCACCATCTTCGTGATCGAGGCGGGCGGGTGGATTGGGAGGCCCCGCCAGACAAAGCTCGTCTGGCCGTCAAACGGGTGCCATTGAGGATGAGTCTCACACTTTCCGTGAGTTGCCTAAACAAGCCGCTCGGATCCGGGCAGATCACGCCCCTTAGTAATGCGGTAGGACTTGCCCTTACATTTGTCGATGAACACACCGTCAAGATGCGTGCCCCGGGTCGTATATTGTGAGGTCTTGGACTCGCGAGGTCATCTTTGCCCCCACTGGCTGCCACGATTAGGGCATCGCGGGTGCGATGATGATCAGTATATATTTGGGTGTTTTCGTGCATTTTGTATGTTAGTTTGTCGGCAAAGCGATTCTTCGCCACGGTTTTTCCCTCGAAAACCCTTCGGTGGGGTTTTTAATCCGGCAAGAATCCGCTTGCTGCGTTTTTGTATTGGGTCCCATAGACCGATTGGTCTCCGTGGACGATAAAAGTACCTTCCTTCCTTCCTTCCTTCCTTCCTGATGTGTCGTTTTATTAGTTATTATGTATTGAAGTATGATAACTTGGACAAGGTTTAGGAAATGCAAAATCGTTTTATTTTACAAGCCAAGTGGACCACGCCTATGCAATGGGAAAGCAAGTGCGCTTGCAATGACACAATGATGAAATAATCGAGAACCCCATTTGGAGCAACCTACTAAGGCCCCACTAATACATGCTAAGGCATTAATAAGTAAGAATCTTCGCAAGTAATGTACCACAGGATTAGCATAATACAACACATGGAAGGCATTCACACTACATGCGTTGATAATGATTTATTATTGATTCGAGCTAACGTATGATGAAAAGTCTGAGACATGGGCCATTGGCATAACGTATGCTGATGACGTGAATATTGAACTGATGCAATACCTGTTTATTGACAAAACACCGAAAAGAATTTTGAATATTAGAGCTTAGTACCATTGAGATCTTAGACAATCCAATAGAAATTCAAATAGATATAAAAAATCTACTTCTATAGTTCCTTGGCCAATATACAAGATTATGGTTGAACACTAATGCTAAAAAGCATTTTAAAAATCAAGCTCCTGGCTTCTAGATAAAATCCTTATGCAATCATGGGCAGAGGTAGTGCCAACTAGAGGGCTCCACATTTAACGATAATAAAGACACCCCACATGCAAGTTTGGTTAATGTGGCACCATGTTGGCGTGTCTCTAGGAGAATGAAGATCACTATATTTAATTGCAACCTTTTCCTTTCACAAAAAGGTCAAAATCCCCATATCTTCAATGTGATGGATATTTGGGGTTGACAAATGAACAATAGTCACAATGAATTCCACAAACATGACCATGTTGTAGATAACACGCTATGAATGCAACTAGAATAGTATCATGAAAGGGACTACAGGAACATGTTGTTGTTGGGTGCATGCGCATCGATATCTCGAGAGGCATCTAGGTGGAAGGCGTTTCGATTAAAAAAGCAAGAGAATATAGGTGCAAGTCAAATCCAATTCGGAAGAAAGTGGCCGCCGCTTTACTGCAACTGATGGAACGAGGACGGAAAATTGGGGATGAACATGTGAGGGAGAGCATATTATGATGGGCACACATGATATGCACCCAAGATGGGAAGAAAAGGGAAGGATGTGCACATGCTAGACTAGGTCAATGGGTGATAAAAACAGGCAATAGTGAATGGAAGGACTTTGACCAGGATATGCAACAACCACCACCAAACGGACAAAAGGGGAACAAAAGGGGGTTGAAATTTCGGAAAAGAAGGGCGAGAAGATTGGGGGGATCTAGCGGCGGGGCCCATAAAGGAAAGGGGGAGGCCAGAATCTAGAATCCTCATAATATCGGGGGGTGGCTGAGAGTCTGATAATATCCCTTTGAGAATTCGCAATCATAATAACTGCATTCCCAAGAAGGGGAGGCCTTCTTGACTTCCCTTTCAAAGCAAGCCAACAATAAATTCAAATCAAATCAGTCACAAAGTCCCAAGATCCATATCCTCGTTAGGGACACCTACTGGGGGTCTAAAAAGGCCCCCCAGCTAATCATCACAGAAACGCCACCTCTTCCAACCAACCACCTTGACCTTGCAGCGGGATATAAGCGCTAATCATGTTTATTCGGGGGGGTTAGGGGCGGCCAATTGGGAGAGGACACGTGGCTTTACGTACGAGGCTAGGACTCACGCGGTCCACCGTAGGGTCCAAGTCTCTGTGCAGCGCTGAATGTTGTCGGGTGTAGGGGGGACAATACGACGGCTTTATGACAGGTGACGGGCTGGCGGCCCCCACCCCCGTCAGACTGTCCCCTTCTTCCCACGCCACCCCAATTATTTAGCGCCCATCATTTGACTGGGTCCCTGCCAGCCATCCTTTCACGTGGCTCGCACCATTGAGTGCCTGCCACGTATCCCCTACACGCTCACACGTGTGCCACCTCCCTCGTGTCCCCGACGGCTCCACCGCCACCGCGAATCTACCCCGTCCATCCCCCCTCGTGTCGGCCCCGCTTATCATTGGCCCTCTCGCCGGAAGCGCCGTCTTCACGCAATATGCCACGTCGACCTCTCATCCTACTTGGCCCTCACCTACGTGTCCCTCTACCATTCGTCCATGTCGCCCCTTTGTCGCATCAAGCACCGCATTTGTTCTAGCGTTGAAGGCCTGGGCGTAGATAAAGGGCGACAGAGCCCTCCTTAGATTTCTTCATTCCACCATCGCCGGATCTATCCAAAGCTTTGTTTATTCTGTTCTTCATATTGCCGGATCTTTGAAGTTGAACTCAACCCAATCATTTTGAACTTGTAGAAGTCTTCGTACCATTTTTTCCCTGGCTTGATTTAGTCTATTCTGTCCGATCTTACAAAATGCCCGGCGGACTGTGGGGAAGTTCTTCAATCCGATGCACTCGAAGTTTATAGAGCATGCTTTTCTTGATTGCTGGGTTTGAGGATTCAATTTCGGTTGTTGCTATTGCAAAAGAATCCTGAAGGAGTTGTGTTTTTTGAAATGCTATCAGTATACCCAAGAGGGAGTCCTCAAGAACATAAATCCGGCGTTGGATCGTCCATGGACCTGAGCTTTAGGATGGATTTAGGAATGGCAGTGCACAGAATTGAAGATGGTGTAGGAAGAAGGCAGCAGCCTGTACAGTTAGATTTACTACCTATGCATCCCCTTG